>OZ025270.1:5277143-5909643 GCA_964019165.1 Mastigias papua | reverse complement strand
CTGATATGAGATGAGATTATTTAGAACTCAAAGCAAAACAACAATAAAAAGTACAAGATAATTAATAAGTGGTGCGCTGCAAGTTGATTCATAAGCTCATTCCACCCTTCTAGTCAACGAAATAAATGATATTGTTGCCTCCAGGATTAGTTTATTAGCTATATTGTTAAAACATGGATTACCAAAAAGGAGAAGTTCACAAAGGGCCTCAGAGCTTAGGTTTTCAAGCTCAAGACCAGGGATTTCCGAAAGCTGGTCAAAGAGATCGTTACGTATCTGGCCATATATAGGGCAACGTATCTGGCTATATAAGGGGTAGTGCAGGAGGAAATGCTCATTGTTGGATCTGCTGAACATTTCTTCTGTGCAAGCTTTTATCGCGAGATGTTTAGAATACCACAAAAACCCATACAGCAATGCCCCGTTGTTGAGAACATTACAACAACCCATACAGCAATGCCCCGTTGTTGAGAACATTACAACCCATACAGTACTGCCCCGTTGGCACAATCGCACTATACTTCTCCCTTTTCGCGCCACAGAAAGAAACTTCTGCTTACTCCTATACAATATTGTTGATCGATCCACGTTTTTGCTTTTCTCCTTTTGTGATAAAAATACTCGGTATCTTCTTCGGATCTAGCACTGTAAGGTCTGCAACAACTTTTCACCATTGACTTAGAGAAATTAATTCCATTTTGAACAATGATGCCTAGATAAAAGGCTTAGTCCCGTTGCTAGCGGTTTCGGCGCTTCCGAATCATTGCATTGCTAATAAGCAGAGTTATGATCAGTGACATGTCGAGGGCACTTTAACGCGGCTAGATTAAAAGAATACTTTGGGAACCAATGTTCTCTAAAGATAACGGGCTGTTCAATAAGGGGAACAGGTGACCAAAATCTTAGCAATGGTAACGAATCCTTGCAAATGCAACTGTTCAGAAATTAATAGCCTCAAAATGCGACTGTAATAAGTAGGAAAGACGGCTGTTTAGTATAGAGAATTAGAGGTATTCAGTCAAATCTGAAGACAGAGGGATTGGGGTAAGTATGAGTAGCCGCGATCAAAGCGCTCGGGGTAAGTATGAGTAGCCGCAATGAAAATGCAAAAAAAACATTAACCCCAAAATGATGGTCTTTATTTATTGACTGTCCACAAAAGTGCTGGGCAGTAGCATTAAGTTGCAGTTGCGATAGCCAGAGAGAAAACAATCTTCTCCATTTCTAAGTAAAACAGTAACTCACAATGAGGCTTCACTACAGAATACATTTAGCAATAACAAAAAACTGGACCAGTGGTTTCATGAATATCTCTCTCTACCAACCCTGTCCTTAGCGAATAAAAGGACACTACAGTACAGATCACAAAATGGTAACACATATCTTTCCACAAAACCTGCATAACAAGATCAATGCACTTCATTTGTTAAAATGATAAACAAATGAAGTGCATTGATGAGGAATTGCTCGATTAGTTTGTTACTAGTATAATATGTCTAATTCGGACAAAAGCCATCTAAGTTTTGCATAGATTTACACATATTCATTGCCAAAAGCGTTGAATGCACCTTTGCTGGTACCCTCGCCCCGTCAATACCTGCGACGTTTAGAAAATTATTTCATGACAGTCAATTAGCTCACTGAGTTGTACTTCATTGACCATGTTTCCTACACTAGCAGATACCTTATCTGATCCTGTGGGCAGCTGCTTTTTGCTTGAGTCACGGCCTAACAGCATAATGCAAATAACTTTGTGGAAACACAATACAAAACAATGAAAACTGGTAACAGTCCATGATATACTTAAAAATATCCACATAGCTCATTTTCGAGTAATTTTGGTAAATCGAATAATAAGTCAAATAACGTCTTTGGACTGCTTTGTATCATGTGAACGGGACAAAAAGGGAAGCAATAAATCAACAGTCTTTCGTGAGGAAGGAGGTATGAGGGGAGTAACTTGGAAAACGCTTCGTCTGCAAAACTTGCCTCTTATTGCAAAATCCAAATATTTTTCGCTAAATATACAGCTCGCTGGTAGAAACGCAACTTTCAAAGATACCCAAAATAGGTAACTGGCATGTTGTCGGCAATAGTAGAAGCCTACAAAAAAGTGCCGGCTGTGCTTTCAGAAGCTACACCCCGTCATTGGCTGTCGCTCTGAACCAGCTGCAAATAGGAACAAAATACGCAAGGTAGATGAGGATATTCACTACATAACATTGTAAGAGAGGATTTGTATTCTGACAGTACCAACTTTACGACAAGTACAATTGTGGTAGAAGTGATAAAGTTGAAATAGTCTATAAATTTAGATGCATAGGTAATCAGAATCAAAATCTTCATGCAAAAAGAAAAATACCGTTGCAATAAATTTCGATACTGAGATGAAGCCGGGTCGTCGAAAACAAGTCTAAATATAACCATTGAAATCCATAGCTCTTTGATGTCACTGGTCCTCAAGACGTCTCCAACAACAAATATTAAACAGTAGGGACAATATAAAGATTTTACATCATAAGTCATATCAGGTGTTACTCTTATTCCGATGGGATAAATAACAGGCCAATTAGTGTGTTAACGTAAGTGGAAAGTCAACTCATAAAAGCAATCTGTGCCTTAGCTGTCTCAATTCATAAACTTGCAAAAGCGTTTGATGGGATCGTTGATAATTGTAAATCCAAGGGCAGGCCCAGCAAATGCATGGGCTTGAAGATTCCGGCAGAAAGCAGTCAAACCTTCAAATTGGACAAATAAAACGCTAGTTTCCTCTATCTTTAGTTCAAACAGACACTATAGAAACAACTTTACACATACATGGTGCGATAATTAACAGCGGTGTGTTCGCAAACTGACGCAGAACACCCTAACACTGCTTTACAATAGGTATAGCACATGAAACTCGACATATACCACAGGTGGATAGAGAATTCCATGCTGCATTATATTGCATAGGTTTGATTCAACTACTCTAGAAATTCAAATTGGATTGATTACTACGGAAAAGTGAACAATAAAGTTTTCACGTAGCCAACCTCTTCAAATTGGTGGTTAAAAAGAGCATATCGAATTATAAAAAAACTCAAATCATAAAACAATAATGTATTCATTCACAAACTGAACCCAGTGTTTCTTGACATATGTACTAAATTGCTTCTTCCTTGCAAAATAATTTATTTCTCAGATCAGTCACCCAATCACTCAGACTATATCTAGTCATTGGCAAGTAATCAATTAGTCGAAATTGATCCTTAGGATACCACCTTTGCCAAGGACTCCAAACCATCACAAATAACGCTCTACATCAAACTGACTGAATTCAACTTCATACGTTAAAGATCTAACAGAAGAAATAGACAAAACAAACAAGCTAATAACGTCTTCAAAGTATCAAAACGAGATCGGAAATCAAAACAACCTATCTGTAAACATGAAAATACTAGTCTATGCTAGAGATGCAGATCGTAATCAGTTCTTGTGGATGGAATACGTCTTAATCAGAGCGAATTCACCTTCTATGATTAAGAAGCTCGACACCTATGATCAATAAGGCAAACCATGTCCAGTAAGTCTGGTCTTCGTAGTTGTTACCTCCATAGTCTGCAAGTATTATCTTTACTTCCTGGCAATAAAAAATAGCGATAAAGCGAGGCTTTACTCTTTATCATGAGAAGAAAACTGTGCAAGTTACATTACGGAGCTAAATCAACTCATCCAATGCTCCTTAAACGCATTTACAAATGAAGAGGCATTTCTCAACATCATGAATAGCAATACTAGCCACAGAGTCTTCGAAAGATAGAAGATCGACCTGAAGGAAAGCGATCAATTAAACCGATGATATTACCACTAAAAGATATGGATGATATATAATGAAGGCTGTCCTCAAAACAGGAGCTATTAAATCAATTCTTGTGTCCACGAAGGCTCGAGCAGTGCAAAGAAATCTAACAGCTCCAAAATATAGCAGATTAAAAATTTGTCTTGAGAGCTATCTTATGGAATGTATTGCAGTATATCTATAGTATAGTGGTGTGCTCCTCTACTGAGTAGCCAGGGTCTACACGGTTGGAATCCCACTTCGATACGCACAGAAATGAACGCAAAAAGCTCTTTCTGAGCTATCGACTGACTGCAAGATGGCCTAGGTGGTAGACAGGCAAGTCAAAGCAATGCAATAAATAAGCTAACTTTGGTTGACAGTTGGCGGGTAACGAATAGCCAGCTATTTGAATAGAGTGCAAAGGACGATAAACCAATTGGCATTCAAAATGTACAGTCTCAGGAATTACATGCCCCAGTCTACTACAGCAGAATAGAATTGAAGGAAACATCTACAAACAGGCGTGAAGATTGAAAGGGGGTACTAAAAAGAAATGAAGTTAGCTTTTGGCAGTTCTGAGAGCTATAAGGTGTGAAATGGATAATTTGTGGTCCAGAAAATTTCTAAAGTGGCCACCTACGGTTGCAAATAAGGTAAGCAAGACGCCCCTGAGTACGAGTAATAGCAACCGACAACTTCCTGATAGTGCGACAATAAACTTTCGTAAAAGGAGAACAACAGTTCCAAACTATACGTTTATCAACGGTTAATGAAAACAATGTACGATGTTTACATATCGTAACATGAGCAATCAATGCGTTGATATTTGCCAATCTATACAATGTCGCTGATGTAATGGAAAGTGTAGACATAGTTTAGTTCGCTAATGCAGCATCAGTAGAGGGCGTTGTTTGCTAATTCCAGGTCTAGTATAAAATATCTATGTCGTGGCAAACGAACAGAAAGCCATGCTATACCATCCCTAACATGTTTGTATGGGCGACAAAATACACATATGATTTATGCACTTAACTCAAATGTGTCTTAAACTATCTGCTACAGGATTTGCATTGACATTGCAAGAGGATTTCGATATAAAGTAGGTATGAATTACCGTTTCATGAGGTATTGGCTTATTTCATGTAAACAACACCGAAGAGTGCATCGTGTCAACACGGCGGAATATTTCACTTCTTGTAGTTGAGTAATTTTTGAACCATTTCTCTTGCTTGTGAAGCCTCAAAACTATACTGAATGCCGATTACCGATTATGACGAACTTAATCTCCAGACACAATCTGCCTACAATCCCCAGGTATAAGATTTTCATTCTGATTCGATGAATCAACAAATCCACTTTGCTACTAAAATACACTATCTGCTGGCCGCAGCTTATAATACAGAAGAAAGTGTTGCCTGGTGACTTCTTCAACAATTTCAGAGTAGGTGTCTTTAGCTGTACTGAATACTCTCTTTTCGGCTGTCAATATACCAAACACATCTTTAGTACATCTCTTCTGGCCAAAGTAACATACATTGAAGATTTCTCTATGATAGTACAGAATCATTCCTAGAAGAGGTTTTCTCAACCAGGCACTCAAAGAGATTTCATCGCCAAGTATGACATACGGTAACACGAAATTGCCTTCTAATGAAGCACTTGGAACAAACAAGTTTCAATTCCCGTGGCTTTGTGAATCAAAACTCAGAGGGTGACGCAGTGTCATTAGTTCATGAAAAATCTTCCATCTACATACATTAAATATAGCTTTGCATCTCATATTGAAAGTAACGTTGTCGTGCATGTAATGGCAAGTATATACATGAACTTGGATACATTACTCTTAGGAATGAGAACCTTACGTAATTTTTGCTACATGGTGGTGAAAACCTTCCCATGGATGGCAACAGAAAAATACTTGAGTTGAAATTAAAATTTGCTCATGAGGCTAGTCATATAGAAAGAAAACTCTAACTCTACCGTAGACTATGTAATCACTATATACTTTTTCTGTTATATTCTGTCGTTCGTTTTTGGCATGGCTCTGGAGATAGATATGACTTACAACTCTCCAGGGTAACGTTCTTGTTCTTGTAGTATTGTTATGCATTACTCGGTAGTGTAGCTATAATACTTTTTGTAGATTTCAAAAATTGTGTACAAAAAGTGATAAAAGAAACTGTGAAATTTTTGTGGTTAGAATAGACAGATCCTGGAATATTTGACAAGCACTAGCAACATGCTTCACATTAAGAATGCATAAGCAATAAGAGGAATTTCAGTAAGACATAAATCGATAAACCGACAGCCAAACACATGCCCAATGAGGGCTTTTACGGTATGTATTCAGTAGACTATCGCAAACTGATACATATGTTTCCCAATATATTGCGAAAACAGTTGCTCTCCCATTGCTAAAGGAAAAAGATGGTGCTTTACTTGCTGCAAAAGCTGTTACACCAGCTATTATGACTGTGAAAGGCATGCAATCATGCATCGAGGGAGGATTCTTCAGCATCTCAAGAGATATAAGCAAGAATCTAAAGAGCAAAGCAATGGAGATTATAGAAATGATTTAGTGGTGCATCTGCAACATAACAACAAAAGATGGCTCCTTGTTTTAGAAAACGAAAAAGCGTGATATCAGCCGACCAGCAGAAGTATTCATGATCATGAGGGCAAGGCTCTTCAATGAAGCGGTGAAAAAATCCACCAAAATTTTCTCGCTGCAGTAAGTACTTTCTACTCGGAATCTGTGTTTCCGTGAGCAATTTTTCTTAGCCTTCGTAGCATCAGAAGCAATAGTGCGCATTGGGAAGCTAGTCGGCTTTCATTTCTGCCAAAATTCATTAGCTCTAAGACTAAGCGAAATTGGATAAAAACACCACTTCCAGATTCTATGTGAACCGGGGTGACACTATTGCCGAGTGTGGCAAAGAACTGTTTCATAGCTATTGAAGATCCCCTGCAAAGCTTTGCCGCCAAGTTCAACTCGATGAAATGAGGCCTAAGAACCTTATACGCAAAACGGTCCAAAATGGATATTTTGTTTAGACTGTGAAGCGTGCTAGGACACTAAGTACATACTCAAGTCTGCTCACAGACAAGCAGGACTCACTACCCAGAGAAAGGTAGGTCACGTTACCCAGAGAATAATAGAGAATAAAAAATGCTCCCACGAGCAATAAGAAAAATACCGTGAAATATAGGAAACAGCCACGTAATGCAGATTGACAAAGAAAGAGTTCGTTTTCTCGCTTGTATCGTGCAAACTGGTAAGGAAAGTGTAGGTAATTTTTGGCAAAAAAGTAGCCAATAAGGCGCGCTATTCTTCGTGCCGCATGTGTGTCAATCTGCTATGGAGCGCAAAAAGAATATTAAGATATGAGGTGGCATACTTTACGAGAATCCGAGACAAGAATCAATAGGCATTACAGTGCCAATAGCATGCACAGGCTTGTCATGGGTGAGGCACTGATTCGTAGAGTCAATCAATTCACACAAAATATTTCCTAACTGTTGGCTAAGTAACTCAATGCACTATGAGCTACACATACTTTTATATAATGCAGTGATTCTATTGGATAGCTGAAATACTCGCGTTGCATGCAAAACGCTTTGAACTGGCTCTTAAATCAGATCCTTAAAAACGTAGGTAATATCCTTCAAAAGAATAAAAAAGGCCAAATGCGATGCTCATACCTGTCAGTATTATATCACCCTCATAATTGAAAGCAGAACTGAATATCTCATCAGTGTGTCCCTCAAGAACCTAAAGATAGAAATCAGTCAGAATAAGATCACTGGTTATAACGTATTCGAGCGGCTTGGGTGTAATTTATCTTTGCCGTCAACGGCAAATGACCAGAATAGCAATGTAACTCATGGATATGAACAATTACTCGAATGGGTTCCAATATCAATCTACGCTAAATCCAGGCATAAAAATAATGGCGAAGAGTGGTTTCTAGATTACACGAGGAAATGAAAGCAAAACATATGTACTTTTATTATCTATATTCAAAGAAGTATTACTGCCAAACAAGTCTCCTTTTCATTCATAGACATCCTGATATCTTCCGATATCTGAAATACTCAATTTATATGACAAAATCACTGTGCTATATTAAAATTAATAATTCATAATGTCATGTGTTTCATATTTATGTTATTTATTTTTAAACACAATCTCACAATCCCTCTTGTCCATTCAATTTCATAGGAAAGTTAATGACGAAAGCTCGAATAACTGAATGAAAATCAACTTCATTTGTTACAGCTATAATACAAACAGCAATCTGAATTTTGCTGAATTCAACATTTTACATGTTGCCTAACCATTTTCTGAAGGTACTGCATGATTTTTGAAAAAAGGATGCATACCACAAAAACTCTGGGTTGCGAATGCCGTTACGGAGCAAGGAAATCTTACTGAAGGAAAACTTACTATCGTTGGGACATTCTCATAGGAAAAACACGGACATTGCACGGCACGCAGGCGACATGCAAAGCCATTCGGCAGATTCAGACTGCTGCTCCATGGAAGGCTAATTTGGAAGTGCAAATTAATCATCTCTTGTACTTTATCGTATGCATACACTAAAGCTCCATTGCTGTTGTTTTGAAATTATTTGTACTCCTGTTTATAAAATTTTAGGTAATATTATGTGAAATCGAGCTCATCCTGTTCTGGCCCTCCACAATACATTCTCTGCTCCATATGTGACCCCATGGAAAAATTAAGCGCCACAGCCCTGTCTTAGGAGCAAATAAGCTATCTAGGGCATTTCTCAATTATAATGGTATATTAAAACACACTGTCCCATTGATGATGGCATATAACGACAAAATGTTCCATTGATAATGAAGCCTTACAACATAATCTGAAAAAGTAATCCTGTTAATCTGTTATGAGTACTGTCAATAAGCACCAAATGTTTTGCAGGGACATGTAAAATAAATGCAGAAAAATGAGGTTCATAAGATCGAGTTTTGGTGAGAATATTCTTTTCAAACTAAGTGATAATTCCAGAATTCCTATATTAAACTCTAAAACGAGTTAATTCTTCATCTAACATCGAAACTCTTACAAAGTAAAATGGGAGATTACTGCAGGAAAGGGCAAACGGCAAAAGTGGGTTGAAAAAATATAGGTCCATATTACACTTACCTGCACGCATTCGCCAGTGAGAGGGTCCCAGAGTCTTGCGGTCTTATCGCTACTAGCAGTAAGGATACGAGTTCCTTGAGGATTAAAGATTGCCTGAAAAATGGAGAGGAAATGCAGCTTACAAATAGGAACATGTTACAGCAAGTGCATTATTAGAAAAAGCTTAGGACAACAAAATAACTAGCAAAATTTTGAAGCTTGTTGACAGTAAAAACCGAGAGCTTTAACTGCTACATAGTATTGGAAGATTCACAACAATTACACACTGACACAGTCTATTCTAAGTCTCAGAATAAAGAGAGAGTATCAAGGTGAAAGGAGGGAGCGAAAAAAGGCCATTGAGTGAATGACCTAGTGCCTATGGCTGTAAAGGACTTGAGCCAGCTTATCGATAAAAAACACTGTTCGCGAACAATATAGCTGATTTACTCAATAAACATGTAACTACATATATTTGCAACAGTCTTCAAGAAAAAGTTACCAAAACAGAAAAATATACTGGGATTGATCATTACACCAGGCGTTTCTAGAATTGGGCATACAATAATGAAACAGAATCTGGATGGGAGAAATTAACAAAAGCACAAAAGCTGCAAAAGGAAACAAGTTGTGAAGATGAGACAGCTCTAAAATGTATATTACAAAAAAACGAATGGAAGAAACTTGCCAACAGATGTGACACAACTGCTTAAAGGCGCGTTCGACTTTTGCGATGGTACTTCTATCTGCGCTTGCGTATTTTTCAAAAGCTGACAGCTTGAGCTGCGCGCACGATCACAAAAAAGCACAAGTTCAGCTGACTTTTTGCGATCGATCGAAAGCGCCGGAGCCATTTGCTTTGAAAACCAAAAGGAAATCACGTTTTAGCAAAAGCAATTTATTAATATCGAGCAGTTGTTGATGGCCGCAGGATACAAAGGTGTTCCCGGGCAAGTAAATGTCCTTATGTAAGCTTAAAAAACTCATCATTAAGAGTCGATTGCAGAAAGTCACGCGCGTGACAAAAAGTGCCATCGCAAAAAATCGATCGCAAAACGTCGGACACGACAAAAAGCACTGAATGGAAATCCACCTGACCATAGCGGTGAATAACCAAGCTAGACCATATTTTAACAAGAACATTCAACATATTTAACATTTGACAATTATATCCGACTCTTCACTCATGATATGTTCGATTAATGATCCATATATGCTCTTGCTTTTCAAGGAAGGGATTTTCCCCGACAAGTCAATATGCTTTTTTATAGCACTAGCTGAAAATATATTGGAAGAGTCAGGATCAAAAATCGAAGTGATAAACAACTGTGATTGGGCAGTCAAGAACGGTTTTAAAAAGAAAACATACTTTGAGATGAGGACTGGAAAAGACAAACGAAGGATTGCTTAGGATGGGAAGACTAGGAAAATCAACTGCGCAGTTCTACGTAATGTCACAGTAGGGCTAGTCCTCCATACTATTAAAGAACAGAAAACCGCTCTTGATTATGGGAATTATGTGGGAATTCTGGTTGTGGATTTTCAGACACTTTTTGACAATGTGAATAGAACATAACTTAAAAACAAAGCTTCACGCTGCCGGCATCTGTAGAAATATGTCTGATTGGCTTGGTGATTATCTCAAGGAAAGGGAAACAACATGCAGAAGTGAGTGGGATGTTCTCATTAGTAGAAAGAACTGAAACTGGAGTCCCTCAGGGCCCTCCTCTTGGCTTTCATCTAATCTCTCTTCTTGTCTATGATCTCCCGTACAGCTTATCACAGTAGTAAAACTATTTAAGTATGCTGATGATACAACGATCTATTGTATCTCTCAAACCAAAGAAAATGTAATTGAGAAATTAAGTATTGCGGCAGATGAACTCTGCGCAAGGTGGGCAAAGAACCGTACTACAGTACACACAGGAAAAACATCGGCTACGAATCTATTAAATACAGATTCTCTAGAGCCAATGCAGCCTTCTGTGTATAGGGAAAAACGTGGTATGTTATGTAAAGGGATCCACTTCCTTGGAGATTCCACCGGCCGCCATTTTGTAGCATGATATAAAGGGAATATGAGCATGAAAAACCATCGGAATAAGCGGAAAGCGGAGAGCGGAAAGCGGAGAGCGGAAAGCAGAGAGCGGAGAGCGGAGAGCGTTTTTTCATTTATCACATTTTTATGCAATTGGGGGGTTTTCTACCCCTGAGGGCTTTACCAATTACCGCCAATATCTCCTTTTCGTCGACAGTTTCCTCGTTGATTGTGACTGATGCTGTTCACTTAAATCTAGTGGATCTCTCTCCCTTCAGGATTCTATTTGGTGTATTTAAGGGTTTTCTTTCCATTCCTTTGCCTTCGGTTTATTTGCATGTTATTTTATTCGAAGCACACCGCATCCTTCACATTCATGTCCACCTGCTTCGTATGCAACTTATACAAATTACAGTGATCTTCAGTTTTCCTTTGGCGTACAGATTATGATAGGAGGGTTTTGACACGTCCAATGAATAGTCTTGAAGTAACATCAGAGATTGATAAGTGGATATTTTCAATTGCAGCATTCATGTGATTTGTGTGTAGTATTGTCGCCTTTGCAATGCTAATCAGCTTTAAATCACTCAAGCGATCACAATGTGTTGCGCACGATCTGGAAGATACTAGCTTTGGCCAATTGTGCCATCTAGTCAATTCTGAGGTAACTGGACTGTATCTAAGCTAAGCCTGATCTCGTTTCGAGAGTGCAGTGCCAAAGGACACATGAGTGGGGGTATAGCAAAAATGAAATTTACCAACATATCTAAACAAAGCACCATAGTTGCAGACAAGACACTATAACTATCGACAAGGCATCCCGATCGTCATGCCAACTGTTACAGATGAGCCTTACTTAGGCACGCCCCTGTCTGTGTGGTCAAATTTACAATTATGATAGAGTAATTATGTTACATAGCTATCAATTTGATGGGTTTATCTTCTATACATACATACATACATAACATACATACATACACACATAAATACACTTGGTATTTCTAACAGCCGGTTGAGCCAATTCTAGTTTATGCTGATATGCGTCTGCAAGTGTTACTGAAAAAATTAATACTAATTTATAATGTACAAAAGCTAGAAGCAGCATTTGAACTAACAGTTAAAGCTGACTCAAATTTTTCGGATTTTATCAAATATCCATAATCTTTGTTATGATATTCCCAAAAGTGAGAGAAGATTTCCTGTTCTCAAATTGAATATGAGACTGTCATAAATTCATATCAGCAAGGCACTAAGCGAGGAATTATATTTAAAAAACTAAAAATTAAATATTACTCCCAGAAGAAAGATGTGGGAAGATGAGCAAAGTAAAAAATGAACCCTTGTAAAAAATCATCCTTGAATAGGTCAATTTGGTGCAGTGCACCTTTGATTATCCGAAACGGCTGGACCAAAGCATCCCCAAACATTTGGTAAATCAAGGATGTCATTTTCATTCAAAGATTATAGAAAATTACAGTAATGAAAGCATATGAAGGCAAAATTATAGTAAAAAGAATTCGCTAAAGGTAATTAAAGCAAGCCATATCTTCCACTCTGGCTTACAAATAAAGGATTTATGGTCAATCTTTAGTGCATTTTTTATTCGGATCAAAGGTAATTTGTTAGGATATATTAAAATTGATCCAGACAACAATATTCGGATAATCGAGGTTCAGACAATCAGGTATCAGATAATCGAGCCTCAGATAAACGAGGTTCAGATAATTGGGGTTCAGATAATGGAGGGTCAGATAATACAGGGTCAGATAATCGACGCTCTGATAATCGAGGTTCAGATAACTGGGACTCGATTAATCATCAATGCACCCAACCAAAACCGTGACAAAATAGCAAACTAAATAAAGAGAGAGATTAGTAGACAAAAACGCCTTCATCTCTAAGACAAATATACGTCAAGAAAAGATAAGGAGCTACTAGATTAAAGGTAAATTGTGACAGGGAAATGATCCTGTTGTGTATCAAGAAAATCCGAAATAGTGAAGCATGGGGTGTTGACATAAAACACTGGATTAACATAAAATATCAAATTGTACTCAAAGCATAAAATAGGGCATAATACACCCTATCTCGATAAAATCAAAGTAGAAATAGAAATAGATATATAAAGTATATTGAGTCAGGGCATTCACAACGCCAGCATACTTCTAGCTTATAAAAAATGGGTCGTTTTAATCAAAGAAACGGACGGATTTCCATTCTTTGATAAAGATAAACGGTAACTTCAAAAGGAACTGGTATTTTAGGTTCAAATGTACCTTGCAAGGGTATGCAAGCTACTCTTGCAAGAGTAAGCAAATTTCCAACTTAAAAATCAGTAATAGTATGCATAATTTATCAATATTAAGAGTAACCAGAATTCACTTTTTCTGACCAGCACTATAATCCATGCCACTTCAATGATTACAGTACGCGAACTTCACTTCCCAAACCATTTAAATATCGCACGGGATATCATTAGCAAGAGTAGGATTATTTCTCACGCCAAATGAGTAATACAACGCATAATCTATCAATTTCAAGAGTGGCCAAATTTCACGTCTAAAAACCAGGGTCTACGTATGCAAATAATGTCTGATGGTTGTGAAATTGCAGACTGTATGTAAAATCAAACTTCGTGTCTCTAGCATCGTAATTACTATCAGGTAGTAAACTAGACTGCAGAATTTAAAGTCGATCCTCGATCAGGTATATCTATTAAATCTATTAAAATATATCTATTAATATATCTATTAAAGTAATATAAGTAATAAAGTAATATATCTATTAAAAACTGCATTACCTTGGATATCTCTCCATCATGACCTTCAAGTTTACAAATGCACTGGTGAGTTACTGCATTGTAAACTCTTCCGGAGCCATCCGCTGAGCCAGTGACGATGTACTGTCCTGTATAATCGAATGATACATCTAGAATTTCGTCGTCATGGCCACTGTAGAGAAAAATAAACATTCATGCAGAAAGTGGAGCTTTAAAATAGTACAGCACAATACTCTGATGTAGAAAAAATATTCTTACAGAAATAGAGAAGGTTGAGGGGTGTGCAAGGTGGTTCTATTAGTTGCCCTGTAAGGGGATCTCAAGCTCTTCCAAAGGAAAAAACAAATAGACACAGAAACGTAATATAAATATCCAAGGCTAAATGGATGCAAATCTTTAGATCAAGTAGGACACTGCCTTTAGATAAGACAATGGAAGGATTTCTGTGCTTTGTAAACGTACAAACATAATGCAACACATATTGCATCATCGATGAATTACCTATAATGATATTCATAAGGATAACTATGTGGCTCTTCGGCGACGAGAAGATGAATCCATATATCAAGCAAAGATAATTATTGAATCTATGTAACGTTACATGTGGTTGCTAACTTTCCAAGGAACGATATGGGTTCTGTATCTTAGATTCTCCGAGGAAAAAGCTGATGATCAATAACTACCTCAAAAACAACATCAGTGAGGTAGGGGAAAGTTTCCAAACCAAACAAAGAGTAACCATAGAAAACTCGAAAAAAAGGAGTTACCGTAACGTTCCAACACATTTTCCGTTAGATACATCCCAGATTTTGCAAGTTTTATCCTGAAGAAAAAAGCAAAATAAGTTTTATGCTAATTCTGCACACTTGCATTAAGCAATCTATTTATCAGTTCGCCCACTCATTCATTAACTCATACATTTATCTAGAGACAATTCATAAAGAACGTATGCTTACTATTTACCGACTGTGGACCTCCTCTCCCCCCCTCCCCAAGCGTACGCACTTTTAAGTTATCAGTCCCCGCTAACATATTTGAATCTATTGTTTATCTCACTATTTCCATAGTTCGCAAAATTTAATGCATACCCGAGAAATCTACAATCTAAAACTAAGGTTTTTTCATAATAAGAACGATCATACGCGTAAAATGTTTAAGAGATTGGGATGCTTCGCAAGCAATTAGCGATTGAAAAATGTATGGGTGTATGCAAATTCAGTGAAGAAATACCTTCTTCCTTGTACGTTTTCGTACACTTTTTTTGGCATTCCCTCCTCCCACCTCTATTTACTTCTCCGCCAGCTGAGTCACTCTATCATTCATTATTATAATATCTGATTTTCCATATTCCACATCATAAAACCTCATAGCTTTCTGTCATTATAAATGCCTTACCATAGAGCCAGATACAATCAGAGAGCAATCAAAATTGAACTGAGCATTTGAGATTTCTCCTCTGTGGCCAATCAATGTGTGCGTTCTCCTGTTGAGATAATGGCAACTAGAAAATTATCCTTTCAATTTGCAGGGGCTGGAAAAAGTAACATCTTGGAAATGAGGGAGGGATACCGTTGTAAAATGACCTCTCTACAACATAGAAAAAATTATGTGGCTTTACTCAGTACGGTGTACAATTCTAAAGTAGAATTCGTACGAAAACTCAAAAATTGTTCGTGAGAATTCTGGCAAAGCCGCGACTCTCGAATCAAATATAATCTAGCAAAAGATACCGTTCATGTGATCAGTGTGATCAAGTGGATTATTGAATACCTATTCAGAAAATTCACCCAGTTGTTCTTACCAAACATTTTTTGTATGCTACCTACCATAAATGGAAACACAAAACCAAAGGTCCTTGTGAATTTACTTGTCTTCATAGCTATGAGTAGTATTGATAAACAGATAAAGGGCGTACCTTCCACTTCTGACGTCCCATATACTAACAGTATGATCAAATGATCCAGTCAGCAATTGATCGCCAGTTGTGTTAAACGAGGTGCAGATGATCTCTGCTGAATGACCCTGCGAGAAAAGCACTTTACTTTATAACATGAATCAGAAGCAAGGCAACAGAGTTATATAAGAATAAATGTAATATAGGAAAGTAAAATGCATAGAATCTCTGTAGAGCAAAACCTACCGTTAAAGTCGCAACTTCCATCCCTTTTTGCAAATCCCATAGTTTGGCCGTGTTATCCATACTACCAGTGGCAATAAGCGTGCTTTGCAAGTTAAATGATAAACAAACCTAAAGAGTAGAAGAGAGCCTTGAGAAAATAAAATCAAGGATGAAAACCACGAATGGTAAAGTTGAGGAAACCAGGCAGTGAAGGAGCAACGCAGTGGATCTTTTGACATAAAAGCTAGTGGAGGAATTTCCAACCAGGCACTTGGAACTCCCGACTAGTTGGCCCATGACCCCCACTAGTAGGTGCCCTCTTGTTTAAGATTGTATTTAAAATGTCAATTCAAATGTCTCCGTAAACCACTATTGTGTACAATTATTTGCTACTGCTTTAGTCTCATTACAGTCAATCAAAGTCTGTTCGGTTTTCATGCACTACACCAAATCAAAGTAGCAAAATACCCTAGAAACTTCCACCACAAATTGCGCACACCCTAGCTTGCCACGCCCCTGTGTGTCAATTCTCCGTCTCCGGAACTTTCATAAAAGATCCTCTACCACAAGAGAGCTTTTTCCAAGTTCTTATTCAAAATATGGCTAAAGACAAGATGTATTGCAGAGGTACTATCGTAACAAATGGTTCTACTACTACTGGAGACAAAATTTGATGGTAGACTGGATGGGGTTTGCTTCCAAGCTGTATAGAAGTGAACCCAAGCCAAGCTATATTGCTGAAAAAACTCAACATGAGGAACAACTAATGACAGCATACTAAGATTATAGCATGTGTTGTCGCATAATGTTGAAATATACACAAGGAACACGAAACTATTTACACTTTTCACGCAATACTCTAACCATCTCAAAAACTTTGTCAAGGAGCCCCTAAAAATCACTTTAACGAATTTCCAGACAAAGGGCAGCTGTAGTTGTGAGAGTCCCAGTTTAAGACTGCCCTGATCATTTGTGTCTTCTTGTCTGAAAAACGACCTACGTTGTTCACTAGGAAATCCCCCCCCCCCCTCAATAACTTTTTGTGAAGTGGCTTCCATGTCCTTTAACAAAGATTTGATGAAATTTGGTGACCACTAATTGCTATTTTCGTCTTTTCATTACAAGGTACAATCATGCTCTAGTCAAAAACGACATGATACCTTTAACAGCTATATAGAACACCTCTGGTGTGTGCCTAACATTGTCTACTTAACAGTTATCTTACTCTCGCCTTTCATAGCTTAAGATATCAAATCTCATGTGTCATTACTCGCTGAACTGATAACAAAAATCAATTACATATCACATATACTCTGTTTTACAGCATATCGCACAGGAGGCTTCTTGTGTCATCATTTACAAAAAGTGTCCATACATAACTCTGAATAAGATGCTAGTGTAATATTACGTATTCAATGATTCAGTAAAGAATCGAGAACCGAAATCTAATTAAAGCAATGAAGCTCAATGAGTTTTCAACGGAATTTGAAAGCACTAAAGAACTACTTGTTGCAACATTGCTCCATCGATTACCATATAACGATGATGATTGCTTTGCAAAAAGATGCAAATTAAATAACATATATATATATTATAAAGCTTTCATAATAGTCGAGTGGGAAATTATATATTTCTAAATACTAATTTTTCAGTGAAAGAAACACATGAACTGCATAACTAGTGTCAGTATTTCAGTTCACTTTTCGGTCGTTATCCACAGTGTCAATACACTGACGAGTAACCGAAGAAAAAGCTTTTCAGTATGTTAAAAGAATGTTCTCACTTTTTCGACGTATAGTGGAGTTCTGTAGTACCCACAGGCTATGCACATATGTCGTTATACTTAGCTACACAATTCATCTCTACGTTTCCTAGCTCAAACTTTCCAATCAGTAAATTCATCAAAATCATATGTAGATCTTCCTGGCTTCCTGTCTACTTGCATTATTACAGGTGACAGTCTTCGGCCTGACATGCTTCTTTCCACCACTGACAACCGTTTGTATATCATCGAATTAACCGTGGGCTTTGAGAAAAATTTAAGTAACAATGCTCAGCGAAAAGAACTCAAATATCGTTCCCTCGTAACTGATCTCCGCATGATGATCATTATACAATAGAATTCGTTAATCTTTCCATGAGCTGCCTTGGTGTATCTGGTCATTCATCAGACTCCTTTCTCAAAATATATCCTGACTTAGGCTTCGATTATTTCCAAGCTATCTACTAATCATTCGCACAACATACACTATGCAATGGCTATAAAAGTAAGACTTACACAGGTTTTGCTAGCTAGAGGAGAACTCTAAAAACAAAGTATTTACTGCGGGATCTGACAAAGAAACATTTTAAAAAACAACACATTTTGCAAATCATTCGACATCTATACCAATTTATCATGTAAACGTATTTCCATATCATTCTAAATAAACTTATAGTGAGGATAAATAACGAATTTATTACATACAATTTCTGATGTATGTCCTCTGAACGTGTGATAACATTTTCCGGTCTCGGAATTCCACAACTACAAGAGAACAAACAGAACAAGTAAAAATAAAATTTTTCCTTAACTTCCTTCAGTAGAGGCAGCTAAAAAAATGCTGTCAACATCCCATCAAACTAGACTTCAATACGACACTCAGTAGAAGCAATCATGCATCAAACTTATTTAGAGCCAGTTACCCACAGTTACTAAAGAATTGAAGAGGCATTCAACTCAAGAAATCTACCTTTGCTGTTTTGTCAAAAGATCCAGTTGCAATCTTGTCCCTGAAACGATAGGGATAAAGATCATTCAGTTGCCTTCTATTCTTATTTCCACCATTACTCCCACTCTGCCATTTCTCACCTCTCTATACCTATTGCTCTGGTTCCCTTTGCTATGATCCCTACTTTGACAGATATCCTCTAAGTTTCAGTGAAATTCAATACAATAACCCAAGTCATTCCAGTTGAAATAGTCTAGTAAGTCTCATACTAGCCATTAGTACTACGGCACTGTTAATTTCACAGAAAGCGAAGGAGATAGGAAAGTTTCGCAAGGGGAAGTCTAAGTCATTCCCACAGCATTAAGAGGACAACTAAAAATCCCAAATTCGAAGCAATAATTGGCTGCATAAAAACGGCAAACAGGACTCCCTGCATAAATAGTAAAATGTATTCTCTTTGCAAATCACAACCGAAAGAGAGAAAGCCACTGATTAGAAACTGAGAGAGACATCGAAATGTTATGCGGCCACCTGTCCATCAAGTTACCCAATGATTGCACAATAGCAAACATGACAGGCTATAATGAAGCTCAAAGATGATAGCAAGGTTTTTTTTAACGTACAGTTCTACACAAAATGTGCAGCTTTAAAAATCCTCCGTGCAATACTACAGAGAGTTCTGAGCAACCTACATTATATATCTATTAAGTATGACAACAAAACATGCATGACTTTAGTGTCCACTCGTCAAGTGTATGTTGTATATGCTTATGAGAATCAAGGGCTATTCCTCAATATGGGAGCCGCGATAATAATTTGGAGCTCTAAATTTTCCTTAAAAACTCTGAATCACTACTTTTGCTTTTAACTTGCTATGTTTAATAAAGCCCTGAAGCTTACAGAAAAGCACCAAACAACGGATACCAATATTGTTCAATTAAGACTTGCACGAAGACAAGTTATAGGATTCTGGAAAGAAAGTGGAAGAAAAGAAATTAACGGTATCACTTTCAACTATGTATAAAATACTGGCTTTTCGTAGCTCTCCCGCGAATTTTCATAGAACTGACTTAGGTATGGTGACTATTGTTCTGAAATCTCACTGCTAGTCTGTTGGTTTATTCTATGAACGACCAAGTCGATTCATTATCATAAAAACATGCTTCACACAATATTGCAGGCCCTTCAATGAGACGCGCGAGATCGCGCACGAGCGCGCAGGCACACGCTCAGCTCAGTTCACGCGCTCGAAATGTCGCTTGCGCCAGCTTTATCAAAGATGCACATTCAAGCACCAAGGAAATATCTCACAATTAAATGTTTAGCGCGTTCAAATGAACCAACGTGCGCGATTGGCAGCGCGCGTTAAATAAACTTATTGAAAGGCCTGAATTACTGGTAAGAATAATTCAGGCTAAATAACAGGCAGCAACATGGCCATATTCTGTTCTCGGTCAATCAGCGGATTTGCTTAAAGCAAGTTATTAACCAATAAGATGCTTTCAGTTCTAATATATTTCATTGTAAAGCCATTTTGAAGCAGAGTTGCTATGAATAAATCACTACTCACAATTGTTGGTCCAGAAAAATTACGTTCATATACAGAGATGAGCTTTTAACTGCAACCTCATAAGTGTATTTTGCATTGCTATCTCGGAGCCCTAAGCTCGGAAAAGAAAGGTCTCCAAGATACTCAATATACGGAGGTGCGTCCATTGTTTATCGTATATACAAGAGGCCGTTCCTGAACAACAGTTAACTGCTAAAATCACGAGAATGTATATATTCATGCAAAAAGAGGTATTTTTTAAATATTTTCACTTGGTCATTATTCAAACCAATCGAAAAGTTACCATTTTGAATCTGGCACTTTTGGCGCGAAACTACGACGAAGGATTCTGATGACATCATACAAGGCGATAAGCAGCAAGAGTGATGGCGAATTTTGTAAAACTATTAAGTACGTAGGAAAAGTTACAAAATAGCCAAATGAAAAAGGTTGCAGTTGGTGATTTGCACAAAATTTGGCTACTTATATTAAGGAAGAAGACTGAATGCAGTCATTCTATTGAATGAACGATTTAGAAAAATTTTGCATCGAATGGTGGTAGGCCTATCACGAAAAATACAGGATAGGTCACCTCAAAGAAGGTGGATGTAAAAGAAGATTGAATCATTTGCCGTGAAAACAAGATAGTCATGGTATTCTACTATTCATACAATCTTCTCTGACGTGGGATGGTGCAAAGGCACTTCATCGTTAGCCTTAGGTTAGAAAGGTGTGCAAAAGTACATTCATGAACAAAATTTATATCTATTTTCTCCGTGAAAATTCACAGTATCATCTTTAGTAGGCATATAGATTTGGTATATGATCGGTAGAACAATAGGATGACGTAATTTTTGGTGATGAATCCCGTGTTAGCTTTATGAAACAGTAATGACCTAGCGAAAATCACCAAGGCGATATCTCCTACATTATGTCACGAAAGTATAAAAAAATGATTTGTAAGTAATGTTTTAAGACTAAAGTGACTCAGAAGATATTAACAACCGGGAATTTGAAGTCAAAAGTCGCCAAAAGGCATATTGAAGTCAGTTGCTGATATGATAGCTAATCTTAGGTATTTCGTAAATTAAGCTTTCCTAGCCTTCAGCTGTGATGTACAAAGATAAACATGATGACTACGTATGCAAGCCTCAGTCTGTTTTGAATCTTATGCGTAAATACATACGTTCTCGTCGTTTTAACAGTTAAAAGTGATTCAGGAAGGACCTCTTGCATAAACGGTAAGCAATGGGTACTCTTCCATATGTAGTATGTCTTGGAAACCATTCACTTCCTAGCTTAGGGCTTTTTACGAGGTTACAATTAAAGTTCGTATCTGTAAATGAACGTAAATTTTTTCCGGGACAAAAGTTGTGAGTAGTCATTTCTTCACAGCAACTTCAAGCTCCCGACAACCAATTCACAGCAACTCCGCTTCAAACTGGCATCACAATGAAGTTTGTAAAAATTGAAGCATCTTATTGGTTAATGATTAGATGTAAACAAATCCGCTGATTGGTCGAGAACAAAATGTGGCTACGTTACATGCAGTACAGACTACATGAAGCAATATTCCCTAACGGTTTTAAAGGCACACAATTTCTCATGGCATTCAAGAGAGCGTTTACACGAGAAAATTCAACCCGGGTTGAGCTTCAACACTGCAGTAGATAAACAAATGCGAATTGTGAAAGTGTTTACATGAGGAGATCTCAACCCAAGGGGACTTTAACTCGCTGTCTCAGCCCGGGTTGAAATTTCAGCCTGGGCGAGATTCCATGCAAACAAAAATCTGCTCTAACATGTGAAAAGTCGTCTGTTCTACATGGCTGTAAAGCCTGTCATTACTGTTGAGCGCAGAGTCAGCAACACCATCTGAAACTCGTCCTGAGTTGAAAAATCTCATGTTCAACGTTGCATTGCAAAATATGGAAGGTTTTGGAATTGAATCACCAAGAAATAAAACGAAAACTAAAGCTTAGGTACTTCATAGATTTACAGGCAATTTTATCACAAACATTTACTCCCAGAATGCATAGCACACAAACTCAATTCTCTTACCCGTATGGATTGTTAAATGCTACAGCGTAAACTACATTTTTGTGGCCTTCCAAAGTGTGCAGCTCCTCCCCAGATGCAGTATCCCAAACTTTACAAGTTCGATCATAGCTGCCCGTAATAAAGCTGCAAGTTGATGATAAATGAATGAAACTCTGATGGGGGAAGGAATTAAGAAATGAAAAACTTTGTTTGCTCGTTGAGATTAGCTCGACATATTATTCAAATTTTTACAGTTCTGACAAAATCTAAACTATGTCTTCAAGGATTCTAAACAGAAATTCTTTCCACTATGACCGTGAGAAAAGATAACACGTGAGACTTTTTCAGTTCGGTTGAGGAACTATTGGCTTTACAACAGGAACAAATGACCTGGGAAAATATCGCAAAAATCTAGAAAAATTAAAGCAACGAGGTAGTGAATTACGTAAGTAGAATTCAAAAAACAGGATGACATCTGATTAAGAAAGAAAAGCGGGAGGAGTAAATGATGAAAGTCCTCAATTTCAACGCCATTTCGTTGGAGATAAGCCCTCAAAACGCAGCATGTTTTTCAAGTAACTATGAAAACATACCAAACAGCTTGGATGTTTCACATCAAAGTACACATAATGATGTCGATCAAAGAAGTACTTATCAATAGAAGTAATTATCAATGCTGGATACCCAGTATTTCCTCTTACGTAAAAGGTCTTTAAATCTAGATTAGTGATAAAGGCTGTTGAATTGAAGAATGGCAAGAGACCAGTTACATGGAAATAAGATATATGAAGTATCTAAAAGTCAGACTTTCGATCTACATTAAAAGTTAGAATGTAGACAATATAGCATCATATCAAACCTCGAGCCTGATTTGTTGAATGCAACATTAGTCAGTGGCAAAATGTGGGCACGCAGCACCTTGAAAGAGCAATATATATGTTGAAAAAGAGCTGACAAACACTGCTTAGAATGAAATACGATACACGAATAATTCTACATTAGGTTGCAGTGAAGAGTTCTTCATGCCTGTTGCTCAAAATAGGCCAACTGAGGCTAGGCTGTTTTCTCCGATAAGGCATGTTGCTTGGCTCTAGTACAATTTCAATAATGTTAAGAACGCTTTCATTGAATTGGCGCTAAAGTTTTACAACAGTCTATGTTGCAAATTTTGCATTCAATATGAAAAAGTTACCACATCTTACCTTGAATAAATAAAATTTGCGGCTGTCCTGTTGACTCAGCTTTTCCTGGAGACCTTTATAGGTTAAGAAGAATCACGGCGAAAATTGACAACTTAGAATGCCTTCCTCATTATACAGGAATGCTAATGGTCGGTTTGATAAGCAGACGATGTATACACACACACACACACACACACACACACACACACACACACACACACACACACACACACACACACACACACACACACACACACACACACACACACACAACACACACACACACACACACACACACACACACGCACACACACACACACACACACACACACACACACACACACGCACACACACACACACACACACACACACACATACTTAGTATTTACCTATATATATATATATATATATATATATATATATATATATATATATATATATATATATATATATATAGAGAGAGAGAGAGAGAGAGAGAGAATTCAAAAATATACTTTCTTCTGTTGCAAATGTTTCGATATATTATCTTCATCATTACTGATGAAGATAATATATCGAAACGTTTACAACAGAAGAAAGTATATTTTTGAATTCTCTTTGTTTTACTTATATACTAAGTTAGTGCGGCTTTGATCTATTATATATATATATATATATATATATATATATATATATATATATATATATATATATATATATATATATATATATATATATATATATATATATATATATATATATATATATATATATATATATATATATATATATATATATATATATATATATATATATATATATATATATATATATATACGTCTAATGGTTAAGACGCTTGCCCGGAAAGCAAGAGATCCGTGGTTCGATTCCCGGTGGTGGCAAGTTTTAATTTTCTCCTGATTTTTCTGAGAATAATAATGTTTCTGTCCGCACTGAAAAAGGAGAAATCCTGGAATCCTGGTTACTCGCAAGCTACTGAGTTCATATATATATATATATATATATATATATATATATATATATATATATATATATATATATATATATATATATATATATATATATATATATATATATATATATATATATATATATATATATAGAGAGAGAGAGAGAGAGAGAGAGAGAGAATGTAAATACATCATCTGGTTATCAAACCGACCAATAGCACTCTTAACATTTGAAATCAAATATTATACGTCATAACCATTCTAACTTTCAGGCTTTATATAGATAAAAACTTTAAAACATCGAAATTCTACATAGCAAGTCACGAAGGATTTCAAGCCAATACTTTCATAATCTATTTTGTCGTAACAAATCACACAACTCTGCTTTACACCAGAGTGTACAAGGCTCGAATTCCACTCTGATGCGCTTTCAATGCAGCGTATAGGACCTTTTCGGAACTATTGACAAACTGCACGATGGCATGGGTGACAGACATGCAAGTTGGGAAAGTTAGAGAAATGCTATATGAAATAGGCTTCTGCTGGCTCTACGGTCCTGTAAATTACTTGAAACAGAACATTCACTGCTCTTCTAACAGTACTAAAAACCGAGAGAGATATGCAACAAAGATTCTACCAAAGTGTACTGACATGTAATACAATTTTTTTGCAGATTGTGCAATGCCAGTCAAGTAGTTAACAGTACAAATTTAGTGAACCAGCAATATGTACCTGCTGTTCTCAGTTCCTATGAGAAGCATGAACCATGTATATTTCCAAGCAAAGAAATGTGGTTGCTCTTTCATGAATATATGGCTTCGGCAGTAACATAGCATTCAATCTGGTAACTATGATGCCAAGATACCAATACTTAAAAAATAGCCAAGTTGCATTTTTGTAGTGCATGAGGAATATTATTCCCATGCCACTTTGATCCCATACATTAATGCATGCGCTATAACTTAGTGAATGACCCATATGCAAAACAGTAATATTTAATTTCCAATGTAATCTTAGTACACACCAATCAACATATGCACAAGAATTGACCTAGCAGTAAGCTTCCCAACACCAATACCAAAGAATGCAAGCAGGCAAAAAGGCAAGCAGTCAAATGGAATGCATTGCAGAATTGCAAAAAATAAAATGTGAAATAGCAAAAATACTGATCTTTGCAGCAAAACTAGAGAACCTGGCAGCAAGAGAGGCAAACAAATCTTATGCAAAATGTACTACTTAAGTGATCTATGCTCAATGATCAAAATTACAAACAGTCCATCGCAATATATGAAAACTAAGCTTTATCAGTTGAAATATTGGCCACTGATAAAATACTTGTAAGTAGGCCCTCACAGCATTGTACATAACAAGAAATTTATGTATCATAGACAAGCACAATCTGGAGTCTGCTAGTTTGAAGTTAAGAAAGTCTAGATTGCACTCATCTATGATAAATTTCAAAGTTAGAAGTAGTAATGTTTTCAAGCTCGTACTTCTTAGTCTTATAGTCAATGCAACTGGATGCCAAACAAAGAAAAATGGTAACAGTTTGACTAGGTATTTCAAAGACTCAAGCAGCACTTGCATGACCATATGCACAGCTAGATCTGGAAACCTACTAACCTATGATGTGGAAAAAGTTCCATACCACAAACCAACATAAAGATTAACCCAGTGAAAGTAAGGCACAATCAAAGATATATGATGATTTTGATAGTACTGCTTCTGAAGAAGTTCTAGATTGTGATCTGCAGTTTTCCTTTCCATTATCTGCAAACCATGTGCATCTATGCTACAAAATTCCACATGCACATTACAAAGATATAAGTTTGGCACTTTGTAAAGGTCTTAAAAATGCATGTACAAAGTAAAACGATTTTACATGGAAAAACACTTGAGAAAAGATACGGACAATCAGCTTTCTGACTTGCTCCATTTTAGAAGAAGTAACCAATGGTTCTTTAGTGACAATGTCATCTAGGATTGCATCAACATCTGACCTAGATTTACAAAACAAAATATACTGTGAATTGTGCTGATACACAGTCCAGACTACAACTTTGTACATTACATCTATAACTATAGGAATAATGAATCTGACCATACAAGTGAAAATGTTAAACACCAAATGAATATATGTATGATGAGGGTGCTAAGACCATGTGAAACGAAATGTTGATACTGATAAAGTGCAGTCATATTATTCCAAATAGGTTGAATACAACTATAACTGTTCACATAAGCAAACAATTTCAATGATAGACAATGATTGCCTTCACCTGAAAAATGCTAGGTTTGTAAAAGGAAAACAGTATGTCATCACATACTGCCAAAAGCTGTGATATTGATGTTTCTGGGAACATGGCATGTGTACTATACTAATGAAATGGGACAACTCTGGCTAATGACCAGCCCTTTAATATACAGCTTGATTATTCTGGTCAAACCTTGCCTAATCTAAAGTTCTATTGACACCCAAATTGCTTATTATATTAATTTTTTGACCACAACATGACATATTTGCACAATTACAAGTTTGCTGGAAAATAATCAAAGTAATGCTTACTCAGGCTTGAGGTCTAAGAGATCAATTGATTTTGTTTTAAGGGTCCTTGATTGCTCATACTCCAAAATGATACCTGCAGAAAAGGACTTCTCTATAGAATAGTATTTAAAACATGAAACTCATCTTACATTCTTGAATGCTTATGAATACTACAGGAATAAATACACAGGAAAATCATCATAGGATATCCTGCCATGCTATCTACTTTCACCAAATTCAACAGAATGAAATAAGAAAGTGGTGATAAATCAAACCAAGATTTTATAAAAAGGTATAATACATTAGAACTTCTGGCAATTGTAAGACATCCATATCACTAAGACAGCAATTTGATTTGCATTCAAACAATGTGCCTTACTTGTAATGGAGTACAGCCAGATAAATTTCTAAATGCCCTTACTGTAAGCCCGATTCAAAATAATATTTGTCAACTTAGTTCACTCAACTTTCACACATTTTTGACAGAGAAGGTTAAAATAACTGGGGAAGGGTACAAAACAAAGATGATACAAATACCAATAACACTTGATGTTATTGCTTCAGGGAATTCAAAGGGTTCTATTTTTCTGAGTGCAAGTGCCACAATACTGAAAGAACACTCTCAAGCTGTATATATTAGAACAAGATCTTGACAAGTAATGACAATCAATACAAAGTTGCATTTTGCTTTCGTATCTTCTTATATGTATTCTTTACACAACTGTTTTGCTTATAGGAATCATCATTTTCCTGAGTTCAGGATACCTGAGATGACAAATAATTGCAAAATTATGTTAAAAATAAATTACTATTCAATCCAATTTCTTATTACCATAACTCAAACTAAATTCTTGTTTAAAGTCTGTTGGTACTACAGAACTTCACTATAGCACGAAAAAGTGGGAACATTGCTTTAGCATACTGAAAGCTTTTTTCATCCGACACTCATCAGAGTATAAAATGTTGGATAGCTACCGAAAGGTGAACTGAAATATATAGCCAGATGCGGGTACACGTGATATGATGAATAATGCATCTATTTGGCCCTATGACAGGCCAATTAGCACCTATTCACCATTGTTTACTTGAAGGATCCAAGTGAGAAAATGAACTCTTTTTGTTTACACAAGATTGGGTTTTAAGTCTTAATGTAAACTGATTCCAAAACACTTAAATGAAAGGATGAACTAGCTTGCCCTATGATCCGAAAATTATCGTCTGTGTATGTTTTGGTGCATTCTGGATTTGTAATAAGATGTTGTCCTATGGCCGAATCACTTTTCATTTTAGAAATAGAGTTTTTACACATACGAGGTGGCTTTTACACATACGAGTTTTAGCACTACAACAAGAGAACAGCCACCTCGTATGTGTAAAAACTCTGTTTCTAGAATGAAAAGTGATCTGGCCATAGGACAACATCTTATTACAAATCCAGAATGCGCCAAAACATACATATATATATTTATATATGATTTGGTATTTGGCAAAAGCAAATTGTTTTTGATATGCATGAAAGTGAGAATGAACATGACAGATTGGAATGTTAGTTGAAACTGGCTTTGAGTTAACTTCTATTTCAACAATTGTGGTCAATTTTCAATGGTCTCTAGCTACACAGGAAACTTGCCTGCATAACTTACATCAAACCTATGTACTAGACTGCACGGTGTTCCTCGCTGAGCACACATAAGAATTATAGAAGGTCAGTAGCTACACAATTTAATATATGAGAAGTCATATCATATGGATGAACAGGAATGCATGGAAACTGACACTAACAATGCACACCTTGAACTCTAAAAACTGAAATAGATAGCAGAATAAACACAGTGTCCAGTCTGTATTTCATAGGTTATCATAAGAGATGAATAAACATAGTTTATGAAAGCAAAATAAACATAGTTTTTGCAATCATAGTTCATGAGAGTAAACTATCAATACAATTTGCTAGTAAAAAAGGTGATAAAACTCCAAAATCATCATTGTCTATTGTTTAAGATGCTTCTGATTTAACAAGGCATACTAAACACACGGACTTTTGAAAACGAAATACTGGGTGTTGTGTAAAGCACTATTTCTGCCAAGCTACATATTCTTTCTCTGAATAAATAGCCTTAAGTCAGTATACTTAAAATACGTTTCTTGCTTTCGACTTGTCATACTTTTATACATGCAAAGTAAAAAAGGGTATTCTTTTAAATACACTGGTGTACTTCATAGTTTCACTAAAAACTTGTGACTCCTCTATGCATGCAAAAGTGATAAAATGTGCTGTTTATTAGGCTTGCACACTTGCCTGTTTCAAATGTTCACACACACACACACACACACACACACACACACACACACACACACACACACACACACACACACACACACACACACACACACACACACACACACACACACACACACACACACACACATATATATATATATATATGTGTGTGTGTGTGTGTGTGTGTGTGTGTGTGTGTGTGTGTGTGTGTGTGTGTGTGTGTGTATCAAAATAAACATACTGAATACAATTTCAGACAACTTCAATATCACGCCCTTGTTATTTAGATTACGTGCTTCATAACCAAAATAGCCAAATGAGTAGCAGGAGCAAATTACATGGATCACTCTCATTTGCCAAGTCACATAAAGACATGACATAGCCTAGGTGTTGTAGGAAATACAGGTAAGAACATTTAGAACATCGAGTTAAAGCAAAGTCATACTAACCTGGAGGGTAATACCTCAATAAGAAACGTTTCAGTCGCATTTTTCCTTCTCCTTTCAAAACACAGCGATCGGTAAACTTGCTGCAATCAGGCCATCTCACTGAGATGCATCGCCAGAAAAGTTGCCAAGGAGTTAGCTTAGGCCTTGTTTGCCAATTACGAATAAGAGGTTGATTGATAAAGGCAGATACACAACCAATGGTGTAGACATAAGATGGATCCAGAGTTTGGTTTTGGGCGGGACCTCTTCGAAAAGAAAATTGCTGGGAGGGAAATTGTTCGTCGCCACGCCCTTCTTAACTATTGGAGTGCTTTGCAGAGTGCTCAATTCATTTCTTATTCATTTTCTCGTCCAATTCAGATGCCACATCTCTCAATAACCGTTTCCGCGATTCGAAATATTGCCGTTTTGGGGGGCATGCCCCCCTTGGGTATAGAAGAGCGGGAGAATACGCCAGGCTAGTGATAATGGGGCATCAGAAAATAGGACTCATCAGAAGCACCAGCCCTCAAACTTAGGAGGTCCTAGCGATAATAAGTGACGTGCACTGAACACCAAGATCTTCAAAAACGAGACAATGGGGATGCAGGTACAATCGCTGCAACTTACATTTAACATAACAGGGGAGTACAGCGCCCTTTTTACGATCATCACTTTAACAAGGGATCATACTCCTCAGTCCCCTGGAAATCACCCCTGACCAGAACTGCTATGCTATCCTGTTGTTTTCCCAAATACACAAGAAATCACAGAAAGAAGGATTCCCTTGATGTTGCCTTTCAATCAATTCATATATACATATGAATGTAATATATTCATCATATAAAGTGAATCTCTGCGCATCTAGTTATACATCTAGGTTCACCTCTCGGTCGTTATCCAACGTTTCATACTCTGACGAGTGTCGAACGAAAAAAGTGCGTTCAGTATGCTAAAAGAATGTTCCCGCTCATTAGAACAACATTGAAATTTTTCAGTACCAATACGATATTCAAAATCAAATTTTGAATGCAATCTGAGCCAAAATTTCAATTCCTACATTGCACGAAAAAGCTCTTGCGGTGCAGAAACGAATCAAAATAACAAAATATTTTCTCCGTATGTGTACAGGGTAATCAATAAAAATGGGTTGCAACCATGAAAAATAAAGTCCCTTCAAGTGTCTGATGCAAATAAAGACAAAAAGTTTATATAAACAAGGCACATGCCAAAAGTGAGGAAAATCACAAGAAAGGTTGTTGAGATTATCAAAGACAACTTTCTATAGGAATTTTCAAGACCAGGGCAATACTATTCACTCCTCAATTCCCTGCCAATTTTCTGATATCCAATTAAACCTAACAAGAACTGAGATGACAGTGACATACAACCGGATGACTGTGGAAAACAATATAGTTAAAAGAAATAAATCAAATAATAATCACAGGTAATGAAGTACAAATCAAATATAAAAGATAAATCAATCTAAACAGTTCTAATCTGTTTTTATTCTTTGATTTGTCATACGATAAATGATGCTATCCTTGCCAGGGTCCATGTACCACATGGCCAAAGATACGACGTATACGGCGAGGAACAGCACAACAACCAACCAGAACCACAAATTGAAAATGACAGGAAAATCAGATTTGTACAGTGATGCAAGATTGACAGTATCGATGTCAATACTTTGATTCTAAAACAGGTAACATACTTTGGTTAAATTCAGACTACAACAAGCTCTTGCAAGCATAAGATTAATGCCAGCCTTTGTAAGTATACGATGTAAGGATTCAATATTCCTATAGTAGGGAAAATTGGCAAACAAACAGTTTAAGGAATTTTTTGAGAAAGATAAAGAGTGCCATAGAATGAATAAGAAAAGATAGGGGACGGAGTGAAAAATCGAATGAAGGAGATGCTGAGGATCTTAGAGAGTAAGTATGAAAAGGAAAATCAGGCCGGCAATAGAAAATCATTTTGCAAAGTTTAAAAGCTACGACAGCTTAGGAAATACCACAAAATAAACTATGAAATATGAAGACTGGTTCGACTGCAAAGTACAGTGGCTGAAAGCTATGATATAATACAAAACTACCATTTTCAATGTGAAGGTGCTTCAAAAACAAAAAAAGTTATGTGATACCAAAGTAGTATATGACAGGAATTCTGCTATGCCGAACAATAAGAATGAGGCTAAATTGTGCAACAAAAAGCCAGACTTTTATGTTACAAAACAGTTAGTAGACTGTAATCGTTTGTGACCAGGCAACCTAATGAAAATACTGAAAAAAGTATAACAAAGAGCAGTAGCTACAATGTAGAGTAAGATATGTGTCAAAGAAAAGAGAAATTTGTTAATAATGCATCAACAGGACTTACGTTTACTGCCAAGAGAGACCTGGATGTTCTATGATGTGCTGACCCAACAGCACATTTGAACTACAAACGTAGAAGACATAATAAAGCACACACCAAATATATATACGCAAATTGAAGTGAACATGATGTCACATAAAACTAAAAAAAGTTTTATCTAATAGTAGATTCAGCAATAGAGTAACAACGACAGAATCTGAAAAACAAAATGGATGACGAAATAAATACATAAATAAGTAAAAGGTAAGTTTACTAAAGTTTCACTATAAGCTCCTACAAAATAGTCTTAGACTACATACAGATCATACTAACAGGAATTCAAGCAACGAGAGAAAGAAGACAAAAAACAACTGTAAATAATTTGCTTAGCGCTGTCTATAAATATAACAAATTCTGCAATTTTACCTGCATGCTAACACCAAATCCAGAAACAATTCCTGAAATTTGCTCACAAAGAGACCTCTTAACATGGTTTTCCTGTCAAGTATATGGCGAACACTTTAACACCTCTTCAATCGAGTCGATAAGAAATATTTATTCAGAGATCAAATATCAAAAACACCTTCTTAATGGCAAAAACCAAACTTATTGAAGGAATTTTAGTAAAACAATTTTAATCAATGCTAAGGCATAATCATATCCAGGGGAATGACAAACATTGCAGATCTCACAAGAAACAACTATCATAGTGGAAAAGTTTAGAACACAAGGTGAAACATCGATAAATATCAATGAAATTTACAACTGGCATTTAAAACTTACAAATAGAAGTACCTATAGAAGAGCTACATTTTCAACACAGATACGGCAAAAAAATAATTCGAGCATTATTTTCTGGTGCTGAGGTCTGCTAAAAGAGTTGATGAGCTCCCTAAAAGAAACTGCCATGGACATCTAACGCTAAATGACAATAGCAGACGAATAACTATTACAGTTGGGTTTACAACAGAAGCTAGTAAGTGCACGCTGGACCATGATTACACAAGATGTCAGTACTACGTATAAATCAACTGCTCTAAAAACAATAGCTAAAAGCAACTGGCAAAAACTCACAATCTCATTAGGGACATGAAGGTCATGAAACTTTATGTAAAAGTCATCAATTCCATTGTTCTCCAAGTGACTTTTAACTTTATGATACACTTCTTTATTATTTTCAACATCTGATGACGCCAAACTGGAAAGATTAACAATGAAGCAAATTTCACAAATAGTTTTTAAAGGTAAAAAATATGCTCCTTCATTTGAAAGAGAGTAGCTTTAGTCCTTTTGTGAATAACTAAATATATCATATAAGTCATATAACGATAAAGCCCTCTCCCTTGAGGACTCCATTTTGCTCACGTCAAATTGAAAATAGAATGTTACAAAAAAGAAAGCAAGAGCCAGCTCCCTTGAGGACTCCAGTTTGCTGATGTCTAGTTGAAAATAGAATGTCGTAAAAAAGAACGCAAGAACCAACTCCTTTGGGGAGTTCATTTATCTGATGTCAGACTGAAAACAGAATGACATGAAAAACGAAAGTGAGAAAGGGACAACATCATGAATATATATATATATATATATATATATATATATATATATATATATATATATATATATATATATATATATATATATATATATATATATATATATATATATATATATATATATATATATATATATATATATATATATATATCACTATAGCAAGAAAAAGCGGAAACATTCTTTTAGCATACTGAAAGCTTTTTTCGTCCGACACTCGTCAGAGTATGAAACGTCGGATAACGACCGAAAGGTGAACCGAAATATATAGTCAGATGCGGGTGCACGTGATATGATGACTAATGCGTCTATTTGGCCCTATGATTGGCCAATTAGCACCTAGTCACCATTGTTTATTTGAAGAGTCCAAGTGAAAAAACGAACTCTTTTTGTTTACACAAGACTGGGTTTTGAGTCTTGATGTAAACCGATTCCAAAATACCTAAATGAAAGGACGATCTTGCTTGCCCAATGATCCGAAAATTATCGTCTGTATATGTTTTGGCGCATTCTGGGTTTTCAATGAGATGTTGTCCTATGGCCGAATCACTTTTCATTTTAGAATTAGAGTTTTTACACGTACGAGGTGGCTGTTCTCTTGTTGTAGTGGTTTTCGTCCTGATGCTCGTGGGTACATGTTGTTTTATTCTATCTGCTAACCTCTGCGTAGTGCGCCCTACGTACCGAGCTTCACATCGGCACGAAAATTCGTAAACTACACAACTTTTTTGAGTGGTAGGAACGCTATCTTTTTGTATCAACTTTCAATATCTGTCGACTGCAAAACTAGATCTATTCCTCAAGTAAACAGATATTGCTTGCTTTTGTACAGGCAATATATACAACCTAAAATTGACTTGATCAATTAACAGTTTCTCTTGCGAGCACTAGGCATATTCCATATGACAAAATAATTTCCACAACATTATCCGACTTACTTTTCAGATCCCTTTAGCGACAATTGGACAGCGATAGCGTTGCCGTTGTATAGCTTGACCAGCTTGTCAGTTATCTATGAAGATCAATTTTAACCACGATTAGCCTAGTACAACAAAATAACGGACATCAACACTGTAAGAAGCTAAGAAAGAAATGGATGTCAAAATGAAGGAAAACCATCAAACAAAAATGACGAGTTTGACTTGGAAACAACATTCAGCTACTATCTCTACAACAAAGCACTTCATATCAGCAACATTATATATATTTTGTCGCAGTTGCCTACCTCTGGAATGAATTGTTCTAAAATAGAAATTGCTGCTAAAACTTTAGGAGATTCTGATCCATACTTCTTCTGTAAGTCCTATTGGAGAAGCAAGGAATACATTAATTCATTGATTACTCATTGGAGGCAATAAACAGCATACCAAATGGAACATGTCCAGGCAAATAAGTCATGATTGAGTAATACTGTGGCTGTGAATAACTGAAGCGCTTCTCTTACAATTAGTCATGCTGAGAATCAAACAAAGCAAAACGTAGAGAAAATTTAGCGATGAGGAAGACAAGTCAGCTCATAAGATTGCAATCTTAGATACAGCCCAATGAAGATCAACCAACAGATAAATATTGTCACAATACTAATAAGAGCTTAGTACATGGTTCGTTGCTTGACAACTGTTCCAACTCCCAGCATCTTGTTAAGGTTCTCATTTATTGATGTTTTGGTTATCTTTCGATGCTATTCAATATTACCCATATTGCAAATGGAAACACCCTTGCAAACCCATTTCTACCTCTAGTTCTAAACTGTTTATACATGTCGACATTATAGCCATTATTCTTTTGACTACAGGAATAAGTATAGGATTAGCAAAGTTCTCACTCCATGTTCAATAAAATCATCCGTTTACTATATTCTTAACAAAAGTCAGACCACACAGATTATCAAGAAATAAAAGAAAAGTCCTCTTTTTAAGTCTCTGAAGATAAAACAGTTCATTAGCGGAAGAACACAACTATATGCAAAGCAAACAGAAGTGTAATAATAGCAAGGGACTTCAAAATACCATTGAAGATATATACACACACGCACACGCACACGCACACGCACGCACGCACACACACACATACCTTAAGGGTAGAGATGCCAATCATGTAAACATCGGGTATTCCATCCTTTACTATCTGAGACATTGATTCAACCTAGAGGAAATGAAAGTGGAAAGTACAATATGATTAACTGTTTTCAAATAACGAAATAATTAGAACCTTTGCATGTATCCTCTCCATGTCTTCAAGGCTACTACAACAAATGTCCTACCTCTCACTTTATGTAGGCGTATACCTTTCACATTTTTGATGCAATAAATGAGTGCATTAGACACCTACTACCAATTGGTAGTCCTATATAAACGCACATACTTATAGACCATCTATAGCAGTTTTAAGTTTGACTGACGCCATATCAATATAATGAAATAGGTAATACATGTCATCAATTTGTTCATCAATTTAACATAAAAATGGGCAAATGAAAAAATTCTGAGGGAGAGATCAACTATATTGAATGTCAATAAACTCGATGCTGCACATTCTGATGAATCGATAAATTGTCTATATATAAATATGCACAAAATAATTTGTACAATAAATAAAACAAGGATAAAACCATCCCTCAAAAATAAAAGAATCACTTTAGCTTAAATAAGCATATTACAAGATCAGAAAAACTAAATATTGCTACTACTTCACGAAGTAAAAACCACAAAAATTAGTAAGATAATTCGTCATTGAGAAGTCCTTTAGCAAAAAAGCACTCCTACCTTGGAGCAAAGTAAGTGCGCAACTGTCAACTCTGAGAAAAACATGAAATCAGCCTGGAAAAGAGAAAAAGTTGCTAAATTACACCATCAGATGTAATTTTCACAATACACAATCTGTTGCATTTATCTGCCACTACATTTCTATGCTAAAACTTCAAAATGGGAAGATACAGGCAAAGTGTAATTGAGGGAAGCCAGTATAATCAGGATGGTATCTCTCAACAGGACACCACAGTGCTGACTAGTTAAAAGGATATTGGCACATCTATACTAGCCAGCACAAGTGGAACTCCTTGGAGGCAGGCAGAAGCTCTTCGTATGCTATCTTGTCTAAAGTTAGGAGATTCGGTGAAATCAATACCAAACAGTCCGAAAATATACAAAGGACAGAGTTCAGTTATTACCTTGATATCCAAATTGAACTTAACTTCATTGTCCTTCAGTTTGATAATGACTTTATTGTTCTTTGGATAGAATTTTACCCCTGAGAAAGCAAGTTACAGTGTTGATACTACTATTCATGAAAATCGAAAATCTATAAATTTTCATGATAGGTATTTCAGTCAATTCAAAATATAGAAATTTGTGTTGTGTGATAGAAATAATTACACAGATCCCTATGTACACAACATAATATCATGAATCATGGTTGTTTGATAATTACTTCGATAAACAATTTGAAAATCGATCAAAGTTCCAGTCTATCTGGAATATTTAAACAGCATATACAAAAGGGTACTCCTAACAGCCAGAAACTGTTTAATATTCGTCTTAACATATTAAGATCTTCTGCATTCGGCAGAATCAACACTGTCGCATGGAAATTACCAAAGAGAATTTTCGACAGTGGCACAAGAGCAAATGACTCCTAATATCCATTTCTAACAATGATCATATTCAAATGTGACTTATCAAAGTACCTGTTTCCTTCAAACTTCTCTCCATTTCTGACAGAATCTAAATGCAAAATTGCAAGGCTGAGTTTTGTCTGCTAGATCAATATTACACCTTCCATAGCTAGCAAAGGCATTAAATACTATAGAGACAGACAGGGGAATATGAAGTTCTGAAGTACATTACACCTTCCTCTTGCTAGTTGAGGCATTAAATATGATGGAGAGTAGGAGACAGGGAAATATGAAGTTCTGAAGTAAACTTGGTGCCAAATAGCAAGGTATAACCATGCCGAAGAGTAGCTGAATACTACTGTAACCAGAAACTATAATACGTTTTTCAACCAAAGTAGACAAAACAACTAGTACCTACGACAGGTAATTCTACAAGACTATACAAATGAATGGTAACCTCCATAAAGTTTTACATATTATGGCAGCTACGTGCATTGTATTGCCAAATGGAAACTTTAAAGTAAATCTTTACCAGTTCCTTAGAGAACAGTACATCTCCTTTCGGGTTTTTTGCATCTAATATCATCCACGAATTTTTCTGTAAAAACAAGTATTAAACAAAAGGTTAAGTTAAGACAAAATGTTCAAGGATGATGACTACACAATGAAAACAAAGTCTGTAGATTAGCCCTATTACTAACGACAAAAATAGTTACTTGAAGTAAAAAAATTAATGGGCCAAATCTAATAAAAAGGGGGTTAGGAAAGTGGCAAAAGAACAAAAATTCCCTTATCAAATAACATATTTTCTTTCAAATTCATTGCAGTGGCGTTCTAATTTATGGCCAACATGGTCTGTAATTAAGTTCCTCGTACTTGCCTCCAATTAAGTATTGATCCTGAATAATCAACAGATGAAAGAGCAATAAGAAACAAATCCTTAGATTTCAAGAAGCCATAAGATTGAAAAGATCTGCAAAGATCAAGTCAGACTATAAGAAAACAAGATAAAGATCAAGACAAGCTCAAAAATCATAATGAGCTGCGCGTTCTTTACGTATTCCAAGAAAGACATATCTCAGATTACATGCTAGGTTATTTATTCATTCAGTGAAAATCTGAAAGCAGCAAACTGAGCACAAGCAACCAATCACGCTAGCATATGCTATCCCAGGAGTGGAGTGTAGAATGACGTACGAGTAATTATCACTCACCCCATTTCTCACAATCCATTATTTGTGTATCAGTAGATCGCTTAAGAGTGCATTGTTTATCAGTAAATCGATTATCATTATATATCATTTATCAGCATATCGTTCTATCAGTGCACTGCAGTGATGATGCTATATCATACAGCATGAGTGATAGTGCGCAAGTCTGGACATAAGATAGGTCACTCACATCACTGGCAAATTATGGTACCCTAAGCAGTGATTTTCATCGTCTATAAGCCCTTCAAATGGTTGCTCGATTAAGCAAAAAACAAGTAAAGGCGCTGTGAATTAATTCAGTAATGGTTGTTTTTGCATTGAGTTTTACGTGGACCCTTTTCATATTTAAATGTAGTTAAAGATAATTTTCCCAATGATAATTTTAGTACGTACAAGTTGCCACCGAAAGAGTCCAAAAGATGTATCGCAAAGGGTGTTGATCATACCAAATAAAATTTTTCCCATCCTGTCAAATATTACAAATTTCAATGACCCTACGTGAATTGATGGCAGCATTTAGGTAGGTAGCGCTGAGAAGTATAGATGTTTATTTCTTATGAAATATTAAACAAATTTAACGCAGACTGAATGGGAGTAAACTTGAGTACATCTTTTCGGTGTAAGCTTTTCTTTGTCAACAGACGCATTGTCTGATGCCGACAATACCCTCGAGAGTAAATAATATGATGATGTGGTGGTGGACAATGACGAAACATAGATGTCAGAAATGAAAATACAAATACACATGCTAATACCTATGATGCCAACAATCATGATAAACATGTCAGGTGTACCTTATCACTCCATACAATTGTCTGACTATTTTCTCCACTACTATAGCCAGCTGCAGCCAGCTGTAAAACAAAATTGTTGCCAATAAACAAACAAAATTGCTTTGAAATGAAAAGCACACAAAAACTAGTACCAATACAGTATATTTGAGCAATCGCAATAAAACAGTGTATAATATGGTGAGGCAGAGGATACTGTTAACTACAAAGCAGTGCAAATAAGAATAAGGAATTTAACTGTGAGAGTGCTTCATTATAAACTAATAATAGACTACTGTGCCATACAGCCATTGATTGCACTTCAAAGATGTCAGACTTAATACTAGATCAACTAAACACCTAAACATGGGTGTCTATTAAACATCTAAGGAAGGAAAACACTGCAAGGCTGTCATAAGTAAAAATTGCTAACCCTCAGATGTTGCAGGTGCATATTGTCTTTTGATAATGGCATTAAATGATGGCATTTCTGAGCCATCTCTTAACTAAACATGCTTTTCAGAAAAAAACCCATGATAGCAAGACAACAAAGAAGCTAGTTAACAAAATAGGTGCCTTTATGAAAGCCTTACATACTATATAGGGATCTCCCCTTAAAATATGGCCTAATCCTTGACTTTCTGGATGATTTGCACAAAAATGATAAATATTTTTTTATCTTGCAAATAAATACAATTGAGTAAGGATACTTGTAGACAACTATGTGAACTTATTTGTTGAAGTTTCTCCCACGAGAAACCTGCACATCCAGTAGATCAGTAAAACATACTTTCTATGAAAATACAAAAATCTGTCTGCTAACAAAAAGAATGCATTACTTCAAGACAGACATATATACATATAAATATGTATATATATATATATAAATATATAAATATGTGTATATATATATATATATATATATATATATATATATATATATATATATATATATATATATATATATATATATATATATATATATATATATATATATATATATATATATATATATATATATATATATATATATATATATATATATATATATATATATATATATATATATATATATACATATTTATATTTATATATTCTAGTATTTAATAAATATGACAAATAAGCTACTTACATCTTCATTAGCTGACAATGACAAAGTGTACGGTTTTCCATCATAAATTTCAGACAAATGACTACCCAGGGTCCTCGTTTTTGACAAAGAGAACAATTCTGCTCTTGATTCATCATTTGGCTGTTGGAATATTATTCAAAATCTAAATACACGCATAAGAAGAAAACAAATTCAAATCCAAATATAATACAATGTATAATTCTTTTACAATTGCAACTCATGTGAGTATAACAAAATTTATCAACCTACTAGAATCATAAAGTGTTCAAATTTACAAAACAAAATTCACAAACAAGATGTCCATGACAACTCTGATAGTCAAGACATGTACAAATAAACAATGTATGACTTTCACTACTTTCAAATTTGACAATTAAAATGTTTCATAACAGATATGAATTTGACATAAAACCTAACACTGGAATATTTACAACATCCTTACACTGCTATTGACTTCAATGCTTTTCATGGGTTGAATCTTCAAGTCATCATCTATTAAATTGAAAAAATTATATAATGATACAACACATACCTCATGGCTTAGAATTAGTTTATATATATATCTATATATGTATATATTTATATTTTAGAGATGGCTATAGGTAGCCTAGAATTACCTAAGTTTACGTTTAGACTTCAGTTGCTGAGAATAACTAATAAAATATGAACAAATAAGAGCAGCACAAAATAAAAGAGGCTATGATAACTTCTTTTGTTTGTAGATGTCACAACAGGAAATTCATAAAACATAAGACCATCAAAGAGCAATCTATATATAGTATATAGTATATATATATATATATATATATATATATATATATATATATATAAATATATTATATATATATATATATATATATATATATATATATATATATATATATATATATATATATATATATATATATATATATATATATATATATATATATATATATATATATATATATATATATATATATATATATATATATAAACACAAATATTAATATTCTTACTGATTGGTAGTGAATCAACTGTAATCATGATAGCAGCATCTGGTCTCTTAAAAGGATTGCCAGATAATAATCCTCTCCAAGACAATTCCTATAAACAAGATTACCAACAGCAGGAGCATTTAGTCATTTGAATATCAAAAATAAATTTAATTCCAAAACATTATGTTGTTCCTTGCAATAACCACATATGTTCTCTAAGAAACCAGCATAATAATGGACACTGTCCATTAACAATCTGTAAGTCTCACAAGCCAAATGCAAAGAATCCTAATATGCTGATGAAATACTGATATAGACAATAACTTTCAGACTATGGGGCAAGCAAGATCATCCTTTCATTTAAGTGCTTTGGAATCAGTTTACACAAAGACTCAAAAACCTGGTCTTAAATAAACAAGAAGAGTTCATTTTCTCTTAACTAAACAATAGTTAATAGGTTCTCAATGGTTAGCCATACTGCCAACTAGACACAGTATTCATTGTATCCCATGACTCTATCCACACCTAGCTATAGAGTTGGTTCAACTTTTGGTTTTTATTTGATGTCTCATACTCTGGAAAGTGTTAATAAAGCTTTCCATATGATAAAAGAATGTTCCTGCTCTTTCAACAATACTGATAGAATAAGAAGAAACTAAAGATAAACATACATATATTTATATGCACAAATATATATATATATATATATATATATATATATATATATATATATATATATATATATATATATATATATATATATATATATATATATATATATATATATATATATATATATATATATATATATATATATATTTATTTATAATAGATATAATGCTGCAAAGTGTAGAAAAACACTAAGCATGGGAAGAAATATTTGCATTGAGATGACAAATTACAAAATGAAGGAAGAGCTAACGGACAATACTATCAATACAATATTACATTGTAAAATCAGCATAGACATGTTATACCAACCTTGGGAACTGAAAAACCAAGAGCTAATGAGAGAACACTTGTGATTTCATTTGCAGGAATTGGTTTTGGATCTTTGACAAATAGCACTGATGATGGTTGATTGAGAATGTTGAGAACAGACCCACCAACTGGTGACTAAAATAGATAATAAAATGATCCAATTTTTTAAACACAGGACCATCTGTATATAGGAGCATCTTAACTTTTTGACATGAAAAATATGACCAGGTAAATCTTGTATGAAATTATAATTCTGGAATTATATCACTTTCATTGCCTAACTCTTTCATGGGCTAAAACTAATCTGTTAGACAGAAACACTCTTCAAAGTTGTAAAATGACATATACCTTTCTAATACAAGCATGAGTCAAAAATATATCCAAACCATAGCAACAGATGGAGCTTTATAGAATATAACAAGATACCCAACTCTAATGGAACAACTTATACAAAACAACTTGAATAACTAATCAGTAAACAGACCAAACTGAAAACAATGCAGAAATAAATTCAATCAGGTTTCGATCCACATCAATATTCTAGCAATATATATATATATATATATATATATATATATATATATATATATATATATATATATATATATATATATATATATATATATATATATTTATATATATACATGTATATATATATGCAATCAGTAGCTAGCAAGTAACCAGGATTTCTCCTTTTTTGGTGCAAACAGAGAGGTTGGTATAATGCTCAGAAAAATCAGGAGAAAATTAAAATTTGCCACCACCTGGGATCAAACCAGGGTCTCTCACATTCCTGGCAAGCGTCGTAACCACTAGGCCACAGTGGCTAATTTTAATTTTCTTCTGATTTTTCTGAGCATTATATATATATATATATATATATATATATATATATATATATATATATATATATATATATATATATATATATATATATATATATATATATATATATATATATATATATATATATATATATATATAATCAGTAGCTAGCGAGTAGCCAGGATTTCTCCTTTTTCGGTGGAAACAGAAAAGTTGTTATCATGCTCAGAAAAACCAGGAGAAAATTAAAATTTGCCACCACCTGGGATTGAACCAGGGTCTCTCGCATTCCGGGCAAGCGTCGTAACCACTAGACCACAGTGGCTTGTTTTAACTCCCCTGGTTTTTAGCACCTTATGGTCACTTTTGGCTTTTGCCTTTATCAAGCAGCTCTAATATATACAATCAGTAGCTAGCTATTTATATATATATATCTTCAGAAGATTAAAGTTGCTACAAACACTTTGTGCCTTGCTCACACAATACCAAACAGTTCTAAGTAAATTAAAAACTGATAGCATTATATCTGATTATGTACAACATCACTGCCTGTTATTACAGGTTTATCACTGAATGTAAGAATAAAAATAAGACTTATCTAAAGGTGTACAAAAACAAGAGATACTTAGAAGTACTTCAAATTGAAAATCAATTTAGTTATGTTGCTATTGAATTCTTGGTCTTGGTTAAAACATAATCAGGCTAGTATATATATGATAAAACCAGTATATATCTGTACTTGCCTTTTGTGTAACAAACTTTCCAATTAAACTGCAATTGACAAACAAACCTAAAAGGAAATATATTAATATGAACATATATATATATATATATATATATATATATATATATATATATATATATATATATATATATATATATATATATATATATATATATATATATATACACACACACACATACAACTAGTTGCTAATAAAACATCTTGCCCAGCTAGTGGCTCCTAGTTCCTGTGATCAAAATTACTGGAAAGTCCCATTCTCATCACTGCATCCTTTACTACAAAGTAAATTAGTTAATTTCAAACACTTGCAAGCCTGTCATTTACAAGCCTAATGTGCCAGCGCACATGACTCTGGCAAACATTCCGAATGACACAAATTATTATATACTTGCTACTGGAGGCTAAAACAATATAACTTTTAGGGTAAGGCCTTTTCTGATAAGATCTAGAGTGTGCACAAGCAAAAGGTTAGGTATGTGTAAGCTTTAATTTGGTCTCAGCAATGCACTCTAGGGGAGGATTTGACTTTTTAACTTACAAACTAAAACCAGTTATTTCAGTTTTTTTCTCAACCTTTAAAAGTTGATCACCAAACACCATGCATGTCAGAGTAAATTCTAATTCACGATTACCATTAGCCTAGATAATAGTTGTAAATATCCAAAGTAACCAATTTGGCCACACTCTATTACCATTCAACAAAATGCCATGCCCAGTTTCTGGTGTGCAGTATTACCTGGGACAAAAAATCTCGAGTGTGCACTTGCCAAACTCTGCAATGTGGACTTTAGCTACTCCAGGTCCAGCTGTAGCAAGACTGCAGAATATGACCTTTTTTGACAAGATCTCAAGTGTGCATGAGCCAAAGATCAGGTGTACAAGTGTGCACTTGTTTTCAGGTGTGCACTTACAGTGCCTGCTCGATTTTTGGTATAGAAAGCATAACTAGTTTATATATTTTCTCACATTGAAAGGTTCTGTACCGAACAACATGGACGTCAGCAGAGCAATTTTTACTTCGTTATTATTTCAAATTAATCAAACAATCATGCCCTGTCACCTTTCAACACCATACCACACCCATTTCTGGGTGTGAATTATCATTTGCGACAAAAAATCTCGAGTGTGCAGTTGCCAAACTCTGTCTCCGTTGTTAAGCTCTGGCCAGTCAATCCTTACCAACATTTCCTTTGGATACACTGGGTGCTTACGACCATGATGTTGAGTAAAAATAAATCTATTTTGTAACTACTTAGCATACATAGGTTATTTGCATTCGACGGGGTAGTACCCGCTTTGTAACAAACTTGCCTATTCTACAGATCACTGCAAAAGCTTCGCTTAGGCCCACCCTATTCCCAATCTCCAGTTCAAAATATTAGTTGCATGAATGGTAAACAAAGCTAGTGCAGTATTGCTCTGGCTAGTAAGTTATGTGTAGAAAATAAAGGAAGCATTCAGACCTGCCAAAAGCAAAACGAAGAAAGTTAACCAAAGCGAGAACCCTCTGTACGTCGCCATTTTCACATGACCTGTATTCCATCAGATTTAAGTCATGCGCAGAAACGCTGATTGAAGCACCCAAGTTTTGGCTTAGAACCTGAGAGGGCCCCCGAAAGCTATGAAATAGTTTTTTGCTGACATTAAAAAAGTTCACAATGATGCTATCGGGGCCCCCACTTGTCCAATTTGCTTCTAGCCCCAGACAAGCTCCAAGTGGGCATGTCAACACTGAGACCGAAGTGCCTTTTACTTTTGGAGAAGAAAAGCACTATGTCATTGCATTCGGAGAGAGATTTCAAACACTGATAAAGGACACACTTGTTGCAAAATAATGAAAAAGATGTAAGATCTAAGTGTCCGGGAAAATCTCTCGCTGGTACGTTGGAAAAATGTGGGAAGTAACTCAGAACAGAAATCCCAAATTCTATAATTATTAAGATTTTCCCTTCATTTTGCACTCGAGATTATAAATTACATCATAAGATCGTCATTAATACATTCACTGCTAATGGCTGTCTTGCATTAGCCTTTATTACTTTCCAAAGAATTTTCACAAAATTATATTTCCATCCTAACCTTTTAGAACGGGTAAAGCTGTAACATCTGATAACTTACCAACTTACAGTGTGGGAAATAGCGCTATCATAAATAGGCATATCTCAAAGGTGAATATTAAAACCTAGGTATAGCTTGGAGTTTTCAAAAAATTGTTTTAATTATTCAGCTCCGAGGGCATAGTATGATACACCTGCTGTCATTAGTTTTAAAAACAGCTTAAAACATATTCAAATGGCAAGATTCAAAACCATATAACACGAAGATCAGTATTAAACCAATCTATTTCCCTTGTCGATGGGCTGATTTTCGGTCAGTTCAGCACAGCTAATACCAGATTTGATATTAAGTCTTTCTCTGCAAAAGCAGTATCACTGGTTGTTGAAAGGGAACCATAAAATAGTTTACTTAGCAACAAAGAGCACCAAAGAGATAAAAAAGCAGGACAAATATGCGTTGCTTTTATAGTTATTCAATCAAAAATGAATTAATTTACAAATTATACCAAAATATCTACAAAGATAAGAAAAACAAAACTATAAAGAGAATTGTTAAAGCTGATATAATCGTGAGAGAAAAGTTTCAATGTTCAAAGAACCTATTCAAGAAAGCTACAAAGACATATTTAGACGATTTCCAAAGAGAGTCAATGATAAACTAGCTTGAGTCTGTTAGGATTTGATTCGACACAACCGAAATTCACCTGCTACCAATAGTATTGCCAAACTGGGTTTGACCACTATAACGCCTCGGCATGAAAATAGACACATTTGCAAGGATGTACTCGATAAGCTCCTATCACGACTGAGGTGGATGAAATAAGTTGTTGGTGGCATTCGAGACTTGATACAAATAACGAATTCATGCAATCTGAAGTAAATCCAAAGGAGAATCAATTTCTATTGACATGTAAATGCTTGTTATCGAATGCGCATTAATCTACTCATGTTCTCTCCCTTGGCTTTTACTTTCGTCTTCTTCTTTTCAGCCGCAAAACAGTTCCATATCCTAATTGTCTGGTCAGCGCTAGCTGAAGCGACGATACTTTGATCCGGGGATTGGGCCATAGTCAGGATACGTGACGTGTGACCTGAAAATAAATCGACAATAGCTTGTGGTACTACAAATTTTCCAAAATTATAGCACGACCTATGAACATTCATACTACTGTTAGCATGTGATTAATATATTTTACGATTGGGTCCCATTCTCGTGCGTACTATTTTAATCAAAATAGGAAATCATTAAATTAAATAATATGAATCCCATGGATTGACAGGAAGTTGGTGTTTTTTAATTTTATAGAACAAACAACCAACGGTTAAGATATATAACTTATTACCGATGAATGAGTGCCATTAACAATAGTTAGATACAATCTCCAATGTCATGACAGCTTAGCTTACTTAGTCAGGCTCTTTATTTGTAACCAGAGGTCTAAATTGTCTCTGCAATGCGGAAACCAGTAACCAAGCTATTGTATGACCAAAGACAATTGCAATGTAGGTCAGCCTGTACTACCTGAGTGAAATGCAGATTGAAATGTTCCCAGTTGTTTAAAAACTTCTGCAACAGTCTTATCAAAGAATTACTACCGTGGTAAATAGGTTTCCTGTATAATTTTATGAAACAGTAAAACTCTGGAAGCTACTGAATCTTAATTGAGTAAATGATTCGATTAGTCCGTGTTCCCAGAGGGCAATAGCCAATTTAGCAAGTAGAAATGGCAGGACATTACTATAGATATTATTTTTGGATAGGAACAAGGCAGTCAAATTAGGGACATGCATTATTAAGCAATTTATAGAGATATTGGCACTTCGCTATTGTCCATCATTTATATATATATATATATATATATATATATATATATATATATATATATATATATATATATATATATATATATATATATATATATATATATATATATATATATATATATATTTGTACGGCGGAAGAAGGCAGCAACAACTCTTTCAAGAAATAGGCATCAATTTGATTTTTATGCGCTTTTATATGTTTCAGTGCTGACTAGTTTCGGCCACTGGGCCATCTTCAGAGCAACACTGAAGTTCAAATATATATATATATATATATATATATATATATATATATATATATATATATATATATATATATATATATATATATATATATATATATATATATATATATATATTTCAAACCTGTTAGCTGCGTGACTATGTTCATACTCGGATACTTCCATATCGTTAACTGATTTTCAGAAAATCCATGACCAGAAATTAGCTCTTTGTGCTCTTCTGACCATAGTATTCCACTTATCTGAAAATATACCAAAGACATTCAGGCAATTCCATGGTGCTAATTCAGCATATTACCCAGAGAAAATTCAAGCAACTACTAAATCTTAGCTATATTACATATTTTACAGCCTACCGAAGCATAGATAATGCAAGCCTAGAGACCAGTTAAGGGGTTGGGTGCAGCAATTCTCAAAATAGCCACTAACTAAAATATATTTAGGACAATCCATGCTCTAATGGAAAGACGATATATAGTTTACTAGCTAAATCTAATAAGTAAATCACTAGTTTGACGGTAACAAAAGTTGCATTTGGTGTAACAGGTAGTGAAAAAGCTATGAATTCAAAACTACTGACTTGTTGTGAATTTGGTACTTATGCGTGCATCAAAGATCACTTTAACTTGGAATCACTAATAAGTTACTTTGCGCAAAGATTGGCTAATTCTGATGAAATGATTACAATTTTGGGAGTAAGAATAAAAGAATTTGTTGACAATTTGATATGTTAATGGTTAATGATAGTTGTTTTCACATCATTTTACCAAAATACCTGTGACATGGTATCAGTGTTTTGCAAGCATGCTCCAGTATTGGTGTTCCACAATTTAATGTGTCTGTCTGCAGTTCCACCACCACTTGCAAGAATATTATGCTGCCATGGACACCAAGAGACTGCCTAGAGGAGCAGTGAAAAGTAATACAAAAGGGAACATTAAGCATCTGAAGGCTTAATCTCATTTATATTCTCATTTAAGCATTTTAGCCTGTTAAGCTGTTGCAATTGCTTTCCAAAGGCAGTGCTCAAGATCTCTATCAATAAAAATTGCCAAATATCTTTAAAAATTTTGAGTGAATGAACCTCTTCCAAAATTTTAAGCTGTGCAAACAAATTTAGACACAAATCATTAAGAAATGCACCTCGATAAAGGATCGTCAATGAATGATAGCATTGTACAACAAGAATAAGGCTGTAAAGAACAGCAAAGTAGAATTCACTCAGTTTAATTAACGTTTGCGCATTTTTGCATGGGTGTTTACCTTTACAGCAGCACAATGATCGGCAATAGTATGTAATGGTTCATTAATTTCACCACTTGATTGCACATTGACGTCCCAGATATTTAAGATATTATCATTGCCGCCACTCGCCAGTTGGGTTCCACTAGGGGACCAAGCCAATCCACATACTTCTTGCGAATGTCCAACTAGGGTGGCAACATTATGCTGAGCAACTCGCACATCGTGCTGATGAATAGCTCCATTTCTCGCACCACTTCGATAGGAAAGTAAAATGGCGTTGAAAAAATGGCGGTGAAAAAATGGCGTTGAAAGGTTTGCATGAAGGTATACAAACAATACTAGGAAAGTAATAACAAAACTGAATCGCATATACAACATGTCATAAAGAAATGAGTGGTTCGAAAGCAACAATTTCCAGTAAGAAGCGTACTGCTATTATTCTAAGGAATAAACAGCATTGAAAATATGAATTATTAAAAACCGACAGTACCTAACAATGTGCTAATTGTGAGATATTTCAGCTAAAGAAGTTGCCAAATACTGGGGTATAAAACAACGACAGAAGTACGGACTGAACACTCTCTCTGTCTTTCTCTAACTTCACATTCAGCTTACGACTGTATATTATTGTTCACCTTGCGCAATAGTGTTAGTCAATAAGTCAGGCCCGTAGCTATGGGGTGGCATGGGGTGGCAAATGCCACCCCTGTATTATAGGCTGCCAGCTTTTTGCCACCCCTGGAAATTTTTCTGCAGTTCTTTATTATTGTCCTATCTTGTAGCTAAGGAGATATCTCGTGAAGTTTGACTCATCTCAATTTTGGCCTTTCTGAGACAGTCCATTCTTTCCTTGCGCACACATTTACCAGTTCGATTTTGACAATTCTGAAAGCAAATAAGTCTGAAATAGGCTCTCAGATTTTGTGTCACATGATTTCCCAAGACAATTTTGCCACCCCTGAAGCACACGTCTAGCTACGGGCTTGCAATAAGTCAAGCTTTACCATCCGCTACTTTCAGTTTGGTCAAGGCATAGCCAACCAGAACCTCAGCAGTATTTAGAAATGTACTATGCTGTGTTGAAATTGTGGTTGAACAAGACGTATCAGGAAACTTAATGTAATACTTAAGTCAAACGTTTGCAAGGGAATAAGAAAACAGATTCCTAACATGACCATTGTACTACAGTGTATGGGTAGTATTTTATTGAAATTTTAACAACTCGAGTTTATCTTCCAGGAAAGTCTACCAATGAAAGATTTTGTTCACTACTCAGGTATCTAGGACAATTATTCTTGCATTCTCTTGTTGGCACATACTACGCGGTTCTAAGCTAAACTGTGAACGAGATAAAAATGCAATGTAAGCGTTGAATGCCAATAACAAAAGTACTTGTACAATCTGTGCAATCTGCAGATCCACAACTTGCATACTCTGATTCATAGATGAGTAGTTATTGACATGACATAATAAAAATATGCATGAAAAATCTAACGTATGGAAGAAATCTTGCTATATCTGGCATTTAGCAACAGAACTGACCTGCTAAGAATAAACGAATTCCAGCTGAGTGAACCAACCCTTGCCGAATGTCCACTCATAGATCTCTTTTTCTTGCAATATTCTGCATCCCATATCTGCAAAACATAAACGGAATGATTAATGGAACCAGTACACAATTAAGTCCCTGTGACAGCATCGGTTTGCACCGACCACCACAGCGTGCTACCAATGGGGAAATTGAGCTGAGAGAAGATGGCAATGCATGCGCATCAGGCAAAGACAAATACCCTCATGGTGAAGCTAAATGCCTTTCGAGTATTATTCGACGTTTCAAGTTCGAATGTTTATGCTTCTTTGCGCAATAGCAAAGTACGTAGTGACAACAGACTATAAACTATATTACATTCAGTATAGCACACTACAACATAACATTGAGCAGGAGTGCGATGGGGGAAGCTAAGAGGTGCTCAGCTTGTCTTAAAATGAAGATAATTTTTGGTGAGCTCAGTTTTCTCCCCCCCCCCCTTCCAACGAGCGACGTACGGTAGTTTGATGACTTCATAGCTAGCGGGTATGAGTCGACCCTTTACGTATAATTTATATCAATTCTGTATATCTTTTGTATCACCTGGTATTTATTTAGATTTGAGCAATTTAGAGTAAACTATTGGCTATTGTAATGGGTGTGATCCAAACAATAGACTACGACACAGCTTCCTTGTTAGCTTTTAATGATGGCAACCCTAACCTTGAATTATATGAATTCTACATTACAGCAATTTAGGGACACTTGCTAACTTACCTCTATTGTACCATTGTTTAATCCAACAGCTATAATGCTTCCTTCATTGATCCATTTGACACTAGTGACAATATCATTATCATCAGTCTGCTGCATCAGCCGTTCAACTGCTCCTGTTTCTGCATGCCATACAAATACCTCACAACCTAATGCTGTTCCAATGCAATTATTACTTCCCCAATCCAGAATATTTAAATCTAGCAGATAAATGAACAGTTAAAAGTCTCAAGGGTAAATGATAGTAGAACTGTTTGAATGGTTATAGAACGAGTGAAGTTAGCTAGAAAGAGATGAAAAGCAGTAAGATAGAATAATAGTGCATAGAAACATTAATATGAAGCTATCATGAAAACAGAGTGACTGTGTCTATCTCAACATTCACCAGGTAAAATTTTCAACCAATATAGAGATGATTCGCAATGGAACGACGTGGAATGAAGTCAGCAGAAGCAAGCCAGTGTATCTGTGCATAAATGAAATGGAAGAGGACAATAGAGTAAGTATGGGAGGCAGAGAGTCAAAGGAAGTGAAAGAGTTCAAGTACTTAGGCTCCACTATTGACAGCAAAAGGGGTAGCATGGAAGAAATCAAGAGGAGAATTACAGCAGAATGGAATGGGTGGAGGGGAGTTACAGGAGTTCTGTGCGACAGAAATATGCCAGCAACTGTCAAGGGGCGAGTGTACTGCAAATGTTAAAGACCAGCAATACTAAATGGAATGGAGATAGTACCAATGACAAAGGCTCAAGAGGGAAGGGTGGAAGTGGCAGAAATGAGAATGCTAAGATTCTCATTGGGATTGACTTGGACAAACAGAGTATGAAATGAGGAAGTACGAATAATACTGGGGACAAGAAGGCTTGGTGAAAAGGCAAGGGAGCAGACACTATGATGGTATGGTCATATGAGGAGAAGGGAGGAGACGTATGTAGAGTAAAGGATGGTGGCAAAGGTGCCACCAGGAAAGCAGAAGAGGCAGGCCACAGAGACAACACATGGATAACATCAGAGAGGACATGAGAGAGTTAGGTACCAAGGAGATGGACATACAAGACAGAGGGAGGTGGGGGATCCTTACACGCTGTGGCAACCCTGATTAATAAGGCAAAGCCAAAAGTCAAAGAAGAATAGAGAAGATTCTGACAGGATGGCTAGCCCTGTGGGAGTTAGCAATGATCATATTAAATGAGAAATTACAATCAGCACTAAATCATGATGAAGCAACAACAACATTTACAGTGAATCAAGGTACAGATCTGTATTCCTGCTAAAGTGCATATTTGTCTTGGTGAGCTATGGGTATATTTCCTCATTCTCATTTAAACATTGTACACTATGCACCAATAAATCTATCATCTCCTGGTTAATTATAATATTTTGTTACTTTACCATATTTTATCATACATTAGGTGCACCACTTTGAAGCATAATTAGCTCTGTTTGAGGATGCATCTTATATAATTATGTGATTGATTTTACCATCTGCTCCTCAGTAAGAGAAATTGCTATTCTATTGAGAAATAATATGATATTTAGCTCATTTGGTCTCACAATTGAAAACCCCTCAACTTTTTAGAAAATTTTTGCAAAGACTACAAAGATATAGATTAGGTAATGAACAAGATCTGGCTTGGTAAGTAAGCTCAATTGAAGAAGCTCCTAGATATCTAGAAATTTTCTAAAATGATTTAGAGATTTTGTCTATAGTTTGGCAGTTTTCCTTATTGCAACACCCTCAAACAAAGTGAAAAATACTTTGATAAAAGATGGGTCCTATACTCAGCAAAATATGGCAACTTCTAAATAGTTGTTATCAATCAAAGCCTCATTTGAGCACAACTTCTTATTATGAGAAAGATATGTATATCAGAAACACCAAAAAGCTAGAAGTGATGGCTTATTTAATTTTCCACGGTCTTCTCCTTTCCAGGATTAAAAGGCTGGAAACAGTGGTGTTTATACTAGAAAGGATCTGAATGCATCATGCATCAAGTGATGCAATGATCTGAATTGCAATTGGTACAATATTAAATTAGAATAGTTTTGCTTGTCCTACTCCTTTCATTGAATAATGCTTGAAAGCAAACATAAAGCAACCAGAACCTATAATCTGAAATATTGAGGAAATATCTCATATTGCATAATTTCATTCATTTAGCTTTAAAAACTTCTGAGGAAAACTGGTATATTATTGTTAAAGCTTCTGAGTATAACCATAGATATAAATACAAGGGCTATAGAAGGTATCTGTACACAGATTCAAGCAGATGGACAAGTCAAATACCTCATGGTTAAATTTTGTACTGAGGCATACAGTTTATGTCCACTGGTTATTGTCTAGGCATGTGACCTAACTGACTTTCAAGAATGAGGTGCTTGATGAAACATGCACCTCATGTCATCAAGGCAGATGCTGAGGTGTAGGTGTGGGATGTTATAGTACCAAATGTCAGTAGCTAAAATAGCCTAAATAAAAATGAAAAATTTCCACACATAAAAAGAAATTTAACACAAACAGGCTAATAATACATAAAAGATAACTTACAATAGTCATTTGTTATGTCAGGTGCATCTAAAATTCTCTCAGGTGTGTCTGGAATATGCCTATTTGATTTCCACTTTGTTGCTGATTTCTTATTTTGGCTATAGAGAACTTTATTCATATGGCCTATTGAAAATAAATAGCATCATAAGAAAGAGACATGATGCACTACTAGAAACCTACGAACAAGTTTATTTAATGTAGCTCAGACTGTTTACAGAAGATTGCATTCACACTTTTTATCTTTAGCAATACTAAACATGAATATTGGACTTTGTTTAAGATTGGTGGAGTAAGTTAAAGACATTAGACAAAATTTGATCTGCTTAAGATTCTTTCTCAGATGACAATGACTCCAGTCCAAGTCAGGAATTCTGGCATTAGGTAATTAATCATAGTTTTTGATGTGTTGTAATGCAATAGTCATTAACAGTACAATTAGTCAGGTCTGGTATTTAATTATAACAGTTCTACAGAAAAGATGGCCTTCCTCATCCCTGCCATCTGCTACATTGCAAAGTTATCTAGTAATCTGTGCCTTCCTTCAAATGTACCAGGTACTTTGTGCTCATATAGTTTGATAAATGCAAAATAAAGCTTACAGTATAAAGGATTGGGAAATCAATAGTCAGTTAAGCAAGCCAGTATGAATACTCAGGAATGCAAATTATCCTCTACTATACAATTATGAATCCATATAATATATGCAAGTAATTAAAGTTATCAAGCAAAGTTACATTACCATCTGCAGCTGCTGGAGCTTTACATTTCATTGTAAGAATCTTTGAGTTTGATTCTCCTAAAGTTGCTTTCATGTTTTCCACATAAGAGCCATCCTCAATGTCTGTAGTATCCACAGGATTCTCCTGTTCATCTCTCATAAGCAGGAGATGACTCCTATCATTATCCATTAAAGATCTGTTTGGGATGAACCTGTCATATGTTGCACAGCTAGAGTTGCCAGTCTTGTTTAATGGAGTATTTCTACCTGGACAACAAAACCCTTTGTCTCATATATGTATCATAACACAAAATAATAAGTAACAAAGAAAGGAAAACAGGGCTTGTTGATAAGATGTAAATTGTTGGACTTCAGATGCTTTCAAACTATTGGATGAACTGCATGTTGTACCATGTCAACAGAAATGTCCTAGATAATGTGCCTCATCTTATTTCCATCCACAAGCGCAATTAACTCAGTCAGAATATCCTTCATTAAATCTTGCTACATGACAGCTATTATTAGGGTCTGTCTTGCACGTACAATATTACCTGGAGTCTTTTTGGACGTTGCATTTGCAGACTTTGCGTTTCTTGGACTTATACAACTTGTTCTCACTGCTGGAGTACAAGAGCCATTGACTAATGGTGACAATGGCATTCCTCTTGATTGTCCTTGTAACTTCTTTTGCCATCTTGGTACTGGCCCAGACGACATATCAGTAATGGTGCAAGATTTCAGGCATTCACTAATACCTGCTTCAAAAGTGCTTGGGTCCATGAAGGCAACTGTAAAGAAGGAGCTTTCCGTCAACAACATCAAAAAAATGGCCTATCTCAGGGGGAGATGTGTCCAAATAAGTCACTTACTATGTAAGGAAGACAGAACTTTTATAATTCTAATAAGCATAAATTTAATTTCGAGGACGAAGAACTAGGACAAGGGCAGAGCTGTTTGCTGTCACAATCCCACTTATCACTGCGCCCATGAACTTCTGTTATCTTCCAAAAATGAAATTTATTGCAACGCTTTAAAAGTTCCACATGTGTTCAGCACCCAGGTATATTTTCTTCTGATAGGATATTATGTCAGGGAACTGAACTAAGGTCGGCCACAAAAAGAGCAGTTCGTAACAAGATAAAGCAGATACTCGCACAGTTGTGCATTAGTGGGTATAACTTACATATGCCAGAAATGTATACTTACGTGAATGTAAATAATTTCCACTTGTTATCGAAATCGATTTAGCTGATGTGATTCGAAAAAATATTCCCTTGATGAGTCGAAAGAGATCACACGCGTAATTCAGTTGAACACTTGAAATAAATGGGTTTGAATAATGATGTAGCAAATTCGCACAGCTGATTGGCTGACTGTTTTGAGGACAGGGAATACCAACTAATGGAAAATGAATGAAGCTATATGAAAAGGAGGTTGGAGTGAATCGGTGTCTTCAAAGTCCAACCACTTGTTTCAATTTCTCTCATTTAGATGCCCATATTACAAAGATGCGCTGTTGTTTACCTTCGCTTCAGGGGTACCATGGTGGAGGGACTCAGCCCCCTTTCAATGAATGCATGCTAGTTAGGTAATGTCATAGGTAATATTCACCAACCGTTTATTTCGGTTTTATGTGTATTTATATCAATCACGTATACGTTTTGTAATAACCTTGTATGTGTTTTAAATTTGAACAGTTTGGAATGAAATCTTGTGTATTGTCACTGGTATGGTCATTGAATGGTCTGCAGCATAGCCACCATGCTATCATTTTAGAACGGCACCACTGCTCTGTTTTCATCCTATGCCATTTTCATCTACACTAGGTGAGCAGAAATATTGCACCTCCTGTCTGAAAATGGCAGCCACTTTAGGCCTATCAGCACAAACACATCCATTCAGAGTGAATTTTATCCCATTAAACAATATTTGTTTTGCTTCAGTTTTGGCGAGAGATTCGAAAAACTTGCTGTCGCCATTTTAGCACTTTGAACGAAAGGAAAACATTGTAAACAAAAGAGATTAAGCAAAAATGCGAAGCCATGCCTAAAACTAAGGAATTTACAAATTTTGAGAGGGCTTCGGTGGTAAATTTGCGAAAAAATGGACTATCCGCTAGAAAAATTGGAGCAGCTGTTGGGTGTCACCATTCTACTGTAATACGTATTTGTAAGCGCTATGAAAAATCTGGCTATCCTGATAAGCTAAAAAGATGTGGACGACCAAAAAAATCGATGTTCAGGGAGAGAGGTATGTTTGTCGTCTTGCAAAGAAGCATAGGTTTTCAAATTTGAAAACTATCACAAACGAGCTATTTTCCACCCACTTTCAAGGAAACCTTTCCAAGTGGACTGTGAAACGTATTCTCAAGAAATATGGAATTAGAAACTATGCCAGAAAAAGAAAACCATTTGTTTCCTTTCAAAGTAGGAAAGCTAGGGTAAGGTGGGCCAGTGCTGTTCAGGGCTGGCAAGTAGCCGAGTGGAAAGACGTGGTTTTCTCCGACAAGTGCAGGTTTGGACTTAAAAATGACTGTAAAACACTACGATTTTGGCGTACAAAACAAGAGGTCAATGATCCTACTCTTTTCCAGCAGACGTTCAGAAATGCCTTTGATGTTCTGGGGGTGTGTTGGGCCTATTGGCGTTGGTAAATTGGTAGTCTGTGATAGAACCGTAAATGCAGAAAAATATGTTTGTTTATTACATGACAACCTTTTTGCCAATGTTGAATCGATGTTTGGGACTGCTTATAGGCCTTTCATATTTCAGCAGGATAATGCACCCCCACATCGAGCAGCAAACACAAAGATATATCTTTCTCTTCGAGGCGTTCCTATTTTGCTGTGGCCAGCACAAAGCCCTGACTTGAACATTATTGAAAATATATGGTTGTTTATAAAAAACAAGCTTAATAGTGACCCAAGAGGTCCTCCAACAACCAAAGAAGAGCTTCAAACCAGAGTCATATCTGAATGGGACCGAATTCCACGGGATTTTATTGGCAAATTATACGAGTCTCTTCCACGAAGAATTTTGGCTGTAAAAAAGAAGCGTGGCTACCCAACGAAATACTGACATAACTGTAAATTCTTGTGGACTGTAATCAGAATTCTAGCTTGGTTTATCTTGGCAATGTTCATAGTTAATGACATATTAATTTCTAACGCTTAACACATGTGGTTGGTCAATGAAACCGTAGGCAGTTTTCATAGAGCAGAACATGGTGCCATGTCCGCCATTTTGAAAACACTAGGAGGTGCAATATTTTTGTTTACCAAGTGTAGCTTTGCTTCTTATCATCGTTTACCTTTACCTTCTTTTTGAGGTGCAATAGTGTGACCGCAAAGCCGAAACGGAGCTGAAATTATCCGTGTTTATCCAAAATTGTATTATGTGAAAGCGGCCTAAGTATCAAGAAAGTAAAGTCAACAAGCAAATGTAAACAAGGACTTCATTTTTGTGGGGGAAAGTTGATCACTTCTGTTTCCCTCGCTCACAGCGAAGGTGATAGTTACTAAACCCTTCAGCTAAGAAGAAAGGAATTTCTATTGAAGGAGAAAAGCACTGTAAGTGGGGGTAAGCATGAAAGGGGGGACCTTTGCTCCTCCCACTCAATATGTTTAGGGAGTCTTGCAGGAAGCTCTCGGAAGAAGTAATCAGAATTGTGGTCTAAAAACTATCACTATCTTCCTTCGTTAATCAGCACTCGATCTCGACCTTATGTTAATCGGTTAGATTGGTAAGAATGTGGTGGTAATGGTTAATGATAGTGTATTGCTCGCGATGTTATTAACATATTGATTAATCATACACCTTCATACATCTATACCACAAAAACTCTCAAGAATAAGTAAAACTTGTCATATCAGCAGAGACACATGAAAGACTTAGCAAGATCTCATTCTAGCACTTCATTATCAATTTGGTATCTCAATCAGATTTTAGCAATATACTCTCATTTCTCTACTACTTTGCTTATACATAAATAAGGAAATGGGGACCTAATCGCATCTCCCAGTACTCCCAGGACCCAGTACTCCCAGGATTCTATATCCAACCCAATCATCTACAGTAAGCCATGAAAGAGATCCTTCACGGTACTGCTTTTTGTCTTTTGGTGATATTCTTATTCCCGGTTGCTCTGCGTAGTCTTTCTTCGTTCACCTATAACGAATTCAACGCTTGAAAAGACAACTAGTAATGTCGCGAATTGGCTACATGAAAAATCAGATTTTCGTCAAGATTCTTCACCTTTGATAAGTTTCTCTATACTCCTTGTGTGATTCAGGAAGGTTTGATTTCGTGTAAACAAGAATCATTCTATCTTTAGCATTAAAAGAAATTGGAAGCAATGACAAATTTCAATAGCACTGTAATATTTCGATGTACAACGAAAGGCAATGAACTATTGTAACTAGTTCATAAAACGAGATAACATAAGATAAGAATTTAGGCCTACTCAAGTCTAAAAATGAATAAATTAGACATAGATAATACAATATAAACAATAACAGACTTATAGCCTCTTATTGGATGTGAGACATTTGAAGAATTTGCTATCATTTTCAAAGTGATGAAAATATCATAATCACATCATTCATGTTAATTTTCATGGGGTGAAAAAGTTCATATCTTCCTAGCAGTCGTCAATAAGGGGAAAGTCTTCAAATTGGCCTGAAGTTAAAAAAATATAATTCTCCATAGCAGGGGTCAACAAAATCTTGCCGCAACGGGTCAGATAGCTAGAAAGAGAGACGAACTGGGGTCTCATAGTCGTTCTGCAAAATACTTGAAAACCAGGACGAAAGCTCGAAGAAAAGGGTAGATGCCTACAAAAAACCGGAACCAACAGGAACAGAGAAACAACACTTTATACATGGCTACGCAGCCATGACACGAGCGATAAAACTTGAGACCCCTGGGCTATAGGATATCATATGCTATTGCAAAAGAGAGGAAAGCTCTTGATTAACTTATGAAATTACTGCATACTCAAATGATATATTGTGCTTTCTCCCTATCTCTCTCTTTCCTCCTCCGTCCTGCTCTCTTTTTTATTTTATTAGTGACAAGTCAGTATATCTACTATTTCAAAAACATCCAAAAGATCGCTCTTCGTATTTTCGTAAAGATATATATAGCGGTTACAAAGTGCTCTGGGGTTAGCTATAAACTGGCATCTCTCTGAACCAATGGTGCGCTTAATTTACACATTGAGATGACTTTAGTAAATGTTACTCAGAAAGATATAATCATAAACACCTACGAGAGATGCGTATTTGTGCTGCTTTGCCTACAAGCCAAAGGATTGAAAATGTTCTAGCCTGTGATTAATTTGAATGCTACCATCGAGAAACATGCCTGGATTACGAAGGAGGTTAATCAACTTCTATTTTATCCAGGTTGAAGCAAAATATTAAGATACGGTACAGTAGTTTCAATTTCTATAGCAGGCCAGCTTATTAAAATCACATAGAACGACTTTAAAGTCAGAACGATTTAAAAAGATCTGTCCAGCTAACTTTCAATGGCTATATAGATCTGGCAACACTGGGAAAGCTTTGCTGTTACGTGCTAAGCCTAACCGTCCCCACTAATAGCAATATGGGGTCTACTGGTCAACACTTCATACACAGATGCAAGCTAGGATTACCTGTGTTGCATTTACCAAGATACTTAGGAGTTAATGCACACCAGTGCAACTTGCCGTTTAAGAAAATCAACCATCCTGCCAAATTCGAAGCTTAGCTACTTCAATAGTTTCCATTTTCATTCCCTTTAGGAACCAAGGTGCACTGCGTACAAGTATCCATTGTGCAAGCCATACCTTGCCTGGAAATTTTCAAACGACTCTCCTGTCGTATCCCGGCTGCAATAGAAAAGCAGCATATATCAGACAACAGCCATAACGTACGACAAAAATGAAGGGCATTTCAAAACTCAAAATCATGGATAAAAATACAAATAGTCTAACATTTCACGATGATAAACATGCAAATATATCTTAGCACAGAGCACCAATGTCATACTTTGAAATTAGCATGTCTGGTGCCGCATACAAATTAAGAAAATTCTGAAAATAAAGGTATAAATATCGAGTTTGTATGGTCTTTTGACGCGGTAACAGACTGTTAATCAATGTTAATTTGATTTATCGAGATTATTACCTCGTGAAGACAGAGCTGTTGCCGAGGTAAGAAAAGAGTTTGATTCATGCATGATTTATATTAAAAGTCCTATACTCTTTCAACACACTAAACATAGGTGCATCAAAACATGTTTCGACCGTTCGGTCCTCATCACTTGATGCCAACTTGAATTTTGAATTTGAAATTGAACTTGAATTTAATTATTACCAATCTGGTAAGAATCTTGATAAATAAAAAATATCAAGGAATTTCACTATGAACTTTGTAAGAAAGGAACAAGTTTCAATATGAATAAGGACTCAAGAATAAAACTGACTAAAACAAGATAGTTATTACCTAAACATAATCTTCTTTGATCACTCTCGTTTCGATGGTTGTTTCCCCTATCGGGAAGTATTTCTCCCAGCAATATCTTTCTTGGGCAATCTTCTTTTTGCTCAGTTCTCTGCACATTTCGCAAGAAAACCTACCTGGAGATTTTGGCCTTCTTGGTGATGACCTCATGGCATTTGTCCCCGATTCACTAAATGCTCTATGCTTGTTAGATGTACCCCGTTGATGATTAGCCGTCTGATGCATTAAATGGTGCTGGCAGGTTCCTTGCTGTTGTTCCATACTATTTCTTGAAGAGTTAAAGAATTGTGAATGCATTTGAATTGCTGAATCATCTTGCGACTCACCATCAAAGAAGATATCGACTGAGAAAAAGTCATCCTTATTCTTCTTTGGCAACCTTAGTGAACGATTTCTTCTAAATTCACCGCTGTTTTCCCCATCAAAACTATAAGAGTTGCTTGATATGACTTCTGACTTTGGTCGAGGCTTTCGGAATGATTTACTTCTTCTCCTTGAAATATTAATTGAAGCTTCACTTGAGCTTCCTGAATCTGAGTCTGCAATTTCATCTAGATACAAAATAGTCCCAGATGACTGTCTTACAAAGTCGTGGTTCCTACTTCTGGAGCCCTTTCCAAGTTCACTCTCCTCATTTGATACTCCTGTGTTTACAAAAGCTGATCCTGCATACCTTATCACATCCTCTAGCTCTTTCTCTCCTTTAGCCTTACAAGTCGTTTCTTCTTGGGCGACCTTGTCACCCTCAAAATACGCTTGGCTATTTCTTATTGGAGTTGATATCTGATGGTACTTTGGACTATTCATATTTCTTAAATAGACAGGCACTTGCACCCACGGAGATTCATTTCTTTGCCCCAATTGCATACCGTCTGAAAGTTCTATGTACTTCTCATCATTATTACTGTGGTCTAACTCCTCTCCATTGCTAGGCTCAACACTGTGGTTTGAGCTTCTTCCTACCTCCCTTCTATCATGCTCTCGCTCCTTTATGTTATAGGAATGTCTTCCATTTTGCAAAATGCCATTTTGTTCAAAAGTTTGCGTTGCTCCTTTTGTGGTATTAGATTTCAAATAAACAATTTCAAGCTCTTCTCTTCTGAGTTTACGCCTGTAATCCTCATAACTCGTAATTTCTTCACTAGTGCTCTTTCTTTGCCAGTTATCTCTAGACATCCTAAGACCTTCCCTCGATACTCCAAACCTCTTTTCCATAACTGCATTCTGCGCTTTAAAAGCCCTCTCATGGTGTGCAAGATCTCGTGTTCTCAAGTTTGTCAAATCAACTTGCTCGTATTGAAAATTGCTACCATTCGGGATACTACTGCTACCCGGGTGCCGAGTGTCCTGGGCATCTGAGGTGGCTATATATCCCCTTTTACTCTTCTCTTCTTTCGTACTGTCTTTGTACTTGCCTACAGTGCCCCTTTCATATAGAGATTGCTCCAAAATCTCAACCGGCTGCTCATAGATTGCTTTTATTTTTTCTCTAACAGTTGGCCATTGAGGACTTGCAAAGGATTCGATATCTTTTGGTTTGCTTTCTTTTTCTTCATTTTGACCGTTGATTTCGATTTTACTTTGGCTTGATGATACATTTTGTGAGAGATTGTTTGAGCCATTGTTCTGGCTTCTCCAGTGTTTATTGCCCGATTCAGAATATTCCAAATTTTCTTCTTTCTTCGAAGGAACAACACCAATCACACTTTCAAAAACTTTATGACCCAAATCATCGTCAGAATCAGCATTGTAATGTTTCTTGTCTTTCTCTGATCTTGTGTAAGCCCGTGAGATGATAGCTTCCTCCTTACCTATAACTTCTTCCTTGACAATCGGTTTCTCAAACTTGCAATTCTGCAACCTTTTTCTTATCCTTTCGCTTTCTTTCTTCCATGAATTCCACTTGCCTTCCTTTTTATCCGCCTTCGTGTCACGTTCAAGCGAGACGTCACCGTGTGAATCACTTTGTGCTTCACCTCCCGTGTCCGGTTCATCTATATTTTCACTCTCAACTTCAACATTGTTCACAGTCTTAGAGCCATTGTCTCCCTTTTCATTTGGTAGCGTTAAGTTAGTGCAGCTCGCGTATGGTCGGCCATAAACCTGACTAGATTCCGTTTTCAGGATATCTCTTATGATTCTTTGCTTGCTCTCTTCTCTTTGCATCCGCCAGCCTCTTCTGCGATTCAATATATCATCGTCTTTCTCAGTTTCATTGCTAACATTGGTTTCAATTTTCTCCCTAATTTCATTTAATTCTTTTTTTAGATTTTGATTTTCCTGTTCCAGTTTTTCCTTCTCAGCTAACAGCTCCTCCGCATCCCCAGCCAATTCTTCGATTTTTTCAAAGCCATGAAAACTATGCCTTTTCGAAAAATCTCGATTTCGGCCAAGCCTCTTACTTGCTGGTGTGTTCCCATTCTCTGATAGGACCCCATCTGTTAGAAACAATTCTGACAAGCCTCCCTTTGGTAATTCAATACTGCTAGCAGTGCCATGGTTGTTGTTGCTGTCTGTAACAAGCTTGATCCTGTCGTTTTTGTATAGTTCACCTAGAATCTGCAACTTTTCTTCATAGCGTAGCTTCGCATTCTTTAATTCTTGAAGCTCCTGAACCTGCATTGCTTTGTCTTTTCGTATCAAATTCAGTTTTGTTTTCAAACTCTGATTTTGATCTCTCAGCTTTGAATTTTCTTCTCTCAATGGAACAATTGTAAGCTTAAGTTCCTGAACATTAGAGTTTATTTCTTTGATTGCACGGTTCGCCGCTTCAAGACTTTTGCGTAGAACCCCATTGTCGTGGTTCAAATCTGACCGCAACTTTCGTTCAAGGTTCAACTTTTCGTTTAATTCTCTCGATTCGCTGTCCCATCTCATCTTTTGCTCATGCAACATATTCAAAATACTCATTAATTTAGTATACTCACGTTCATTTATTTCAGGTTGCACTTGGTATACATAGTGAAACGCATTACTACCATCAGAATAATCTCTGTCTTCACCATCTATTGAACTATCATCTTCGGCTGAGGTACAACTGCTATAAACATGACGCTTTGGCCCATGTTGTACATCGGAGTTACTTCTCTTCACGGGTGAAGCCCGCCGCTCTTTTGATTGCTTTCCGCTCTCTGTATCACTATCAAACTCTCGTCTTGACATTTTCTCTTTAACCTTGTTTCTGCTTGCAACAGTTGGCTTAAATAATCTACTGTTTGCCATTGTTTGGCTATTACTTGTGATTCGTTTATTAGTACTCATCCCTTCAGCATAGCTTCTCCTTCTCTGCGGCTTGGAATCTGATTGTATTTTCTCTGATCCACTCTCATCTAATGACAATTTTCGCTTTGGTCTACTGCTACCAATGAACGAATCATATGGATTTTTCGCCCGCCGATTACCGTCAATTGTGCCATCAACACATGGATTCAGATTCCCCCTTCCATTCTGTAGTCCTTGAAGAAAGCTCTTTAACATAAATATACCCTCGTCAATAGAATCAATCGACTTTTCTGGTGCATCTAACCCTTTCAGGTCCAGACTTCTCAGTATAGAAGTGTCACTGCTTTGCATGACATTGTGTCCAGTTTTCCCAGGCATAATTAATTTAGCCTGTTTACAATTTCCTTGAAACGTCATATCATCGTGGCTTTGCTTCGCTCTAAAAACAGGCTTTTCAACATTTAGTCCATTATTTTGGCTAACAGACCGTGTATGAATTCCTGAGCTGAATATTTTGTTAGGCTCCCATGGATATTCAGAATTATCTTTGGGTGATTGGTTAGATGAAACAATATGCTCATTGTCTTCTTTCATATCTCTTTTAGAACGATCCCCAGAAATATCTTTTGTGCTTGCAGAGTCTTCGAGAGGGCCTTCCTTCAATTCGTGTAGGTCTTTTGTATATTGAGTGTGGGAATTTTCTACGTTATCCTGACATCTTTTCATTGCACTGTTTACTTTCGTGTTTTCTGCTCCAGTGAAGTGTGTCAAAAATTCTTTCAGTTGCCATTCTTCAGAGCGCTCAATGCCTTTAACTTTTTCTTTCCCAATCAAACTACCGCCGGCATTCTCATCTGTACGTAGATTATCTCTACTTGGTGGATTTAAAGGCTGCGGTGCTGCAAGTTCGTCTGTCCTATTACTCTTCGATTTAAAAAAGTCCTTTGCCCTGCGTTCCATGATATTCTCTAGTATGTGCTTTGCTCCAGTTTGCGTAAAAATGCTTGAAACTGTCTCCTCATAATTGAGCCCAGATTTAGAACATATTTCCTGCAGGTAGTTCTGCATTGCTATTCTTTCAAGGTATTCTTTCCCAAGGCACGACAACACAACTTCGCGTTCAATGTCTGCTTCCTTAAGTCCTTCCTCTAAAATCTTTATTCTTTGGTCAGTAGGCAGCTCTGACCCTTTGTGAGGAGCTCTTCTTGCAGAATTTGGCCTACTGTTCGGTCTGCTACCAGACTTGTGTTCTTTAGTATTATCGCCATCTAACAGATTTTCCCGACTGGAATCCAAGGAGCACGACTCGGTGTTTGGATTGATCTCATCCATGAAAAAAGATTCCGTTATTTCATTATCTATACTTCTGTCTGTTTCATCACCACTTTCAGCTGATTTACCATGAGTTGGCGAGTTCTTTCTTGGAGTCATGGCATGAGCTAGTGTGTAATAACGCCGTAATGTTGATTTGGTATCATCCCTCTTGTCCATCATTGAAGTCTAGCAAGGAACTGTGCAGCTTTTTAAGCCCTTTTAAGTATCTCGCCCGTTGTAACTAGCAAAAGACTGCATTTATGATACCAGTCAAACTGCGAAAGAAAAAGCACAGTTAAGTTGGCACCAGGCTTTCTAAGCCCACAACTTCGATTAAGTTGATTTTGTACTATTTTCAAGAAGGTGTGAGTATACTACACTTGTCTGAAATTCACTTATTGTGTATAGCTAATGAAAAACACTTAAGTTAAGGAGGATCAGTCAAATCTATTAGCTCAAACAAATGGAATTAAGTAGAGGGTTTAGCAAAACGCATATATACATCCTGGATTCATTCATAATTTTGCTAGCATGCTCTCCTTTTAACAAAAGTTCTATACTACCCCCCCCCCCCCGGGTAATAAATTATTCCCATTTGTTACAATTCCAGCTATATCTTAATCCCTACTGACGTATGCCATCATCTATTGAAAATATATCTAACAGCAATACGTTGGTTTCCTAACTGATCGTCTTCTATAATGTACAGTCATGATCTCTCTTTAAGGTAGAATAAGTATGGAAGAAAATGATAAATTGCTTTGCTGATATGATTGGAAATAAACATACTAATAAAGCTGAGCTATATTTTCACTTCTATCCGAAATTATCTCCGGTGTTAGTCTATGTCGATGTGCTATCAGAACTAGGCCGTCTCTAGAAACCTTCTTGCCCCCTCTTTTCCTGTTCAATTGAAATCCATTTTCCCCGTTATCCGGCTCTCTATTTGGCAAAATTCAAGTAATGTTTACTGCATCCCCGTGAATGCTACCCTTGAACAATATTTGATACAAGCATATGATACAATTGTTGCTGCTCGGTGATTTGCATTAATTTATCAACTGCCTTGAGCAATGGGCTGAAAAGAATAATATTGGTCCCATAAACACCCTGACAGGACAATTTTTGACCAGTTGACCAATAGTAGGAAAATACAAATTTTACGAAAAATCAAAGGTATCTATCATGAAACTAAAAATAATGTGGAAGAAAGTGAAAAGCGAAAAGATATAGCATTTTGGCAATTATTACCCAAAATATAATGATTTTTTCAACGATGATGTTGGACTATCCAGAGTGGGAATCGTAGCCATCTGTGCCTGTTTGTTGGCCTGAAGTTTTTTGTAAAATACGTTTTATTTAAATAAGAGACCGTTTTGAACAATAGATTCCATTTAATTGCATCATCTTCAGCTCATCTTTTTTCAAGCTTTAGCTTTGTATGTACCTAGACAACAACTGGTGGAGACAGACAAATTCCAGCCAATATCAGCAAAAGGCTGGCTTAAAAGTTTAAGCCTCAACAGACCACATTGTCAATTTGAAAGAGTCTCTTCAGCTGAATTGCTTGCGAATGCAGCCAAGAAATTCTCCCTGGATATCGCTATGCAACATATTAATTGCCAGGTCATGATAATGAGTGACTGTCTCTTGCAGACACACCTCTGGCTATTGCAAAGATAACCTTACTTAATTTTCTAAATAAGAAGCCCGCAGAGATGGAGTTAATCTACGCCATAAAGCCAACGCAACAACAGTAAATTTCAACCCTAAATTACAAACAGAAAGATCCAGGCCATCACAACTACAGTTGTTTTGGAACTTAGTTACTAGTTCCTTTGTAACCAATTTCATCAAGACTTAGTTGAATATTGTGGCTTCTTAATATAAAGGAAGCTTCAATGAAAGCGTGTATTGTACAATTTCTCTATACAACTCTAACGATGATAGGCAAAGACTAGTACCTATACGACTGTCACTTTAGAAGAATTGCGCAGTGCCTAATACGACCTGCACAAACAAATTAAACATCAACCTCGCCAAAAAGAGTTGATTAAATGAGCAAAGCTGACACTTTTATGAGGGATAGTCTTGGTGCCCGATGTAGATTAATGCCTGAAATTACATGAAGAACTTCATCACTGCGTTGAGAAGTTAGTCTGCCATTATAAATGCAACGCGAAGGCCTAACTTTAGGAACTTCATTCTGTGAAGAGTTAGCATGGTGTCCACAACACTGTCACAGCCGAACAGTTTCGTAGTAAAACTTAAATCAGGACAAGTATATGGAAATCAGTTATAGTTAATGAATGAGGCTACGAAAGCTGACATGCGCTAAGTTGGGAAGGTTTACTGTCAGAGTAGCTAAGCCAGAGGGCAAAAAATTCTGCCCATTCTACAACTTTCTTGAAGTCCTCCTCATGACTTCTTCAGCAATTATTTCAAAGATACCATAGTGAGCTCCCTTAGTGCATAAACAGCGTAGTGGTAGGCTAAGTGCCTCTAATTCACAATCAAGGAGCATACAGAGCTATGCTATAAGCAGCTAAGTAGCAAACACTTCGTATGACAGTCGGCAGGCAAAGCACAACTACCCCTGAGGATGGAATACCTAAGGACACTAAACCTCGGTTTCTTATCTACATACTATCTTACTAACATCCATAAGTGATTCGCATGCTTTCATACTCAGTTACTGATTTGCTAAATAAATATTTCTTCTCCTACAGACATTAATAATGTCCAGGGCATGTGCCATATTCAGTTACCTTCAAAGTCGTGCAGAAAGTGACTACAAAGTTTGCATAATTTTCTAAAACCAATTACTAGTTGCTATATATCGATACCCAATATGATATGAAAAGTGATAACTGAAAGCTTTGCATTTCGTAATTTCACTTTCCTATTTTGGTTGGGGTTTGCCGAGTCTCATGGTCAATTAGTTCTAGGGTTTGCCACTAATTAACTGCGGTGGTTTATCGCCTTTACAGCTGTCTTAAATTGCCTCATAATACGACAAAATTCAGCTGAAAGTATATACAAGGCACTACATAGGGAGAATCAGTTGATAAAGGAAAATATATCATACTTTAGTGCAGTTAAAAAAAGAACAAGTATGTTAGAATCAATGCAAAACAGTTGTTTAGCTTAATAGAGCTAAAGTATCCTTCTCCTGGCTCTTGATGAGATTCTTGCTCTTGCCATTTTTGCTCATATGAGTGTTCCTCAGATTTGGTTAAGGACAGTACTTATTTACTTTATTGGTAAATAGCAACAAATAAAATTTATTCATGTAGTTACTATCAACAGAAACATTCACATAGTTGACGATTTCATGATTAAACAATTTTCTTTCAGTACTGTTTTGAAAGCGAATCAAATCCTGTTCTTTAGATCCTCTTTGTTGCAATATATTGTTAAGAGAAATGAATAGCATTTTTGAAGGATTACTAGCATTAAAAAGGATTTATATTGTATTTTGCTGTGTTGGTAAAGATACAAATTAAAATATTTAGCTTGGTACTATCAACAACATTCTTCGAGACAAATGTTCATCAAGGAGATTTAATCAACAAAACATCTATCCAAAGGTGGATACTAAACTACGCATAGAGCAGTGGACAAAACTCAGTAACAAGTTTTACATGATAGGTTGCTTTTCCATTACTGAGCGTAAGCCCTTTTCGATTTCGCCTGTATGGTACTTGCACTATTGAATGCATAATCAACTTTCGCCATCACTGTATAGAAAAATTACTAAGCCATCTTGGATGAAATACCGCAAAGAACTTTCATTTCTAACAAAGAACAATAATCTTTCTACACTTAACAGAAAACTCAGGTTAATCTTTACAATTTCGGCAATTGACAGAAAATGCAGGCGATAGGGTGTTGTACATACACAGAGACAAGTCTCACAATCATGTTGTGACAAATATGAACTAAAATTCCTTACCTATAACTCTGTATGTTGATATTCCCAGCTTTGAATGAATGACGAAACTGGAAATCGTGCACCGACTACAGCTACGTATGCTTCAAAACATCTAGTATAATAACAGTGTAGCATGACAATAAGGGATTAGATAAACAGATTTCTATTGTATGCAAGTCAATCGGCAGCAAAAGAGCAAAGATACATCACACAGCGAACTTCAAAACATGCTCAGTGGAATGAGTTATTCATCTCAAATGGGTTATTTGAAGAATGTCACTGCACTTATGACAAATTAATAAGTTTGCAAAGTGTAATGAGTTGAATTCTTTTCATTGTACCGTGCGTTACCAACTGTAAATGGAAAGTACGGTGGCAAAATAGTCTTATTACCAAGAGGGAAAATCTATGTTACGCTCAGAAACTTTATTTTTATTTTGAAGTTCAGCAAATGAACTGTGCCTAATACTTCAATTGATGCAAAAATGTTGCGTATTGTCTAAGGCAGCGTATTAGACTGGAGTTGGGTCAACTCAATTCAAATGAGTCAATTGTATGGTTTTGTGGGCACTGACGTCTATTTTATTCAGATATAAATGAATTTAGGTATAATAATAATGACAAAACATAAAAGATTGAGTATCATATATTGAAAGTGCTCTAAAGGAGTGATCGCAACGAAACATAATCCTAAATTGAAAGTGATTGACAAGAATAGCCAACAAAAAGATATCATAAAGTGAAAGTGGTCAGCAGGAGTGGCAAAAACAAAAATTGTCTTTAGCCTTAAGTGATTTAAGCAGAAAGATACGTGAACTTAAGTTTTGTAAAGAAAAAATAACTGGATAAAACAAGGAAGACGGACTGTTGCATCAGGGTTTTATAAACATATAGAATTCGAGGAATATTTGACTGCAAATTGTCCAAAAATTGGAATTTTCATGGCTTAATTATTAGCCATCATGGAGATACACTGGTAGTTATACTGTTATACCGCAACTTGGTATGCTGGGAAGCGGAATGCTTTAACAAAGAGAAAAGTCCTGACATTCTGCTTTTAATTACTTTCACTGAGCAAAGTAAAACGCTTGTAGATTTGCATAGGATGATCTGATATCCATTTGTTGATGAGAATCATCTTGTGATGAGCTCTAATTAATGATGCCAGATGGAAGGCAATGAGGATAACGTAGAAAAATGTCCCTTATTGATGTAACTGAGCCGGCATAGTAATGCAAATTGACGTTATAATGAGAATGCGTTGATAACAATGGAAGATCCCCAGAAAGGTTTAAGATAATTCCTTGACTTTTACTTTTTTAGTACGCAGTGCTGGAAAAAGGCCTTGGGCCTATAACAAAGCCCCAGAAAGGGAAGAAAGAAAGGTCAAATAGATAGAGAGATAAGATCAAGTTTCTCGATGGTAAATTTGAAATAAGACAAGTTGAAAGACTGGGGGAGGGATGTGGTAAGCAAGGCGAAAGATGATGTGTGTGGGGCGGTATAGAGCAAATAACTTCATTGAAATGCTTTATAGCAATTAAATCCTTGAAGAGAATAACCTCAAAAGCAGGCTGTCTTGCCAAATGATACGAAGCAAATACCTATGGTATTATAGGATGATAGCCACTTTAGCACAAAAATGTTTTTATGACCTATGCACCTTTGCATCTTTAAATTTTATCTCAAAAAATATCATTTACTAATACAAGAATTTATGCACTTTACATCTTAAAGACCGAATTTCATATTATCAATACTTATGCATCAACGTCAGTTAGCATTGACAAATGAGAATTCGTTTTGGCACATACCCATAGCAAGAAAACGAAAAATCTTCCTTTTCTAGAGATACTGTAAAACGCCTCATCAGTACGATTTAAAACCGGTCCAAAAAATGACGCAAACAATTACACGCCGATCTCTGTGATTGCTATCTTTTCAAGAATTTTAGAAAAGATAGTGCAGGACAAGGTGCTTGAAATTCTTCAGCCTATATTCACGAAGAACCAGGCTGCTCTTCCTAAATTGTATTCGACAATAACATACTTGATGAACAATACTGACTACTGGTACTGCATCATAGATAGAAGAGAAGTTAATCTTGCTATTTTTCTCGATATGAAAATAGCAAATGATAGAGTCATCTACAACATCTTGATAGCAAAACTAGAGAAATATGGCATAAGGTGGATACCAGGCGACTGGTTTATTTCATATTTGCAAAGTAGGAAACAGTTTTGCACAGTGGGCGGAAACAGGTCGTGGGCTAAAATGGCAAACTGTGGAGTACCCCAGGGCTCCTGCCTCGGCCCACTTCTGTTCATAGTCTATCTGAATGATTTTGCAACATGCTTAGAATTACCGAAAGCCAGCATGTACGCAGTTGACACACATGTTACCATAAGATCCAACAATCCTGAAAATCTACTTGAGAATGCTCAAAGAGCACTTCTCATTATTGCAGAAAGGACGAGAGTTAATAAGCTGACTGCCAATCCTAAGAAAACTGAATACATGTTGATTGGTCACCCCCGTAAAATCAAAAAATGGATGTCTCCGAGCCGCTACAGCTAAATGACTCAGATATAAAGCGAGCAAAGAAGACAAAATCACTCGGGATCATCGTAGATGAAGGGTTGAACTGGGAACAACATTAAAAGTTGTTACAGGGAAAGTCAATGGAGGTCTTTGATCTCTTAAAAAATTGAAGAACCTTGTGCCACAAAAACAACTAGATACTGTAAACTGAGCCCTTATAGAAAGTCATTTGAGGTATGCAAGTGTTATTTGGGGCAGTATTTCCAGTTCCAAAAAAGAGATCTTCCAAAACCTATAGGACTGAGCCTGAACCATAATCGAGAGGGCTAGAATCAAAGACAATTGGTTATATAACTGGCTAAATGTTGACTAACTAATTAAATTCGATCGATCAGCCATGACCTACAAGATTATGAACAATATGTGCCTAGACAGCTTTTGGAATAAATTCGCCCAGATATCCTCGCATTCAAACTACAATACGATAAACTGCAAAGACATCCAAATTCCAAGATACAACATTGAATATGTGAAAAAAGGCTTTCATTTGTCAGCTCTTTCTGCATGGAGCAGCATCCCCCTCAATATTAGAGAACTGCCAGCACTCCCGCAGTTTAAAAGAAATTCACAAACTCATCTAAAGAGCTGAATTAACATGAAACACGACTCCCTGGAAGAGCAGCAAATAGGCCTCAACAGTCACTTTTTATCTCTTTGTACTCATTGTATTATAGATTGTAATTTTAATCTGTAAGAAAATTCATTTTCTTTAAGCTGAAAGGATTTTGTGTAATAAATTTGACATGACTACGACTTAAAAGTAAAAGAAGCCAGCTTACTGCAATTAGCTGCAATGCGGAGATGATATTCGCAAAAGGTGGGATAGATTAATTCCAATTCAAAGATAGCTATGCTTCAAAGCACAAATTGTGAACATAAACATATGTAATTTCTTTGATGCTATCTCAGTACTCTGAAAAATTGTTTCATGAGCCTGGTATGTGCATTATTGGCATATCAGTATTGGCTTGATAAAGACCGACACCATTCTTAATTAAACATTAAGAACAAGCTATTTATAGTCAGCTGAATCATCAAGAAATTCATAAGTTTATCATTTTAGGATTAGCTTAAAGTGGCAAGTGTTTGCCTCATGTAAGTAAATGACTTCAAAAAGAAGAAAATTATACTATAAATAATGTCATTATCAAGGTTTGAAAAAAGTTTTGCTCAACCGCTTGATTTATAGCATTGTTGTCTACAGCTAATAAATCCAATATAAAAATTGAATTTGGCGAATTACTGAAATGGCATCAAAGGTATTATATATGGCTAATAAAGCATACCTGCTTTGAACTTCACTGTCAAGTCGCAATTTTAAACCTTTATCTCATTAACTTCCTTCAGAAGGCTTAGAAATAAGAAATCAGAAGGCTCAGAAATACGAAAGGTCAAATGTCAGCAACAGCTGCTTTTCAAGGATACAACATATCTATAATCAATGTATAATTACAATATACGCTAACTATATATATAGAGCAAACCATACAATAAAAGATCCATTTACAATTAAAACAAACTTTAACTAAATGAAAATCCAGCCCTTAATAGCACTTTCAATTTCACCTAAGGAAGCTGTCAAAATTGAATCATTGGCATTGGCTCATTAAAAGTACTTTGTGCCTGCGAACATATATCGGAACGTTACGTATGGTTGGATGTAGATAACTTGCAAACCTGTCTCTTGCTGGGTTTACAATTCGACAGTGCCATGTTGTCACGTTGTGCTTGCGAGCACGCTCGTGCACATAAATGAGCCCTGGTCAGTGGACATTGCAAGTGAATCTGATAGAAAGAACTAAATAGCTCACTCGCTTGCATATCTCTTCCTAAGAACAGCTAGTTCGAAAAAAATCGTGAAACGCCTAACCAAATGACTTAAAAAGTGACATTTCTGATAATTAGGTATCTTAATCCTTGGCATACTACAAGGCTCAATTCTTGGTCCAGTGATCTTTAATCTCTAAGTCAAACATCTTAAGGACAGTAGCATTCTAAATGCAACATGCTGATGATGATGATTCATATGATTTATTCTGTCAATATGCTGATGATTCATATGATTCATTCTGTCAATATGCTGATGATTCATATGCTTTTTCTCTTGCAAAAACTAGAACACATTCGATAATGATGGATGTGTCCTAATGCTTTCATAATGAAGATTCGGTAAATTATCATGACTTTTTCTCGTTTTCTGGCTCTAAGAGAACATATCTAGCAACTAGACTACTTGGAATAAAAATAGGAACGTGTTTTGGTGTTTCCTATAGACTTCTGTTCGTTCAGTGACATCCATGTTGAGCTCGTATCTTTTACTTAACGTGCAGGGAACACGAAGGCAGAGAGGAGACTTTGTTGTCGACGGTACTCTGACTCTACTCTGACTAAATTTTACTTTACATGTAACATGGATATATACACAAACCCAAAATAAACATGAATTGCGTGCAGGAAGGGTTAGGTGGTTGTAAGTTGTTTACTGAATGGATTCGTGTGGCGGTGATTGCGTGGAGGACAACAGAAGATGAATGGCCAGATGTGTGATGACAGGAGTGACGCACGGTGATGTCCCAGGTGTGTGAGCCAAGATTGTGAATGAATGAAAGAGAATTGGCATTGAGTAAGAAATGGCCTATGCTACAAGTTTACGCTCACTATCTACACATAAATAGGAACCTCTCCTGGAATGACCATGTTAGACATCTATCCATTTCATACGATCCGAAGCATGGTTATAAAGCATCATCAATAGAAAACCTACACTTATTGGAAAAATATCTGCGTGAGCAACTTGCTGTATCATAATTAGAATCACACAAAATTATCAGCTCCCAGTCCTGAGCTTAGGGAATGTGACTTTGGTTAGACTTTACGAGATCTTCTTAATAAACTGCGCAGAGCATTTCAATAATTTATCTGTCATTAAACAGCCATATCAAACTTTCATCTGTTTTGTAAAGAGAAGAAAACTTCTGTGAAACACAAATGTTAGCTACTTATAATTTTGTGCTTAAAAGTTTGAAACTAAACAATTGTGTTTATTACTCTTATTTTTCATTGAGTGGTGAGACACTTGGTATAGATTTTATAGAGTGCATCATAATTGCTTTTTTCATCTGATACTAACCAAAGCATATAGTGCATATAATGCCTACAAAACTATTGCTAATGGACCATAGCCAATTTGTAGAGTCATTTATCTGACATTTCATCACCCAAGAGCCCCACAAGACTTCACGTTTATTTTATATTCTGAGGCCAATATCCTTGTCAGTAAACAAGACCTTCTCTAGGCAAATAAAATGCATATAACTTTGTTCTTGGTTCAAGCAAAACAAATTATGTATTGACACACTAGGCTTCTATGGAGAAATAATGTAAAGTGATTGCCTTGAGCCAGGCCTAATTGATCCATTAACATCAGCAGATCAATATAAACTACAAAGCTCTTTGAAATGATAGACTCAACATTCTTTGGAAAAGCATGCTTTGATGTGAAAATATGATGTCCAAACCTAATCTTCAATAACTCCTGTCTCATCCTACCAAAGAAATATATATATATTTGGCAGGACTGTCTGATTTTGTAAATCTTACATGTCATTTGGAGCAAGAATGACAAAGCCTCATTATTTGCCATAGAGTAAACATACATTGTGAACAAGGTAACATCCAAATGCCATAAGGCCACCAATTAACTACTTTCCATTAATACATTTATAAATAAGTATTAACTGTAATAAATTGCACCTGTTACTGGCAGAATAAAAATCATCATAATGAACAAAAATACGACCACTATTTTGTAAACAGATAATGATAGGTTGAGTTGGGCTCATCTAAATAATCATAATCCAAAGGTAGTAATCTAGAAATGTAATCATCAGAGCAATAAGTAATTTGTGTCACAATCAGAAAATGAAGTTAAATTGTAGGTATGATGGGAATACATTGATAACCATAGCATTATCAGGAGCAATCTATTGAGAAAAAATTTGACAGAAAATTGTGAAAATTTCAGCATTTGACCCATTGCTGAGTAGCTAAGTGAGTATTTTCATGAGCAAAGTAGGCATGCCATATAGGGAAGAAAAACAAATGCAGACAATGCCAAGGCGTAACACAACAACTATAGCTGTCTAACAATGAAGGCTAGAGAATACTTAGCCAAGTAAAAGAAAACAAAGCAAAGAATATGATAAGAAAACCTATATACAAACAACACACTATTCATAATTTTCATTAAGAATAAAATAAATGATACAATACAAAGAGAGAGGATTACCTAAAACACTTATATCCTAAAAACATCATAATGCAAGCCAACAAATGTGCAATAGGTGTTATTACATTTTGAATAATGTCATTTTCTTTCTACAAGAAGGCAAGATTCTATTTTTATGATAGAACAGATTTAGTTCCCAGCAAAATGCAACTTTGGCACAGGCTGCCTTACTTTATCTTTTATATTCTACTGATATGTATTCAGGCCCGTAGCTATGGGGTGGCATGGGGTGGCAAATGCCACCCCTGTATTATAGGCTGCCAGCTTTTTGCCATCCCTGGAAATTTTTCTGAAGTTCTTGATTATTGTTCTATCTTGTAGCTAAGGAGATATCTCGTGAAGTTTGGCTGATCTCAATTTTGGCCTTTCCGAGACAGTCCATTCTTTCCTTGTGCACACATTTACCAGTTTGAATTTGACAATTGTGATAGCAAATAAGTCTGAAATAGGCTCTCAGATTTTCTGTCACATGATTTCCCAAGACAATTTTGCCACCCCTGAAGCACATGTCTAGCTATGGGTTTGTATGTATTGCATTACCTATATTCTTGCCAACAATTCTTAGGAATAGATATGAATAGATTCCTAAAAATTCCAATCAAGAGCAAGCACTTATAGACCCATGAGGGCAGAGTTTTTCCATCATACTGGTAGCACTACTAAAGAAAATGGGGATACATTATGCAAAATGCTATTAGAGTTGATAAGAACTTAAATTGTAAAGACAAAATGCAAGGTAATGCAATATAACCAGCACATCTCTATAGTGATAGAAAAATGGAATGCTTGGCTGAATCAGCTAAAATGAATGTATGTGAGAGTAATGATAAAAGGAGGATCTTGGATTCTGGGAAGCTACAAATTGTACTGAACTACATTGAAAGTAAATCAAATAGCAAGGCTGTTGTAGAAGATTTAACTTCTAGTCTGAAATACTACACAGTAATCCAAAATGATATGGAGGTTTGATATCAAACTATTGTTTGAATTAATTGAATCCAAGAAGTACCGCTAATGGAATCTTCAACAATTTCACAAATGACATCTGCTTTCAATTACAACTTACTTGCTATCTATATAAGAGAATAAAACAAATTGTATCTATATCATGGTTTTACGCCTGAATGGGAACCTAACTAATAAATAATATTGATTACAAAATACTATTGTCATGTTTTTTTAATGGAATGAAGAGCTTTCCAGCTGATATTTTCTACTGTGCAGCATTGAACACATGGGCCTAGCAATGATATGAAAAATAACTTGTCTACCACAATTTCAAACCTACTACACAAGACAACTGATGACTGCTGAGAGTACATTTGGATCAAACTTAGTTCCATCTAATTTTGCACCACGGAATATAATCTTCCTGGATTGAATCAGACGAATAAATGTTTCTGAGCTAGCACCAGTAACAAGGCCCCCACTTCCAAAATCAAATGTGCTTGGACCAAAGCTCATCCTTGGACCTGCTTCTTTCCCTTTGCAGTTCCTAAAGTCGCAGTCCCTTAGATCAGCATGTGTAAAATCAATAGTGCAACCAACACTAAACTCACATCCATAAAACAAAGAACCAGACAAATCAGCATTTCGAAATGATACATCATGATTAAATGTAGTATGTGAAAAAGAGATCCCAGACAAAGACTTTCCAGTAAAATCTAACTTGCTCTTAGTCATATTCTGAATAACAAAATCAGCTTTCCCAGCTAAATTCCCATTCTCATGCAAATTCTGATGCTGGCCCATTAATGCAGCATTGGCTACAGAAATTCCATGACTAATCAACCGAGAATTTGAACTAGACAGTTTTGATGTTTTTTCAGTTCTTACAACTGTAGATAACAGCTCATTTATGTCCTCTTGGCTAAAATCATTCTTTCCTAATGCTTCACTAGCTAATACATTATCAATGAAATTTACCAAGTCAGTCAATTGGTAGAAATCAGCTTCTTGCTTTATTTCCCGTAGAACATGCTTATCACTTGGAAGGTCATTTGTATCAACGACTCTACCTCTCAAGAAATTCAAAATATACCGAAAATGTGTACCATCTCTGTCAATAAAGAATGTACCATCTTCACATTCTTTAAGCTGGTGTCTGCCTGAGAACATTGCTGCTAGCATTGAAGTGTCATGCTTACACAACGTACTTACAGATGTTGAAAAGATGTGGCCACCGACATCTAGCTTTACTTTGCTACCTTGAAAATTGGTAATACTCTTCATGAATTGCTTTTCATTTTCAAGTGCATCCAGCTTTGCCTCGTATGAGGACTTCAGTTCCTCCTCTAGGTGAGCCAGCTCTGCCAAGGTTTTCTCTTTTTCTTCGAATATCTGTGGAGATCAGAGGAAAGTGTGTAATAAAACCAATAAATGAAGAATCTGCAGAAAACCAGTGATATATGAGGGCACTTTGAAGACCAAGCAACTTTTTATAATTCTAAATCTGAACAGTGGACGCAGTCAAATGAGTGAATGTACTTCAAACCTCATTTCGTAAATCTTGAAGGCGAATCCTCTCAGCATCTAGTTGATTTTCTCTATCAGTAAGCTGTCTTTCTTTAAATGAGAATCTGACCATTAAGCTATCAAACATGTCTCTGGTCTCCAAACTCCATGATTTCTGTGCATCGCTACCACAATTTTTCACTTTTTCATCCTCATGATCCATGTTCACACAATGGTATCTAATGTATGTAAACCGCATTACAAACAAGGCGCAGTACAACATAAGCGATTCCACGGAGGCAGCTGGTTTTTACAGCATAAGACTGGTTTCCTTCGTATCAAAATCGATTTTGTTTACGCGCCATTGTATGCCTCGTTTGCATTCAAGCCGCCCTATGACCTGAACCTGAAACTGAAAGTCAGGCTGGGTGTCATGTGTGTACATTGCGTTGAAGGTCAGTGGGTGGGTACAATCAAAAAGCGTACTCACAAATCATAAGAACAATAGTGAATATTTTGACAGATTTACTAGTTCAGCTGGTGATCAGCTGCTATAAACCAAATTCATCTTCCTACAAGATCTTTTACGAAAAGCAACAACCTTGTAATTGTGTAGTACTGTAGAAATCTTGAGGAGTAGTTTTCCAATCAGCTAAACTAACGGAACTCGCCATTCCCGTAGCCAAATGTAATATTAAGTATTTCTAGTGACTTGAGCTATATTTAACTATATTATAATTTCCTAAACTCAAAGCTTAAACGACATGCTATAATATTCATATTGACAATTGCAAGTTAGTATTTAAGCTTAACTTCTAATATCATACACATCTTCTTTATGAGAATATAGTCTATGAGATTACCAAGGTTCAGAACTGCTGAAGATTAAGAATAATTTAAGAATAATGCAAGGGTCTAGATGCAACTCAGCAATTCTCTGGGCAGTGTTAGTTACAGGTTTTTCATAATCCAAATATTGTCTATATGAGTCTCTCTCTTAGTTGTCTGTCATCTGACAGGTTCAGCGCCACACACGCCACCCGTCCCGATCTTCAGCCCTGCGCTTGATCTCTCCATATGTTTCTGTCCTGCCATTCTCTTTCCTACTCCAGTGATCAAAAAGCGTTTTCCTTTTCCTTCCTCTGCCCTTCTTGCCGATCAGCTCTATATGAGTAATATGCTCAAAACCACTAAAATGTAAGAGTTCTTTAAGAATATCCTTAGGCTCAAAATCAAAATAATTTAAGAACATTGAGGCTCAGCAAACACTTAGGTATTCCTATAAAAAGTGTGTTGCGTTCCAAAACATTGTTCCAGCCTAGATAATCTAGCTCTGGCTAATTAGCAGAACATTTTTCAATGGCAAATTTAGATTACCACAAGTTAACTGAGCAGCTCCACAACATTTTACTCATTATCTTCAAACTCTGTAGAATTCTTTTCCGCGATGCTCCCGTACTTGGAGCTTTCTTCGAATATCTTCTTGAGCCATTACATACTGTTCTTGCTACATCTACATTCAATGTTTACTTTTCGTTTCTTGGCATTTCTTTTTGAGACTTCTATATATTGACTATTTCTTGCCTAATTAGGTGTGAAGAAAACTGTACAAACAATGTAAAGTCGTTTAGCACCCTAAAATCGCCCTGTGAATCTATTTATATACATATATAGATATATAACCTGTCATTTCCTTGTAAAGGATTCAGATTTTTTAAGGAGGCTTGCAATGACAGCTGTTTTACAATGTTAGATGCTGCATACCCTCCTTATAAACTTAAGATTAAAGAGGCATCACACATGTTATGGGAAAGACCTAATATAAATAAACAGTTACAACATTATAGCTTTTGATAAGTTTTTAGCTCTCTATCTGTAACTGGTTTATCCTTTTCGTCGCATTGGCTCTGTTTTCAATTGACATATTCTATTGATTATTCAACGCTTATTTATTGAGAGATGAATCTTAATACTCTACTTAGCAACTGATAATAAATTGGGCACAACTCGAAACATGCTTTGTAAATTGAAAAATATTGTCGTGTTTTTTATAGAGAAACATATGAATATATATACATATATATATATATATATATATATATATATATATATATATATATATATATATATATATATATATATATATATATATATATATATATATATATATATATATATTTATATATATATATATATATATATATATATTTATATATATATATATATATATATATATATATATATATATATATATATATATATATATATATATATATATATATATATATATATATATATATATATATATATATATATATATATATATATTTATATATATATATAAATGAATCAGTCAGAGCCGCCTTCGCACAGTATATGCTTGCTTCTGCATAGCTTTTTTCGAAGTGTGAGTTTATATTTTGGCTTATCTCGATGATGCAGCTGAGGTGCCTATACTCTGCTGTAAAATTGACAATTTTGTCATCAAACCTGATATTCAGGACATTTGACTGCTGGCTGAGATTTCTTGAGGTACCAGCACTAACATTGACTCTGTTTTTCCTTGTCAGTCAATTCGTTTCAAGTCTGCAGATAGTCGAGCGCCCACAATCGTTACATCTTTACCAAGAACAAAGACCACCGTATCGTCTGCATAGATAATTACTTCCCAGTGTTTTAGACAGGATGAGACGTGAAGAATGAAGAGAACATTGTAGAATAAAGTGAACAGAAGGGGACCTTTAATCGACCCCTGAGGTACTCCTGAATGAACCTTCCCTGCATCAGAAAGTGACGTACCGCTTTGTACGTATTGGGTCCTATCAACTAGGTAACCTTTAAATCTTTCCAACTCTTTGTGTAAGATACTGTAGGATTGAATCTTTGATATCACTTTTGCATGGCTCAGTGAATCGAATGCCTTTTGGTAGGTAAAGGAAGATAGATTCTACAAGCATCCCCTTGTTTACTTTCTTTTTGATTTTATCAGTGAATAAGGCTGCTGCAAGTTCCGTTGATCTGTGTTTGCGACAATCAAATTGGTAATCACTTATTAGGTTATTGTTTTCCGGGTACTCTGATAACTAACTGTTAGCAGCTTTGCTAACGCGTTGGCTGCATCTTTCAGCACAGACGGTGGAGAATTATCGATACCAGCAGATTTTTAAGCTTGAGTTTACACAGTTCACTGTGTCCTACTTTTTGTGACTTGTTTGAAAGCGAAGCATTTGCAAGCACGAAGGGGTCGGGCGTGTCTTTTCCAGAAAAAATTTGTAAGAACGTAAGCTTTCGTTTTGAGATCATTGACTGTGTTACTAAGAAACGAACAGAATGTTTTGCAATGATCTTTATATCAATAGACGTTGAATGTATGGTAGATTGCTTGCTGGGGGTATACTGTCTTTAGGTTACTACGGCAAAGCAAGTGCCGATGTGGTGTTGTAGCCCAATTTGAGCGACAGTGATATGTAGGGTTGCAATCAAAGCCCTATCCGGAAGCCTTTGAGATTTGGAACGTACGTTCCATACTTTGCAACAAATGCTGGTTCATTAGAATTAAAAGTCTCTCTTAGATAATGAGTTGCGAGGGACGATCATTCTGTTATAGCATCTCCTTCGGTGGCTCCTATTGCAATGGACTTTATTAAGTTCTTATAGTTTTGACACACACGTCTTTACTTAGGATGTAAGTGGGTTGCATGCAGAATAAAGTGTAGCTGAACTAGAGGCACAGGCACCCTCTAGCAGTCTAGATTTATTATCCTAGAACAGCATCACTGGTAAGCACATTTAATTAAAATACATTTTTGCGAAACCGAAGCATCCAATATAGTTGATAAAGAAGTAGAAGCTTTTATCGCAAAAATCTGCGGGACATAACTAGTCGCCAACCATACGGATGTACGATTCCTTTTGTAGCGTTGTGTAGCGAGCTTACCTCTCCAGGTAGGGAAGTTCTCCAATTGTGGGACAACCTGATGAAATAATGCGTACTTTTGAGGAAACACCCAACCTGAACTAGGAAAGGAATGAATAGGCGAGTACGTGAAAAACAATCTGCTAATAACCGACTTGAATATTGATCAAAAATATCACTTGCTGGCTAAAAATAGGTAGATTATTATCCACATAACAAGTAAAACATAGTAACTAAGTAAAGTAAAAATTCATGTGACTATATAACTCGCTAACCTAAGTTGACTTTGAAATCAAAAGTGCAAAAAATGCGAAATTGAAAAGAAGAATACGATTCTTAAAAATTGCCGACCAGCATTACTGCACGCAATATTCAATATTGTTCAAAGTGTATAGACCTTATATTGCACTCACATATCGATACTGGGGTTTCTCAAAAAGTAGTAATAGTCGGCTTTTGATGCTCATATGTAACAGGGGGCATTTCTCTTTATACATCAAAAAATAAAGGAGCCATGACTGAACTGAGAGAATTATGTGTGATAAAGGCGATCCCCAAATGACACGTTTTAGTGTAGTATTTTACAGAGAGACCCCGCGGATCTTGATGAGTACCGTTGTGCATCATTTTGAAGATGATTATGACAGCTATGGCCTATGCATGGAAATTCATTAGATAGCTATCAACAAGCATTGCTAAATGAAGAGCTTGAAATCAAGCGGTAAAATCTCCACAGACCAGAAAATTATATCTGTAGTTGTAAAAGTAGATACACTTCCTTCAAAACAACACATCGCTAACCATGTTGCATTTCACAAAAGGCAGCATTGGTAACAGAACGCGGCCAATAATAAGATATGTATATATTCTTCGTGGTCAGCTCCAACCTACATAAAAATTATAGTTACGAAAAGAACTTTCTAAAAATCTAAATTACTGTGGGTAAATGGCAAATTAACTACATCCAAGCTAAAACATAACAATCAAAGTACAATCAATATATTCTTGTGATTGGTCACTAAACTACAAGCAGCAATTGCAAATTATTAACAAACAGCTCATGATTAAAATACTACATAGATCAGTACTTATTCGTAATCCCCAAAATAATATGTGCATCAAGTCGATCTAAAATATGCGATAATATGAAATTCAACAAATGCTAATGACTCAGCTATTCAACGTCCATTGGAAGAGCAGTGACATGATAGAACAGTGGTCCCATTCTTTTCAAATTATTTTACATGGTTATCCACTACAACATACAGTGTCGAATCAGAGGTCCATGGACCGACAAATATGTGCAGTGATCCTCATATTTTCATGGAAAAAACAAATATCAACAGTGACAGTGATACAAGTTGATAAATCAGAGAGTCGAACAAGCGACGGCAGTCTCTCGCGACCTCCTGAAACCGTTCGAGGTCCTCTTGAGACCCTTAGAAGTCCTCCAAAGGACCACAGGTCCCAGTATGGGAACCACTGTATTACAAACACCCTTCAAATTATGAATTCAGAGTGTAAAGCATTCTTCAGTGCGTGTTAAATAAGTCTAATCGCTGTAATTACTACTCTAGAAAATGCACTCCTGAAAATATAGAGAATAATGTCTCACCTACAAATCAACGACATAAAGTAAAATCAAAATCCGCCTCCGAGGGAAGATGTCAAAGCAGGATTGGACAGGAAAACGTGGGATAGAAATTTCGAAGTCAAAATGTTGCCCTTTTGAGAGCTCCAAAATCAAAATCTTGCCGCCTGTTTCATCGAAATGAATCTTTCATGGGAACAAAGTCAGATTTGAAATGAGGTCCTGTTACTCTTGCTATTTTTAACTTTAATTCATAAAGTACAGGTAAAAAAGTTCCCTTCATTTCGAAAAGGCGCTCAATTTCATATAAATGCATAAAGAAACTAAACTTTTTATAGTCAAGCAAAGGGGAATGAGTTTAAATCAGTCACTGTATTAGTGCCTCAGCAAGTTCTGCTACTCATCAGTGACATCTCTTGAGCCGAGGTTCTCACAAGTAGCCAGAACAGTCGCCTATAAACATGCAAGTTGTAGTAACTCACATCAACCATTTATATATTACTGAAAGTCGAACTGAAATACAGACAATCCTGCATTGACACCAGAACTTCACCACACTCACAATTCGCCTCGCCTCGTACTATTACGGTGCAGTATGAAAAATTCATAAGCATCTACCTGATACAAATGCTTTCCGATGCAGGATATCAGTCTTACAATGGTGCAGCACTAGGTCCCTCAGAAAAATAGATAAATAGTCTTTAAAGAATACGAATCTAAGATACATTGCTGAATCACTACGGTTATATCCGCATTGTGCACTCGACGGAGTCAAGTTAATATGCTGTGTACTGGCAAACGAAAATTACGATTCTTTGAAAACTATACCGAATTCTACGGGGAATCTTTCACACAGCAGCTAAACAACAGGAAGGGAATACGTGACTTAATATTGACAACAAATTTACTGTTCGAGTTGCCCATCCTTATTATTGAAAATGGTTATGAAAAGTGACAAAACAGCAGGAAAAACCATAATACTTTGTCTGTTAACCAGGTAGCAAATATAGCAAAACAAAGAAGTACAGGGTATCAAGAATTCAGTTAACATCATTAAACATCTAAAGGGCTGTAAATAGAAAGAGAGACACCACACAAGCAGGGTCGTAAAGACCGGGAGGTGTGGGGGTTTCACACTACCAAATTTTAGGAGTGTGTGAAGATTCAAATCAAGCTAGGTAATTACATCCTTAAAATCAGGCAAATTCTCAAAGAATTGAAGGCTACATCCCCCATTTAAAGGACTTTCGCGACGTCCCTGCACACAAGTATGACGTCATATCATGGATCACATGATGCAGTTCTAGAAATCTATTACGAGTGGTCCATTGCACAATTCAAGTGCTCTTTAGAGTAAATGGGTAACTAGGCCCAATTAAAAGGGCTGAAATTTGGGGTCAACTGCATACATAGCATATCAACTTGCTACTCGTTTCGATTGGCACATGTTGTCTCTATATAAATCCTACAAAAGCACTTTTACTTCCCTCCAAACTGTCACTGTCCATCATTATATCATGTCAACACTCCCCGAAATGTCTCCACCACCTGAAGTGTCCACAGGTGGCGCCGAGGAGGCGGTATCGGCAGATGGTTCTGAAGTTGCGGTATTCGCAGCCGGCTCTGAAGTGGCGGTATCTGCAGCTGGTGCAGTTTCATCAGGCGCTTCACCGGACTCTGGTTCTACAGTAATCTTGTGTGTATGCTGTTCTTCCTCCTTACCTTTCTGTGGTTCTTCGAAATCTTTTAATGGGCCTAGTTCTTCAAGCGTTGCATAGTCTGTTTTTGGTTTCTCTTTAGGCTTATCACTGCTATTAGGAGACTGGAACGAACCCAGTGAAGCGTAGTTACCTTCATCCTGTTCAAGATTATTATGTAATTCAGTTAGTGTGTTAGCAATCACATATATAAAGTTAAAAGAGCAGTGTAAAGTGTTAGAAAAGATCTACAATATAACAGTAAAACTTTCAAAGACAAAGGGGTATCGAAAAATGTTACTACCTTAAAACACAAATAAGACTATTTTTACAAATCATCAAAGTAAGAAAGAGAAAATCTATATGGCTATTACTAAGTCGCCACTTCTACAAAAAAGATTCACGGTTAATTTTTATATTTAATAAAACAACTCGCAGCTATATCCATTCGAAAGAGTTTAAAAGACCATAAAATCGCAAATTTCTACTTGTTCTAGCCCGGTGCGCTAACAAATGCAGTATAAATTGCATCGTCTGCTTTCTTACATACTCCGGCTATGAACATATAGGTCTACTATGGTCTCAGGAAAGTAAACAGTGAGCAGAAAGAAAGTGAAGTACAAAGACACATACTCATTCCTTTCCTCGTTTTTGAAATCTAATTGGCAAATAGGTAATAAAGCCTACTCAATATGCAACTTTCAAATAGCTAATTTGCAAAGGGACAAAATCAATACGAAATGATTATCAAAAATCTACAATACATGAACAAAACCAAACACATAGGTACACTGGATAATTGGATATCTATATTAACAATGTATTTCAGCGGTACAATGCTGCCAAACAAATGAGTATACAAGTGCAGTGAAAACAAATGTAATAACAAGGCATAAAATATAACTAACGGAACAACTGAGAGACACCAAAACAGTCATACATGTGTCCTATGACATGGTAAATACGGGAAGAAAATAATTAGAGGGAAACTCGCAATAGTTTGTGCGAACTTTTGCAGCCTCGCTTCCAATTTGCTACCGTTTGCAGCTGTTCCCAATAATGTAGGGTGGTCTCGATGGAAATTGTCCCATATTGGATCATTTTGGTAGAACGAACCATTTGGGTAAGATTATCAGGCCTGTTTGCAACGGATGAAATACCTATGTTGGAATAGGCCCACTTCAAATCGGGCCAGAGTAAACCAAGCTCAAATGCCCTAATGCCCTGACCAAATGCTGTACATGCTGAACTCAACAATAATAAACAGAAATCAATCAACGCGTCAGGCAACGCTGAGAGGGTGAAGCAAAATCATATCGAATTCCTGGTCGATTTGTCACTTAAGGTCAAATACAGTAAGCACCGGAACACAAGAGATTCCATCTATTATGAACCTACGGCTGAAATTGCAAATTTGCTTTCATTTACTTAGAAAATTTTCAGCATGATATGCCAACTAGCTGCTGCTTGCATATCAACCTTTTCAGGGGTTTTCATAGAACATTGCGCATATAAGTGTGATAAGCTAGGTCTGCAAGAGTAAGATTAGAGTTAAGAGCATTTTGGCAACTGGCACAGTCTCATCACATAAAGACATGAGAGCATGCTCATATCAAAATCATAGAATCTAATGCGGAGGTTTTTACTGTAATGTTGCATTTGCACGCGAGTCTCTTGCTGATTTGCGTCTGGAAGCAAAATAAGCATACAAACTAATGCGAAGCTCAATATAAATCGCGCAAAGCTAAGGACTCTACTTGATTTTACCCTAGGAGTTCAGAAACAAACAGAGGAAATTAAAGGGATTCGATCAGACGAAAGCAAGAAATGGGGCTTATTCAAAACTGCTTCATTGACCTCAGCTTTAAGACTAAGACAATTCCAAACAAAGCAGGCAATACCTCCAAAAAGTCTAGTAAAAAGTCAGGAAATACGCCGAACGTGCCCGCCAATGCTTGAAAGACCGGTTTCCACTTGAACGAAAACATCAGTGAATTCGTCAGCGTTTAAAATGTCTTCTGTTCTTTCAGGGTATAAATTTCAAAGTTCAAAGGAGTTCAACTTCCAAGCGAATGCGGCAAGAAGAGAACTAATGACAGAGGAGCCGAAATCGTTTTTTGTTCCAGTTGGTACACTTTGTACGGCTGGCGAATTCGCTGACAATTTTGCCGACGACTTCTCCAACAACTTCGTTCACTTAGAAACCGGTTTGAACACACCTTTAAACCTAAGATTTGTGGTGCACTTCATTTGAAAATTATGAACGGACGCATAGTTAGTTTAGTATCACCAGGAAAGGTACAACAAAGCTCGAAAGTATTCGTAAAGGAGAGCGTCACTCTTGACTTTAACTAAACAAGGATACGCTTTATTGAGTGAAAAGTTAAGAGCGCTTGGGTCAAGGTTGATTGGGCACCAGATCCAAACACACTATGTACACCAATTTAGTCGAACCTGACCTGACCACTATCCATTCTATAAAAATGTTCTCCCTGGTCCAAATAGGTCATACAAATATCCGTATCTTTTCAAGCACCACACAATGTCGTTTGAAAATAACAAAATAGAACTTCGCTCATTTGCACAGCCAGGCAAAACTAGCAGGTGTTCCAGCTTAACTCCACTACAGCCAAGGAGGATGCTGGGAACAGATTATTGGAAAAATCGCTCCTAAACGCGAGATATTACACAAAAAGAGTCCGAACGTTCATCGAAAGAATTCGACGGCGCTGAAACCGAGAGCAGCGTAGAATAATCATAAACTACGTAGCCATCAAGCCCAGAGTCGTATACAAAATCCTTTACCTTCTTTTTCTGTGGTTCATCCTTAGCCGTATCGTAAGCTCCATCCGAGTCAGCAACGAAATTTGCATTATCAATGGCACCATTCATATCATTTCCAGATTTGCCTTTGATGCTAGCATAAACGGACCCATCTGGTGCCCGGTAGTGGTTGTCATCAACCTCTTTCATTTCAATGGTCTTCGTCTTCTCTACAGTTGCACCATGGTTGGTAATCCTGTAAATAATAATACATTCAATTAAGACGCAGCTGGATGTAAAGTAGAAAAAACAAATGTAAAAAAGACAAAATTTAAAGTATCAAATTGTCCTGCGTTTTTGTCTCACGGAGCTCGTGCATTTCTGATCTGTCATAACGATATGAAAAACTTTCGACATCTATTAAAGCAAAAAAGGATTGCTGCTCTTCCGATTCTGAGCATAATTCGCAGCTTTCAGTGATAAATTCTGCGCAAGTGTGGTAAAAACAACAGGATTTACGAGAAATTAAAGTGTGCGAAGACGAAAGAACGAAGACGCATCGATACCTATGTACAGAACTTGATATTATAACACTATTTACAAGACAGAAGATAGCTAACATGAACGTATGGTAAAAGCGTATTTCTAGATCGTATAGCGAAGAAAACTAAGTCAAAGTATGAGTAACTAAGCAATATATGCATATTCGGGTCCAGTCCCCTACATAACTTACTAAGCCCCAGACCTTGACAAAGTTAAAGGCGAGAAAATAACTCACGCGTGCAGAATTGGAACTTGCGATCCTGAACTTTGTATGTTGAGTGTTCTACGGTCGCGTGTTCGAATCCCGCTCGTGACAGTTATTTTAACGCATTTTCACTCTAATCTGTATACGTTGTTCAATTGCAATTGACTTACAGCTGTTGCAATAACTTTGAAAAATTTTTAAAAATTCTACAAAGCCAATGCCATCAAGGAATGCACAATGGATAATGGTGATAAATGGATGAATACTTCTCATCAAAAATATTTGCTATGCTATAAAAAAGCCGATAAACATCGAAGTCCTAAAAGTAACATTTAAAAGACCATGAAATATTATCTTTTTTCATGAGTTACAATTAAAAATTGCTTTTGTCCTGAAAAATCATGCAGTAAACTTTCTACTTACCCCATACCATCTTCAGCTGTAAAATAAACAAACAAGACAGTCACATAAGGGCAGAAAAAGAGAGAAACATAATAAACTACTAATGAGAGTCAAATACACATATAATCACTAATTGTTAACAAGTGATGGAAATTGTGGTCACATCTGAAAACATTTGGCGGTTTGCTCTCCCTATAATTTCCAGATATTTTTTAGATTCCAATAACAATGAAGTGCTAAAACACCGAAGAGAAAAACATCTCTGTCACATCTGACATGAATCAATAGTAAGTATGTAGTGAAAAATTACACATAAAAGCAAGAATAACATAGGTAAGGTACTAGCAATAACTGTGCTAACAAAATTGGTTCTATTTCTAAGTTCAAGATCTAATGAAACAAAGGTTTTCAAACGTAATGAATATTTGCTATAGAATGCTCTATGTATAATGACCTACCTAGAATTGAATTAAGTAATTGTTCTCCTAACGTGGTTACCTTGTAATGGCTCTCAAAGTGGCAACTAATCGATATATCAACACGTGTATGAAAGAAAGAAATTAAGAGAAGACTCATGGAAATAGAGAAAAAGACGTTGCCATAACCAGAAAAAAGTCAATATTTAGGTGGAACAGTGAATACAAGAAATTACTCAGACTATGCCATTCAGGGACATTATTGGTGACAAGATTCACAACGTACAGACGAGTGATTAGAAAGAAATGTGAGAGCATCAATTGAAAGAGTGATATTGACCATTATGCGCCATGTATTGCTTTAAATTAAAGCGCTACTCAAATTGACAATTGTACTACGGGCTTCAATTAATTGCGGCACGGACAATATATCAATTGCATGAAATGCACGCAGAACATAGGCACTGTGTTTCAAGCTAGTTCTATAGTACCCTGCAAAGGGCACATTGGCAGTTACATGAGATTGGGATAGTATCATATCAGGTTTTCATAAATCTATTAAAACTAAAGGCGGATAGCTATCTGAAAATCTGACAGATAAAAGTCTACTAAGTTGTTGATGATCACTGAAATATAATATTCAAATATGGGCTGCATATAGAAAGGGCTACATGCTATATGTGTTTGCTCCATTGTCTATTTGACACAGCGTGCAAAACATTCGACGCATGCTAGCCAAATATCTCACCATATGCAAAGGCTGTGAAAGCTGAATTTTGACTCTGATTTCCGAAGGTGATCATGGATGCATAAACTGAGACTGGTCGAAAGCGTTGAAACAAACAACAATAATATATAACAAACAGTCAAAACGTATAGAAGAGAGAAGCCCATATCATATTTTATAGCAACAAAAAGGGCAGTTTAGTGGTATTATGGTAACTACGTTCCTGCCTGAGCAGTGTCCGTCGGACAAAATAAATTCATGGGGTCGTTGACCAAGAACCCCGAATGTAATTTAAAGGTTGGCTTCAAGTTCTTTTCTCAGAAATGCCACACTCCTCATAGAGAACATTCAAAAAACGTAACAGTGACAATGACAGAGTACTGAATATGAATTGTAGGATACAGTAGACTAAACATTTCTGTCAGGAGAAGCAAATTCATACTCTCCGATCAATGAGGCAGAGAACATGCGGCAAACGTCACAAAAACAAGCTGATGTACTGTATCGCGAACAGTTTTATTGCATTTCGTGGCCAAGGTCTGTTTTCCGAAGAAAACCTAAACAAGGCAAGCGAACTCTACGAACACCATGAAGACAAATACAAGCTACAATTCTTCAAGTTTCATTGAGTTGAAAGTTTGAACGTCTTGTGAGTTCATTATGCCATTATGGCACTTAGGTCCAAGCCCCTCTGAGGGCTATTGTGGAGCCGGGGGCAAAAGAAACCAACGGGGCCTCTGATGGCATAATTATGAAAATTCATTGCAATTACCTATGAATCATGTCCTAATAATCTGCCCCATTTGCCCCTCCTCGGGGTCTCGGGGTCCCTGGGTCGGTGCACCTTCCACGCAACTTTCCTACCAGTGGTGGCCATTGGGGGCGCAAGTGAGGTGGTCATCCAAATAATTGTCAAGAACAATGCTTCGCTCCTGACTCCCGCGGTCTGGTTGCCCCGACCCCTCCCCCGATAAGTAGCCAAGTGTCTGCCACAGCTTCTAACTTCCTTTTCCCAGTGGTTTCCCCGAATGGTGAAACAACAGTGGTGCAAACAACAAAAATTCAAGACAGCACAAGGAATCAAGGGATCAAAAATCAAGACGCTCAGAAGCAGTCAAAACGGTCTGCCAAGTGTATGATTTTTATGGATTTTCTTTTATGTGACTGCATTGAATTACTCACAAAACAGAAGCAGGTAGTACGATTGGTATGGCAACAATCGCCCACCACAAAAGATAAATAACTTAAAAGTATTTTTACGAACACCTTTGTATTTGTGTGAAAGGAAGACGGGGGGTGTGGCCTAAGGTAATGCATGGTCTTTCAAAGTAGTAGAAATTCAAAAACCGGCACAAACTAATGTTCATATATTGCATATCTGTAAAGATTTCGGTCAGGAATGAAATCCTATGACCAATCGGCACAAGAGAATTAACTTGCTAATCCTCGCCGAAGAACAAAGCAAATTCACTCGTGAATATGCCACCAGTAGTGTATTACCTGTGAAAATGTTATTTATCAAGGATAAAAAAGATGAGCAAACCACGAGCCTCTCAACTTTGGTATCAATGTGAGAACGGAGAACAAAGAGCCTGATAGAACAGGCGAAGGGCTCACGGTGTACTATCACCAGAGTGCAAAGGAGACTTTGTGATAAACCCCGAAAATCATAACAAAGGTATTCCGTATGTTTAGCAAAAATGTATCAGGACTGACGCGTTATAAATAACAGAGAGCAATAAGCAATAAGAATAGTAACGAAAACAGTCTTGGGTAAATGTGGATTTTGTTTAAGGTATCGCCGAATTTGTACAAAAATGAAAGTAAACAATAATAGGTTTCGATTGTAACGATGGCAAAATCCGCTTTGTATCCAGCTGTGCGGAACAAATATTTTCATTGCCACAGGTAGTCCACATGAATGGACGCTATGAGATCAACACTATATTAAGCTCTGAATAAGGAAGCATTTTGCGGTGTCTTGAATGCAGAGGTCCGATTTACCATGTGAATTGACATTTGCAAATTGATCTTATCAATATTGTCAGACATTAACCATAAGATATGACTCGTTGAATAACAAAGTATTGATAAATAGTTTTAAGGCCGAAGGTTGAATAATGGTTGACCACCGAATAAGGGGCACTCTCAATCTTGGTTAAACACGATACATACGGGTTTGTGGATACTCTACAGTTGCCGGGAAACAAAGCTGAACAAATCAAGAAGCTAACTCACACTAAACTCTCTGACTACATTAGACATATGATCATGCAACTTTTTACATTAACACGCCCCGTGGAATCATGGGAAGGCCTAGAGATCAAGGTCAAGGGCAGATATGAAACCGATTGCAATTTGCAAAGCAGCTGCTAAAAGTGAATAGGGAAAACCACTCCTGTATAACTGACAAAGCTACTACAAAGGTCGAAAGTGATACCAACTAGGAAAAACTGTAATTTCTAAAGTCGAAAATCAAAGCAGCCAAAGAAAACACCGTAATTGCCTATTATCTGATGACAAAACCTGCCTTAACTTGTACTCCTTCAATGCATTCAAGTGTATTAATTTCCATGAAGTAGAGCCAGGCCCCAGGGCAACGCGGTTCACACAAATGCAATACATACATTGAAACATGCAGGACATGAAAATACAAACATACAGTGCATAGTATACGATATACTTATATGTTTATGCATACACGTTTATTTTAAATAAAAAAAACGATTTATGAGAAAGTAGTACTCGATTGTTACAAAAGCTTAGTTATTCTTACTAAGAAAGTCTCAAGAAAGTTTCAGCACGGAAATCGTGAAAAAGCTAAAAAAAAAGTTTTAGCACTGAATGAAAAAAATTTCTTATAGAAAGGGATGTATTCGTAATATTTAGGTGCATTCCTTACTCAAAAACTGTGGGCCCATGTAACAATGACCCTGGCTTAGTTCAATTAGATAACCATAGATGGTTACGTCATAGGAAATATGGCCATAAGTAACAACTGCTTACGTGGATTGTACAAAACATGCATAAAATGATGCAAATATCCTGGTAAGAGAGCCACTAGGTATGGCACTGCCAACCTCAAGGTACAGAGTAGCATTCCAATCAGATGGCAACGTGTCAGAGTCGTTGTAGTGAATTTTAAAGTCAGCTAAATCTACCATAGATTCTCTCTTATTTCAAATTAATGAAACAACTGTGCTTGAAAAGATGCATAACCTCCTCTCTTCACCATCCCTTCAAAATTGAGATTTACCTGAGTGATAAGGGAACATATAATCTATCCTCTCTAGTATGAACAGTAAAGAGAAGAGGAAAATGCAACATTGCAGACACCAGCAAATGCAGCAAACGCTTGCAAGAAAACCATTGGACTAACGTACTATATCAAACTCATAGAAAGAGCAGACAAGAAAGAGTCAGCCGTATGAAGTGGAGGCAAGCGTTGGATGAATTGTTGGGAGAAATGTTGGACCGTTTGACTAGGGCCTAAAACCAATGCATCATTGGTAGCAATCCTTGAGATTGTGACGTTTGGCACAAAATCTGCTGCATTCAGATTTCCAAATTCTTCCAACATGAAGTTCTTAAGTTCTCACTGTAGATTTGGAAGGAAATTAGAAATCAGTTATATTACTGAAAGATAACTAAGAGTTTTGATTACAATCAACTGAAGAATTTGTAAACAACTGACTACCATTTCGCAGAAAACACAGCCAATTGCCGTCGGATCAGACACCTACCAACAACGAGCAAAATACTGAGCAGCTCTTCCTTCAAACCGAGAGATGCTAGACAAACACAAAAACTACACATAACACGTGATATGTGTGAAACCTGAACTTGAAAAACTAGTGACAGTCACTGAAAGATAAGTGAGAGCTTGAAACAGAATGAAAAAGGTTACTACCCAAGATTACTACTCGAGATGTAATTGTATTGACCTTTGAAAGAAGGCCAAGCTCTGTAACGATACCATTCTAGCAAAATAACTTTCGTAGTTAGTCTTCTAGTGGTCCCGGTGGTATGTTTCTGACGAATCAATTCACTCACAGGTACAACATACACTTGATACAACATGATCTAAGCAAATGTTTCGGCACCTTAGGGGGCATTCATTTTTCTAACCAAACTGGTCTGCACTAAATGACTAATAGCATCCATCTCAAAACGCGACGTTCCACTGACTTTAAGCCATGGACATGTATGAGCTTCGAATCACACTACACGATTAATAATGTTTTTAGTAGTTTATTCAATCAAACTTTACTACGTCAGTTCACCATGGTCCTAGATACAATATGTATTACTTAATTTTACATTTATTGCAATGGCCATTAATACATTTAGTTTTAAGTGTCCAGTTAGCCAATTAATGCAGTTCGTGTCGACATGGCAGCAAGCACGATTCCAGAGATTGTTTCTAGTCATGTCCTTTGACAAACTTTATTGTACAGCATGGTACCCTAGATCTTCACATACAGCAAGTTGAACGCAAAAGGCAGTACAAATTAGAGGATATAGCTACAGGTCTCAGGTGTTTCAATACCACAGGACTGCTTTTACCCGATATTTGCATCATTTCAGAACAGAATTAGCGTGAATCTTACATGCAGTTCTCTCGACTTTAGAAAGGCTACATCTCCCGGTGGTTCCATCAGACATCACCATCACAATCCTGAATTCATAGCGTGTCGAGGGCCTGAGACTATCTATCTCCTCCTTGAATGACGCTCCCGAGGCCTTTACACTCTTCACTGACTCAGGGCCGTTAATTCCCTTCCAGAAAATATCGTAATGGTTTATATCATACAAATTGCAGTACTGCGGAGCATCCCAAGAAATGAGCATTCTACTAGAGCCCAGTGCTCGAAGAGAGAATCTCAGCGGATTGTTTGGTAAAACTATGGTTATAAAATTAAACAATCATAGTTATAAATAATGAAAAATGTAAGAAATATTATTGTATTATGTTTAATATAATTGAAGGGCATTTTGCTTACTTGAGTGCATGACGATACATTAGTGCACATTTAAAGGGAACATTAAAAGGATAATAACATAGGAATATAGTCAAAAAAAGGCAAAGAGAAATGGAAAGATTACATTTAGAGGAGCTACATTTATACAAATCAAGCAGAAAGGATACCACAAGTGATAATCAAGTCCAAGTACATTCGACTTTGCTACAACACCTCTAGGTCACATGAATAACAAAAACGTAATGCCAATATGAGATCAAAAACACAAACTCAATTGCATACAACAATCAGGAATTCAAGTAAGACAAGTTTATGCAAAATGTATGATATTTGACAATTTCAAAAAAAAGTTTGTAGCTTAAATTCAACATGATGACCTGCACCATCAAGAAAAGTATACCTCACTAGAAAAATACACCTCACAGGAAAACTGATACTTGAGAGGAAAACATGTAAGAAATTGTTACTTTCAGAAAATTCCCGAATAAATGACATCAAATGACATGAATAACAATATTACAGGGTATGCACAAATAGAATAAAAAATTGGCAAAATAGAGGCAAAAACAAAGTATAGGTGCTAGTCAAAATTACAAACCAAGATTAATGTAGATAACCTACAACTTTGTAATAGTTTAGCATTTACTTTTGGAAACATTTATGAAATAAATTTGGACAATTTATGGCAAACATTAGATCATCCATCCTTTAATCAAGTATATGCTAAAGACTTACTGAGCGATGATTTTAAAGCAGACACTTACCATACCCTAACAAAAAATTTCTACTGTAGTTTTATCCTTAATAGGTCATAATACGTCGGGTACTATAAGTTAAATTTTAAAGCTTAGCATTCATACGCATAATCCAACAAACTGCCGTCCTAGACAACCAAAAGCTGCAAAATGAAACAAACTTCAGCTGTAACTCAAAAATTTTTTATTGCGAATACACAAAAGGAATAGCCACTGCAGAAACACCATCCAAAGTCTCAAAAGCAGAGGAATATAATATCACTAGCGGGGTAAAAACAAGGGTGCAGGTCAAAATCACAAAGAAGTATTCATATCAAGCCAGCATACACTGAAAGATGGAGGATAATTATTGGCGATACTCTCTAACAGCCTATATCAAATCATAATAAAATTGTCTTCTTTGTATGTCAAAGTAAAAACATTTCTAATAACATTTATTTACGCCAAGGCATGCTAATTTCCAAACAAATGTTAACAGCAACAAAAACTCAAGAAGCAGATGAAGTGTTGGACAGGCTACTAACAGTGCTACTGTTTTCAGATAAGAATGATCTGATTACGCTACGCATAGTTCACATATGTGAAATCACCACTGACAAGGAGCATTACCTCAATTGCAGAAAACTGAGCCTGACACAAGAGCATGTTTCTTCTCCATCTACTTATAAATCTACTAAAGTGTTTTACCACACTATATGATGTGGGCCAATTCCATCTCTTCCATGAATACTGCTCCTTCCCCTCGGTCTTGCACTATTAAAGCACTACATTATCAGTAATCCCTTTAGATATCTTCCCTTTGATTTGACGAGGAAATGTCCTATTGTATGTAAGTCCTCACATAAAATTTCCAATGTCACAATATGGTTATAATTACTTTTTAGCAGTATTTAATCCACGTTCATTAAATCAAAACTCTCCAAACATTCAGTATAGCAAAATGAATCAACTCTCTTCATAATATACCGCTATTACGAAATTGACGATCACTGCACAACATCTAAGTTCACATCGCAACCTCAAATGCTCAATTTTGCAGCTCTATTGAAAATCCTTGAGTCAGGGCACAGTCTAACTTATTTTCAAACACTAAAACAGAGCCTCAGAGTAAATGAAATGTACTACAGTCATTATTGATATAAGTAAAACCACATGACAAGGAAGACTATTAGATGCAACTATCTTATGCAGGAAACACCTTTCCCTTTTCAATGGGAATCTAAGTGCAATCATGGTTTCGATTACATTATCAAACATCAGTTCCTGCTGACGATGCGTACCCTAATTGAAAGACTAATCCAGAAGCCTAGAGAAATGGCAGCGACTACCACAAACTGGCCATCCAGCATGTTCATGAATGATCTAATACTTCTTTCGAAGTATGAACACACTATCTTCATTCTGGAGAGGTTTCTCTCTTCATCAAGGAGCACGCCAAGACAATGTTTTTGAAATGTGTTTACTGCTCATCAATTCAGCATAAGTGTTACTATATTGTGTCGCAATGAAGACAATCAAACCCAAGCAAAAGGAAATGTCCAACAGATAACAAACTAAATAGACTTTTCTAAGTTACAACTTTGAATTACACCATCGTGTTCTCCCTATGAAGCTTAATACAGCTCTGTCTTACGGAATCGATCGCACACTATCATCAACAGACCGGTTAGTGGTAACCTTAGGTAAAAGACTAAACATACCTCCACGTCAGATTCTGCTACAAGCTTAGCTTGCTTCAGTACAGACACAAATCCCTTGGGTTGGATTTGCATAGTTTAACCTAGCTTCTGAAGTAGGTTCAACCTCTGAAGTATGAAAAACATGCCAATCGTAGGCTATACAGGCAAAAGGGACTTGTGCAACAATTACCTTTCGGTTTGACAGCCATTTCTAAATTTCTTTCTGAGTTGTCTACAAACTGGTTAGCTCGTGAAAAGATTAGCAATTGAAAATATTTAGAATATACTCCAGAATAGCAGCAAGTTGCTGCTATGTAATGGAAAGTACTGCTCTCAGCTTCTTACCCCTAGCTTCCTTTCAAGTGCAAAATCATAAGCATTAAATCGCTACAGTTTTTAGTAGAAGATCCCAATGAAACAAATGATACTAGTACGTAACTAATTTGTCCATGTTGAGAATTTGATACGCAGCTATGGACACATTGCGATCATAACCATTGCACAAGCAGAGATGTTCTTTTATTACGCAGCTATGGACGCATTGCGATCATAACCATTGCACACGCAGAGATGTTCTCTTTACTAAATAGCTATGAACGCGTAGCGATCATAACCATAGCGCACGCAAAGATATTCTTTTAAATACGTAGCTATGGACGCGTAACGATCATAACCACTGCGTACCAAGAGATGTTCTTACGTCACGTTCAAAAGATATCCCTATCCAAAGTACGCATGGTAGCTTGTGTAGTGGAGACAGTGACACAAGGTGAAAAAGACTTCCAGTAGTAAATAGAAGACATCAAATCAGTGATGCAGTCACAATCTAGAACCCAGTTCAAATAAAAGTTAAGGTTTGAAATGGCTACACCAAATTGCTACGAATCTCACGAAAACTGAATATGGGAGTGTCAGGTGTGCGTGTGCGTGTGCGTGTGCGTGTATGAACCATCTTTGGATAGTAGTGGCCAATAAGCTAATGAGGTAGATTAAAAATAGAAAAAGCAACTAATTTACCGTGCAAGTGAACTACCACAAACAGCATTAACAAACCTGAAGATGAACGGCGGCGTTTCTTTGCAAACAGATAGCAAACCAAGATGACGATTATGATAAAAATAATTCCGCCAACGATTCCAACAATTAGGGGGACATAGTCAGTCGTCTCATCCTTTTCTGGAAAAACAAAAGAACAATACAACAGAATGGCCAAAGCCTCTGAATTTGTTGTTCTGGCAACTCGAGATGGGTATATGGATATATAGAATATATGTTTTGCTAGCTTAATTGCATTTATGCTCTCATGGTAACACTGAAGCACATACATATGTACTATTGCAAGCGTCACATTTAATACCTTAAAATGAACTGGAAGGATAGTGAAATCTGAAGTTACAATTGCATAGTCACAATTTCATCTAGTAGACAATGATAGCTGTTCAACCGGAATCACTTTGACTTCCCTGGTCATACCTTTCCACTCTTTCTTGAGACCAGCCATAACTGGCCATGTAGATTGCTATTTCGAAGTCATTAAGAATTTAATCAGTAAGAAGTAAAACTACTTCAGTTACTGTAAAAGACTGAATAACCGTCGAGTGTCATTAGTCGCCCCTGCCCGAATAAGGTTATTTGGTCATTTATGGTGATCATAAAATACACCAATGTAAGAGCTCCACAGACTTGCTACCTTAACTAATAGTCCTAGCAAGGAATGCTAAATCTGTAACTGAAGGTGTTCGAGGTACTATAGGAGAGGTTAAATACAAAATAATCAATTACTACTTTTATCAAATATTTCTGAGCAAATCATAAATACCGAGCTGTCGCTAAGATGATGCTTCTATAGGACGTGCAACAAAAATTTCCCACGACATGGACATAGCACACAGAGAATGGGTGTGGCTTCTGATAGCATAGCCGAGATTTTTCAAAATGGTGCTAATATTTCCATCAGTATGCTAGGTACCCATTCGGGATATCTTTGCAAGTTGCAACATTTACCAATGAGCCGCAGTTTCCAAGGCAGTGTGACGTGTCTCGTATTTACATACAGTAGAAATAATACATATGCCTATAAGTACAGTACACTCATATGCAGACATACCTCCTGTTCTGGCTATATTTGCACCTTGCTTCATATGTGATTTCCCACCAACATCAACAACAACAAGACGCACCTCGTATTTAGTATCTTTATCTAGTCCTGTGATCGTTATCTGAGTATCTGTGGGTTTTGGTGTTTTCGGTTCCGTTCGCCAGGTACTTTCACTTGTCTTTCTGTATTGTACCTTTATCTCCTTGATATTATTAATACACTGGGGCAAGCTCCATGATACAGTGATAGTATTATCTTTGGCAGATACCTGGACATTTCCAGCGATTCCAGGTGCTATAACAAATGTTAATTACAAATCATACAAACAAACTGCATGTGGTACAGTTCCATTTAAAATGACCCTCTGAGCATATTTATCACAATGACTTTAAGTCCTAAGATCTGAGCATTAACTACTGAAGTACAAAAGTGGAGAACACTGTCCAAAAAATAATAATATAGAGTATAGACTTATCATTAAGATTGCAATAATCATAAATAAAAAACTCTTGAAATGCGAAGAAACTATGTACTATATGGCAAGTGGATGTGTGCGTAATAATAGATGACAGAAATGTCGGATGATTTTAAGCGCTGGTAAGACCCGGGCAAATGATGAAATAGGTGATAAGCTGGAGATAAACAACAGTTCACGGAGAAGGTCTGATAATCTGGTCTCATCTACAGACCAGAGCAACACCGATTGCATCAAGATAAAGTAAGGCATCTGTTCAGTATCTATTCCCAAAGTTAATGTCCGGTACCATAGAAAAGCTGAACAAGCATTCATAGTTGAGATAATTTTATCTCAATGAAATGGCATTTATCTTAAATGAATCTGGGTCACACCTTAAATGAAGCCCCGGACGCAATTAGAGCATGACAATAAAAGTATAACCAGTAACTGCATATAACTGCTTCATATTTTATCTATTTAGTGTGCAATGTCGGGAGGGACCCTGAGACGAATAACAAGCCTCAATAAAGGAAGAAAGAGAAAGGTTAAGTAGGCAGTGGGAAAAGATCAAGTCTGTTGATGGTAGAATTGAAACAAAACAAGGTTTAAGACGCTGGGAAAGGAGAGGAAGACAAGACGTTCCATAGCTAAGAAGTTCTTTGAATGAATGATGATCTGTGGGATCAAGTTTGTTGATTACTGTATATGACCACCGACCACCGACTACCGACAAAAGACTAGATACAACTGGCAAACGAAAGAACTGGGCAAAGGTATATGGAACAGGGATGGCCACAATTCTTTCTCCATGTTAAACACCTACAGTAAAAGTACTAGGATACTAAACCAAAAAGCAGTGTAAAACTAGGAATGAAAACTACAGTTCTGGCGAAAAGTTATTGTAAAAACAGAGCATATGTATATAATAGATTCTTATCGATTAACTAACCTTTCACTTTGACAATAGTAGTGACATTGACCTTTCCAATAGTGTTATTACTTTCGCAGATATACACTCCAAATTTATTTGCAGCATTTACTTGAGTAATGTACCGTAAGCTACTGGAATTCTTTGAAAGAAGAGCACCATTAAAATATAATGATACATCAGGTTTAGGGCTGCCTGTAGCACTGCAACCTATTGCAACACTTTCTCCAATGCACTTCTCAAACTCTGTATTGTTTTGCGAAATTTTCGGACCATCTACAAAGAACAATGGAATACAAAATCGTAAAAATAGTAAGTTATATCCGATCATCGGTGTGTTACATGGTATGAGATACTTCATTAAGGAAAGGCACATTCAGAATGGGAACAACATAGAAACTATTTAAAAGTGGTCTCAGACAATTATTGTCAAGAGACTTTTGATACTATCTGGAAAGCACAATGTTAAATGGTAGGAAATCAATACAGTGATCTCTTAAACAAATATAAACACAAAGGGTAAACCAATAAATCACATGAGAATTAAACAAAATGAAAGAGAGAACAACTTACAATGCACCGTCAATGCTGTAGTTGCAAATGCAGCCACTCCTACGCCATTTGATGCTTGGCACGTATACACACCATTTTGATTTCTATCTATTGATGATAACTGAGTCCTTCCATTTGTGTTTGGTATAGGCAAGTTAGCATGGTTTAGCCAAGTGATATTTGCCGCAGGGTTGGCTGCAGTGACGTTGCAGTAAAGCGTGACAGTCTCGCCTTCTGTGACTGTCATTGTTGACGGCATGCTGATCTCTGGGCTAACTGTAGCATAAAGCGAATATGAATCCCAATATTGTATTGGACACAACCAATATAAACAATAGCAATCTGACTGCCAGCATACCAATGAGAATAAGTCAAAATCCAGCTTCTCATCCCAGTAGGTGGTATACAGAGCATTTATTTAACTCAAAGGTATACTCAGCATACCATAGATGATATAAAAGCTTCTGAGGGCAAATACCATACAAGGTAAGTGAGGAAAGACTTATATTCCTCTAAAACTGAACGTACAAATTCAATTGGGGAGAATGTTCGAGGTTATATGTCTAAATGCTTAGAAAAGCTGAATGTGAAAGTTATACCACATCTCTTTACCGAGATAACTATTGAACACTGACTATCAGCTTTACAATCTATCTCATTATAGGACGGCTGGATCTAAATCGTTAAATAAAAGACTCTATATAGCAAAATAGCAGAGGCCAAGTAGCACCTATATGACAATTATCTAACGCTGTAGCATAGAACCTATGATATATAATAGAATATATTGCGCATTTGCATTTTGCTATCAGCATGCTGGACGTTTAGGCCGACAAAAGATATCAAAAGAAAAATTCTCATGCCTTCTATGAAACAAGTCTAGTATTCAGGCATGCATAGAGCAGTAGACCTTAAAACTAGCCAGACGTTGCAATATGCGAAATAGGAATGTGCAATCAGAAGAGTGATAGTACATACTAACTTATGTTCTAAAACAAAAACTATGAGGTTTGTCAGAATTTTCTAGTATCACTTCCAACTAGCTTAGTACTGGAAGATCATATGTCATATTTGTCAAAATACCAAATATATATAATAAAAATCACCATGACCAATGTTAATGTGACACTGATAAATCTCTTCAATACAGGACAAATCAAGTAGGCAAATCATGTGAGATATAGTATATACAAACAACAAACCTACCTTGAATATCCACTGTAACACTTTTCGACAGCCCACTACCAACTTTATTGAATGGAACACATGCAAATGTTGCCTTGTAATTATCATAATTCTTATAATCTATAGCTGCGATCATATGGGTCGAGAATGAGTTATCTTGCAGTGTAACTTCAGATGAGCCTCTAATACGTGTGAATTTATACCTGTTGGGCGACGGTGCTGCACGAGCAGAGCATTGCAAAGTTAAAGAGGTGCCGTTTGTTGGGCTATATGATGACGCTGTTAATTTAACTTGATCTGGAGCATCTGTCAAGAGACGGCAATGAAACCTTGACCAACGCCAAGCAATATAGAGAAGCTAATGATAAATCAAAAGCAAAGCAGTAATTCAAACTCACCGAAGAGATCAATAGAAGCACTATTTGTAAGTCTAAAATTGCATATTTCATCAAATACGTTTGTTCTGCCAATTATATTAGAACCTGACACTATAGTCTTCTACAAGTAAGAAGTCACAGCCTAATTGAATGCCCAACGATGCGTTAGAATGAAACTAAAACTGTTCATCACTTGATAACTACTTGCCAGACTAACAGTCGATCTAACCCATGAAATAGTATGTTGTAATAGACGTAGTATGAAAGACAACACACGTAAGGAGATGTGTCATGAAATGATATCACTTGATAGGAAGTCTTTCCTTCACAATCACATTGAATCAAATATATAATATGAAACTCAATCTTTCCCTACTAAATTCATACGTATTTCAAGTATTATCAAGAATATAAACTACAATTTTACAATTTTGTAAACTGATGAGCAATAGGATGAATGATATGTACAGAGAATACAACACTGAACTAGATTGTGCAACATAAAGGAAACTTTAAATGCTCACGATAGACAGTTAAGGTAGAAGATGCATGAACACCACCACCAATGCCATTATTCGCTGCACATGTGTATACTCCAGCCTGGTTCCTAGTAATTCGTGTAATGCTCGCTTGACCTCCAACATGGGAAATGCTCTGGTTATTACTATCCGTAATTGTGATACTAGGAGAAGGATTCGCTACATTCACTCTACATTCAACTGTAGCATTCTGTGTTTCATTGACAGTCGTTGGTGTGATAGAAAAGCTTATTGATGGCGGGACTACAAGACAAGAAAAGATAAAATTTAATGCAATATATAACTCAAACTCCGCTGATCTTCAAATCATGGAATGAGGCTCGCTCACCCCGCCAATGCATGCCGTAAGTATACAAGAGAGCCTGTACTTTCCTCCCTAGGTTAACACTTGTATCTTATACACAAATTGGCCGTGTGGTTATCAAACATGCATAGAAACTGTCAGCATATAGATTACCTTGAATATCCAGTGTGATATCTTGCGATGCACTTTCACCATAACTATTATTTGCAATGCATCGATATTTTGCTGAGAAATTTGTGTACTTTCTGTAATCAATTGATGAAATCGTGTAATTGTTGGTGGAATTGTCTTGAACCGTGTGTATAGATGACCCATTAATGAAGATGAATCTGAATCTTGGAGGTGGTGAAGCCCTTGCCGCACAAGTCAGAGTAACAGAGGATCCAGTTATAGGTTTAAGACTCGATGCTGTTATTTGAACTTGGTCTGGTTCATCTATTAAAGCAAATATATATTACTTTTGGTCTATTAAAATAAATGACTATAAAACACATACCAACTTTGAGCTAAAAATATACATCTATAAGCAGCATAAGAACGACAAAGAATAACTTGAAGAACTATAAAAAAACTAGTGCGTGACTAACAAAATGTGACTGGGTATAAAATAGCTCACGTATTCATAATTTGTTGCAATGAAAGTGAAACCTATAAAAAATGTATTAACCAAAAAGGTTGGCTGTGTTTGCACTTGCTTACTAATATACAGAGAAGACAAACTGCATACTTTGGGAAATCTCTATGTACGCTTTATTTGAAAAGAAAAAAGGATGTTGGGTATGTAGTTATGGATATGCAAAGCTCTTCTAACCTATACTTCCATTTCTCCTAATAAGAGTGCACTAAAAGTTAATAGCAAGTGGTACTGGAGGAATGAGTAGTTAATTGGTGAGGGAGGGGTGCGTGATTAAGGGGGATTGTGCGTTACTAGGAACTTGAAACCGAAAACGCGTATCTAACGAACTTGTTTGATTGGGTATGATCTTGTTCGGTTAGGTAGTGTACCTGTAACTGTTGCTTTGTCACAGTGGTCTGGAACGACACCCCCGTTCTTCAATTGTAGGCAGGAAAGAAGTTCAGTTAGAAATAAAAATAGTATCTCCTTCTTTCCTTACTATTTGATGCTCAAAAATAACTGCAACCATAAAACAAGAATTTCTCGCTATCATCACTTGATACCTTTACATTTAAAGAGATTTGAAACAGTCTGATAGTCAAAGAAGATAAGAAGATATCTGAGAAATGCAAAAAGTTAACTGGTATACGCAAATAACATACGATTCACAGCCAAGGAAGCTTGCACTACAACTGGGGAGCCATTGAGGCCATTGCTAGCAATACAAGAATATGATCCAGCATCATTGCGAGAAAGGTTAGTCAAGACGGCAGATCCATTTGTATGTTCAATTTCTTGATTCGTTGGTCCACGTATTGTGATATTTGCTGGAGGGTTTGCCGCTGTGACAGCACACGAAATAGTTGCATTGTCAGCTTCATTAACTATGCTTGGTGACACAGAGATTGATACTCTGGGTAGAACTGCAAGACAAAAATATCAAGTTCGCAACAAAAAAGATACTGAAAAACTGTCGATTGGAAATCAGGCCCATGGGTTGTTTGGGGAGAGAATGGAGGTGGCATTCAAGTAATTGCTGTGTTGTAGTTAACTATACATTCAACGACCAGCACCTCTATACCGCCAAGGAAAGGCATCAGATCACATGTAATCTAAAAATAGCACACTTCACTGTGCACAGCATAAGTAGAAATTCACATATACAGCAAAGCTCGAACAATCTGGATCATATGAGACTGACTAATATGGACATATGGATCATATGAGATTACAGGGAATCTGGACTAAACTAAAAATTTTCCAATGATATCACCCATTTACACATGACCCCAGCAAAAGCCTGTTGTCGTTTGGAGGTCACCCAAGGATGCTTGGGGTATACAGTGTCCTCTCTACCTTTGGTAGGAAGTCAAGCCAGTAATTGAATATAACGTAAGTTTCAAGGATAGGGCAGCATAGTAAAGAACACATCTGTATTTATTGAAATATCTGTAAAATCGTTGATCCGAACAAAGGTGAATAAATAGCATGCGCACTTGTACTAAATGGACCGAAATATTTAGCCCCGGTTTTTATGCATTTATCCGAACTAGGAATCCGGATAATGAGAGATATTTTAGTAGGAAATTAATGGGATTTGGTAGGTCTGTCCGGAATACATCAAAAATCCGGATAAAACCGATCCGAATTACGTGAGCTTGACAGTAACACTTCCTATTGAATATTTATGCTTTAGGGTACTTTTTTCTCTTCCTGCATTTCATTGCATAGGAATAACAAAGTACTTGAACAAACGAAACGTCGCCAGACTTTCAGAATACACTCCCTCCAATAAAGTAAGTTCATGGTATGGGATCAAAACCATAAGCAAGTAAGAATAAAAACTTCTTTAACATATATTCTCACACTCACCAAGAATCTCAACAGTCAAATTTTGAGCTGCACCCTCTCCAATTCTATTATATGGAACACATCTGAACGTTGTCCGATATGCTTGATAATTCTCAAATCTTAAAGTCAATGTGTAATTGCTAGAAGAACTATCTTGCAGCAATGATCCGTTTTCGTTGTAGAATCTGAAGCTTGGAGTTGGATTGCCATCGGCATTACATGAAATCGTTGCCCTTGAACCATTATAGACTTTTGATGGTATAGAGCTGAAACTTTGAATACTGGGTACATCTAAAATAAGACCAAATCACAGCATTACCCAAAACTGTCTTTCGACAGCAAAGTGCATTCTATAAGGTGCGAAGATTGATATTCAGTGTTCTGCATAGAAATTACGCAAAAAGAAATCTCAAAGGAGAGCATCAAAATTTACTCTGAAAACTGATGCAATATTTCAAAATTTCCTTTCTGAGCTCAACTATCAAATGTCTCTACTTTTACAAAGATATTGAGTTTATTGATGATCGACAATACTTTAATAAATTTAAACCAAAAAACCTAAAAAAATTATCTGCCGAACTGTTGATGTGCAAGGGCTAAATTAAAAATTAATTCCGTGGCAAATCATGGTTTTTCACGAAAGGGATCGTCATTGAATAGTGCCGCTTATTTTGAGTATCAGAAGAAGTCAAACCTGATGAATATCAAGGATCGCCTAATAATAATAAATCCAAAATAGGGTGTTATCGTTTAGAGTAATCTACGCGAACTGAGATATAATAAAGGCCAAATCCAAATTTCATATGAAAACATCAGCACAGCAAGATAAACATATAGTTAGTTTAAACGACACGCAAAATCTCGGTTTGCGAATTTGATTCCCACTCGTGACTATCACATTCTCACACTTTCATTTCATATAGATATCTGTAATAGAGTCAGATTGTTAAAAGGTATTTTTTCCAGCTGGTGTAAACTTTGATAACAATTTACATAACATGTTTGTGCAACTGAAAACCATATACATCGAGCGAAATGAAAATCAGCAAAGCAAAATAACAAATAATATAATACATATAATACAGTATATAATACATACAGTAAACAACCAGGTCTGCTGTTCTACTGACTGACGAGCCAATTCCATTACTTGCAGTGCATGTGTATAATCCTGCACTATTTCTAGAAACACTGTTGTTAAGTGTAACTGATCCATTTTGCGATACTGTGATATTACTGGGGCCAGTTACTGTGACAGTTGGAAGAGGATTTCCAGAAGCAGTACATTGAATTGAAACAGATGATTGAAATTCAGTTACATTGCGTGGCTCTATCTTGAATTGATCTATCTTGGCAGGATCTACAAAAGATTTCGTAATAACAATTTAGATAAAGAACTGTAGCAGCAACAGTTTCTTCTCATGGCAAAAACATTCGTACTCTTTGGTGCCTAATAGAAGGGGGTTGGAATAGTCGGGGGGGGGTTGGAAAAATCCCCAAAACCTAATTAGCAGGGGGGTTGGAATAAACGGGGGGGGTTGGAAAATTGCCTTAAATTTAATAGACGGGGTTATTGAAAAAGCTTCTAAGCAGTGCAACTTTTTCTGCAACAAATAATAGCAAATAAGAAAAAACGAAGAAAAAGAAAAATGATTATTCACGTCATTCATAAAAGTTTCTTTATGAAATTTTCCCCAAAATTTAATAGCCGGGGGGTTGGGATAGGAATGTCCTGGCTGGAAAATTTTGAAAAAATTAATTAGCGGGGGGGGACGTCTATTAGGCACTAAAGAGTACACATTCATATAAATGCCTTTACCAAAGAGGTAGCACTTGCAAGCAGAGATTTATGTCATTATTTTTCAAAGAGAACTTAACACCACTGCACTGACTAAACCAGTAGATCACAAGAACGTCAAAAAACTTACAAGTTGGCAAAAATCATGACTAAACAAGCATTATTCAAATCCAAATATCGTGTGCTGCATACAATATATCAAAAATACCAAGAGCCATGACAAATGCTATGATAAATGCCCTGAAAAATGCCAAGCAAAGTAGCATTTAGCATTTCAATACACTTCATCACTCAGCTAGTGTTCTGTAGCTGATTCCATCAGTCTGTATAAACAATATGATATTATGCATATTATTTTGAAAAGTTGTAAACAGAAAACATTCATTACAAAGGCATTCAGACGCACAAAACAGTAAATAAACGGAGGCACACAAACAGTACATAAATAGGAATGATATTAATGAACATGTTGCGCTGAGCATAGACAGTAGAAATTAAGCATAGATGATGGCCATATGTCAGGAAATTAGACTTACAAAGTAATATGGCTACAAATGAATTGCACAAACTTACCTTGTATATCAATTTTCACGTTATCCTCTTTACCATCGCCTAATATATTTGATGGGACACACTTGTAAGTTACATTATAACCAGCTAGAGAAATCTTTGATACAACCAGAACGCCTGTTGTTCCTGAAGCTAGGCTGGATACCTCATTTTCACCAGAAGAATCAATCCGGTAAAATCTATATTTTGCTTTAGGAAGTGCATCAGTTTTGCAACTAAATGTTACTGAAGTATTCACTACTGGTTTGGTATCATTTGCCAACAATGACGTTGCAATAGGTTTATCTATGATATAATACAAACAGAATGGTATCAAGGGATGTCTTGAAAAATGCCGTGACAATCTACTATTTCTCTAACTACAAATGATATATCAAAATGGGAATGATAAGCAGGCAGTCACTGGTCACTGAAAGGGAAATGCATTTGAAAAAAAGTCAAGGTAACTTGGGGTCTTGTTCCTGGCACCAATAGATATCTATAATACAGACGAGAACATTACAGCAATAGACTGTTACCCAAAAAATGAAATACGGCAGAGGTCATTTGAAATTCAAAGGATACTGCATCTTTTTAATAAAAGTGTTGCAACTAAACAAGGGGAAGAAGCACATAGAAGTGAAAAAACTCATAATCCGTAGCAAAAAAAATTCAGTGTCCAAAGTCAGTTACAAATACTGTTTGAGTCCTCTTGCTTTACTAGGTGCTCACTCACTCAATACCAGCCATATGCCATTGGCAACGTATGAAATTCAGCATATCGGTCGATGAAGAAAATAAACATCAATGACAGGTCATAGACTGGGCCTTAAACTGCAAAGGCTAAAATTGCAAACTCAGGCAATATGTAGCAGACAATGACATAGAACAATAGATTACACGAGCAAATCAAATCAAATTGCTATGAAGAAAGTAATGATGCTACAATGGGAAACAATGCAATAACTTGCATTTGAAATCGAGAAAACTAAGATTTGGAAAAAATTGACGGAGACCTCAGGGGAAAGTTAATTTCTTCCGTAGAACTAGGAATCTTCTGACAGTTACAAAGCAGCAAAACACATACAGTAAGGGACATTGGTAGAATCAAGGTGAGAGCAAAATTCTGCCCTTGTGCATTAATACATACTACATGTGAACTACATCTGTTAAAGTAAACCTTCAATATACTTGTGCTGGCAAACACATAGATACTCATAAATGGAGACGACATCATTTAACTAGAGTCAAGTACTACTGAGTGCAATTGGCAAAAATTATGAGACTAAACAGTCAAAAAAGGTTCAATTAACATATAAAAAGAGATCATTTGACAACAAATTGGATGCAGCAGCTGTAATTCATTAGCAAAACGTTGGTACCCAAAACTATCAAACAAGCGATTTGAAAGCGACTACTGCATGAGGAAAATGTCAAAAGAATAACCATGTTTCAAATCAGGACCCAGACCAAAATCATTAAATAAGCCTGACCATTCTATTACAAGCAGCAGTGGAAATAATTTGAAGGATAAAAGGAGAGAAGCAGTACTACTTACAATTCACGGTGACCTGTATCTTTGATGAAGAGTTTGTATAACCATTCTGAGCAAAACATGAATATTGACCAGCATCAGACTTTCCCACGGAATTTAATACAAGGTTACTCTCAGATGCATTCAGCAGTTGTCCATCTTTGCTCCAACTTATAGAAAATGATGCCGGACACCCAGAAACACTACACTGTACAGTCGCATTTTGAGTTTCATTCAACATCACAGATGGAGGTGTAACAGAAGTCTTTACGTCATCTTTGAAGCAAACAAATAAAAAAGAGTAATAGCTACAAAGCAAGAACAAAAACAACTTGGTCTGCTTCTCATTTGGTTATTGTGGAATATCTGTATATACTCTACCACATAGGGACATTATTAACGAGTCCCACTATAACATCTATACAATATTTTGGAATAAAAGATGTGAGAAATTATTAGCCAAGAAGATCAACATGATCTTCCAAAGTACAGTAGCTTGCAATGAATCGCCAGGATCAATCTCAGAAAATCTCATTCATGATGCAGCTTGAATCAACTTTGGCATGACAAATTCGAATTCTAAAACTATACACGTATTTTTTTCATAAGAAAAACACTTTTTTCTTGAGGCTCAATTTCCTTAACTTTTCACGAATTTGAGGCTGAGATTTTCTTAAGATTTCCTTAACTTCTGCAGGAAAACTGGCTGAAACAGGCTACTCTGTATTTGTTGGGCCACCATAAGTCTCGATCTTTGTACGAGAGTTTGCAAAAATGAGCCAATATCAATTTCTGGCATGTAAAGATGAACTGTGATTTTCCTAGCATTTTCTTGAACATGAGCCTTATGATTTTCTTAGGATTTTCTTAAGATTTTGGCCATTTGAGCCTCATTTTCTTATAAACTTTCTTCTTATAGAAAGAAAAGATGTAAGCCACTACACTCCGGGCAGCACAAATGGCTGTAGTTTGCAATTTCCAGATATCTACTGCTCCTGTTCATCACTGCCTATAGCTTTGCCTCCATGTTCATAACTTCGAATTGATTTTCTATCCCACAGTTCTCTTCTCCATGATGCAACTATTCCGTACTCCAGAACATTCGTCACGAAATGAAAAAAACACTTGAACTATGAATTACCGAAACAGGTAAGGACCATCTACTTGTGATAAATAAGCAAAGCATATACTTAAGGCCAACATATCATCTGCAGACAATAGGTGTATAACATACCTGTCACGACAACTGACTTTTGTCCTCTCTCTCCTTCTCCTAGTTCATTTCTCGGAGTACAAGTAAACATTCCATTATATTTTGAGCAGTTATTCGCAACTACAGATAAAGTTCCATTCGTAGAAATACCAATGAGTCTTCCGTTGACACGGAAACTGTACGCAGTTACAGCTGGTTTTCCAACTGCACTACAATTTAGATTGATGGCTTGATTCAGTTTTGGGTTTTCTGGATAAACCGTAAATGTTGTATTAACGGGTAAATCTAAGAGGAAAAAGAGAGACTTTCAATGGCAAATTTCAAAGGAGTCATGTTAGCCCAAGTTAGTGATAAATGAGACGAGTTTGACTACAAGGAAGGATATCGTAAAATCCGGCTCCCATAACACTTCATGAAAACGTGGAAAGAATTTGAATATTCTCAAAGGCAACTCACTACAACTACTCGTACGTACTCAACATGCATTCAAATACAAAGGGAATGTTCAACATACCGGCATAAATACTATACAACTTGCGATATCAAATCTGCTTATGTTGAGATTGCAATGGTCCCTAATAGTATAGCTCCTGGGACTGTGCAGCTGTCAAGCATGAGGTGCTGTTATTCTTAAGCTAAAAGACTTTCAACCTAACTGACACTTATCACCCAAAAACTACGATCCATCCATGATTCATGAAATATCAAGAACCAAGGAAAAGAGAGTCAATTTGAGATAGTTGCAAAACTCGCAGTATTGTGCCCCTCCGTCTGAGATAATGTTTTCCACAATGTGATATGATTGATGCATCATTACATCTAACTAGTGTATTACCAAGATCTGATATCAATCCTCTACTGATATGTTCATAGAATAAAACAAATTACTTGCAATCCCCCCCCCCCATAGTCGGCTGGCAAGCGGATATATGGATTTTTGTCAACTTTTTCAAAATGACATAAGACCTATAGATTCGGAAAGTTCATTTACAATTGTATCCAAAAATGGCCTCATCTGTCTCCCAACTTCAAATACCACCGAAGATAGAGCCATTTAAAGTTCGTCAATTTAGGAGCTTCGCAGTTTGCTGGATCCTGCATTTCGAACCTAGCCTAAATTGTAGTTTGTATTAAAACTTGACTTTAATATAACATAGTCCCCAATATCTCCCTTTTTCAAGTACTCTTAGATAAACAGACACATTACACTTAAACGTCTGTGTTGGTTAGGGTCATTTCGATGTACTTTTTGCCTCTTTTCTTAGAGTTTACACAATAAAGTGCGCATTTTTATTCCTAAATTGTGTCCAAATTTGGCTCCAGGAGTCCATATTTTTACGTTTCGATAGCAAAAAACCCCCGATAGTAAATTTTTCAAGCTTTGGAATTTCCAACTATAAGGTAGGGATCTTTCCGAAAATGCTTGGTTGAAAAAAATTCAATCTTGGGAACACAACTAAAATCCACAGTTCCCTTCAAAAATTTTTTGCCTCCTGGCTCAAATGGCAATCCCAGGCGTACCAACATGTAAGTTAGCTCTTTTTAATTTCTGACCAAATTTCATGACTGAGACCTCCATCTACAGGTTCTTCGTTGTGCTAAAATCATTTGTAATACGGGAGAGTAAGTATCTAATCACTTTTAGCCTATTTTCAAGGATTTATAAGATATATTTGATCAAATTTCAGGATTAACAACGGGTCTATTTTCAATTAGACATTTACGTCAATTTGAGTTTATAACGTTACAAATGAATGAAGTTTGGGAAAGCTTAAGAAAAATTGTTTGAGTTTGGTAAACATCAGTATATTGCAGTCTTGATACGGATTTAGAAGGAGCTTTCTGCTGTTTATATACATAAATCTCAAATTGGAGCATCTAGGTATTAATATGTACGTAAAGTAAGAAGCAATATGGCATTGTTTACTGTATCTAATCGAGCCTGGTTTCAAAATTCTCACAGTGTGGAAGAGACACTTAACATTTGCGAAACACAATTCATGTTCAGTTAGATATCTCAAATTGTGCTTCCAAGCCCTTGGAGCCTCAAACCAAGGAAAAATGTAGTTCCAGGCCAAAATGAAAGAAGAAACCTTGGAAAAACACGTACCATTAGGTCATTTAGGGACATCCACAGCAGACAACATTGGAAATACGCGATTGAAAAGAATTTTCCCATTGCAACACTAAGGGTCACACAACACGAGGTTGTGAAGAACTGAAGGATGCATGTCATAGATTCAGCGATGAATATGAAGCATTGCTGTCCTACTTGTCTTTTATATTTAGTCTTACCATAACTTCTCTTCTAAACACGCCCTTTTTTGATAGCAAAAATAAACCCGCTCTATATTAAGTCCTCTCAAATTTGAAAATAAGTAAACATGACAAGAAAAAACTGAATTGGAGCAAACTCATGAAATGGTATTTGCAAGAGATGTGCGGTGAATAGCTTGCTGAAAGTCAACTTAACATACCTCAAAAGACAACGTGAGACCCCTGTTCCTTCTAAGATAAGTCCTTCTCTAAAATGCTTGAACACATTAGGTACCTGGGGGCTTGACTGAGGATTTTAGGCCATACCTAGCACATTCTTTCAACAATTCAAAATTGGTGAAATCAGTAGATGGGTAGGAAGTTTCCGATATCGTCGGTTTGCTAAGTTTTGAAAAATTTCCTGAACTAGATGTTAGGACAGGGTAGGCCCTAAAACAAAGAGCTAATTCATTGGAATTTAATACCTGAAATTTTATTCCCTGAAATGCCTCAAATGAGTACTTAGCCATTACCATACTATCATTATTTGTCAAAACATGTGGAATACCTTGTTTTTTTCAGAGATCAGTTAAGTATCCTGAGGATACTAATTTTGGGCCCCAAACCCTCAAAATTAGAAAATTTTCAAAATCTAATTGATTTATCTGTATTCCACTCATTTCTACGATTCCATTCATTGCTCAATCACTTGAAACGGAAAAGGCGTTCTAAAGTTAAAATGAAATGTCCGCCATTATAAGCCCACTGTGCCCCCTGTCCTACCTTTTATTGTATTCGATAAATGGAATACAAATTTTTACAAAAAGAACATAAGATTGACACTCAAACAGAATACATATAACAGTAACTGAAGCTAAACAGGCACCATTGTTAATATACATAGCACTGGTAAATTAATTCAAGAGATCGTAGAGAAATCCCACAGAATTACACAGCATAAAAATTTCGATTTACTGAAAGGAGCCAGCAATCAAAGTAACTCACAATCGACATTGAGGATCGTCGTTCTGTTTATCGTAGGTGAAAACTGATTACTGACAACGCATGTGATTTGCTGGCCATCCATAGATTGAGTTGCATTGTGAATTGTAAGTACACTTGTCACAGTGATGAGTGGTGATCCTTCATACGTAACTGAAGTAGTTGCATGGATAAATGAGCTATATAGCCATGTTATATTTGATGCTGGTCGACCAGTTGCAATGCATGTCAAATTACCTGGCTTACCCGCAGTCATTGATGTTGAGTTTTGCATTGATTGGGCCTCGTTTATAACATGTGGACCTACGAAATTGAAAATATGTAACAGAGTCCTGCGTCTAGCAAACAAAACTACTCCTACGAATGATAGTAACACGCGATAATGGCATCATCTCACATAGAATTCACATGCTGCCTAAGTAGAAATAAACCTGTATGTATCAACTCTACAATACACTAGAAAGCATGTAATTCGAAGTCATTTAATTCGAAAAATCATTTAAATCAAGGATCTCAAACATGCGGCCTGTCAGTGACCTGCGGCCCCCATAATGAAATTCTGTGGCCCACAGGTAGCCTACAGGACATTTTGACCAGTGAATATTCAAGAGGTCGATAAGCTCTATGTCATTTTCATTCATATTCATTCTTTATACCTGATACCGTATCAATCTAACTCAGTGGTCCCTAAACATTTCATAGTATACTGTATGGCCGTCCCCCACAGTATACTTTTTCGAATTATGGTTTCCCAGGAAGGATAAATAGATGCTATGATTGATACACTAACATAGGAAGGAATATTATCCGTGATAAAGGAGACTTACACAAAGAGTCAAACAAGCGAAAGCAATCTCTCGAGGTCCCTTGGAAACCTTCTTGGCCCCCCTAAAACCCTTTGTGGTCTTCCAAGGGACCATGTAACCCAGTTTATGAACCATTGGTCTAATTCTAAGACACAAATTAAGGAAGAAATAGCAAAACAAATTACAAGCAAACAAAACACATTGTTTAAGCTAAGTATATCCATTTAAACTACAATGCAAATGCTCTTCAAAAGATTCAAGTGTATAGATGGTCTTCGATTTCCTATTTGCACAACAGATAGTTCCAATCTGCTGCATAGCTTAGACATTCTTTTTCTTACAATGGGATTTAGTATTCCACTTTTCGTATAATCTATTCTTTATGTACATGATACTAAGAACTCTATGAGACAATCACAAGATATCTAAAAGTAGAAAGAATACAAATCGTCTAAACGAAGTATATCTGTTTAATTTTAATGAGAATGCCACTGTTTATGAAGGGCTTTCGATTTCTGACTTCTCACTGACCAAATAAGATATCTTCCAGTCAGTTTTTGAAAAGTACGACAGACTCCTAACCTTTTATGTTGATCGCGATACTATTCCACAATTAAGCAATTTTATAACAGAAGCTCTTTCTTGTTATCTCTAGCCTAGTTCTTGGTATATGCATATCATTCATTCTTCTCTTCACATATCTTGAAATTTGAAATCTTTAATAAACATATGTCTAAGGATTTCAAGGGACATTCTTTCTTTAGACTTTTATTCTGCGTTATCGCTTGGTCAAACTCAATCAATTTTCCATATCTAATGCTTCATCTGATAGTTTGCCCTTAACTGGGGTAGACTGCCGGACTTTGACTAAGCAAATATAAGTGAATTTGCTGCAGAATACTCAGATTACAGCTAGCGGAAATTCGGTCTTTCACCATCAGTGAGCAGTGGCGTAACTAGTTCCACGTTGCTGGTCCTGCTGAAGTTGGGCAATGCCCAAAAATAGGTAACGCCCATAGTCGCCACAGTCAGCATATAAACTGCTAAAATTGCTACCTGTGGCAGGTTTTTGCACATTTTTAGGGGACAATCGGCGATAAATCTGCTACCTTGTATAAACTAATTTGCCTATAAATTAAATTTATAATATCGTCCCATTGTAGTCAAAAATGCCAAAAAATCTAATATGGGGGGCATTAGCCCATCTTAGCCGACGCTGAGGCTGTTGTACAATAAACTACTATTGAGCGTAACTCCCAGCGGTACTACAATAAATACAGTTAAGTACAAAAGAGAGTCAACTCCAGTCAAATGCACGCTTTTTTTTATAAGAAAAGCACTTTTTGTCCTGAGGCTCAATTTTCTTAACTTTTCACGAATTTGAGGCTAAGATTTTCTTAAGATTTTCTTAACTATTGCAAGAATAAACTGGCTGAACCAGGCTACTCTGTATTTGTTGGGCCACCATATGCACGACAGTAATGATGTGGTCCCAATACGATATCGTTTCAGGCCTCTCCGTAAATATTCACATTAAATAAATATCAATTTCTGGCGTGTAAAGAAGGTGAACTGTGATTTTCTTAGCATTTTCTTGAACTTGAGCCTTGTAAATTTCTCAGGATTTTCTTAAAATTTTGGCCATTTGAGCCTCATTTTCATATAAACTTTTTTCTTATAGAAAAATAATGTGTAGACCATACAGGATAAGGTTACGATGATGCTAGGCACGAGGTCCTGCCATTTTCGATCTTGATGAGTAGGGCCTAAGGTACGTCACTCCAATTGCTTCATTTGTCACAAGCCAATCTGAACAAGGAGAGTCACGACGACGTAATATACCCGTCCTGCTATCATTGCTAAGAAGGATCTCGTCCTAATAATCATCGTAATTAAACCAAATTCGATGGGAGTGCTAGGAAACACACAGGATTGGACTAAGATTTATATAACGGGTAATTGCATCACTTTTAAAGCTTCCTTCTCTTGAGATAGATAAATACCAATGCAAAACAGAATTTTAAGACTTTAAGCACTATCTGTTTCTAATTTCCTGGTCCTGCTCAGCATGGCCACCAACGTTTACGTCACTGGAGAAAAAGCCTTTTGTGTCCCAATTGGAAAATTTGAATTCAACGTGATGTCGTTCGGGTTTTCTAAAGCAGGAGCTTCTTATCTGCGTATGATGGACACGTGTCTATCCAGACTTTACACAGATAGAGTACTGGCATATATACATGATATAGTTGTATTTCCTGAGACATTTATCGAACATGTTTACGACCTGTCTATCTTTTTTGGCCGCTCACGTATTGTCAATGTACTGCTAACTGTATCTAAGTGTGGTTTTGCGTCAGATAGGGCCATTTTTTGGGCTACGAACTTTCATGTAAGGGCATCAAACCACAGAAGTGTTTGAAAGAAACAATTCGGAATTTTCTTCCTTTCTCCTCTCGGAAGGAATTATACTCCCTCTTGGGTTTAGCTGGGTCTTATCCCACCCATATTTATAACTTTGCCACACATAATCAGTCGCTTAATGACCTCAAGAGTGACAATGTCCTATCCGTGTGTTCTGCCACTTGAGAAACTGCTTGCTACTCAACAAAAGAGCAGTTAACTTCACTGCCAAATTTAGCTTCCCCACGATTTGGTGAAACATTTTTTTGGGGTAGTTGCAAGTGATTATGCAGCTGGTGGAGCATTACTGCAAAAAGGGGCAGAGAGTTTTATAACAGCCCCATCAACTATTTTTCCAATGCTGTTCCGGGCTCCGACCTCACTGGACTACCACTACAAAAGAAACATTTGCCAAATACTAGCTATTAGTCATTGACATGCCTCTTTACTTGGTGCCTCGTTCATTGTCAACTCAAATCATAACCCTTCAATCTACCTGTGCAAACAAAATGAACCTCGCGGGAATTTTGTTCGCCACATTACAGAACTCGAAGATCAATATTAGTGCATTCTGTGTGTTCGCGGGAAGAATAGCACCAAAGTCAATTTTTGTCTCGCCCATTTGCAATGTCATTCTTAAATCAGAATTCTTATATGGTGAAAATATTTACACCTCATATCTCAGGAATACTTTCCTTTTCTGAATACTGGCTACAGGAACAAGAATCCGATTCGAGCTTGTCAGTGTCAAGTGTTCTGTAGTGACAGGGTGACTTACTTTCCTACAGTCGATTCACACGTATTCCAAACCAACGTCATATAAAAAACGGAAATCTTAACCAAGTCTAGCCGTCCAGCCATTTCTGCATCCCTACGTAAATTTGTGACTGAAATCCATAACATTGCCCAGTTTGGGACATTTACTCTAAAAATATAGAAGTTGCACCATTGAAGGGTCAAACACCATGTTCTATTTTACTACACTAATGACTTGATGGATACGCATCCACTGTGTGCCATATTACATACTCAGTGACCAAAGGTCAATTATGGAAAGTGGAACACTACACAAGGTTTTTAATGCACCTAGCATTGATTGATTAACATTCTTCATCTGCATATCGCTCCTAAGAAATGGATGTCCAAAGTGACACACGCGCACGCGCACACGCACGCGCGCGCACACACACACACACACTCACACACACACACACACACACACACACACACACACACACACACACACACACACACACACACACACACACACACACACACACACACACACACACACACACACACACACACACACACACACACACACACACACACACACACACACACACAAGCAACAAGACAGATTTTTCCTTTTTCTCAAAGAAGAAAGTACCTCTCAAGAATTTCTGGCAGCTGTAGTATCGGTTCGTTCATCAAGAAAGTACCCTAAAATCTCATGTATGGTAGATCTGGAAGATTACACAATGACGCTGTTTATGGTGTTGAAGCACTTCCTGTTACTAACAGTAAAACTACTCAAGTATATGCAGTGGATAGTAGTCATGCAATGAAGACTGTTTTTGCGAAGAAAACTCTAAAGCAAAACATATCTTTATCACACTTTTAATGCGGTCAGTCAGAATCAGAACCAGAAAATCAGGAAGTCTGTAATGCAAGGTCAATACAATAAGGAACTTCATTGTGATGATTATCCGCAAGGGTCTGAGCCTGGCTACTGCTAAATACAATAAGATTACTATCCACTACATTAAAGGCTTTCACCATACCGGTCTCAAAGTCTGGAATAGCATTCCAAATGAAGTTAGAGAGCCCCCCTGGCTCTATCAGTTTAAATTCAAGAATCAAGATGCACCGAGCTGCCTAGAAACTTTTCGAGATAGTGATGATGATGCGGATGACAATGATGGAGATTATTGTGATAGTTGTAAAAATGATGGTGAACATGATGATAGTGATGATTATGGTGAGAAAGATGATGGTGATAACAGTGATAGTGGTGGAGATAATGGGGGTGATATTGATAATAAGAAGTGTGATAAAAGGAAAAACGACGACCGAGATATTGGTGATTTTGTTAAGAACTGTAGCAAAAAATCTGTTGGAGGTCATGATCCATCCACTCTCTGCCTGAATAACTTCCACTTCAATTCCCAATATCTTGGAAAAAGTGATACTGCAAAAGCCACAGCAGAGGGAAACCAAGAATCAGTACCTACCATGGCTAACTCCTTTTCAGAATTAGTGGATACAATCAGTAAATTACATCAAATGCTGAGCATCGAACGGGGCAAATCCGAATCTTTGATGTTAGAAAACTTCTCTCTCAAAGTAAGAAACCAGGAGCTGGAAACTCAGATAGAAAAAATCCTTGAATCGCAAGCTAAAGAAAACAAGATCCCACAGACGGCGAGACAAAAAGCCTTAGAAATCTATTCGAATTTAACCAATAAAGCAGAACAAAGCAGGCAGGAGAAAGGCGACAAGAAAAATGAAACACCTGACAATCCAGAAAGCAAAGCCACTACCCAAGGATTACCTAATCGAGAGAAGGCACCTGTACAGGTACAGCCTACATTTCAAGCCCAGTGGGATTCGTATGTAAAGGAGAAAAGTAAACAATATGAACAGCACCTCATATCAAAAAAAGTCGAAGAATTGAAGACAAGCAATCCCAAGGGTAACAACAAGATGATTGCAAATTGTGCTGAGACAAATAGCAAAGCTAATTCTGATTCGTCTACAACGTCAAAGACAAAAGAAATTACCCAAAATCGAAAACAGAAGTTTAGGAAGGCCCAAAGCCGTCTAAAGCTAGCAGCCCCGTTTCCAAGTCAGAAACCAACCAAGCTAATAAGCAAGCGAGTAACAAATTTGATGATACGAACGAAACACAACCCTGGAGAAAAGGTACAACTCTAATAGCTGGTGACAGCATCCTATATGGCATAGATGAAAGAAAGTTATGCCAGAATGGCTCTGTAAAAGTAAGAGTATTTTCAGGAACTACGATCGAAGATTTAAGGGATTATTACATCAAGCCACTATTGCGCAAAAAGCCAAGTAAGGTAATTCTACATGTGGGTACCAATAATGCTAGTCTGAAAAATGCTAATCCTGATCAAATTCTAAATGCCCTACTAGACCTTAAAAAGGATATAGGAGACCAGGTTCCAGGATGCATGGTTGTGATATCAATGCCCACAAAAAGGTTCGATAACGAGGAATATGGAAAGATCATAGAATCTCTAAATAGAAAAATTACTGACCTTGGAATCGATGCCATTAGCAACAACAACATTTCCAGAGCTGACATTGGACGGAAAGGTTTACATTTAAATGCTAAAGGCACAAGCAAGCTCGCGTCGAAACTAGTATCTAAATTACGTTGTCTTTAACATCTATGATATAACTGATGGGCAGGCACCAAACTTAGATCCTTCACAAATTAGAGGTTCAATCGAAAGCAAGGTTTATGATAGGCTTGGTCATCAGCATACTGGGCAAAATAAAGGTCTTTCTTTAGCGGCCCTGAATGTAAATGGTCTTCGCAGCCATCACGATGAAGTTTCATCCCTTATAAAAGAGAAGGGTATTCATATACTTGCCTTGAATGAAACAAAACTGGTCAATTCGTACCCTAAAGAACTTACAAATATTGAAGGGTATCAGCAAGAGCGCGAAGATAGAAACGCTATTGGGGGAGGAGTTGCGCTATATATAAGGGAGCCAATTCAATACACCCGCCGTACAGATCTGCCTGAAAGCGATCTTGAGTTCATTTGTGTGGAGATAAAACCCCCCAAAAGTAGACCGTACATTGTTATAGTCTGGTAACGTCCTCCAAGTGACCCTGTTGATTCCTTCAACAAGTTTGAGATTAACCTCTCTTACCTAGACAGAGAGGGCAAGGAAATTATTCTCCTTGGCGACACAAACTGTGATTTCACTAGCATACCTAAGGGGCAACTAAGCGACAACAATGCAAAACATCTTCGCAGCATCTACGATTTGTTCAGCTTTACTCAGCTTATTGAGGAGCCAACTAGGGTTACTTTGGGAACGGCTACACTGATAGATCACATTGCTACGACATGCCCCAATAACGTACTTGAATCTGGGGTATTGAAGATTTCGATGAGTGGCCATTATATGGTATACTGTATTCGAAAATTAAATAGCTCCTTTAAAAAGGACCATAAAGCCATTAAAACACGGAACATGAAAAACTTTTCTGAAGAGGCTTTCTTGCAAGACGTTGCCACTATTAACTGGCAGGACGTTCTAGGAACTTCAGACGACGTTAATAAACTTGTCGAGAGATTCTCGACATTATTTTCCCTTATGATAGAGAAACACGCCCCTCTCCGCCAAATTCGAGTATCAGAAAAGTACTGTCCGTGGATAAACGCTGATCTGAAGAGGTTGATTAGGACTAGAAATCGACTAAAAAGGTCTGCAGTGAAACATAAGTCACAGGTCATGATTAGTTCTTATAAGCAATGTAGAAATCAAGTGAACACTCTAAATGTAACTTTAAAAAGGCAATATTTCTCCGATAAAATCTTACAACAGAAGGGTAATATGAAGGAATCATGGCAGACTATCAATCAGCTACTCAATAAGCGGTCAAAGTCAACAAATATTTATAGTTTGAGCGATTCTAGCCAAACTTTGTTCGACAAACAAAGAATTTCGGACAAAATGAACCAGTTCTTTTGTTCTGTTGGGAAAACACTAGCTGCAGATAATGATGTTACCCCTAATCCGCTTCTGTCAGGAGAATTTAGTATCAACGATGGCGGGAAGATCTTTAACTTTAGGGCAATTAACGAAGGAGACCTCCAAAAAGCAATGGCAAAGATGAAAACAAAGAAAAGCTTTGGCAATGACAACATCTCGGGCTACTTTCTGAAGATCGCATTTGCAGTAATATCTAGTAGTTTACTGAAAATATTTAACGCTTCTATTGAGACTAACACATTTCCAGATGCCTGGAAAATTGCCAGAGTCGCCCCAATTTACAAAGAAGGGGAAAAGTCAGAAAAATCGAACTACAGACCCATTTCTGTACTGCCTGTCATATCAAGGCTATTTGAAAAACTTATCTATGACCAGTTGTACCAATATATGAATGGGAGTGGACTTCTGTCACCAGATCAGTCTGGATTTAGGGCACTACATTCAACTATCACCTGCTTGCTGAAATGCACAGATGATTGGTTCAACGGCATAGATAAGGGGCTTTTGACTGGAATGATCTTTATAGATCTCAGAAAAGCTTTTGATACGGTTGATCATGAAATCCTATGCAAAAAGCTGGCCCACTATGGTGTACTCGGTAGGGAGCTATCATGGTTTAAATCTTATCTCGCTAACAGAAGGCAGTATTGTCGAGTTAATGGTGTCGACTCTAATATGGAGAATATCGAAGTGGGAGTCCCTCAAGGCTCTTGTCTCGGTCCACTCCTATTTTTAGTCTACATAAACGACCTCCCCTGCATTATAAAGAACTCGAAAGTGTCCATGTATGCTGATGACACAAGTCTGTACCATTTTTCGAAAGATATTTCTCAGTTGAACTGGGCTATTAATGAAGATCTAGGGAAACTTGATAGGTGGCTAAAGGGGAACAAATTATCCCTTAACGTAACCGAAACCCACTCTATGCTGATCACCACTAAACATAAGAAAAAATATCTCGACATTTCTGGCCAAACTTTCCAACCTTCCATTCGTGAGACGAGCGTCGAAGTTGCAAGTAATACTAAATACTTAGATGTCCAGCTAGACGAACATCTCTCATGGAAGGAGTACATAAAAGTGGTCACTGCGAAAGCTTCGCGCGCAATTGGCCTCTTAAAATATGCCAAAAAGTACCTTCCTATTGCAGTCGTGAAAACTCTCTATAGTAGCATCGTGGAGCCTCACTTCCAATACTGCTGCTCTGTCTGGGGTTGCTGCAATTCCACTGACATCTTACAATTGCAGAGACTTCAAAACAGAGCAGCTCGTGTCTTGACTAATAGTCAGTTCGATGCCCCTAGTAAACCTTTGATACAAAGTTTAGGTTGGCAAACGATCGGGCAATTGATTGATAGACAGTCAAAACTAACGGTTTTTAAATGCCTTAACGACCTTGCTCCCAGATATCTAAGCGAATTTTTCACCAAAAACGTTGACTGCATCTCACGCAACCTGCGGAATACATCCACGGACTTAAGGCTACCTTTGAAAAGTTCTTCTACTGGACAAAAATGCTTTTCGTTCAGAGGAGCGAAAATATGGAATAGTCTCTCCAAGGAGGCTAAGCAGGCAGCTACACTCGATGCCTTCAAGGTCAAAATTTAAGTCCAGAGAGATTTTGAAATATTTTAGACTATTTTATTCTATTTTATTCTAGATTATAAAGTATTTCATTAATTGTAATTAGGTTTTTTATCTATTTTATATTAGAACTATTGCATTATATTTTAGATGGAGGGCCCCTTGAAAATCAGCATTGGCTGAAGGGTTACCCTCCTAAAACATGTGAAATCAAATCAAATCAAATCAAAAAAGTCTAAAAACAAAATTTGAAAACTCCTTTCTTTACTTTTTTTTTAGAGAACACGACTCCCTGGAAGAACAGAATCCACAATTAATACATGTATACATTCTTAATTTTTCTATTAATATGTATATATTGCTATATCGAGTTTTGTATTGTAATTTAGCTGAAGGGATTTTGTGTATAATGAACTCTTTTTGTTTACACAAGACTGGGTTTTCAGTCTTTATGTAAACTGATTCCAACACACTTAAATGAAAGGACGATCTTGCTTGCCCTATGATCCGAAAATTATCGTCTGAATATGTTTTGGCGCATTCTGGGTTTGCAAAAGGAAGTTGTCCCATGGCCGAATCACAAGCCATTTTAGGATTATTGTTTCTACACATACGAGGGGGTTGTTCCCGTATTATAGTGTTTTTCGCCCTAATGCTCGTGGGTACATGTTGTTTTATTCTGTCTGCTAGTCTCTGCATAGTGCGCCCTACGTACCGAACTTCAAATCGGCACGAAAACTCGTACCCTACAAAACTTTTTCTGAGTGGTAGGAACACTATCTTTTTTAGCAGATGGCAGCATGACCTTAGTATTGTAGACCACACGAGGCTTCACAGCATAGAAACAGGATGTAATGGCTTTGTTAATTTGGTTTTCAAATTTTCAGGAAACATTACCAATCCAGGGCAATTTTAGGTAAACCGGGCACTTCTCAGGACCGCATGGTTTTTCTTCTGCAAAGTTGGCAAGTGTTTGCTTAATACAAGAAAGAAGGATATCATCTGGATATCCATTTTCAATGAGGAGTTGTTTTACTCTATCCAACTCTGAACCTAATTTAGTTCTGGAGCAGATCATAAGTGCCCTGTGAACTAAGGTTTTAATAAGGATAATTTCTGTCCTGTAAACACTGGTTTTACGGTGTTATCAAAAAATCTACTTTCATGAAAGCCCACGAAAATGTTTGCTAAAGCCGGCCCCAAGGGGGTGCCCATTGCCACTCTGCCTAATTGCTTATACATTTGGTTGTTTAATTTCTTACTCCGAATTAAAAGCAACCTAAATAACTTGTAACCAAAACTCCCCCAGTAAGGCTATAACCATCACTAAGTCAGGTCTTGAGGCTACCTTCAGTCATCATAGGGAGCATTGTTGGCCATTGATGCATCGGCTCAAAACGCTCAACCTATCTTGTGACACTGTTCAACAAAATAGCCAAAACTCAAAATATCAACAAGTTGAATTCTGGGGAGGGAATGGACAGGAAAAGTATCCTTTTTCCCTCTAATCAGCCGATGCACCTGTCATACCCTAGAGTCAAATCGATTAAATCAATGAGATCTAAAGTATGAGAAAAATAAAACCTAACTAAATTACACCCGTAATAAAAACGAAATAAACCAAAGAAAAAACTAAAAATGGAGGCAAGGAAGCCCCAAATTCCGCGAGAAGAAAAAACGATTAGACAATTCTAATAAACTGAGCCAATATATAACAACAAAACTAAACAAATAATAAGGGATGGGTGGGAGGGAAAAAATGAGCAGAACGAAGCAGAGCGTGCTTGAACCAAAATCAGATTCCCCTACCAAAGTCCACTCCCTTAAATACCATAAAACTAAATCAAGGGACCCCCAAATAAAGAAAATAGCACATTTCAAAATCTCTGCTATTCAATTAAAACCCCTTGGACAGTCTTTCCAGCCAAACCAAGTGCAACGACCAAAATGCACCAAAAGCGTGAATACCAATTCTCAAAACAACTAGAGAAACCTTTAGGCACGTGAAACTGCATTCCCCATATGCTAAAGGCATGTAAACCAGCATTCTTCGTGAAATTAACTCTGATAAAATTTCATTTAATCATCATTTAATTTCTTACTCCGAATTAAAAGCAACCTAAATAACTTGTAACCAAAACTCCCTCAGTAAGGCTATAACCATCACTAAGTCAGGTCTTGAGGCTACCTTCAGTCATCATAGGGAGCATTGTTGGCCATTGATGCATCGGCTCAAAACGCTCAACCTATCTTGTGACACTGTTCAACAAAATAGCCAAAACTCAAAATATCAACAAGTTGAATTCTGGGGAGGGAATGGACAGGAAAAGTATCCTTTTTCCCTCCATAGATTCCACAGGGATCCCCCCATTCCCCACCAGAACAATTAATTTTTGAAGAACAGAAATGAAAGTAGCCTCAAAACAAGCCCAAAAACAAAACAACCGGTCAAAAACAAGAACTTACCTAAAAGTTAATACTTACCAAAGCTGTAAATGAATTTCACAGCCACAGCACCACAATACATGCACATCAACTGGCTCGACATGAGCCTACACAGCTATGCTCACCAAGAGCATGCACATTAACTGGCTCGACATGAGCCTACACAGCTATGCTCATCAAGAGCATGCACGTTAACTGGCTCGACATGAGCCTACACAGCTATGCTCACCAAGAGCATGCACATTAACTGGCTCGACATGAGCCTACACAGCTATGCTCACCAAGAGCATGCACATTAACTGGCTCGACATGAGCCTACACAGCTATGCTCACCAAGAGCATGCACATTAACTGGCTCAACACGTGCTGAACGAGGGCTAGCCAAGGGAGATAGCAAAAACTAATCCCCCCCTGAACAAGCCCCTCAGCTACGAGCCAAAACACACGGCTCAACAAGAGCCAAAAACTATGCTCAACTAGAGCAACTCTCACTCTGTCGCTCCGAGGAGCGAGACTCCCGCACTAGATGACTCACGCAAAACAATGCTCACCAAGAGCACACCACTAAGACACGTTACTCAACTAGAGCAACTCTCACTCTGTCGCTCCGAGGAGCGAGACTCCCGCACTAGATGACTCACGCAAAACAATGCTCACCAAGAGCACACCACTAAGACACGTTACTCAACTAGAGCAACTCTCACTCTGTCGCTCCGAGGAGCGAGACTCCCGCACTAGAAGACTCACTCAAACACAAACGATATAAATATAACTCAACAGGAAATATATAAACACTATCTCAAAACTCAATGTCAGAATTTGAACTGCCCAAGAGTCCTTGAAGCTGATGCCAAGCTGTCCACCGGTAATTTCACATAAAGGTTGTATGCATCACTGGTCCACCGTCCTAGTGCTTTGATAAGGTAATCCGGAAAACCAATAGCGGCAGCAGTCGACGCAGCTCCAACCCGAAAACTGTGTAGGGTATAATGACCTTCAATGCCACTTTCTTTTAATATCCACTTTAACTGGTTAAAAAACTTACTTTTAGTCAAGGGGCAGAACTTATTGTCTACAAAAAGAGGACCTTCTTTCTTCCCACGAGACCAAAGGTAAGAAAGCAAGGCATCTACTGGACAAATGATGGAATGTGAACGAGCTAAGACTAAAGTATAACCCTTCCCAAACTGGTCAGTTTTAGAAAAACGTAAACGAACAAACACCTTTTGGGGGAGCTGAGAACTATCAACAGATATATCTGACAATGCTAAAAACTTACCCTTGAATAAATCCTCCTTACTAGTTGTAAACTCTGCTGAACGCAAAAAACCAAAAAATGCAGTACAGCACGCAGCCCAAAACATTTTATCATCATGATTGGAAAAATCAAGACGATCCTTAATTAAGACCAGGATCGCAGGCGTGATAGGCAACTTAGACACCCCCGGCCTAGAATTTACACGCTTAGCGCCTTTAAGGGCCATAGATATACGACAAGAGCCTAATAAGGGATCTGAAAAACCATGCATTAAATGAAGTGACCTCACAGCGGATAAGTAGGTGCGAATAGTGGATGGTTGACACCTTTCATTTAAAAAACCAATAAAACGAAGAATAGTTAACTCAGAGGCTGGCAATGCAGATCCATTCTTGTCAAAGAGTCGAAATTGAATGCAAAAGTTAATGAAGCATTTATGCGCTGAAGAATACGTTTTCTGAGTGGAATCAGCTAGTGATTTTGTAACGAGAAATTGCCACTTCCGATCCAGGGAGGAAAGACAAGGCGCCTCAACAAATTTGGAGGAACATCCCTTTGAACCATAGTTTGCTTCGTCGAATTGAAAAATTCCTGAAATTTAAAACGTGACAGGGCGTCAGCCAGTACATTTTCCCTGCCCGCAACATGACTACTAGAAAAGGAAAAATTCAATAAAATAGCAAAAGTAGACACTTCCCTCAAAAGGAAGGCAAGATGACGATCTCGACAAAAACCTCCACGCAAACAAGAAACCACTGCCAAATTATCACTTTTAAATTGCACAGATTTACTCTTCCAACTGGAACCCCAGATAAACGCCGCAAGAACAATGGGAATCATTTCTTTAACTGATATACTGAGAGACTCCGTGCCATCAGGCCATTCACCAGCAAACCATTCATTATTGTAAATAGCACCAAAACCATAATTCGCAGCAGAATCAGAACTCACAAACACTTCAGGAGCTTTCTCAAAGCCTGCAAAATGAAATAAGCAACGCCCATTCCACTGATCAAATAAACTATACCACCAATTCAAATCATCACGTTCCCATAATGTTAAATGAACAAAATAATGCAGTTCAGCAACTGAATGCGCGCGATCAATCAGACGACGTAAAAATATCTTGCTTAATGGAATCGCCTGAGAACAATGCTGCAGTAAGCCAACTAACGATAACAATTTTCTTTTTGTCCCAGATTTCCTATCTTTCCAATGATCCAAAAAGTGCTTAACCTTTTCAACTTTTTTGATCGGTAAAGAAATCTCCAATTTAATTGTGTCAATAACAAAACCAAGATAAGTTATGCAAGAAGAAGGACCCTCAGTTTTTTCCTCAGCTAATGGAACACCAAGCTGTTGACAAACCGAAATGCACCTGTTCAGACCATTTAAACAATTATCGGAGTCAGGTTTTCCTAAGATTAAGAAATCATCCAAATAATGTTGTATGAAACATGCAGGAGCTTCCTTAAGCAAAACATGCTGCAACACATCAGCAAAACGCGAGAATATCTTCGGTGCAGATCTCAGACCAAACGGCAACGCTAAATCGACATAAAATTTGTCACGCCATTTCATGCCCAAAAATTTCCTATCACTGCAATGAACTGGTAATAAACGATAAGCTCTTTTGATATCAAACTTTGCCATAATAGTCCCTTTACCGAACTCTAAAATTTTTGAAATAGCCTCAGGAATTCCACAAAATGAAACCGTCGCATTTTTATCAGGTATATGGCTATTGACGCTATCCATAGGAGGAAAAGACAAATCCGTAATAAGTCTCCATTTACCGGGATCAGACTTAGGAATAACACCAAAACGATTCGTCACAAATTCCTCAAAGGGTGGAGCATCCAAAGGACCAACAATTGAGCCAAAAGAAATTTCTTCACTTAAATAATTATCAATAACGCAAGGCTGTTTTACTGCCGAAAGACAATTACGAAGCGCAGACTTTGGAAAACCTCCTTCGAGGCCTATACTAAAACCCTCAGAAAGGCCCTCCAAAAACCATTGACTATCAGGGTGAGGAAAACGAGTTAAAAAGGAACGCCACTCATACAAATTCAAAGGAGTAATGCACAAAGGCCTAGGCAATATAATAGAAGTATCTAGTCATTTATGACTCTTGCGCTTTGAAGGCATAGGTGAGGGAGATCTACTCCTTTTCTGAGAACTTTCACCACCATAATTCCTTCCCACGTTCTTTGGCAATTTACAAAACTTCGCCTGATGGTCACCCTGGCAATGCATACAAGCATGGCGAAACCTGCAATTTCGGAATTCACAGCCATACTTATTCCACTGAAAGCAAATTCTGGTATCAAAAGAGGATTTCGAAAAGACCCGAAAACCCCCAAAATGTTTCTTATTCAAAACATGAGCAACATAAAGGGGAATATCGTACTCGCCCCAAGAAACAGACGCATTACCAGCCGCTTTTTTGCGAAATAACCGATCGTATTGAAGCCAACCAAGTCCCAATTGCTCCGTATCCCTGCTCATCTTTGAAATCAAAAGAAAATACGAAAGCAGCCCCCCTACGCTCTCTTTTTTAACATGAAAAACGATGGCAGCATACACACACCAAGCCTCAGACCAGTCCAAAAAAGACTGAATTGGCCGTAAATCAGAGTTTTTTTCACATTTGAGCAATTTTTCCAGCTGACTCCCAACTGGTTCCACAGGTGGCAAATATGGCAAATTGCATGGCCGCAACAATACAAAATCTACGAACAAACCTTTAGTCACCATTTTAACAATATAATCAGGAACTGGTGAGAGGGCACCACCAATTGTAAGGCCGGAGCATGAGGACTGAGTCATGAATAATTGTGACGTCAAACTCAGCCAATCTTTCGGTAAAACCAATGAAGGCGTGGACGAATACACAGGCAAATTAGCTTCTGGAACATTAATAGGAACTGAACAGCTCGAAGAACTCTGGCCCTCATTTGAAACAGAAGAGCTTCCAGAGATAGCAACAAAAGGCGGAGCATTCGCAGACAAGTTGGACATGGACACACCAGGAGGATTAAAACTCATACCTGGACTTTCTTTACTTTGGCCTTGGGGCTGCATGTCTACCAACCTTTGCAAACTTCTCTGAATGCCCGATAAGGAATTCTCTAGCACAGACACTCGCTCAGACATCTCCAAAACCTGCCCAGCCGAAGCCGCGGTATTCAAAGAATCACCCAAAGTATTAGAAGATTGCTCATCACCCATTACGAGAGGTTTCGCAGAAAAACAAAAATGAGCAGAACGAAGCAGAGCGTGCTTGAACCAAAATCAGATTCCCCTACCAAAGTCCACTCCCTTAAATACCATAAAACTAAATCAAGGGACCCCCAAATAAAGAAAATAGCACATTTCAAAATCTCTGCTATTCAATTAAAACCCCTTGGACAGTCTTTCCAGCCAAACCAAGTGCAACGACCAAAATGCACCAAAAGCGTGAATACCAATTCTCAAAACAACTAGAGAAACCTTTAGGCACGTGAAACTGCATTCCCCATATGCTAAAGGCATGTAAACCAGCATTCTTCGTGAAATTAACTCTGATAAAATTTCATTTAATCATCATTGAAACTAAATTCCACTCCTCGCGTAGCAATTAGCATCAATTCTTTAAAGGTGTCCTCGGGGAATGGAGGGCAATCAAGGTGACCTCGATACAAAGCAAAATATTACGTTGCAGTTAGTGAAACTGCATAGTGAAGATGCACGGAGGTACACTTCCATTACACTTACGGAACATGTACATACTGTGCACACTTTGTTTCTTGAATCAAAACCCCTATTAAAACCCGAGTTTATTACCATTCTTTTTATATGTTTTCACTGCTGTACATATACAACAAAGCATAGATGCCACTAAAACTCACCCCTTATTTTAACACATTACCAACTTACATGAATGGTACAATGTACAACGCGCAACGGACTGCTAATTTTCATCCTACAGCCTTTATAGTGCATTCTAAACACACTCATTTCATTATCATGCTTGCACTGACAACTGTTAAAGCCATACTTTAATCTTCACTCGCAATAAAAAACGCGATTGTACACTCAATACTAGATTTCAGTGCCATACTCTAACATGAGGCTTCAAATATATCATACTCTTAAGAACAAGGATTAGGCACTTGCTAGAAGTCAGATAAATAAAGCCCTCTCATTAAATGACTGTATTAGCATAGCCGCAAAATGCTTAAGAGTCTGATCAGATCTTTTTTCTCCTAACCCCAGTGACCAATAATCATGCAGAATTCTCACTACACATATTGGCCACAGCTAAATTTAGGCCCATATTACATGCTGATTGGTCAGTTAGGTTGGAAGAAAAAAGAACCGATTACAGGTCTCACACAATTGGCAGCTATGCTGACTGTATTACTACTTGCACATTAGGTATAAAAGCTCTGAATCGAAAATTATTGAGACATTGTGGCTTAACTAACCTATGACTACCGTACTATGATTAAGTATGATGCAATCAATACATCATACAATTGCAATACATCATAGAATGCAATCACGAAACTCTGATTCACTTACTGTATACATTTTCCAGTGTATGATTCTGACTTATCAAAGACGCAATACTGAGAGAAGCATCATAGTAAAACAATTTGCAGTAGAATTGTCTCTTTTCATCACCAAATGTGATTGAAGAAATGTCCAGTATCATTGGGTTTGTTGACGATACTAGGTTCAACCGAGGCCGTAGAGACGATGCCACACCTGCATAGACTTCCATGTATTTCCGTAATGGATGTGCGTTATACTGTGTCAGCTGTGTAAACGCAGTACCATCTGGTTCAGTGTAACCACATTGTAAATCACTAAAATTAGCAGTTCCAATAGCCGGATCTGGTACTGCAGTAAGTCTAATAGATGCTCCATTCTGAACATTCTGGCTGGAGATGTTCACATTTATTGATAGAGAGGCACCTAAAACTACAAGCAGCATCAAATTAGAACATAAAAAGGTATTCTAGAGATTGCACATTTGTAAAATGTCATATGGCTGCTCTATGATAGTACTATATAAGATCCAACAATATGTATGCTGAAAACAGTTATTCAAGCGAATCCTTAATAAATCACATTTTATCAAGGCAATTAGAAAAATGTACTATAAGACACTGTAATATAATGCTAACCATAACAGTGGCATTGCCAAACAATTTGGGGCATCAGTCAGGCATCAATCAATAATTAGCATATTTTGCATAAAGACTTCTTAATAAAGATTTCCCTTTGGAGATAGGGGAGGGGTTCAGATGGGTAGAAATGCATCCTAATATGGGTATATGTCTGTACGATGGGGGAGGATATCAAATCCTCCCCATTTTGGTGCGTACATACTAAATGAATAATACCAAAATAGGCGATGTTAAAACTGTCTCATTCCTCATCATGGTATACACATTTGCATCTGCATTATCTTAAAATCCTGTTGTAAGACATATGTTGCTCATTCACTAACAGTAACAAGGATAAAACCATAGTTGAATTCTCAGTATACTACTGCTATAAGTAAATGGATAGTCAAGATCACATGAGCACTGTACAGCTTATTCCTTACTCAATATTACACCCTACTCAGTACTCAGTACTAAGCCGTACTCACGTTTATAGCAAGGATTGTAATGGTTCAAGTAAGATTGAAACATTTATATTCCGGAGTTGTGGTTGTTCATTATGTAAATCCTTCAATTAACTTCAATACTGACTGTTCTTCAGTTTTACCTGCTCTTAATGTTACTGTTTATCATTAGCAATGATATAGAAGCGCCGGAGGCGCTAGATTTGCATCTTCAGATACTTGCCTATTGTCTAAGTGAGGCAAGTTACGGATGAGTAAAGAGGTCAACGTACTCAAGTTTCATGCAGACTCAGTATGGGAGATAGCACGAAGCGCTCTCGTTTCACATCATATAAAAGAAGGGTCCAAAGAACATACCAACCAACAGACACATCTATCACAAAAAAGCCTGAATTTTTGAACTTGAATCAGGTTATTTGCATTAATGTTTTGGGTCAAGCCATTCTCTTTGTCATAGTATACATGCAATACCAACTGAATGCAGCTCCATTCATGGATTGCTAGGTAGAAGAAATATACTTTAAGTGAGCAATACAAGCACCTAGCAAAGCTTTATGTATACCATTAAAACTATGAATTTACAAGCTGCAAGCAAAACCTAAGTGAGAGAGTATGAATATTATCGCTTCCGTATTTCTCCGCCTATAAGTCCAGGGCTTATCTGAGTTCGAAAGGCCTTCTGATGGGCCTATCTGTGGGGGCTTATCCGCGGGGGGGGGGGGCTAATACGATACGTAAAAAGAGTTCAGTGGGAAAAGGGATCCAAAGTGCTAAGTCATTGGTCAAACAAGAGTAATATCGCTTGCTTTTATAACCTTAACAAAAATCTCAATATTAATTAAAGATTAATTCTTGTAAAAAAGAGTTCAGGCACCACCAAAGTCAATATATTAATTGTCAGAGCTACTTTCACTGTCACTGCTTTCAGTCTCAAAGTCAGCCTCTTCATCTTCACTCTCACTTTCACTGATCATATGGAATTCACTCTCTGGTTCTGGCATCGTGTATCCATCAATATCTTTCATATGTACCTCATGATCTTCACTTCTGTCAAGAGCATTGGATAGGCCACATTTTAGGAAAGAATGCCTTATCATTTCTTTATCAGGCTTAGTTTTTTCCCATGACTCTGCAACCCATTTCGTGGTAAGTACTCGTCTTTCTGAAGCCGACAGCTTTCCTTCCACATAGAGATCCAAATTTTCTTTCAGATGACGTTCAAAGCAATATCGAACATGAATTTTGAAAGGCTTATTTATGACCACATCTAAGGGCTGTACTGGGCTAGTTTTTCGACCTGAGAAATACTCCTGTGTGGCCTAACTGCGGGGGTTTTATACGTGGAGTAAGGCGTGCGCCAAGGAAATGGTGGGTTCATCTGCGAGGGGGGGGCTTATAGGTAGAGAAATACGGTATTTGGAGAAGAATTCCCTCTTTACCTTTCAAAGTTCCGGAATTATTGAGGCAGGACTTATTCTGCAGTCATCTCAAACGAGACAGGCCCAGCGAGAGGGGGGCAGGTGGTGCACATTTCCTGAACATATCTAAGAAGGGCCCCTAAAGCTAGGAAAGAGTTCTGTAGTGAATTATATATTTCATAGCGAAGCCATCACGGTCTCTCATTTTTTCTATTTGTCCCCATAGGTGCAGATTCAGGGGCTACAAAGCTTAAGCCCCTTCTGACGAAACTTTGAAGGAGAGGTGAGCCACTCTGGGAAATAGGTTAGTACGCTGCCAATTTTTAAAGTAATTTTCATATTCTTGGCTTCACGTTCAAAAATAATTTAAAGAGATTCTGTTTGATACGCATTCCTTAATTTCTTTTATAGCAAATAACAATATGAAGTTGCATTTAGGCAGTAGTTTCTGAGGGGCCCCATCGAAAAAGTAATTTTTGAGCTCCCCTAGGAAAAAGTATGTCTGCACCTGCGTGCCTCCAGGCCCCATACAAGCTCTCGGTGGGCCTGATCTGAACAGCATCTACAATAGTGCCTCAGGTTCTAGATATAAAGTAATGTTTAGTTCCTAATAGAAAGGGAGTTTGAATAACTGGTGAGATTGGGAATTCCTTTAATTTAGTATTGAAAGTAAATTTTTATACAGATTACAACAATGTCATACTCGTTGAATTAGTTTTGCTTACAACTTGTATTTCTAAACAGAAAACTCTGCTGGTGCTTGTATAGCTCACTTTAGATATCAGAAGGAGATGGCCTAGGCCACAAAATGTAATGCAAATACCTAGATCTATACGTGAAAATCGAAGCCTTTGTGTGCTAGATGTGTGTATCGGCCGTATATGCATCCATATGTATGATTCTTCAGAGATTAGAGCCTCAGTTTCATGGATATGATGTGAAGCAAGAACGTTTCATGTTGTCTCCCATACTCAGCCAAAGCAGAGCAAGGGGGAAAATGTTTTCAGTAAATCAGTTCATTTGTTTACATCGTCATCTGCCAATCAAAATGCGTAAAAGACAATAGAAAGTGAAGAGAATACCATTTTTGATCAGTTTCAGAAACAAGGATGTCGTCATAGCTCTTCTGCTGTATAAAAAATCACCCCATACACAAAGCTGGATATTTCTCGACTGCAAACGATATTTCTCTCTTCCGGACAGATGTTCACATTTTCATGTAGCAGAAAGATTTTTCTTAAACTTTACCGCTTCTCTTTTCGAAATATTACTGCAAACAGGAGATATGAGGTCCTATAGTTAAAGCAAATTGTCCAGTATCTTCGGCATATGCTCTCCTTTGTAAGAACTGCTGAGTGGGCCCTCCCCAAGCGCATTTCACGTATGCTGACTTCAATTTCGCAGACATATTCCTATAATATTTCTCCTTTCAAGCTTTGTTCTGTCTTACCTTCCTTATGTTGCTAATCGAATTGTATTCTAGACTTTAATTTGTATATAGTGAGGCGATTGTGGCGAAGCGAGCTAGCAAAGATTTAGGGAGACGGACCAAGAACCGCAGATTTTTATTTACATGAGATTTGATTATTTTAGCCTAATTAACGCAGTTTTATTCAGGATTGTTGGATCAATGTCATCAAGTCTAAACGGCTATTTTTTCTATCATCATTAAAAGTTAAACACAAAACATACAACCAGTATTGAATTTTGCTGTCCCAACCAATGCGGGAAAGGACACTTGGTCATCTAGTCCCCACTATGGATGAGACTTACAATTTCAATACTTTACTTTACATAAAAAGAAATGTACACAGAAAACATCTGAGATAGCTTGGTGCCAAATAAAATAAGAAAAGCAACTATAATAAAATTATTTCCATCCATTTGGTTGCATCTCAAATTAGATTTATATATTTGGAACCAAGCTATCCAGATGATAAAAAAGCAATGACTAGGATGGGGTCACTGCTGCTAGCTCTCCAGGCATTCATTAAAGACGTTTAGTTGCTTTAATGAGTAAGATTGTCGCTTCAATAATGGCTCTACTTTCAACTATGGTTGGATCGTTACTCCCAAGCAGAAGCAAATTGCACAGTACATTTGAATCCAAATCTCTTATGTCTATACCATTGACAATGACGGCAAGCTGGCGAAAGAGATCTCTACGCATCGAGTCAAACAGATGGCAGTGCAGGAAAGTGTTTATTATCTTCTATTCCTTCACCACACGTACAAATTGGGCTGCTACATTCAAAATCGTCTAAATCTGTGCCCATTTAGTACGCTGAAAGTCACACGCAGCTCTGTTAACTCTGTGATACGTTCTATATCAAAGATATCATAGCAAGATTTCTTAGTTGGTCTTATTATTGCAAGTAGCTTCCGCTTAAGCTCAGATATAGACTGTGAATTTCTTATATCTTGGTTTAGATTATTCCATTCATAAAGAGCGTTTTGAAAATAAGTATGTGAGACACGAATTGTCCTTCCAACATACTGCTCATATACGTGGGTGTGTCTTAAGTTCTAAAATTGTTCACGTTCATTTGGTATTTCAGCAAAGAGGTACCCTGGTGAACCTGTTTTCCGTAGATTGTAAAAATGACACAGGCGTCTGTACCATCTTCTGTAATATAGATCTTCCCAACCTAATTTATTGTATAGTTTTTGCCTATCTATACCTCTTCATACTCCAGCTACAGCAAATGCAGCATGATACTGGGTTTGTTCCAGTCGTTTCGTGATATTTAATATCATACCTGGGTTATACCTATGGTAAATGATATCGCCATAGTCAAGATGGGGCCTTACACAAAGTTTATAGATTTGATCAAGAACATTTCTAGATACGTATTATTGCTATCCCTCTCCTCGCTTTGAAAATAACCTCACGAACATGGCTTTCAAAGTCTAGTTTTGAGTCGAGTATAAGAAATTCTGTCTAAGGTGCCCTTCTGATATGGGAATAACTCCCACACGACAGGTTAGAATCACCCCGAAGGGTTCGAAATGAGACTCAAGACTCTAACTCAAGAATTTAAAGAAATACTGAAAAACAAAACTGCAGAATCTTCTTCGATTTTTGAGGACTGTGTACGACATAAAATCTTTAAAGTCATAAAAAGTTCAACGTTCGTGACGTATATAGATGTCACCTGAGTTTCTGTTTAGAGTTGTCGTTAATGAAATCAGATTAGACTCTTCCATTCTTCGCTTCTTTGTCTCTTTCTTTCTCTCTTTAGATTTAACCTTTTCTTTCTTTCTATTGATTGAACCTCTTCTTTCTCTAGATTGAAACCTCTTCTGATTCATAATTCAGCGTCCCAAGTTAAAGTGCTAACAATGATCGCGAGGCCAAAGGTCCAACGCTAAAGGCGCCTCCCTAGCAACCTCAGATTTCCCAACATCGAGGACCATCCCAATGTGCTTGAGCTCCATTTTCCTGTCAATGTCAACATTTCCTAGTGGTAAAGGGACATGCATGGATACATATTTTTGCTAGAGAATATCACCTCACATAAACGCAAGCGTTCAAGATCTCTGTTGGTTCCTCACTACTATTGTCATTACCAACAACGGAAAAGAGTGAAGTGTCGTCTGCAAACGTTTTATATCATAACGGATATTGTCAATAATATCATTTATGTATACTAGGAAGAACAATGGACCTAAAACAGAGCCCTGTGGAACCCCCGCAGATACAGTGCCCCAGTGTGGATATTTTCCATGTAGCACAACAAGTTACTGGCGATTAGTTAAGAAATTGTGGACTAAGGCCAAGAGTTCCCCAGATACACCCATACACTTAAGCTTATTGGAAAGTTTATATTCAGAATCGCAGGAAGATTGTAGAAAACATGCGAGGAAGCTAAAATGATTGAGTAAGCGAGGGGATTTCTACAGTATTCGCCACACTATGTACAAATTAAAGTCTAGAATGCAATTCGATGACCAACATAAAGAGGGTAAGACAGAACAAAGCTTGAAAGGAGAAATATTATAGGAATATGTCTGCGAAATTGAAGTCAGCATACGTGAAATGCGCTTGGGGAGGGCCCACTCAGCAGTTCTTACAAAGGAGAGCATATGCCGAAGATACTGGACAATTTGCTTTAACTATAGGACCTCATATCTCCTGTTTGCAGTAATATTTCGAAAAGAGAAGCGGTAAAGTTTAAGAAAAATCTTTCTGCTACATGAAAATGTGAACATCTGTCCGGAAGAGAGAAATATCGTTCTGTAACGTTTTGGGTTCTTGTTATGATGGTGAGCAGTCGCCATACTCGGAACAGTACTTTATGCCTAGGCCTAAGGCCTAGGCCTAACGAAGAATAGAAGAGAACGATCCTTGATGTTTTCTGTTATAATGCAACGCAAAGACTGATCACTATGAATTAAACACTCACTACGTATGACATCAACTGAACGCTAATCAATACAATCACAATACCGATATGTCAAGATCACAATACACGTTGACAGGACAGCACATGGCACGGAAAGGGTGTTTTCTACGCACAACAGGACTCCATATCAACGTAAGACTGAAACACGTAACACGAAATTAAAGTAACACGAAACACGACACAACATAACTAAAACATCAAACTCAACACGTTACAGTTTGCAGTCGAGAAATATCCAGCTTTTTGTATGGGGTGATTTTTTATACAGCAGAAGAGCTATGACGACATCCTTGTTTCTGAAACTGATCAAAAATGGTATTCTCTTCACTTTCTATTGTCTTTTACGCATTTTGATTGGCAGATGACGGTGTAAACAAATGAACCGATTGACTGAAAACATTCCCCCCCCTTGCTCAACTGCAGGGCTTACGTATTCTGACCTTATCGCATCAAGCATAGCCGCCAAATGTTTGAGAACCCTGTAAGGTCTATTTTCTCCCAACCTAATCGACCAATCATCATGCAGGATTCTGACAACACATGCCAAGACTAGGCCCATTTTGCATGATGATTGGTCAATTAGGTTGGGAGAAAACAGACCTAACAGGGCTCTCAAACATTTGGCAGCTATGTTATCGCATCAGTGAGTTTGCCTCTGTGCGCGCAGTCGGCGCTTCTCATAACCCAAAAAGAGGCTGCGTGAGAGAGAAGGTGATGGGGCGTGTGTGCGCATAATTATTTTAATTCGATGAAATAATGCTGGCTAACAAAATGTATACATGATTACATACATATATACATCATTAACTAATCCAAATCGAATACCATTAAAATAAATAAAAAGGTTAATATCTTCTATACATACCGAAAGTAAAACATAAACAAAAAATCAACAAGTGCTATGGTCTATCTGCGGTTCTATTTTTGACAGGCAGGCACTGACAAGCACTGCATCTACAACATGGTCCATCCCAGTTTTTTACTAGTCTCTTAAAATTTATCAAATGTTCAGCTGATTTCAGTTCGTTTGGTAGGCTGTTTCAAATCTGTGGCCCAAGAGACTTCAGACTATTGGACCCAAAGGTTGTTTGGTTAGGCCTTACATGGGCTAGGTCATATGGATGTCGTAAAGAGCAACATGATGTCCGCAAATTAAAAATTTTCTGAATAAATAGTGGGGTTAATTGTTTGACTGTTTTAATATTTCAATGCAAAGGACTCTTTAGCGAGAGATGTCCATTGTACGTTTTTCTGAAATGGAAAGCAATTCATTGTATGAACTGGTATGATCATTTTAGAGAAATCTCAGAGCACGGTCTTGTAACTTTTCGATGTTCTGAAGAGATCTGGATCATGAAAAATACCAAACTAGAAGAAAGTACTCGAAATTCGAATAGATAAAGCTCTAAATAAGAATTTTTTCTCCCTAAAGCCAATGAACGACTTGAGTCTCAATAAAACACTGCTCTTTTTTTAGATCAGTGGGTGCTGTGAGGAATGAGGAAGAATTACATTTGGTAGGATCGTGTCATGGAAGTTAGATTACTATGTTGAAGTATTAATAGTATTTCAAGGTTTTTTCATGGTAGCAGAGGCTAATTGTGCTGCTACTAGATTGTAGCAAAGGAAACAAAAGGAGCAAATGCTGAAAAAGGTGAAAGATTACCACCGCTATTTTAGAATCCAGAAATACAGAGGTATGAAGATTGGAGATTTCAAGTCAAATCGTGGGAGACAGCATGTGAAAAGACAAAATTAAAGAGAGCTGAAAGGGGATGCAGGCTATATGATAAATTAAAGGATATACAATGTAAAGGAGTTAGTGAAAAGATTACTATAGCAGTACAGATGGGAGAGATTAATCCATTTGGTGATGATGCCATTGCATAGATTTTACAAACACCCAATAAATATTTCAAACAGATGATTTGACCATTATTCATTAGTCATGGCGTAGTGTCACTAAATTGCGGAGAGCAATAGAGGAAAAGATGGATGATTATGTTGATATATTTGAAAGGACGGTGGCAGAATTAGAAAGGGATGGTATTGTATTACCTAACAAAGTATTGGCTATGCAGTTAATTGACTCTGCAAAGCTGACTGACAAGGAAAGTCAGATAATCCTTACTGGAGTTAATTATGAAGAAGACATTGAAATGTATGAACAAAGCAAAAGGACCTTGAGGAAACTTTTTAGAGAACAAGTAGTAAGTCATAGCACCGTAATGAGAGAAGATCTAAATGCTGTAGAGGAAGCTCATTACACTACTTATAGAGGAAGATGTCAAAGCGGTGAAGCAAAATGCACAGGACGTTGAGGAAGAGGCTTGTTGAACAATGTGACTAATACACCAACAGTTCATAAGTATGGCTTTAAAGTGCTTATGAAGCGAACTTTTTTATTTCGGAAATATAAAGTCGCATACTTACTTTAGTAAAAAATCATACATGTAGCTTCTACACGTGAATAATATGTGAGATAATCGGGGTTTTTCTCTCAGTTTTGTAAGCGGATTTTCCCGACAACTCCAACGCGTCATGTGTCCCTTGACACATCCACACGAGGCAGGTATGGCGTCAAAGCAGACTGGCCTTCTCTAGCTTTGAGCATAGTAGACTATGCTTTGAAAAAGATACGAAGCGCAATGACCAGCTGTATATACTCTCTTATACTATTTTGTTTAGCTTCTAACTGTTTGATTACAGCCTCTCTCTCTCTCTCTCTCTCTCTCTCTCTCTCTCTCTCTCTCTCTCTCTCTCTCTCTCTCTCTCTCTCTCTCTCTCTCTCTCTCTCTCTCTCTCTCTCTCTCTCTCTCTCTCTCTCTCTCTCTCTCTCTCTCTCTCTCTCTCTCTCTCTCTCTGTCTGTCTGTATCCTCTCTTTGATACAGTTGGACTGCAACGTTCTGGATATCAAAGCTCTCTACTTCATCTCCGTCTGAACTGTTCTTTGATGCTGGTAGTCAGAATTACAGCTCACACGTTGCCTTTAAAATTTATTGTAAGCCTTCATAATTCAATATGGAATGACCTTTCTTGCCTGTGCGTGTCAAGGTATTTACGTCAAAACTCTTGTTCCAGGCCACTTCCGTTTTGTCGGAAATTTTTCTGCACGGAGAGCGTTACAATTTCATCTTTTCAGCTAGCAGGGCCGAAATTCACAAAAACTTATCTCACCATGAAAATAAGTGGATATTTTTACACCGATACCAGCAATAAAAAATTTCGGTTCATAAGCACTTTAAGTATGCAGAACAGAAAATCTGGTTGGCAACGTAACACTCCTGGACCAGATGAAAGCCCACTTACTTGTCATATATGAAATTCTATATTTCATATTAATGGATCTAATGGTCAAGGATGTCCAAAGTCATATGACAGTCTGCAGGCTTCATATGAAGCACCAGTAGAGAAGAACAGGGCAGAAGATGCAAATGAAGTGTGCAAAATAACACAAGAGGAAGTATCAATGAGTGAAGTGAGATATCAGGCCTTTCCCGGAGACGCGGGCTATAGCCCGCGCCCGCGCAAATCCCGCGCAAAATGAATTTGCGAGGGCTTTTCTCCGCCCACGCAATTTTTCAAGCCAACGTTCTCATTAAATCGCGCAGCTTAAGCCTAGTTCAGACGTCGAAATTTCATGCGCCGAACTAAATGTAGCGAATAAAGCTCATGAAAAGATCGACGTCTGAATCAAATTGGTTCTGCGCTTAATATTACGGTCGACCCAAAAAATAAGTTCGACCGGCCCAGTCGTACTTAATGCATTAAGTACGGTTTCAGTTCAGACGTCGAACTTTTCATGCGCCGTTCTAAAGGCATAATTTATTCTTGCATGAACTATTTGATTAATCCTGATGTAAGCTATTGTTCCAGCTATTGTTCTCAACTGCACGTGCGCAATTACCATAGAAATAGAATTCTTTGGCAATTACTGAGAAAGCCCGCGAAAAATTCCATCTCAGACTCGAAAATGGCGTCTGCACGTAAAAGTGATATCGAACCTACAGTTTGTATAGTCTGCTTTACACCAACTAAATATTCTTGCATCGGATGTCCCAACGTAATATGTGCAAGGTGCTCCTATTTCGAAAGTGACGAGGAAACGGAAGGTTGGATCGCTGGTAAATCAGTTGGGTACTGCAGGAATTGCTATGAGGAGAGGGTAGACGTTGATCCACTCGATTATAGACACATAGCGTCTGACGAGCTGTGGTCACCAGCAGCTACAAGAGCATTAAAGACAAGGTAGTGTGTTTCGTCTATCTAATTTTTTCGTTTGATTACAACTTTCTGTACAGTCATTCTGCCAAAAATGGCTCAGCATTTCACTTTAATGCCAGATGCTCCACTACACCAGTACGAGAAATTTCCTCTCTAGTGTAGTGTTTTATGCTGGATAAGTATGTCAAGGTACCATGAAGGAAATTCAATAAAATATTTTTTCTCCATAATTTCCCACTATAACTAATGAAGAGCCTTTTATATAGACTTTAATTGATTTAATGTTCTATTCTATTTGTTACAAGAAAACGATCGATTGTCATGGACCTCCATGAGGAAAATAGTGAGAGTGCGAGTGACACTGATCATGAAGTCACATACCACCAGCCAGTTGCCAATAAAGCAGCAAAGAAGAAAAAAATGGGGCGGAAAGGCAGATGGACAAATACAGTTCTGGATGACTTCATTGACATTGTTGCTAATAATGAGTCCTACAAAGAAAAGCTCATATTTAGAAACACAAAAAATCAACAGAATGGCAAAATATATGAAAAAATCCAGAAAGAGTTAGAAAGTCGATGTGAAGAAAGAGGAGAAGTGTTCACTTTCACAATTGGGCAACTGAGATCAAAGTTCAAGAAGTGTGTAGGAGAATGCAAAAAAGTTGCTCTAACAATAAAGAGTGCCTCTGGGGTAAAACGATTCCAAGATGAAAAGGCTTATGGATACTGGTTCAATCAACTTTTCCCACTGGTACGCAATCGTGATTCTTGCCAACCAGAATTAGCAGTCGAGCCATCAGCAAAGATTGCTGCTGAGGAAGAAGAGAGCTCAAATGACTCTAATGATCAGCAGAATAAAACTTTTGTGCCACTTAGAGGCAAAAAACGGGGAAAGAGGAATGAGACAAGTGATGCTATATCTGAAATGCTGTCTCTTATGAAGAGCACTATTGAAAATGATCCATTGAAAGACATCGTTGATTTCATGAAAGAGGAGTTGAAAGAAAGCCGTGAGCATGAGAAGAAACTAATGGAAATGCTACTTCAGCATAATCAGCAAAATCAAACTGCACAGCTCCACCCAGCTGTTCATGGAATGTCTCACTGGCAAAATGGCTTCCTACATCAGCTTCCAACATTCCCACAGAGATTTGATACAAGCTCAAATCAAGGTGCCTTCTCTATAGGAAGATCAACACCTTTGAGTTCTGAAGAGACAGAAAAATGTGAAGAAAAGACTTATTATTCATTGTAATTTCTGCTTTTTTAACCCAGTAATATAACTATTTCAGTCACTTTTTGCTACAATGTTCACTTATGGTTTATTACATTATGATAAAGCCACATTTACAGAGTGTGAAAAGGACTTGTGCCGAGGATGATAGGTATAGTCCTATGTCAAATTGCATATATTTGCTAGGATTAGACTTTTTAACACATCAGATATTTTAAATCAATATACAAAGGTGCAGCAGTTAAGTCTTTAAATGAAGATATGCTGAAATAGCATTTACAAAACAAATTCTGATGTCTTGTTTTAAAGGGTATTGGGGTAACAAGTTTAAAATAAAATTCTATCTATAACTAGGAAACAACTAAGGTGGATTTCCCAAACTAGCTTTATTTCACCCTATTCACAGACTTAATCCCATTTTTAGTAAATTGAGAGGTTTCTCATCTTACCAATTCTAGATGCATTTGCTACCTAGTAGGGTTTGTCTGTGACAATAATGAACAAATCATCTGAAAGTAACTGAGATTGTGCTGCAATACTTCACCCTGACAGATAGATAAATGTGAAAGTGTATGCTATACTAAGAGCTACATATTATCTTATAAATGTTATTGTTATGAAAAAGTCCTTTCTCAAAATTCCTCTGCCTTAATTTTTTCCTGCCAGAAGTGCTTTGCCAAGGTGCTTCTGATCTTGACTGCCTCCTTTTCAGAGTCATTCATTTTCTGGACCATTGTCATATTTAACATATCTCTGACTTCTGTACTTCTTTGCAGACCTGCAGTAAGATCCCAGTATTTAGGCAGTTTATCATTGTGCAAAATACAAATATTGTGCAAAACAACACAAGCCAGTGTGACAATTTTCACCTCCTTAGCATTACTTTCACACTTGCGATGCAGGACACGCCAGTGGCCTTTCAGTTGGCCAAATGCTCTTCAGCCACCATTCTTGCTCTGCTGAGACGATAATCGTAGTACCTCTGCTGTTCAGTTAGTCCTGCATTGCTGTAGGGTTTCATTATCCAGGACTTAAGGGGAAATGCTGAATCAGCAAGCACCAAAGCTGGAATATAAACTCCACCAATTTCCTTTCCAGTTTTCAAAAGGGTTTCATTTTCCATTAGGCTTCTCCACATATCAGTTGACTGAAAAATTATTGAATCATGTGAATTGCCAGGGAATCCACAGCTGCACCAAATAAATCTATAGTGGGAATCAACCATGGCCATCAAAACAACTGAATTGAAGTTCTTAAAGTTACGGTATTCTTTACATGATTCTAATCCTCCAGCAGGACACTTGACTGGTATATGGCAACCATCTACAGCTGACCAACAACATGGGAACTGCCATGCCTCTTCCATTTCACTTATTTTCTCGCAAAGTTCAGCTTCAGAGTTGGGCATATATCTGGTAACATGCTGATCCCAAAGGCAATCTACTATTGCTTTCGCTACCTCTGAAACTATGGTACAGACTGTAGAAGTTCCAAAGCCAGTCATTTGGGAAATTGTGTAGAAATAGTCTCCTCGACCAAGTCGGTAGAGACAAAGGGCCAGCCTTTGCTCAGGAGAAATCGGTACTTCAGTTACTGTCTCTCGCTCAATGGCGTGTCTTATCCTCTCCAAAATATAAAGGAAAGTGCAAATGTTTACCCTGAAGGCCTTCTTGAATCTTGCATCAGTGTATGTGTTCCACACAACATTCCACCATCCTCCATTGCGTTGCAAACGTCGACATGACCGAAGTGCTGGCTTGTTTCTAAAAGCATTCAACACCCAAAGTAGGGCTGTCATGCAAAGTTTTACCAGCCGCCTTCTTCTTAGAATTGCTGATGCAATACTCGCAAGAAGGAGCTTTCTTCGTTGCCTGTTTCTTTGTATCAGGTTCTTTACAGCAATGACTTTGACCAAAGTATGATTTTCTGCCATGTTCAATTCTGCCACTCTCCCGCCTTTCTTCAAAGTAAAATTATACCGCAACATTGTAGTGATTCCCTGATTTTCAAATCGAGGCTGTCATCCTGTACTATTTAGTTCGATTCATGAAAAGTACGACGTCTGAACCAAATGCGGATTAAATTCATTTGGGTCGACCTAAATTTGCAATAAGTTCAGCGCATGAAAAGTTCGACGTTTGAACTAGGCTTTAGCTTTCCAATGGTTGAACTACTTACCATTAAATATCAGGGTGTTAGTAAATAACGTCTATGTGTTTATAAACTGGCGATATAAATAGGAGATTTCCGTTTCCTTATATAGCACATGTTAACAACTTTTGTATTACCCTCTTAAAACGTTCAATGGAATAGGAAATGTTTCCGCACGAAAGGAACAGCCCATAGCATGATTACGGTTGTAATGCAAACTTTTAAGGTAGTAGTACAAACAAAAATGCCTTCTTAATGTGAATAGTGTTTAAAGAATTGGCAAGGTAATGTACTTTTGCCTTTGCAAATACTCAAATGTAAAAACTAATCAACAGTTCTGCAAGGGCTAAATAGCCCACGCAGCCAAATGTACAAGGGCTTTTTATAGCCCACCTGGTATTTTTTCCCGGAGAGGCCTGAGATATGAAGGTTTACTAAACAGTTGCTGTTAAGCAAATGTTATTTTAAGTTTGGTGTTGAGTCAATTGTCAAGTCTTTAGGAAAATATGAATTTCCATGTTATACTGCTGGAGAGAAGACAACCATTTTGCTGATGTCGTAGATAGAGATATACCTTTATTAACTTCAAAGGCTGAAATGAAGAAGAGGGGATTTAAGCTAAACTTGGAAGATGATAGTCTAGAGGTAAAAGGGAGAAGAATAGAACTAGATACTACTGAGAAAGGAGGTTACAAAATTTCAATGAGAAATACTGAAGTTGTCAACATAGCAAGCATTGAGAAGAAATCAATAGAAGACAAGCAGAATTTACTTGAGATATTGCCTAGGCAGTTTTATCATCCATCAGAAAAGGCATTCAAAAACTTGATGATGGACCTGGAGAATATAACAAGGAAGTGAAATCAATTATAGATGATAGTTATAGCAGCTGTCAGTTTTTTAAAAGATACAAGAAAATTAAAGTAAGGCCAGCTATTTGTCTCCCATTGGCAAAAAAGTTCAATGATCTAGTTGCCATGTACTTGAAAAAATTTCAAAATGTCTACTTCATTCAATTCATTGATGTGGTCAAAGCATTTATAATAGACTGGATTGCTATGGGATTGGGTACACCAAATAGAGTATTAGTTGATAATTTGGGGGAATTTGACAATGCAATTTATATTCAAGCAATGGAACAGTACAATGTTGAATTAATTACCACAAGGGCAAATTCACCATGGAGTAACAGTATATGTGAGAGAAACCATGCTGTTATTGATTTGATGGTTCCAAAGACGCAAGAGGAACAGCCAAAACTTGAACTGGAAATTGCACTTTCTGGTGCAGTAAATACAAAAAAATTGTCTAATGAATCATAATGGTTTTGCACCAGTACAGCTAGTAAAAGAGCAGCTTGCACTTTTACCATTTGTGATAAATAACAAGTTACAAGCTGCAGATATAGAAGAACCAGAAGATGATATGGTGCTGAAACATGTAAATGCAATGTAAGCATCAAGCAAAGCATTTACACAAGTTGAAAATTTTGAAAGAACTAAAACAGCATTACAGCATCCCGTGAGATCATATGATGAATATTACAGCACTGGAGAAAAAGTTTTCTATAGAAGGGAAGATAATAACAGATGACATGGGCCAGCTACAGTAATAGGGCAGGACAGTAAAGTAGTTTTTAAGGCATGGATCAAGAATTGTAAGAGTAGCAGTATGTCAACTAGTGAAGCTCAACCCAGTATCTAAAGCAAATGATAATACCATGGATATAACATATTTTCAAGCAACCAAAGGTAGAACTAGCAACAAACAAATCTAAGTGAAATAGATACAGATGAGGTTGGAAGTATTTTTGATGAGGAACAAATAGTTGAAAGTTTACAGAATTCTGAGCTAGGTACTGATGAATTAGAGGAGCAAGCTGAAAATGTGGAAGATCAAATGAAGCAAGCCAGATCAGGTAGAATTGTAAAGAAACCATTGAGATACATCCTAGAAGATGGCGAATGGCAAGAGAAAGTGGATCAAGCAAGATCTTTCAATGACAGTAAAAATTATAATGAAGAAGAGGTTGCTATTGTTTATATTTCCAAACAAAGGCAGTTAGATTCAGAAGTTATTGAGGCAAAAAGAAGAGAGTTAAACAACTGGAAAAACTTTGAAGTTATTGATGAAATAGAGGATAACAGTCAGAAATGCATTAGTACTAGGTGGGTGATTGTTGAGAGCAAATACCAAGATGGATCAATAGGAGTAAAAGCAAAGCTAGTTGTAAGAGGATTTGAGGAGGAGGAAAGCTATCAGGTTGATGCACCTACAGCCCGTACTTACTAAAAGACAGAACTAGCCAAAACGAGCCAAAATGACCCACAAAATAAGCTGAAATGACCCAAAATGACCCTTAATGACCCAAATAAGCCAAAATGACCCCAAAACGGCCAAAAAGACTCAAAATGACCCCAAAATAAGCCAACGTGACCCAAAATTACTAGAAAATAAGCCAAAATAAGTCAAAGCAACTCACAAACAAGCCAAAATGATCTATACAAGACAAAATAATCCAAAAAAAAACAAAATTACGCAGTCCTGAAGGAAATTCCCAATGCGCCAGCAAAGCGAGGGTGTGAAACAATCATCTTGAAACTCAGACATTTAAAAAAATTGTGACCTAATAACATAAAATGCCGGATACATGCAGTGCAAGGTGAGAATGGATAGAACAAGCTGAATTTCCAAAAATATTCAGGTATGTGTGTCTGCGGCCTTATATCTGCAATTGTGCATATTTGATGGGGGCCAGGTCGCTTTTCCGACAGTTCGCTTTTCCGACAGTTCGATATTCCGACAGTTCGATATTCCGACAGTTCGATATTACGACAATTCGATATTCCGACTGTTGGAGAAAAAACGTTAATTTACCTAAAAATACCAAAAATCAAGGAAAATTTCTTACAGTAGGATTAGACAATATTTTTCTGCTACTGTCTATTAATTTGAAACAATGTTGTCGGCTCAAGCTTCTTCGTTTTTTTCCCTGTCTTAGTCAACCGAGCTAACAAGGGCGAAAATCGTTATTAACCAATCAGCTTCATACTCTCATATGCTGTAAAAGCCAATCAGAGCTCGTAGAGGCCCCCTGACTCTTCTGAAAATGTAAACAATGGCGGCCAAACAGCCGCCGAGCTGTGGGAAAGTGACGCTCGAACTCCGAACTGCTGCATGCAAAAAACGCTCAAAACAAAATAAACTGATGTTTTTCATTTAATATAGGAGTCATTCTAGGTTTTCATCGTGCGCATTTTGAAAACTCCCTATTAAACTGGAGATATGACAGTTTAAAGTTAGCCTAAATTCGCCAAATTTGCACTACACTTGAAGCTTCGAACCACAGTACAGTATTTACCACACATCCACACAGACTGTCTGCTTTTAAATTGAAATCATCTTATAAAGTCATACAAACTATTGAATTTCTAACAATTTCAATTAGGCTTTTACAATTTTAACCATTTGTTAGATACCAAAAAGGCCTTCTTTAACACAATTCTCTCTATCTACTGTACATCAAATTTTGTTACTTGAATTTTGAAAAGGTAACTTGGTCACCTGAAGAAAATTGAAATCCAACAGTAATTGTTGCTATCATTAATTATTGCCGCATCCTAATGCGGCGAGGAGGCCTATCTTTATTTTCGGTTCAACACTAATTTTTTTCATGGAATATCAATTTGTAATAAGTCTACATGATGATGCAGGGGGCTATCACCACAAATTCTCTACATACAAGTCTAACACTCCCGAGAGAATTGAACGCCCGTCGTGTTAAATCAATATTACAAAAGTACATTTTCAGATCAAAAATAACAATTCACGTACTGTTCGAATGAGTAGCGTGGATTAATTTATCACATTTCATTTAAATTCTCGGTGGAGATGGCCGTGGCCACGAGGAAATTTGCTGAATCATCAAAAGCACTTCTTGTTGGTCAACATAAACATCACCCAAATCCTCATCGATAGTACTGTTGGAATTTTCATGTTGATCAATCTCACCTTCAAGTTCGGCTCCATCATCAACGCAAAAGGTCAGATCTTTGATGGATTCATTGGCTTTCCTCGATAGATCTTGGATTTTACTTTTCAGATGAATTTTGCAAACAGGACACTCGCTCAAAGCCGGCAAATTGCAATCAACGTGGAAAGAATGCCCGCATTGAAAAAGTTTCCATATGGGGCTGGCTGAACTGCATCCATGTTTGTCGCATTTCCTAGATGGCAGTGGTAGGTTTTTGTTTCAAAATATTCAAATAGATCGGTAGATTAAAATACTGTATTTTAAGCAGTTGAGTTAGTATGTTTTCGCAATTTCAGAACAAAATAGAGTGTGAAGCCAATTGATATATCAAAGTAATGAAATACGACGAATCATTTCATTGAGCATTTAATATGGTAACAATCGAAAAATATTAAAGATCAAAGTAAAGAACAGTGCTAGCTAGATCGTTAGGCACTACTTACTTTTCATTTGAAGGCATAGTCTGAGGATCGTTATATGCAAGTGGTAAAACTTCATTACTGACGATTTCATTGCCAAATATGTTCGGAAGCATCCATTTTGTTAGGGTCTTTTTCTGTCCCCTGGTCCTACGTATCATCTTTGCTTGTCCTGGATTATCTCCGATCCTTTCAAATTTGCTAATTAAAAACTTTGCAGCTTGAAGCTTTAAACTTTTGATCTTTTTTGGGCAGAACGCATGCTTTCTTTTCGAAACAAACCATGATTGGAATTCTTGAAGATCATTTTTACAGGCATCAATTTCTCTTGCCTTTCGAAAAATTTGCTCTCCAGTGTCCGTGGACTTTGTTTTGCTTCTCAGGATGGAATGAAAGTTTTCGACGGGATATTCATCAAAGGCGTTTAAATGATTAGAGAGGACGTGGTAAAGAGGATGGCCAGTTATTTGCAAATGATAGAAAGAAGTGAGAAGAATTATAAGGGCTTTGTTGTAATGTCTTCTATTGAAAATTACTAGCATCACCCAGCAGCGAAGGATAGAATGGAAGAAATTCTCAAAGTAGTTATTTTTGAACTCAATGGAGTACAGACTTAAAACTAGAGGGCAGTAATTATCGAGAAGGTTTAGGATGGTAAGATATTCTGTATCTTTGCATTTGTCAAAAAGAGCCATTATTTCATCTCGAATTAATGACCAACCACCATACAAAATTTCCAATAGCAAAGACTGGCGCCAGGCTTTTGGCTTCTTAGCCAAAACTGCCTTTCTACCAAACAAAAAGCAATGCATTTCTTTAAAGAGAGGATAGAATTTCAGTACAACAGATTGCCTTGAATTCAATGAGATGTGCAATGGGCCAATAAAAGGAAGAATGTTACGTTTATTACGAAGAAATACTGTATCACTGTATACAAACTGACGCATGTAGAATTGTGTTGGCCAGTCACCAATGAATGGTACAAAAAATTTGGCAAGATAAGTGGAAAGCCCGTTATGAAAAATGTATTCGAGAGCAGCAACGGTGTCCTGAAAGTTTTTTAAAGGCATCTCCAAGCAATCTACCAGTTTTGTGTTATGCATTGATCTCATTTCTTTCAATTCTGTTTGCTGATAATCATGAATAAGGAGCCTTCTTCTTTCTTCCTCTGGATCAAAATACTTGGATGTGATATAATCAGGCATTACTTGGGCATATGTTTTTGATAATGTGCTCATGCATCTATCCACTATTGCTTTAAGTAAAGAGTCATTAGCTGGCTCTTTGTTCAATGCACTTGCATTTCTTTCTACTGGTATGGCATTTATGTTTTTGAATACTTTGATGAGAAGAGTTGACATATGAACTGACTGTGATTGCTTTTTATCAGAAGGGCGATGCATGGTATGAATATTGTGAAAGTCGTCAATGAAAAAGACAATGAAGTGCTGTTTATCTGCTGCCTCTTTAATGAACTCATTTACAGATGATAGGTGACTTGAAGCTGATGAAAGTGATGCTAAGGTAACTGTGCGAGGATGGGCAGTGATTCCTAGGTTTCTTAGTGATGCTAAACCACAATCGCTAATTCCATGCTGGGATAGTGTTCTGGAAAGGGCAACCTGGAACCAATTGGCTCGCTGAGACTGTCCATACATCATCATATAAATCACAACCATTGTCCGGATTTTATTTAAGTAGCATCGACTTTCAGAGGCTCTGTCCAGGCACATAGCGTTATGAATAAACGGAAATATGTTTAAGGCATTGGCTTCTAGACATATCCTCTCCAATTTTCCTGGATCCATTTCAGGGTACCCATTAGCCCCAAAAATTTCATTACACTTTGCTCTAACTCTTATGATTTCTTCTTTCATATCAAATTTAGCAGAAGACTTTTGTGCTATTTCATCATACAATTCCTGCCTAAAAAAACCAGAAATGTCTGTTTGAGAGGACTTTTCTTCTGTACCAGCTTGGGTTTTCGAAGACAAAATTATCTGCGAATCGTTTTGAAGTGGAAGCTGACCAGAGGAGGATGCTTGAGAACATAATTCAGAGTCTTCTGTTTCAGTTACTGATGACTCCCATTCAAAATCACTTGTTGTGGATCCATGCTCTTTTAAAACGGCTTGTATCTACAAAAAATGAATTGATTTTGAAAATTTTGTCTTAGTATTAAGATTGTAGAAATACATAAATCGCTCAAATCACTCAAATCAAACGAGTCTTGTAGAGATGCATAATTCACAAAAATTATAAATATCAGATATTGCTCAAATTGTACCATATATACTGACAAATGGAAAGGGCATTCAAGAGAGCCCCCATTTTTGGCTCACTTTTCTCACCAGTGGTCTTGAGCGTCCCTCCCTTCCTGTTGGGCCCCTTTCCCCTAATATAGTTCCGGCGTCCCTGGGCTGGTATATAAATACAAATAAAAAAATTTACTAACCTTTACAATTAATTGCGGTGTAATTTTTTTTATAAATTTCCTCTTTAAAATCCCTTTTTCACAGCAATACGTGAGACAAAGCGAACAGCAATTTGTTATATTTTTCCTTCTTTCATCTCTTTCAACTTCAATGGCTCTAAATACATTGATAACTTTCCCCAAGCCATTAGCTCGCAAAGAAATTATGTTTTTTCTCTGTTGTATCGCCAGTCCATGCATAATGAAGAGGATTATGACAAAGCCTTGTGAACACTTTCGGCATTATTAAGTAATTTTCTTTAAAAACTTAATAGTATCGTATCAAGATAAGTCAAATAAATTCTCCAAACAACATTCCTTACAGCTTTGTTTCAACATAACAGGGGTTTCGTAAAGTACATTTAACATTTGATCTGAAAATGTACTTTTGTAATATTGATTTAACACGACGGGCGTTCAATTCTCTCGGGAGTGTTAGACTTGTATGTAGAGAATTTGTGGTGATAGCCCCCTGCATCATCATGTAGACTTATTACAAATTGATATTCCATGAAAAAAATTAGTGTTGAACCGAAAATAAAGATAGGCCTCCTCGCCGCATTAGGATGCGGCAATAATTAATGATAGCAACAATTACTGTTGGATTTCAATTTTCTTCAGGTGACCAAGTTACCTTTTCAAAATTCAAGTAACAAAATTTGATGTACAGTAGATAGAGAGAATTGTGTTAAAGAAGGCCTTTTTGGTATCTAACAAATGGTTAAAATTGTAAAAGCCTAATTGAAATTGTTAGAAATTCAATAGTTTGTATGACTTTATAAGATGATTTCAATTTAAAAGCAGACAGTCTGTGTGGATGTGTGGTAAATACTGTACTGTGGTTCGAAGCTTCAAGTGTAGTGCAAATTTGGCGAATTTAGGCTAACTTTAAACTGTCATATCTCCAGTTTAATAGGGAGTTTTCAAAATGCGCACGATGAAAACCTAGAATGACTCCTATATTAAATGAAAAACATCAGTTTATTTTGTTTTGAGCGTTTTTTGCATGCAGCAGTTCGGAGTTCGAGCGTCACTTTCCCACAGCTCGGCGGCTGTTTGGCCGCCATTGTTTACATTTTCAGAAGAGTCAGGGGGCCTCTACGAGCTCTGATTGGCTTTTACAGCATATGAGAGTATGAAGCTGATTGGTTAATAACGATTTTCGCCCTTGTTACCTGGGCCTAGAAATATCCGCTGAAAATTTTAGGAGCAGTCAAGGAAGCAATATTCCAAAATATTGTTTTAGTTAAATTGGCTGCCAAAATCTTACTGTGTTCTTTCAATTTGAAAATAAGATTTTATATTATTCTTAAGTCGTTGAATTTTCGAAAGTCGGTTGGAGTAGCATCTTAGGATGAAATACTCTTTCAGCACCCGCCATAAAATAATATACCGTTCTTATAAAAATATTTCATCATGTCTGGTGCCCTGGAAACAAATTTTACCCCCTTGCCCTTTTCATGTGCAGGCGTCCCTGGTCTTGTTAATGCACTTACCTAAGGAATGTACTATAACATAGTCAAAATCAACTGTCGGAATATCGAACTGTCGGAATATCGAACTGTCGGAATATCGAACTGTCGGAATATCGAACTGTCGGAATATCGAACTGTCGGAATATCGAACGGACCCCATTTGATGATATATCTAGCAAGAGGTACATGAGATACCGGAGCTATGGATAAAAGGGAAGTGTAACAAAATCATTATGTTAAGTGTCTTATTTTGCATTGTCAGAAAAAGAATACAGATTTGGTGAAAGGTTACTTATCAAATATTGTTGCAGTAACTTATGAATGATGATGACTTCTCTTATAAAATGAAGTCCTCTTAATGTTGATTATATATGGTGATTTCATCTCCTATTTCATATGTGTCAAGGCGCTGGCATCGCTTGGCGCAGCAGAACAGCATGATTAGCGCGCGCTTGCTGTGCAAGGCTGGTTTATGTTAGGAAAATATATTAGTTTGACAGTTCATACGGTTGTTTTTTACTGTTTGCACGTTCTCATATGTATCAGTTGTAGTTGTAGAGATGGAGTGACAGTGATAAATCTTACAGTTCAAGCAACAATTTTGTTTTCTTTGCCTACGCCTTCATTAAATTTTAGATAGGGGTATCGGTAGCGGTACCGGTCCCAACACAATTGGAGGCACCACCCGGATAGAATGATGGCGAGGGAAAATGAATCAGAAATGTTGCAGGAACTTGCTGTTGGTATCGGAATGGAATTGAAAAAGCTACGGAAGGTGCGAGGGGCGCACAGAGCATACGTTACACGGACATTGCCGGCAGCTAGAGAGAGCGTTAGAAAGTTTCGGATAGATGGCAACAAAAGGGACTTGTTGAAATACAAGGAAATTTTAATGGATAAAAAGGACATGCTTCGGAGTCTAGACGAGAAGATTCTGGACATTATGGGTGAAGAATGCGATGGGGCAGCATGCATTCAAGAGGTTGAAGAATCGGAATCAATTTTAATGGGGGTATCAGAGATACTAGCGGAGATCGAAGAAAAGTTGGGAACGGGTGCGGCCGTGCTTCATCAAGCACAGATGGAAAATGTGTCGTTGTCAGGGAGCAGTTCGGCAAAGAAAGCTAAAGCCAAGCTACCCAAATTAGAACTGCAGACATTTAACGGAGAACCCCAAGATTGGCCTGAGTTTTGGGACGCTTTTAGCAGCATCATAGACCAAGACGAAGACCTCCCAGACGCGGTAAAGTTTCAGTACTTGAGAAAGTCCTTGTTAGAACCAGCCAGGTCGGTTATTTCTGGGTTCCAAATCACAGCATCAAACTACAGAGCAGCAGTAGAGCTATTACAACAGCGCTATGCGAAACCCACCTTGATCAAACGAGCACACATGAATGCAATGATGACTATCAAGGACGTATATGATGAAAGACAGATAGATAAGATGCGAGCTCTGCACGACAAGGTAGAAACACATTACAGAGGATTGAAAGCAATGGAAGTAGATGAGGAGACATACGCCAGCATTGTTGTGCCTGTTCTACTAGAAAAGATCCCTCAAGGTGTTCGATGGAACATGATCCGTGCGGCAGATACAGATCATTTGGAATGGAACGTGGGGAAATTTCTGGAACATCTGAAGAAAGAAGTGCAAGTTCGAGAAATACAGGTTCCAATTTTCGGACCAGGAAATACCGAGAGAAGACATCAGCCCTCAAGGCGATTTCCAGACAAACTGAGTGATGGAACAGCCACAGCCTTGCACACATTTCGAGCAGACAGATTCAGAAAACGGTGTGCCTTTGCCAACAAGAACATGAAGAAGAACATTGTGACCAGGTAACAAATGTGAATGCCCGTAAAAATATTGTTAGAAAGTATGGACGTTGTTTCATCTGTATCAGTAAAGGCCACAAAGCTGTAGAATGTAGATCAAGATTATTTTGCAAAGTATGTAACGGTAGACATCATGTAGCTTTGTGTGAGAGGAATAGGGACTCGCAATCTAGCAAAAGCATGCACCCTGCCAATCCCACTGCTCCCCCTATCGTAGGATCCATTCTAGGTAGCGCGAATGTAACATCTTGCACCAGCAGCTTAGGCCCAACTAGTTCCGCCGCGTTGCAAACCGCGCAAGCAGTTGTGAATGGGAGTAATGAGAATACCGTGCGTGTGTTATTTGACAGTGGGAGCCAGAAAACATTTGTTACAAGAGACGTAGTGGAGAAGGCGAAATTAGGAATCGTGAGGAAGGAAACTTTGGGAATAAAAACATTCGGAAGTGAGGAAATCGACAGAAAAGTGAGAAATGTGGTAGAATTTGATTTGAGAGCTATGAACGGAGGGAGGCGAATTAAAATAGAAGCATACGTTGTGGAAAAGATATCTGATGTTGCCAATTGCCATGTAGAACATGTGCAGATGTTATATCCACATTTAACCAGTATTGAATTTTCAGATGTTTCTGATGAGGATTGTTTAAGAGTTGATGTTTTAGTTGGAGCGGATTACCCGTGGGATTTTCAAGGCCAAGAGACAATAAGAGGGAAAAAGAACGAGCCAGTGGCAGTAAGGACGGAATTGGGTTGGGTACTATCAGGACCTTTGAGAGGTAAGTCAATCATTCAGTCCTTAAATAGCACTAATGTAGCCTTTGTTGAAACCAGCCTGGAAAACAAGGTGGAAAAATTTTGGGACCTAGATACGGTAGGTATTAGAGAGGATAGAAGTATTTATTCTGAAGTAATTGATGATATTACATACGATGGAGAGAGGTACTCGGTAAGTTTGCCATGGAAAATTGGGCATAAGCAGTTATCGTCAAATTTTAACACCACATTTGCTAGACTTAAGTCGCAAATAAGGAAACTTAAGGAAACACCAGCATTGTTATGTTGTGATTGGCATAGCGGCAACCCTTTATATATATATTGGAATGCAGCCAACAGAAGCTTCTTAACAAACGTTGTTACACTTTTTAGTTAGTTGTAGTCGTTTGAGATGAAATAAAGACGTTGCCATTAACTGAGTCTTTCTCTGAGAACCCTTTAAATCGCAACATTGGTGACAGAGGTAACAGAGAAGTGTACCCAGAATGGCAACTTTTTCAATTCAACCTGAGAAGTTTGATTCAGGCGATATTGTTTCCTGGTTTCGCCAATTCGAATGCTGCTCTACTGCCAATGCTTGGAATGAGGAGAAGCAGTTACAAGTTCTACCAGCCTTTCTAAGGGGGCCTGCTGCCGCCTATTTCCATGCTTTGCCCGACGAGGTGAAAGGCTCGTATCGGAATTTGAAAGAACAATTGCTGGCCTCCTTTTGCCCTGCTGTTGATCGCGAACGAAATTTTGCGACATTTGAACATCGCCTTCTCCGGCCAGACGAGGACCCCACTATATTTTTATGGAATTTGAAGGACTTACTTTCAAAAGCCGATCCTTCCCTCAGCGATGCTGCACGAGAGGCCCTATTAAGCAGGCAATTTATGCGTGGTTTGCCCGAAGGCATACGGTTGAAACTCTTAGAAGCCAATCCAACGCCGTCATTGGCGGAAATGGAGAACTTCGCAAAACGTTTTCGGGCTATTCGTCAAGCAGATATCCCCACTTTGACCTTTGCCGTCAAACCGGCCGCTGGAGTTGATGACGAAAAGATGGCAAGCAAATTTCACAGCCTTCAAGACACTGTGACGCAACTTACTGCCGCAGTTACTGCTTTGACAGACCGCCATAAGCACCTTGAAGCCGCGATGTCTGCCCCTACTCCTCAGCCGCCCCACCAACCTTTCACGCGCCGTTTTACCGCTCCACGTATGCAGAACAGTGCACCAGATGGATTTCACCCCCAGACACGTCAAAATACAAGATCACGGAACAACCAAGCCCGTCGCTGCTTTAATTGTAATGGACTTGGGCATTTTGTGAATTCCTGCCCCTATACTTTACAATGTGCCCTCTGTGCGGGCTGGGGCCATGAACAACACCAATGCGCCAACAACTATGTCTGTTCCTCACAAGGCTCATCGATGTCTGGTAAGTCTTTAAACTTCAAAGGGGTGCCTCAATAGAGGGCTGGGTTGAAGGTCACCCCTGTATTTTCTCTGCTGGGTCATGCACGGCTTCGTTTCAAGCCCCCAACCAGCCACTTGTTTCTTGCCTTTTCGGGGATTTAACCTTTCCCGCCTTAATTGATACCGGGTCTATGGTCTCGTTTCTATCTCGAGACACATTTAACAAATTGCGGCCTCGGCCACTTATTCAAAACACAGTTCAGCACTGCGTTGGAATAAATGGCCTGCCTTTGCCGGTTGATGGGATTGTGCAGGCTTCTCTTACCTTTCCTGGTAATGGCGATGTTTATACCGGTAAGTTCTTAATTTCCGAAAAATTATTTTCCCCCTTGGAGTGTGTTCTTGGGTGGGACTTTCTAACCTCCAATGGGTTGGCACTAACTAGAGAGCGCACTGGCACTTATTACTTAGTAGGTCGCCATGGGAAGACCCTCATTACCCCTAGAGATGAGGCCCCCACCTCCCTTTCTCCCCCTCGTCCTCTTACCGATAGCGTCGTTAGTAATTCCGATGTGTTTTCCCAATGCCCTTCGAGGAGTCCTGTTCCTATTACTTTAGTGAATAGTGTTTGTTTGCCAGGTAGAACCGAAGCTTTTGTTTTAGTACACGTTCCTAAAAGTGCCAAAGATCAGCTAGGCATGATAGCACCTATCCAGCATGACTCGTTGCCAAGCCATCTCTTAGTAGCGTATTCTGTCAACCAGGCCGTAGGTAGACAGGTAGCTCTTAGAATCATGAACACATCTAATTGTGATATTACTTTACAGGCTGGACAGCGCATAGGTGAGTATTGCCCTCTCCTTGATACCCTGTCTTCTGTGGATACACAGGGCACTCCCCTACCTAATTATGCTAAAGCATTTTCTTGCCAGCCTGCCAATAAAGTTAGTCTTATTGAAGAGCTGAAAGCGGTTATCAGTCCCTCGTTGAATGACCATGATCGTCAGGTCATTTTAAATACGCTCCTAAAGTACGCAAATGTATTTGACGAAAGTCTTGGCTATACTGACGTGATAACTCACACAATCAATACTGGTAATACTGACCCCATACGGCAATACCCGAGGCGATTCCCATACGCTTATAGAGATGAAGTCAACAGACAGATTTCTGACATGTTGGAACAGGGGGTTATCCAACAAAGTACTTCTCCATGGGCCTCCCCCATAGTTTTAGTAAAGAAGAAAGACGGTAACTTTCGTTTTTGTGTGGACTACCGTAAATTAAACGCTGTGACGAAACGGGATGCTCACCCCCTCCCTAGAATTGATGACCTTTTAGATTCTCTCCAGGGATCGACCATGTTCAGTACTCTAGATCTTAGATCTGGTTATTGGCAGATAGCTATGTCACCTGAAGATCGTGAAAAAACAGCCTTTATTACTCCTGAGGGGTTATGGGAATTTCTGAGAATGCCATTTGGTGTGTCTAATGGTTGTGCCACTTTCCAAAGGGCTATTCAAATTGTACTGTCTGGCCTTAAGTATGATACGTGTTTGTGTTATTTTGACGACATAATAATTCCATCCATAAATTTACAGCAGCACTGTGAAAGGCTTGAGTTAGTTTTAGGTCGTTTTCAGCAACATAACCTTCGTGTTAAAGCCTCTAAATGTTGTTTTGGCGCTGATAGAGTCACGTATTTAGGCCATGTCGTTTCATCTGCTGGGATTCACACGGATCCCCACAAAATTGAAGCTGTTTCTGCTCTCGCTCCTCCCACCAATGTGCAACAAGTACGGTCATTCTTAGGTTTAGCAGGGTACTACCGTAATTTTATACCCAACTTTGCAGTCCTGTCTGCCCCTCTTGTGCAGCTTACCAAGAAAGGTTCCTCTTTTTCCTGGACTGACTTGCAGGAGCAAGCCTTTCTGCAACTTAAATCCTTACTTTGTAGCGCACCCATTCTCGCTTATCCTCAATTTGACAAACGTTTTTTCTTGCAGACGGATGCCTCTGATAAGGGACTGGGTGCTGTACTAACTCAATTAGATAACTCTGGTCGAGAACACGTGATATCGTATGCTAGTCGTTCACTTTTAGACCGTGAGAAATGCTATTCTACCACTGAAAAAGAAGCTTTAGCCATCATCTTTGCCATTGATCATTATCGTGTATATCTACTGGGAAGAGACTTCACCTTGATTACTGATCATAGCGCCTTACAGTGGCTCCACTCTGTAGAGCCAAAGGGACGGCTTGCTAGGTGGGTTATGGCCCTTCAGGAATTCTCTTTTGTTGTTAAGCATCGCCCTGGTACCGCTAACCAAAACGCTGATGCTTTATCTCGCATGCCATTGCCAACATCTAGTTGTCCCCCAGTTTCCTCTGACCCCCCTATTTCACCCTTAGCTACTTATGCCACTACCATGACTCCAGGCTACAATTTACAACAAGCCCAACAAGATGATCCATACATATCCACCATTATGGAGTTAAAACTAGCTGATATGCCCAAGCCCCCGTATTTTGTATGGGCTGGCACACCATCCTTGCGCGTATTTTGGCATTGTTGGGATGATCTTTATCTAGTTAATGGACTTCTTGTCAAAAACCTTTCTGCTAATCATTCCTTGCCACGCTATTCATTTGTCATACCTGGCCACTTGGTCCAATCGGTCATGCAAGGCCTTCATTGTAGTCCTTTTTCTGGTCATTTAGGACTCAAACGCACTCTTCTTAAGGCTAAAGAGCGGTACTTTTGGCCGCATATGACTACTCAGTTACAAGATTTCGTCAAAAATTGTCAGGTCTGTGCACAAATTAAACTGGATCCTAACCACATAAAGGCTCCCTTGCAATCTATTACCGTTAATGAGCCATTTATATTTTGGGCAATGGACTATATGGGTCCCTTGCCTGAAACCACACAAGGGAACAAACATTTGCTGGTTATTATGGATCATTTCACCAAATGGTGTGAGGTGTTTCCTACCAAAGACCAAAAAGCTAGGACTGTTGCTGAAATCCTAGTGTCAAAAGTTTTCAGTAGATTTGGGCCACCTACCGTTATCCACTCCGATCAGGGCAGAAATTTCGAAAGCAATTTGATGCATGAAATATGCTGCCTAATGGGCGTACATAAATCTCGCACATCAGCATACCACCCTCAGTGCGATGGTCTTGTTGAACGGCAAAATCGTACTTTGCAGGACATGCTTACCAGCTACGTCTCGAAACACCAACATGACTGGGACTGTTGGGTGGATCTAGTTGCCTATGCCTACAATACTAGCACTCACGCGTCAACCGGTTATAGTCCCTACGAAATGGTTTTTGGTCGTCTTGCTAGAACCCCACTGGAGCTAGATCTGGGGTTACCCTTAAAAAACCCTTGCAGTCAACACGAATATGCTGCCTTGATCCGTCGTAATTTGCAGTCAGTCGCAGATGTAGCTAGAGAGAATTTAGCTCGCAGTAGACAAAAGTATAGCCAGCCAGGTAATGTAAAGAATAGTAACTGGACTCCTTTGCTCCCTGGCCAATCTGTATGGTTGCGTCGCCCTAAGGCTTGGAAATTTGGGGGGAGGTGGATTGGGCCATATAAAATTATTTCTCATCAAGGTGTCAACTACAAATTGCGTTCTAAAGCAGGGAAAGACATCGTGGTGCACCACAATCAGGTAAAATCTTGCACAATCCCATTCAACAAGGGGGAACCACATTGTCCAGTCCGGGAAGCAGAGGAAATAGAGCTCACCACCATGCCCAGGGAGGAAGTACCAGAAAATCAAACCGGCCCTCTACATCGACCACCTAGATTGAGGCAAAATATAAACCCCCCTTTGCGGTTTGGAGACTTCGTAACCCACTAGATTTAATGGGGGGATGGTGTTGTGATTGGCATAGCGGCAACCCTTTATATATATATTGGAATGCAGCCAACAGAAGCTTCTTAACAAACGTTGTTACACTTTTTAGTTAGTTGTAGTCGTTTGAGATGAAATAAAGACGTTGCCATTAACTGAGTCTTTCTCTGAGAACCCTTTAAATCGCAACAGTTAGATGAATGTTCAGATATAATACAAGACCAGGAGGAAAAGGGTATCATAGAGAAGGTAACTGAATTAGAACAGGGAGAAACAATTTATTACATGCCTAGCCAAGTTGTCGTTAGGGAGAACGCAGAAACCACGAAAGTTCGCATGGTTTTTGATGCTTCATCTAAGGAGGGTAAAAACGGTACGTCATTGAATGAATGCTTGCATGTAGGCCCTAATTTGACTCCGCTTTTGTTTGACATTTTGATTCGGTTTAGAGAAAATAACATTGCGTTGGTTGGCGATATAGAGAAGGCATTTTTGAATGTAGGTATACATGAGGCAGACAGAGATTGCCTTCGGTTTTTGTGGGTGGAAGATGTACACGATAAGGATTTGTCACTTGTGGTATATCGTTTTAAGCACGTAGTTTTTGGCGTTAGTGCTTCGCCCTTTTTATTAAACGCGGTCATTAGGAACCACGTGACCAAATTTCAGGATATTGACCCAGAATTTGTAGCGAAATTAGTCCAATCTTTCTTTGTTGATGATTTGTGTACGGGAGCAAGAACGGTAGAAGAGACCATTGACTTGTATGAGAAAGCAGATTCTAGAATGCAGGAAGGGGGATTCCGCTTGAGGAAGTGGAAGTCGAACAATCGAGGGGTAAGAGAATATCTATCACACCATGAGGGCGCCCAAACAAAGGAAAGCAGCGAGAGTGAGGAAACCTATGCGAAGGAAACGTTGAACAATACTGAAGGATTAGGGAAACATGGTGAGACGAAAGTATTGGGGCTACCATGGAAATTGGAGTCTGATGAACTAGAAATTAACCTGAACATAGGTAAAGTAAGTGAGGTAGATGATCGGGTCACTAAAAGGACAGTATTAAGCTCACTGGCTAAAGTATTTGATCCCTTAGGGCTAGTAAGTCCTGTTGTTGCTAAGGCTAAGTCATTTTTTCAGGAATTGTGCGCCAAGGAAATAAGTTGGGATGAGGACTTGTCTTTAAGCCTAAAAGAGGAATGGAAGAAATGGGAGAAGGATTTGTGTGATACTAAGGTCATTTCGGTACCCCGTTGTATTCACCCATACACCGAGGAAGCGGCGATTTACTCTTTACACGGTTTCGGAGACGCGAGCTCCATGGCATATTGCGCAGTTATATATCTTTTGTGCGAAAGTGTTAATGGTAATTGTTCAAGGATAGTTTGCTCGAAGACGCGCATTACACCTCTTAAGAGTCTTTCAATTCCACGATTGGAATTAATGTCTGCGAGAATATTGGTTAATCTGATGGACAGTGTTAAAAATGCCTTAAGCGACCAAATAGAAATATCAACTTGCAAGTACTGGCTGGACAGCAAAACTGCATTGTTTTGGTTGAATAACGCTGGGGAATGGAAGCAATTTGTTAAGCATAGGGCAAATGAAATTTTGGGGAAGAGTGATAAGGACTCTTGGAGTCATTGCCCTGGGAAAGATAATCCAGCAGACATAGGTAGTAGAGGTATGGTAGCTGGGAAACTGAAGCATAACAGAATGTGGTGGGAAGGACCTGAATGGCTAACGAAGGGCAAGGAGTTTTGGCCCAGAAATACGTGTATTGAAAGAACGGAAGAGGTAGATGTGGAGGAGCTAGGGCGTGAACGAGAGAGAAACTAGGAGGAGTGTAAAAGAGAGAGAAAATGGTGAAGACGTGGATTAAGAGTGTAGTAACAGTTATAGTTGTAATTTAGAGCTAACGTACTTCCAGCGTGGAAATACATCGATTTTTATTTTGTACATCGTATACCGCAAAGCTATGCTGGATTCATTACATTTTGGAGGTCCCACCGAGATAGATTGGAGCGGATTTAAAAGATGCGAAAAGCACGTTGCACGAGTTGAGACTGTTTATTGAACTTTTCGATAGTGCTATTGTTTGTTTAACTTTGTAAATACAGCTATTGCAGTATATTTTCGCTGGTTTTGAACTAATGGCGTTGGAGGAACAAGGGGCAGCTGCTGCAGTACCGCAAGCTGATGAATTTAGACTTTCGCATTCGTTTTTTCGTCGTCCTGACAAATTTCGAATTGGTGAGGATTTCGTTTTGTTTATAAAGAAACTTAACTTGTACTTTGAGGCAGTAGAACTTAATGATGTAAAAAAGAGACGATTGGCTTTACTATTTAATTTAGGCGAAAGTGCTTTTCGCTTAGCAGAGTCAGTAGAACTTGGTGAACAGGAGACTTGGACTGGTTTTGTAAATCGTTTGACTGTTCTATTTGAAAGAAACCAAACAGATACTGCTAAGCGCTACGAGTTTAATCGGAGGATACAAGGAAAAGGAGAGACTGTTGACTCTTTTGCCGTTGCATTGCGAGAATTTGGTTCTAAATGTGGATTCACTGGAGACGAATATAATCACCGATTAGTGGACCAGTTTATATTAGGCCTACGGGATCGTTCAACCCAAAACAAGCTTCTACAAGAGCCACCTAAAAATTTGGATGCAGCACTGTTCATTGCAAGAAGATTTGAAGCTGCTAACTCTACTATGGAAACACTGGGTAAGCGTGAGGAGACATTGGTGCATGAAGGCGTTGTTCAAATTGGAGCAAACAGAGCCGTAGCAGCAAAGGTCTGTCTTAGATGTAATGGCTGGGGTCACCAAGCCTATCAGTGCCCCACGCCTAGAATGTCTCATGGTATGGCGAGAAATGCCTTTTCTCATAATGATAAAGTTTGTTTTAAGTGTAATAGCAAAGGGCACATTGCTAAATATTGCAGAGCAGATTATGGTAGTCAACGAAGCAATTTCCATGCACAAAGTAGACCAAACCGTAGTGTTAGAGAACCCCCCATTTGTTTTAATTGTGGCATTGCAGGTCACATTGCCGTGAATTGCCTTTCGTATAATGAAAACAGCGTGCGCCCTAGAGCAGCAGAGAGTTTCTCTAGGGGTAATAGTGAAAGTAAGCAAATACCAAACAATGGAGAAAAAGATCCAAATAAAATAAGACTAACAGCGGCTGCTGCAGCTAATAAGAAGAAAGTAATAATGATAGAAGCCAAGGTAAACACATTGGAATCATTATGTGTAGTTGACACTGGCGCATCAGTTTCACTCCTAGGTCAAAGTCAGTGGGAGCTAATTAAAGCAAACAGTAAAGTTGTTTTGTCTCCTGCAGACATTGTAGCGGAGGCCGCAAACAGTTCTCCTATTGCGATTTTAGGAAAAGTTGTTTTGCCTGTTGAGTTCTCACATAAACTTATAATAGAGCAGGAATTTTATGTAACAAACGATATAAACAATGAAATCATTTTGGGATTAGATTGTTTGCTAAACTCCGAGGCTGTCATCGATACGAGGCAAAAGCAAATCAGATTTCCTGAGCAGGATTTGCCGCTGTACGTATGCGATTTGTCCAGCATAAATAATATTGGTGTTAGCCTAAGTGAAGATATCGTAGTACCAGGGAAACATGAAGTCGTGCACAGGGCTTTTATTACAAATCCTACCCTTAACGAAAGTATTCTGGAGCCGAACAATGAGCTTAGTACTAAAGGTGTACTTGTAGCAAGGGTAATTGTTCGCCCGTATCAACAGTCAGTGCCTATTCAAATAATTAATCCAGGGAAAGAAGCTGTTAAACTTTACCGTGGTACGAACATTGGTTCTTTGGAAAATGTCGAGTTAGATGACCCTGTTTTGGATGAAGCTAAAAGCGTAAAAGGAGATGAGATTTCGTTTGATTTATCTCACCTACAGGACACTAAAAAAAAAACTATGCAGCAGATTTTGCAAAAATACCAACTACTTTTTGCTAAAGATTTAAGTGAGCTAGGAGCAACATCAGTTGTTAAGCATAAAATAGACACAGGACAAGCCCCTCCTATTAAACAGCTACCGCGTCGACTTCCAAATGTTTTAAAGCCTGTAGTGGAAGAGCAAGTTAATGAAATGCTTGCTCATGGTGTAGTCCGTCCGAGTAAATCCCCATGGGCGAGTCCAATTGTCTTGGTAAAGAAAAAAGATGGGACATGGCGATTGTGTGTCGATTTTCGGAAGGTAAACGACGTAACTATTAAAGATGCCTATCCTTTGCCGCAGATCAACGATTTAATTGATTCACTAGCAGGCCATAGCTATTTCACAACATTAGACCTAGCTTCGGGCTACTGGCAAGTTGAACTTGATGAATCTAGCAAGGAAAAATCTGCATTTGTAATTCCAGGGGGTAATCTTCTAGAGTTTAATCGAATGGCATTTGGTCTTTCAAACGCAGTGCCTACCTTTCAAAGACTTATGGCAAGGGTGCTTGATGGTCTTACACCAAATAAATGTTTAGTCTATTTGGATGATGTCCTGATAGTTGGTAGAAATTTTGATGAACACTGCAAGAACTTGATTGAAGTTCTCGAGGCAATTAAACGCGCTGGTTTACGTCTTAAACCTTCGAAGTGCTATTTTGCAAAGCATGAAGTTAGGTTTCTTGGATTTGTCATCTCTGAAGGCGGACTCTCCCCAGACCCCAAGAAACTGGAAGCCATTGAACATTTTCCGAGACCTAATGATTTGACAGAACTACGTAGATTTTTAGGCATGGCCTCATATTATAGAAGATTTGTGGCTGGATTTACTGAAATTGTCGCGCCTTTAAATAAATTAACGCAAAAGAACGTCGAGTTTAATTGGAACGAGTATTGTGAAAGAGCGTTTAATGAACTTAAAGAACAGTTAATGTCGAGTCCAGTTTTGGCTTTTCCTGACTCCAATCGTGAATTTATTATATATACTGATGCGAGTAATGTAGGCGTAGGTGCAGTTTTAGCGCAGTCATCGGAAGAAGGAGACGAAAAAGTTATCTCATTCGCATCAAAAGCATTTTCTTCGGCAGAGGAAAATTGGACGGCCACGGAAAAAGAGGCCTTTGCAGTCGTCTGGGCTTTGCAGTACTTTCACCCCTATGTTTATGGTGTTAAAATCAACGTTTTTACAGATCATAAGGCTTTAGAATGGCTGAGAAAAATTAAGCACCCAAACGGTAAATTGGCCCGCTGGATTTTGAAACTTGAGCAGTACGAATATTCTATTGTACACCGTCCAGGTTCCCTAATGCAACACGCCGACGCGCTTTCTCGTGCTCCTGTAAGAGGTATTAAAATATCAAACTGGTCAAGTCATGAGTTTTCTACCTCTCAGACCTTGGATCCCGCTATTCTACAAGCTAAGGATTGGCTTAGTACAAATCGTAAGCCTGATAATCAACCTACTGAGAATTCGCCATATCTACGAGGCCTTTATCGCGTTTTCGACTCCTCATGTATCGACAGGGATTTATTATGCAGGAAATGGATTGATGCTACGGGTATAGAGCGATTGCAAATTGTAGTTCCACGGTTTCTTGCTAAAAGAGTACTAAAAGAAATTCATGAATCTATCGGTCATTTCGGTGTTCACAAGACATTTGATATGGTTCAACGATATTTCTATTTCATTTTTTTCATTTTCATTTTCATACGTTTAAGGAGGGTGGCCCTTCAGCGAATGCTGGTTTACAAGGGGCCCTCCATTTACATTACAATATATCAAATACAAAACAAAAAAAATATATATATAAAATAACAGATTTAAGAAACAATTTCCATTTAGCTAAAATATGTATAAAAAAAAAAAAAAAAAAAAAAAAAAAAATGTAAGATAAAATAGAAAATCTACTTAACTATTGGCCTTCTTTTCACAAAGATGTTGAAGAATACTGTGCTAGCTGTGAATTGTGCGCCAAAAATAAGGTAGTGCCTATGCCGCGTTCCCCAATGAAGCCCATTGAAGTAAAGCCACAACCGTTCTATATGGTGGGTGTAGATATTATCGGACCGTTAAAAACTACATCTGAAGGGAATCGCTATATCTTGTCCGTTATCGATTATTATACAAAATACGCAGAGGCCGAACCGTTACCGAATCAAGAAGCAAAAACAGTAGTGAAGGCTCTTGAGCAAATCTTTTCTCGCCACGGAATGCCTAGTGTACTTTTAACGGATCAACGTCGTAACTTCGAATCTCATCTTTTTCAAAGCATGTGCAGTTTATTTAATATTGACAAACGGCGTACTACACCTTACCACCCGCAATCCGACGGACTTTGCGAGCGTTTTAATGGTATTCTTAAAGTTTTATTGCGTATGAAAGTGAACAAAGATCGTGATAACTGGGATGTTCTATTACCTTCAGCTCTTTTAGCGTATAGAGTCAGTAAACAGGAGAGTACTGGTGTGTCACCGTTCGAATTATTGTATGGTCGCGAGCCCCACCTCGCATTCGCTATCAATCAAGAGGGGGAGGAGAAAGTAGTGAAAGATGCTGATGAATATTTAGTTCACTTGCGAAAGCGCCAAGAAGACTTGAGCCAGTATGTTTCGGGTCGTATAAATAAGTCCCAAGAAAAACAGAAAGAGAATTATGATCGAGCACACCGTTCATCAAGAAATAAGAGACTCATTGTCGGAGATTTGGTGCTTTATAAAAACTTTCGCGCCACCGGTTTAGATTGTAGGTACTTTGGACCGTTTCGCGTTGTAAACGTGATCGAAAACAACTGTGAGATCGAGTCCACGTTTGACGGAAAGAAGCGATTTGTTCATTGCAATAGTCTAAAGCGTTTCAGTCCAGCTAACTCTTTAAATGATACTGTTGATAGTGTTGTAGATTTAGAGTCGAGCGATTCGGAAGAAGAACTAGACTGCATTGTAAAGGATCGTATCGCGAATCGAGAAGACCACGAATTAGACGTCGATGAAAGACCGTATAATCTTCGAAGGAATAGACGGGCACCAGAGCGTTACGGAATTTCGATAATGGACTATTAACTGTACTATTGTCGCTGAGATAGAGACTCTCACCAATGCTGAAACTTTGACTTTATGTTTCAAACAGGAAAGAAAAAAAAGAACTAAGAAATACTGTTTTGTTGACATTCACGTCTATCAATATGTTTTGTTGCTATATTTTGCTCATTTAGATTTGTTTTAGGAGAGGGGAGTGTGGAGGAGCTAGGGCGTGAACGAGAGAGAAACTAGGAGGAGCGTAAAAGAGAGAGAAAATGGTGAAGACGTGGATTAAGAGTGTAGTAACAGTTATAGTTGTAATTTAGAGCTAACGTACTTCCAGCGTGGAAATACATCGATTTTTATTTTGTACATCGTATACCGCAAAGCTATGCTGGATTCATTACATAGAAGTAGAGCAAAAGAAGGACTTAACTGTACTAATGGGAGTAGAAGACAAGAAGTGTTTGGTAGGTTCAGTAATAGATATAGACAGGTTTAGTGATATGGATAAATTGTTACGGGTTACTGCAATGGTCTTGAGATTTATAGGAAATATTAGAGCCAAAGTGGAAGGTAAGGAAAGAAACACTAATGAAATATCAGCAGGAGAAATGGAGAGGTCGGAAAGATTATGGGTCATTGATGCCCAGTCTACCCTGAGTGATAAGAAAGACAAGTGTTTATTTAAGAACTTGGGAGTGTATGAGGAAAGTGGAATTCTAAAGTGTAAGGGGAGAATGGAGAATTCAGATCTGGAACCTGGCACTAAAACACCGATATTGATTCCTATGAACCACGCGTTCGCTATACTCATAGTTCTTAAATGCCATAAGGAAGTAAATCACCTTAAGACGAGATCGACATTGGCGGAAATAAGGACGAAATATTGGATTCCGAAAGGTAGAGTATTGGTGAAAAGGGTTTTAGGTAAATGCGTAACCTGTAAACGCTTGGAAGGAAAAGCATATGGCGAGCCTAAGACTTCTGCGTTGCCAAGTTTTCGAGTACAACAGGCAGAGCCCTTCAGTAATACTGGGGTGGACTTTGCAGGTCCCCTCTATGTAAAAGATAAGAGCGGAAACATGGTCAAAATGTATGTAGCCTTGTTTTCATGCTGCGTGACGCGTGCAGCTAGTTTAGACATAGTCCAAGATTTATCCACGGAGTCATTTCTACGGTGTTTCCGTAGGTTTGTGGCTAGAAGGGGGTCGCCTAAACTCGTCATTTCTGACAATGCAAAAACATTTAAAGCGGCAGCCAAGATGTTGAGCAATCTTACAGCAGACCCAGCTCTTGTAAACTTCTTGCAAAGTGAAAGAATAAATTGGAAATTTAATTTAGAAAGAACACCCTGGTGGGGTGGGTTCTTTGAACGTATGGTGGGAACAGTGAAACGTTGTTTGCGAAAGGTTATAGGGAAAGCGAAACTTATTGAAGATGAATTGCGAACAATACTTCTTGAAATAGAAAACACTATCAATTCTAGACCTTTGACTTACATATACGAAGAACTCGATTCAGAGGCTTTAACACCTTCTCACTTAATGTACGGTAGGATATTGTTGGCATTGCCAGAAGATAATACACCATCTAACGAAACAGAAAATTTATTTTCAAAACGGTACAGGTATTTAGTGAACAAGCTGGAACACTTTTGGAACCGATGGCGGAAGGAGTACCTGGTGAATTTGAGGGAACATCACAAGATACAAGGCAAGGGGTCAGTTGAGGTAAGTATAGGAGATGTCGTATTAGTGCATGATGAAAATGTAAAAAGATCGCTATGGAAGATTGGAAGAATTGAAACAATAATAATGGGTAAAGATGGAGAAAAGAGAGGAGCAAGTGTACGTATAATATCAAGAGGTAAGCCGGAATTCATTTCTAGACCATTACAGAAGTTGTATCCTATCGAAATGAAACAAGAAGAGAGACATGAAAGGAAAGATGAGGAACGAATGAATGTAAAGGAGAGGCCTCGCAGAGCAGCGGCACGCGACGCAGAATGGCGCACGCGCATGATTCTTGACTCCAGGGAGTCAAGAAGGGGTGGTGTCAAGGCGCTCGCATCGCTTGGCGCAGCAGAACAGCATGATTAGCGCGCGCTTGCTGTGCAAGGCTGGTTTATGTTAGGAAAATATATTAGTTTGACAGTTCATACGGTTGTTTTTTACTGTTTGCACGTTCTCATATGTATCAGTTGTAGTTGTAGAGATGGAGTGACAGTGATAAATCTTACAGTTCAAGCAACAATTTTGTTTTCTTTGCCTACGCCTTCATTAAATTTTAGATAGGGGTATCGGTAGCGGTACCGGTCCCAACAATATGGAAACAGAAAAAAGTATCTTTTGTCTGACTGGCATCCCCCCTTTTCTCTGATGACTTCAAGATACTGTATGCTCAGCTGTCCACAGTCTTCTCATTTTCAACATGCTTTGGATCATTTCAGCTTATTTTTTGGATTGTTTTGGCCTATAATCGGTCGTTCTGGGTCATTTCAGCTTATTTTTGGGTCATTCTGGGTCGTTTTGGGTAGTTCCATCTTTTAGTAAGTATGCCTACAACCCGTAAAGCTACATTACAATCAGCTTTAGCCATAGTTTCAATTGAGAGCTGGAAAACAGAAACTGTGTATGTGAAGTGGGCATTCCTACAAGGTAACAAGATAGAACAAGAAGTAAATTTAGAACCACCAGAAGATGCTAAAATAGAAGGAAAGATTTGGCCCATGAGGAAATCTGCCTATGGCCTATGTGATGCTGCTTGCTCTTGGCATTTATCACTTAAAGGTGAACTTTTGAAGTTAGGCTGTAAACAATCTGAGATTGATAAAGCTGCATTTATGTGGTACAAAAATAATCTTGCTGGTGCTTTTATTATTCATGTGGACGATATTTTAATGCCTGGGGCAACTTCTTTCAGACAGGAAGTGATTGAAAATTGACAATCATATTTACAAGTGGATTGCTTTTTCTCTTCTCAACTCAGCTATACCATCCGGAGCCAATAACTGTTATTGCAAAAGTACATATTCCTACTGGTCACACTGTGATGCCACACTGTGATGATTTCCCATTTTTGCACCTAAGTGGCTTTTGCAGACCTCCCAGTGAAACTTTATGGATTCTTTTATGAATTTATGCTAGTTCTCTACCATATTTTATGCCATTTTATGCTACAGTCTCAAGGAATTTACGCTATTTCATAACAGTTCTTGAATTCCATATTTTAGGAACCGAAGCTGTATTTTATCAAATAAGCTGATTTAAGTTGTGCCATTTATGGTAAGAGGCTTGAAGCTAATATGGTTCACTATGAAAATTTACTGTTACAAGGCAGGCTTGCAGACAGCTGAGCAGCATTGTGTTTATGTAGAAACCAAATTCAGAGTCTGAAACTCTGGCATTTGACAAATTTTCACCAATGGACCAAAGACTATGTGCCAATTAAATCTGTCATAGCTATGGAGCCAAAAATTGGGGGTTTGGGGGCTTGCCCCCAGAACAATTTTTGAGGTAGCACCCTCTAAAACATAAGAAAATGCCATTTTAGAAAATAGAATTTTCATGTTTTTATCATTGAATTTCATACTGAGAAGGAGAACCCGATAGGAAAAAGTTATATCGTTCGTGAAAACTGAATTTGTGACTCAGATGACCTTGAAACATTAGCTGGGAAACGCAGCAGCCTGAAAATCTCAGGGCAATTGGAAACCGGAGGCAGAGAGAAGAGACGGTGATGTTGAGTGTACTCAGACTCTACTCTGACTGACTATACATTACAGATAAAAGTGATATGTACATAAACAGAGAACATCCCAAAATAAACACGAATTACGTTGAGGAAGGGTTAGGTGGTTGTTAGTTGTTTGTTGAAAAGATTCATGTGGTGATGTTTGCGTGTGAAACAACAGAAGAGGAATGACCAGGTGTTTACTGACAGGAGTGACGTACGGTGATGTCCCAGGCATGTGATGTTGTGAGTGCAAATGAGTGAAAAGAAGAAAATCGGCATTGACTGAGAAATGGCCTAAGTTACAATGTTTACGTGTCACTACAAGTGTTACACCCCAAAACCCCCAGGCATTTACATGCCTGCAGGTAAATCAAAATGCTTGTAAAATACATGTCTTGTGAATAGCTCTCATATTTTGAAGAAATGCTCTTTTTCTTCTTTTCTTCGCATGCTGCCAAGATAATGAATCCCCCATAAAGATAATCCAATCTGGTCTTCATCCAAAATTGCAGAGTTATTGTGCAGAGGGTTATTACCATTATTTCTCAACATCAATTCTCAGATCCTGCTTACACAAGTACAGCTCTATTCTCCCAGTATTTCTTCAGGAATATAATACTAGAGCTCAACGCCTATGAAATTTTATGCTAACTCATACCCAGTTACTATATTTTATACCAATTTACCAAAAATTATGCTAAGCCTGAAATTTTATGCTTTTCTTTTTATGCTGTCTGCGAGGCCTGCTTTTGAGGTCTATGAGGTGTATGAGCAGAGTTCAGAAAAAGTCATGTCTCCATGGTTCTGAGCCAGAGGAAGATTTTGCTTTCTATGTCCCATTTGAGGAAGGTTTAGTAATTTGTATCAACAATCCAGTTTCAGCAAAACCTTCATTAATGTGACATTAGCTGTGAAAGGCACAGCCATTCTACAATAAAAATTCTTTGAGACATACACAATGCAGAGTTCAAGAACTTTGGCAAGGTTTGATTGTCATAAAAGAGGAAAGTATATACTGAAGATTTGACAGCCAGAGGAAGGTTGGAACTTTTTCTGGACTCTATCTATGAAGCTGAACCTATGAACATTGCTTAGTATCAAAATTCTTATGCAAAGAATTGGTCACAATGGGACTTATTTGAAAAATCAGCATGGTGCATAGGCAGAAGCATGGATTTTCTTTTGCTTTGCATTTGTTGAAAGTAATGGGTCTAGGCCATAACAATATGTGGCTTGCAATAATTTCTCCTTGACGAACCTCATAAGGTGGCCAATTTTATCTAGTGATTTTGGCAGATGTCACAATGTGACAAACATGGAATGGCACTCCATGAGTTCAACAGTACTTCAAAGGATTTTCAAACAACATTCTAGTTTACTAAAACAGACAGATCTTTGAAATGCAACATTAGGTGATCAGATGGTAATAGCTGTGGATACAAACACCAAGAAATGCATCAAAAATATCTGAAGATGGACACATCCAAGCCAGTCCCAAGAAGAAAGCTCTTCAAATACAAGTACCACTTTCATGATGCCAAACATAACTAGCATTACCAGAACAAAAAGATATAGAATATGCTAGCTTTATTGTATGATCTACATTAAATTAAAAAATGTAAGCTACTTACCAATAAATCCACAGAAGATGAAGATTATTGCAAATTGTTGAGTAGGTTTCATTTTGACTTTAAAGAAGCCAAAGAGTAGCAACAAAAAGGATCCCTGAAAGGGGAAATTTTAAATAATAACCAGAAGAAAGCAAAATCCTGTGAAAATATACTTATATTTTCATGGGAATGTCATTTCACACCATGGATATAGTGATAACATGAACTGCAGTCTTGTTATATGTAACTTCCCTTTCAGACAATACCACCTCCTCCTCCTTTCCAATTATTTACAAAGAACATCCATCTTCTGATCAAATAAGCTCTATTGACTCATCTATAAGTATGATGTGCCCCTTCCTTTTCAACTGACATTTTACTGCTGTCACATTGGGAAAAGACAAAAATCTATGCTGGTGCTAAACAGTGTGGGAAAAATGTGGATATCAACATTTTATTGAAGCATTGCACGGCAAAATAAAACATAGAAAGAAAACCACATCAATACAAACCTGGAGAGTGAGAGATGGAGGAATCATGAATCAAATTATGAATAACACAGAAACCACATAACCTATGCATTAACCTGCCTTATGTAAAACCCTGGGGGACAAATGATTCCAGTTTGTCTTGCCAGGGCTTTCATATTGCCTATGATTCTAATTCAACTCGTCAAATATGTAACCATTAACATCCTTGAGAAACGTCAGGTATCATTCCCCCTATGAAATGCTGGAAAAGTCCACCTGAATGATCACTTGTAAATCATTGAAACACAAATTTAATTGCATGTCTTATAACTGTCAAAACATTCCTGACAGGTGTGCATGCACTGTCTACACCCTATAGAAAAGACTCTCCACTGCATCAAATTCAGTCAGAGTGGAGTCAGAGTACAGTAAGCACCACCATCTCCTCGCTCTGTCTCCATGTTCTCTGTACTTTAGGTAATGATATGAGCCATCAATTGATTAATGGAGGATATCACTGAATGAGCAAGTAGCTTATATAGGAAGCATCTCATCTCCTTTTCCTATAAGCTTACTTGTGGTTCTTATAATGATTATGATATGGTAAAACATATACTACATAGAGTCAAAGACCCCCATCTCACTAACACAACCTTAAGTGAATGCCTCTCTCAGTTAATTCCAAAATGAAAATGATAGCCCCTCCAACAAATACCCTTAAAAATTGTCCCCTCCTTGGTAAGCTGACCATGTGTGCAAAAGTGACCTCTCTCTATCAATCCAAGTAATATCTAGGTAACTCCGCTATAGTGGGCCTTCCTGCAATTAGCATGAACATCAAAGAGTTTCTCAACAATCTTACACAAGCCTTTCGATGAGATGTGCATGGTCATGCAGGCACACTCAGCTTAATTAACCTTAATACTTTCTGGATTGGAGCTCAATCAAGTGGAGGGCATATTCGAGAGGAGAATTATAAAAGTTTGTGATATATTTTTCTTCAAAGAACTGAATTGAAGAATTGAACAAAGAATTAACGAAGAATTGAAAAAAGTTAAAAAGTGGCTTAATATCAACAAATTGTCAATGAACACAGATAAGAGCAATTCTATTATTTTTAGGTCCCCTCAATATTCTTTAGCTGAAACTATCAATACTAAACTTGGTAACTTCTGTACCAAAAAACCTGCTACGTTATATTTCTTGGACTTCTTTGAGATGAAAATCTTGAATGGAAGTTTCATCTGACTGAACTTTTTAAATAGTTGGCTAGAATTTGTGGTATGTTCTAGAAAGTACAACACTTTCTACCCATCAATGTGTCAATCTATCTTTATAATTCTTTATTTTCACCCTTCTTGCAATGTGGAATTCTGGTTTTGGGGACTAGCATATGAAATCTACATTACTCCAGTGTTCTTGGTACAGAAGAAGGCTACTACAGCAATTTCTGAGAACACTACACTTAACAGTCTACTCAGATCTTTTCTAATTCAAAAATCTTAACATTTTTTACAACATGTTTTAGTAAAAACTGTTTTGTGCTATATATGAATCTGATTATAAAATCTCTCCTGTTTGCTTTCATGGCGTTTTCTAACTTGGAAAAAAACACCAGTAAATACATGGTCTCAGATCTATGCACTACCAAGGAGCAAACAGCTGGAATGATATTCCTGTAGAAATAAAAAGGTCACCATCTGCTAGTGTCTTCCATCAAAAAACTTAAAAACAATTGTATTTATAAATAATTATTACTCATGCATTACAGACAGTCACCATCTATCCTACTTACTCATAGTTCCTTAAGTTATTATCTGAAAAGGGGGTGCTCGCTCCTAAATTAGCTTTGCCGCTGAAAGAGTTCCTGCTTAAGAATCCCCCTTCATACATATCCTCTAGTGTTGTGAATTGTTCTTTTATGTGTTTTATTATATGTAGCTATTGAAATTATTGTAAGTTATTTAATACTGGAGTATTTCTATGCAGTAGAATTCAAAATGAATAAATGAACTGAAATTAACTGAGCATGTGCCTAGCAAACACAACCTATCTTCAAAACTAATTTTCTCTATTATATAAAAAGAACAGGCTAAATACAAGCATCAGTCTAAACCAAAGTGTTCACCTTCATCTGTAATGGTAGCTTATTCCCGGGGGAGCTCAGTATACTTTGCAGTTCTAGTATGAGGGACATTTTAGAGGGGACTATTTCAAGGCGGCAAGTAAAGGATTTATGGTACAGTAGAACTCGCATAATTCGGATCTAATGGATCACCTAATTTCGTCCAGATTAAATCAAATCCGGATTACGCTAAAATTTTTTTCAGTGGCCCCGTTAAATGAATGTTGTTGTTTGGAGGTCACTCCCAGCATATTTTGGATTCACGTACAATGTCATAATTCAAGTCACTCCTGAATACCTATTGACGGATAGGTTGTGCAGTTGTCGACTTCCATTGCAATTTTTCTATGTTTAAGTTTTATTTGTCTGTCTAGTTTCGTTAACTATTCAGTGAACAGCTCCCTTGTCATCCACACTTTCTTATTTGCCTTGTAAGTAACGGGAATATGAAGCACATTTCTGAAAGCCAGATGCTTCTGGCTTTTGCCCACCACTATCAGCAGCAATTTTTTCCTTCCAGTCATGTTTACCGCAACTAATGCAGTAACCCTAGTTTTGTTTCTTTACCACCATGCTGCTTTGTACTGATGAATCCTAGGCTTTTTATGGTAACAGTTGCCAGAACAGACCGGTTTCATCAGCATTAAAAATGCTCTCTGGTTCATACAACTTTAGGATCTCTTTTAGTTTTCCTACCTTCCACTCTTTCATACTTCAGTATCCACTCCCCCTGCTTTGCTTGATTTCAAAATTTTCCCCATTCCGTAGCTTTTTTTAAATTGGTGGAACCATCCCGAGGTCATTTCCGAACTTTCATAACCGAAGTCCTTCAGAAATAGTTAGCCTTTGCTACAAGCATGTCTACATCAATTTTCAAATCAGGATTGGTACAATACTGATGGAACCAAATAATAAGAGTGGCATCGATGTTGGAAAACATATATTTTTTGCACGCTTTATTGTATCCTTTCTTGCATCTGGCGGATTTTCCACGGCATTAAAAACTATTTTTTTCGTTTCTACTTTCATCATATGACTTAAAGTCTGTGGTTTTATTGCAAACTTTATTCCTGGATTCTCATTGCAAAATTTAATTACTCAATATTTCTCGTGGTACGTACGATCTGAATGCTTTCGCTTTGAAGCCATGATGATTATGAAAGTGTATTGTTTTAAAGTGTTGCCAACACGCTGGCCTCTGCTTGAAGCAGGGATTCATGTCACTTATTGGTTATAATGTATGCAGTTAGGATAGGGTAATACAGTGAAGAACACACCTGTGCTTATTGACATATTTCTAAGGTCGTTTATCCGGACTACGGTAAAAAATAGCATAATTGCCCAAACATATAATCCGGTTTATGCATTTATCCGGACTAGGACATCCGGATAATGGGAATTACTTTAGTACATTTCAATACGAAATTAATAGGACTTAGTAATTCTCTCCGGAATACATCAAAATCCGGCTAAAGCCGATCCGAATTATGCGAGTTCTACTGTATCTATAAAAAGAGCATACAAAGATAAGCCTATCACTTCATACAACAAAGCCTGGGACTAACCCTAACCCTGCGCACCGCAACCCTGTCCCACGAGAACATAACCAGCGTAGAGTTGGTTGGAAGGTCTGAGTAACTGCAGTGGGTCAAAACTCCTACGTTAAAACTGAGCATTACCTTATCTCTTACGGTATCATGAAACTATAACCATATAAGGGTTGAAACGAAGTCCTTCAATAGAGTAAACCTAGCCAAAGCCGAGCAGGCTCATTCCAAATTTCATTTACAAGTAGTAGCAAAAAAACTGACAAAACTTGCTTGGAAACCACTTCATAAGCTGTATACCCGGAAACTGTCAGATACACCCCCATAAACTGGTCTGTAATATCGCACTTTACTTTCTGGATGGGCAAGATAAAATCAAGTTTCTTCGTTGTGTAGAGTGAAAGTATTTGTACAATTTCAGCGAGAATATATGTACACGTCTCTTCCCTGCAACTTGATTTGTTTGACAGTTTGATCATCATAATGCAGGTTAATTTTAAATATTGAAGTTAACTAGCAACCAAAGGTTCTACTTACCAATTACTTATTTAGCCTTATTTTTCACTCGATCAACATTGAAATCCCTTTGTCAATTAAGAAACTTCCGCTCATTCTATAACTAACGCTAACGCTAACCCTGACCCTTTCCCTGCACAAAACCCTAACCCTGACCCTAACCCAAACCCAAAGTAATTGGTAAGTAGAACCGCACTTTTTATCGTTAGTTTCGACTCTCCTCATCGTAAGGAGTGATTTCATATAGAATTTAACGCGATTTGACTGTTACCCTAAACTGCACATCCGCCATGAAGAGATAGTAATGGCGTGCTGCATGCAATTCTCAAACTGTTCCATTATCACTGCCACAAAATGCCGCATATCAAGCGTGAACTTGGCCTTAGCTATATATTCAGTACTGTATATATTGAAACAAGAGTAGGTAAATAGCAATAAAGTAGGCACGGTTCCACAAAAGGCCATACATGAGTCCGTGCGCTGCTACAACATAGTACACACTTTCCTTGGAGCATATACTGGCGATACATGTACGTTAAACGAAGAATTCAGTCCAGACACTAACACATAGGGTCTTTACCTAGCCCATAAATTACATAACGTGATAGATATTAGATGATAGGGCCTGATGCTAATGTGGAAATCATCTTACCGTATTTGTTTCCGTTGAACACGATCGATGTCCGCAGCTACCTTTCTCTAAGCAATTTTGGGATGAAAATGCTAACGCGACAAAAGTGTATTGTTCCCGAGGTATCTGCCTTAACAAAATTCATGTATTCTCAATAAAACACTAACTAAATCAACAAACGATGAGTCACAATAGATACCTCATACTCTCGGTTACATAAACGAAGACAGTAGAATGAAACTGCATAATACTGTATTATACTATCCTCTTCCTTGTTCAAGAACAACCTCTAAAAACCATCTCTCAGTCCACCTCTCCCCCGCAATTTCACAACTGCAGATGCTATTTGCTCGCAAAAGTCAGTCAGGAAGCCTGTGTGCAATCATAAACAAATTATTTATAGTTGGATGTATATGCATAGTTTGCAAACATTAAAAAGAAAGCTGATCTAAACCAACTGTTTACTGTTTACAACTTACCTATGCAATAAAAGTATACTTGCAGTTCAACAATCGGGTGCTGATATACGTTTTTCATATATGGTAGGTAACTGGTCGAAATTTGATGACATTTTCAAAAAGAATTTTTCAATTCAGAAATACTCAATTGCCATCGTACAACACCATATGGGGTTTCCTTGAGCCTCAGAGCTTGCTTAGGCAATCATTTTTCACTTTGAAATGGAGCACCTCTAAATCAGCTGACAATATTTCAGGGTAAAATTATTGAAATTACCCAACTTTATGGCTGCTTGCTTCCCCATGTTTCATTCACGGCATACATCTACATCTACCAAATGCTGTCTTCCTTCTAATAAGAAGATTCTGACAGGGGTGACAGTCAGAGTGGATAGTAAGCAAATAGGCCTACTCTAAAATTTAAGGAAGTATAATGGCACTATGTTAAGGGTAAAACTGCCCATTTGTTGGAGGAAGTGCCCGTGAGCTTCAACCTGTGCATGGTCAGTGTAGTATCCTATCTTTGGACTCCCTGTATTAATGCACTTGAATGATTGTATTTATGTAAATAAGCATGTCTCATGATTTATCATCAGTTCAGTACTACACAAGCATGTAGTAAGTCATTGTGTCAGAGCCCTCTCAAACACATATACTGAAAACATTACAGTCAGTAGGAACATATTGCATACTCTCCACCCTGGATGTCCCAGCTAAAAAAGAAGTTTATAAAATTATTAAACAAATGTTAAAAGAGTTTTCTAATAGTTATTTTCATAAAAATAAGTCCCGATGTATTTAAATTAATGGCATACGTGGTATACAGCTATAGTTAACCGTGGTTACTCTATCTCTGAAACAGTCAAAACTTTGACTGGCAATTATGTTTGTTTGTAATAGGTTCCATTCCCGTATTGTCCGTGGAAAGAATGAATATTTGCGATAGTTTCCTGATCCTTGTAGCGTGTGGAAAGCCAGTTGATGTGAGAAACGTGTGTGTCTTTGCCGTAGGTTTAGGCAGTCTGCAGGAATGGCTATTAAATTGTAATGGATCTTGTATAGCATAGGCAAACCATATATCAGTGTAAGCCTCGATGTACGGCAAATCTATTCGGAGCTAATAAATGAGTATTTCGACCACCTGTTGCTGGATATAAGGGGTTTTACAGGGGCGGATCCAGGAATAAAGCTGACTGCTGCACAACATAGGAAACATTTAAGACAAGGGCGTGGCTCAAAGCTGGCTGGTTGCCACGCCTAGTTTTGTCAGTATCATACATATCTTTCAGCTGTTCACATTATTTGCTTCTCTTTCAGAGGTTCTCTCTTGAAACACACAATAGACATCATCCGAAACAACAGTAACTGCTAACAAAGAAATGGTAAAAAGAGGTCTAATATGGATGAAAAATATATCATTGTCATTCGATTGTCCAAACTGGTTCCATATCGATATCAATAAATACAAGCATTCCACTTTTATAAGCGATTTCTAAAATATCCCCTTCTATAAGTTTTTGACCTGTGCCTGTCTCAATCGCAACTATCAGGCATGAAAGAATGGCCTGAGGGCACAGGCTAGATTACCAACAAGGTGGTTCATAGGTTCATAGACAAGAAATTAAACTATATGTAAAGAGGACTGTATATTAAATCGTTCCAAATGAGAAAGTAGATAAGAATAGTTCTAATAAAAATGAATACAAAGAGTGGATGTCACCTCGGTTTCAGAGTATATACAAATGATGTCTCCCAACTGTGGCAAGTACGTCCTTCAACGAATTTGATATGATTAAACGATATGAGTGTCCTTCAAACTGTAGAATTTCCTCCAAACGAGATAAAGTGTTCTTTTACGATATGAGCTATCCTTCGACAAATTGAGTTTTCCTTTATAGAACTATATCAGTTCGAAATGGCGCCTGAACGTAACGAGAATTCACTCCAACTGAGGTGACAAGAAATACTTAGCCAAAAGCTAAAGAGAAAGAGGTCAGGGGCTTGGAGGCCAATGGGTCACGTTTTTCCACACTCCCCCCTTGACCAGCCGAACCTAATGTTCATTGATATTTCTCTAGCTGGTCAATAATCTGAATACGCTCATTAGCAATCCTCGCTGCCTTTCTGTGAGGCCTTTTCTGGGTGTCTTCTTGATCAATTCCTGCCTCTTGTTTGCTTTCTGTTACTGTGTTGCTATCTGACATCTCGAGAGGATACAATCTTTGCACAGGTCGCTCTATAATGTTGCCGTTTGCCATTTTCACTCTTGCACCACGTACGTGAGTATCCTTTCCCGTAATCAATTCCACTACTCTGCCTAATTTCCACGATAGTCGATTTTTCTTCAATTCGTTTTCGATGAGTACAACATGACCTACTTCAATTTCTGATTCAGTACCTTCACGAATTTGGTGATATTCTCGCAAACTCACTAGATATTCTTTCTTCCATCGTTGCCAATAATGCTGGAATACACGAGACACGTATCTTTGTCGTTTTCTCATGGAGTCTGCTCTTTCATTATATTCTTCATCACTGTCTATTTCTGGCAATTCGGGCAAATTCAGTAATCTACGTCCACTTAGCAGATGAGATGGTGTTAATGGTTCTGCTAAGTCATCTGGATACATATATGTTAACGGTCTTGAGTTCAGAACAGCTTCCACGTTTGTAATTTCTGTACTTAGTTCATCGTAAGTAAGATTGGCTTTTCCGATGCATTTCTTTAAACATAGCTTAATACTCTTTATGAGCCGTTCATAAAAACCTCCCCACCATGGAGCTTTTGCGAGATTGAATTTCCAATGAATTCTTTGATCAGCAAGAAATGACCTAAATTTTCGTGATTGGAAAAGGTCCGATAGTTGTTTTGATGCTGACTTAAATGTCTTAGCATTATCTGTAATTATTAGGCGTGGCATACCTCTTCTGTTTATGAATCGCTTAAGACAAAGCATAAATGTCTCAGTAGAAAGACCTGGTACAATCTCTAGATGAACTGCTCTTGTTCTGGCACACGTAAATAATGCTAAGTAGACTTTTCTTGTTCCGTTTAGGTTAGATTTAACAAATAACGGTCCCGCGAAATCAATTCCTACAGCTTCAAATGAATATCCTGTTGTAACTCGAAAATCTGGTAATTGACTGCTTGGAGGATTACTGTAGGATGGACCTTGAATTAGCTTACATGTCTTGCATGGATGTATAACCTTTTTCACCAACTGTCTTCCTCTTGTTATCCAAAATCGCGATCTCAACTCAAGAAGTGTCTCCTTAGTGCCATTATGCATAACCTTATTATGACAATCTTGAATTATCAATACTGAAAGATGATGCTCTCTTGGTAAAAGGATGGGCCTCCTTGTGTCAAAACGTAAACTTGCATTACTCAAACGCCCTTTGCAACGCAATACATTATGTTCGTCTCTGTAGATTCCTAATTGTGTAGAGAGCTTTTCGAGTGTTGTATGGGGTATTGTACACTGCGCGTCTTGTACTAACAATAATTCTGCCTTGTCCAATTCGTCCGCAGTAAGATTGTCTTTCTTCTGCTCAGATTTTCCTTTACAGTTTGTGATGAAACGTAATACATACGCTAGTACTCGAAGTAACTTTCTGTAACTACTAAAGTTCTCTAGCTTGATAACCTCCTTCAGCTTTGTTATCGAATTCGCTTGCACAAGAAGGGCTACGTTTACGTTTGAACCTTCTGATTTTAGCTCCGCTATGCAATTCTCGGGAAGTTCTTTTGTATCTGTTTCGGATGGCCACTCGGTAAGGTCACTTACCAACCATTTAGGACCCTTCCACCAATCGACCTTATTCTGTAGAAGCACGGGATTAATCTCTCTAGTTGGTATATCTGCAGGGTTTTGCTGTCCCGGACAGTGAGACCATAAACTGGGAACCACAAGATTTCGAATTTCCTGCACTCTATTTTCAACGAAAATTTTCCATTCACGATTCATTCCCTTTATCCAACATAACGCAACAATTGAATCTGTATAGCACCGACTGATATCCACTGCAACTAAAGGCTGTAATGAATCTTTAAGAGAAGAAATCAAGCGAGATAACAGAAGACAAGCAAGGAGTTCTAATCGTGGAATTGTTACTTTATTTAATGGTGCAACTCTCGACTTTGAAGCTACTAGGCTAACTGATGTTTGATCATTGGATGTGATCCTTATATAAACGCATGCAGCGTATGCACGTTCGGAACTGTCACAAAATCCAATAAGTTCCAATTTGTCCGGTCTATCTCGTAAGTCTGGAAAATAACATCTGGCTACGAAAATTTGCTGAGCTTGTCTTAGGTCTGCAAGCATTCGGCTCCATTTCTGTTCTAAATCCGTCGGTAACAGATCGTCCCAAGCAATTTCTCTTTTGAACACCTCTTGCATAAACACTTTCAGTTGGGTCGTAATTGGTGTAATAAGTCCAACCGGATCAAAAAATTTTTCCGTTGTTTTCAGCACATTTCTCTTTGTGACTGCAAGTTGTTCCGTTGAATTAGCAATTTCTGCTAGAGGAAAGAAAAAATTGTCTTCATATTTATCCCATGACAGCCCCAAAACTTTAATCCTTGTCATTTCCTTAGGTATGTCTTTTTCAAAGGTCGACTTTGCGTATGATTGGTCGTCTTCATTTAGCGAAACTTTTACAGATTGCGGAGATGTAATTTCATATTGATTTATGTCTTGCATTACACTTGGAGAATTTGACTGCCATTTACGAAGATTGAAGCCCCCATCCTTCATAATAGCCTTTGACACTTGATACATACGTACCACTTCATTTTCACTATAGCCTCCTGTATTAATATCATCTGCATATAGCGAGTTTAAAAGCTTTGTTATGATTTCTAAATCAACTTGTTCGTAATTTTCAAGGTGATGTTTCAGAGTAGCGTTAAGAATGAATGGGCTTGATGTAACCCCAAATACTATTCGTCGAAAACGATAGACTGCCGGAGGTGAGCTCCTTTCATTGATGTCGTCATACCAAAGAAATCTGAGTACATCACAATCAGATTTTTCTACTGCTATCATAAGGAATGCCTTTTCTATGTCTGCAGTGAGAGCAATAGGAAAAAGACGAAAGCGTGTGATTATGTCTCCAACTGTCTTTAAAAGGCATGGCCCTGGGTACAAGCAGTTATTCAATGATGTACCTGACGTTGTTGATGCAGAAGCGTCGTATACCACTCTAACTTTAGTGGTTTCTTTATCTTGCCTGACTACTGGATGATGTGGTAAATAGTGTGTTTTCCCAACAAGGCTTTCTTGGTCTTTGTATACCCTTTCAATGATGCCACGTTTCTCTTGGTCTTTAATGATAGCGTCGTACTCTCTGAGTAAATCAGAATTGTTATCGAGTTTCTTAAACAGTAGGTCAAGACGTCGTCTACACAAGCCATAATTATCTGGTAGCACTGGGTGCTCCTCTTTCCATGGCAGATTGACTACGTATCGACCGTCAACAAACTTTATGTCATCAGAAAAACGTTGATAAACAGTTTCTTCATTCTTCGTTATCCCTATGCTCTCTAAGTTCCAAAATTTGGAAAGCTGAGCTATCAACGTCTCATCCTCATTTTCTTCTCTGAGAAAACTATCACTTACTCTTAGCACATGAGTTTGAACTAAGTTTGCTGTGTCCGTACTTCTTTCTGGACAATTCTGCACATTTCCTGACAGAATCCAACCAAGTTGCGATTCAAGGGCTACTGGACCTCCATTCTCACCCCTTCTACTACATCCTGTGAAAAACATCCAGTAAAAATCTAACCCAATCAAAATATCGATATCTAGCTCGTCATGATCATACAGCTTGAAATCCGCTAAAGGTAAGTTTCTTAAGTGAGAGTATTCAGCAACTGCAAGATTTAGAGGCTGATTTGAGACTGGTGCGCACACAATTGGTAACACATAAGCCGTCACGTACATAGTGAGGTTATTATACGGACTTCTAACACAAAATTGTGTGACATCGCATGTTTCTACACTACTTTCTTCTGTGCCAAACTTCTTTATCGTAAGAGTATCTCTCGAAAGTGTTGGTAGGGCCAAAGAGTCCTTGAGCCTCTGCGAAATATACGACCGCTGGCTGCCAGAATCAAAAATCATTCGTGCAACGGCTATCTTGCCTGCATCCCTGGCCGATGAAATGTACCCACTAGCCGTTTGTAGTAACACTGAATTTCGAGCATCAACATACATGGTTGTAGTCGCGCGGTCGGATGAATGCGGTCGCTGAGCCGCCGGAGCAAATCGAACTTCATTTGGTGCAAATTGGCCTACATTGCGCTGCGGCTGTTCAGGATTAGCATATACAGCGTGATTTAATTCCCTGGAATGCTGCTGCCACTGTAGAGGATTAGCACTGCCACCAGGCGCTACTTGGTTTGGAGCCATCCTAGATGGATTGCTTTCACAAAGACTAGCATGATGGCGCTGTTTACAAAAATAGCACTTTATCTTGCTTGTGCAATTTCTGGATAGATGGCCTTTCTTAAGACATACGAAACACCTTCCTTGCCCTTTGATGATTGCTAAACGGGCCTTAGGTTCGGTTACTATATTGCATTTTGCTGACGGGTGATTATGCTTACAAAATGAACATGTAATCTTATTCTCGTTGGTCAAAAGCGCGGCTGTGGCGAATGGCGCGGTGCGGTTTTGTCTACTTGACCCAGTGGGATTACTTGCTTCTAACTGGCCGCATTGCTCTCTGGCTTCGAGTTCTGCTTTAAAAACTTCCAAAACTTTCTCTAAGTTCCATTCGTCCTTTTTAACACTTTTCGTAATTGCAAGTCGAAATTCTTCAGGAAGTTTTGCCATAACTATCGGTAGGAGAAGTGTTCCATACTGCTCAAAGTCAATCCCTAGAGCTTTTAGACTTCTCACATTTGTTTCTATGGTATCAAAGAGTTTTCGCATAGATGATACATCTTTAGAAGAGGAGACTTGTCGGATATTCAACAGAACTTCCATATGAGAGTTAATGATTATTTGTTTCTGAGCAAAACGATCTTTCAAAATAGAAATAGCTTCGTTATAATTGGCCCCGGTTGTTTTAAGTCCTGCTATAGCTGAAGCCGCTTGACCTTCTAAAAGAGTTCGCAAATGACGAAATTTATCAACGGGGGCAAGAGATTTGTTACCATGAATAACTTCATACGTATCCCACCATTCGGTCCATTTTTTAGGGTCGCCATGATATTTAGAAAGGTGGAGCTTAGGCAGTTTTGTAAAGCTTTCTTGAGATTGTTCGCTTGCGCGTGTCAATGACTGCGGTTCAGAAAGAACACAATGCTGTAAGCTTGCCCTTTTTGCCTCTAATGCAACTACTACTTTCTGTATATCTGACAGAAGGTCCTCACACTGTAAAACTTCACTTTCAACTTCGTCGTTCGAAATTAAAGAGAAAATCTCTTCATCAGCTTTACGCAAAATACTACGTTTTTCGGTTATCACGGAGATTAAATGTTCAACAGCCAATATATTACTATTTCCATCATCTACTTCCTTCTTAGCATCTGAAATAAGTTTACTAACATGAGCGCGATAACCCCCTCTAATTCTTTTCTTCCTTGAGAGAGACACTGTTTGCATAGGTGGTACTTGGGGGTGTGTGTTCTGACCCTCTGCCTCCAGAGCCATTTTAGATAAACTTACATTATCATAACAGAACAAAGAAGAAATAGTTATAGATACAAAAATAGCTACAAATAACACTGAAAATCCGGCTCGGTGGACCATATAAGTTTTTGACCTGTGCCTGTCTCAATCGCAACTATCAGGCATGAAAGAATGGCCTGAGGGCACAGGCTAGATTACCAACAAGGTGGTTCATAGGTTCATAGACAAGAAATTAAACTATATGTAAAGAGGACTGTATATTAAATCGTTCCAAATGAGAAAGTAGATAAGAATAGTTCTAATAAAAATGAATACAAAGAGTGGATGTCACCTCGGTTTCAGAGTATATACAAATGATGTCTCCCAACTGTGGCAAGTACGTCCTTCAACGAATTTGATATGATTAAACGATATGAGTGTCCTTCAAACTGTAGAATTTCCTCCAAACGAGATAAAGTGTTCTTTTACGATATGAGCTATCCTTCGACAAATTGAGTTTTCCTTTATAGAACTATATCAGTTCGAAATGGCGCCTGAACGTAACGAGAATTCACTCCAACTGAGGTGACAAGAAATACTTAGCCAAAAGCTAAAGAGAAAGAGGTCAGGGGCTTGGAGGCCAATGGGTCACGTTTTTCCACACCTTCCTCAGCACAAAAGTGGACGTCATCGATAGCATGACATTCAAAGCGGCTGGCAATCTTTGATTTTTCTTTCCATTTGATGCTTAAAAAATGAAGACAGTTACGAAGAATCACAAGCCACGGGTAGAACTACCTACTCCCAAAGCGTGCCGTAATCATTGATCACCCCCTCAGTTCTGAAATCCACGAACAGTGTCTTTGAAAATACCCCCTCAGTTCTGAAATCCACGAACAGTGTCTTTGAAAATATGCTTCCGGTATTGTCTTCGATGAGGGAATGAACAACATTTGTACCAAGAGGCATGCAAGGCCTAAGATTTGTCAACTGACTCATCAACATGTTGAATAGCGTCTCCGACTCTGAAGCATCAGCTACCAGAGACACTGAATCTATTGTGCAGTGTAATGAAACAATTGGAATTCTATTTCATCATCGGCTCCGTCGCTACGGAGGAGTACGAGAGAGAGCGCGGTAGTTCATGTAACCAGTTGTGTGGTGCGTTCGTGAATACCAGTCACGATTTCTGTGCAGCGTTTTCGAAAAGAGATATATGGTGCATCTTCACTGGTGTTTGGTTGCTTTTTTCTTCCATCTGGTGCATTTTAACAATAAGTATTGCGAACAATTTCATTTTGTCTGTCTGTTATCCTTCACTTTATGGTATTTTTTGCAATGGAAGACAATGTCAGAGATGTCCTTACTGACAAAGATATTGAACCATTGAAAACAGTTCAGAACTCTGCTCCTGGCAGTGCTAGAGACCCAGGTTTATCTGGGCCAGATTCAGCAATCGTTAATTTACTAAAAACGATGCATGAACAAATTATGGTTTCAAACCAACTATTGGCAGGACTTGTTGATAAAGATCAACGTCTATATTCTCGAAAAAGAAAAATGTCAATTTCTGATTCTGATGATGACAATATAATTTCTAGCAGGTCCGGTAAAAAAGGAAAAAGGTTATGCAAGGAGAGCGAAACTCTCTCCGTTGCTCCGCATCGGCGGCAAACATCCCTTGTGGATAATTCTGTTTCCATGCTAGCTTGCAATGCAGAGCCCTGTTCCCCGAAGGGTAATTCACATGATATGATAGATAATATCTCTGTGAACTTATTAGATTCAGCCGATATTCATCCGAGGGATGATGATGATGCTCTCAGCCTTATTGGCGATCGAGAGATTGATCCGAATGATCATCGCGGTAATCGCAAACAAGATGATCACGATACGGGGGAAAGTTGCCTGAAAGGTACAACTGGAACAGAGGATCATGATGAGCTTATGTAACGTGGCAGATAACTTCAGGTAAAGTCAGAGGTATTTTCTCTAATCATACAAATCACACTCTGAATCAATTCTCAATTTTACAACGAGTTTCATACGGACAGGACAGCACAACATGACACACATCAACACATCAAAACGGATTACAGTAATATTACATATATCATGGGGAGATTACATATTACACTTTCCCCTCCCTAAACAAGCATGATGGGGAAATGCTATTAGTGTTGTACAATGTCTCCAAACCGCACGGGTGGGTTTATTACCTGACGAAGGTGTGCGGGCCTAACGGTAACCCTGTTCTGGGTGCCCGGTTCTACAAGCTGTTCCCTAGCTTGGGGATTATCCCTTATAACGATACCCGAAATTTCAGGGGTTGGGTGAACTGGCTGGCCTTGGTCCAGTGGTATGGGGCAGGGTTTGAGTTGATTGTGGTGCACAACTAGTGATCGACCATTATGTGATCGAATGGTGTAATTGACCCCATTCCTGGAAGATATTTGGTACGGCCCAACCCATTTCCTCCCAAACTTCCAGGACTTTGGGCGGCGTAGCCAGACAGTCTGTCCAGTTTCCAAAGGAGACCAGGCCTTGTGACTCTTATCATACGAGGTACACTGCTGTTTTCTAACTTTCTCAAGCTGTTGTCTTGCAAGAGCATTGGCTGTTTGAATAGCTTTTCTAAGATACTGACTGTATTCTGACTGGTTAAGTGGGTTAGAGAAAGGCACTCCTAACTCGACTTCAATGGGCATGCGGGGTGGGCGCCCAAAGACCAGTTCATAAGGTGATAGCCCCGTAGACTCGTGGATACTGGTATTATACGCAAATACTGCTTGGTCTAACCACAGGTCCCAGTTATTGTGATGTTCAGATGCAAAATTAGATATTATTTCTTGTAGGGTTCTATTCTGTCTCTCCACTAGGCCATCGCCCTGAGGATGGTATGCAGTAGTACGAGATTTTTTGACACCCATCATATTATAAATTTCATGCATTAAATTGCTTTCGAAATTCCTTCCTTGATCCGAATGTATAGCTGCTGGAGGTCCAAATCTTGAGAAAACCCTGGAAACAAGAACATTGGCAACGGTAGAGGACTTTTGATCTTTAGTGGGGAATGCCTCACACCACTTGGTGAAATGATCCATAAGAACCAGTATGTGGCGATTCCCCTGTGCAGTTTCAGGCAGGGGGCCCATATAATCTAAAGCCCAGAAGATGAAGGGCTCGCTCACTTCAATGGACTTAAGCGGAGCTTTGGTTAGCGTGGGGTCATGTTTACTTTGACTACACTTTACGCAGTTATTGATGAAACTTCTAATACACTAGTCCATTTTTGGCCAAAAGAAACGATCCTTCGCACGAAATGTAGTGCGCGTTATTCCTAAATGACCCCCAGATGGACTACTATGAATGTCCTGTAATAATGTATATATTAAGGTTTGTGGTATAACAATACGTTGGCGGGAAAATCCTTGTTTGGTTGTGTAGTTGCGAACAAGGAGTCCGTCACTAATATATAGCTCATCCCAACAGTGCCAAAATGACCGTAAAGTACCGCTATCCTTCCACACAAATAAAGGGGGTTTGGGGAATCTATCTTTCTTCAACTGTAGCACGATTGAAAGATCTGGATCTGTTTCCTGAGCAGACTGTAAATTGATATTTGGAAGGAGACTTACCAAACAATTTAGGGCCGGTAAGTTCTCAACAGGTATGTCTGATGGAGATATCCTGTTTGGACATACAGTAGGATGCAGACGGGAAACTGCATCAGCATTCTGATTAGAGGAGCCAGCCCTATGTTTAACTGTAAAATTATATTCCTGCAGATCCATAATCCATCGAGCAAGCCTACCTTTAGGTTCAACAGAATGAAGCCATTTAAGAGCACTGTTATCAGTAACCAATTGAAAGTGGTTTCCTAAAAGATAGACTCTAAAATATTTAGTAGCAAAAACAACTGCAAGAGCTTCCTTTTCCATAGCAGTAAAATTTTGTTCCCGAGGGGTTAGGGTGCGGCTAGCATAGGAGACTACTCTCTCGTTACCATTATCATCAAGCTGAGTCAAAATAGCCCCCAACCCAACATTAGAAGCATCCGTTTGCACTATAAAGGGTTTATCCATTTGTGGATAGGCAAACACGGGGGCTGAGCACAAACAATCTTTGATTTGGAGAAATGACGCTTGATGGGAAGTAGACCATGTGAATGGGACACCTTTCTTGGTAAGTTCTGTCAATGGGGAGGCTACTGATGCAAAGTTGGGAATAAATTTCCTATAATACCCTGCTAGGCCTAAAAATGACCTAAGGTGTTCAAGGTTAGTAGGGGAAGGCAACGCTTGTACAGCTTTTATTTTGGCAGGATCAGTATGAACTCCGTTGCTAGAGATCGAATGACCTAGATAAAGGACATTATCCGCACCAAATGAACATTTTGAGGCCTTGACTCTTAGGCCATGGTCACGAAATCGTTGTAAAACCATACGTAAACGTTTGCAGTGTTCAGTAATCGTTTTAGAAAAAATGATGACATCATCAAAATAACATAGGCATATATCATATGACAGGCCAGACAAGATGATACTTAAAGCTCTAGTAAAAGTAGCAGGGGCAGTACATAGTCCATAGGGCATTCGGAGAAATTCATATAAACCATTGGGAGTAATAAAGGCAGTCTTTTCTTGATCTTCTGGCGACATACTTACTTGCCAATAACCACTTCGCAGATCTAGCGTGCTAAACAGACAATTTCCACTTAGAGAATCGAGGAGGTCATCAACCCTTGGCAGTGGATGGGCATCTTGTTCAGTAACCAAATTAAGTTTCCTATAATCTACACAGAATCTATAAGACCCATCTTTCTTTTTGACGAGAACTACCGGGGAGGCCCATGGACTTGTACTAGGTCGCACAACACCTTGCTGCAACATATTCTTAACCTGTTTGTCGATTTCACCCCTAAAATGGAAAGGCAGTCTCCGAGGGTATTGACGAATAGGGGTAGAATTACCCGTGTTGATATGGTGGGATAGAACAGAGGTATGTCCTAAACCTTCATTAAACACATCAGGAAATGAAGCAAGGATATCAAAGATCTGTTTACTATCACTCTCACTAAGACTAGGGCTCAATGCTTCCTTCAGCTCGCTACATGTTTTTGCTTCTAATGAAAAGCTTGCTATACTGGCGCAGAAATCTGAACCAGATGTAAGGGAGTTTTGGTACTGCTCTGTCAACTCAACTACTGGCCAGAATTTTGCGATCTTCTGGCCTGCATCTAAGGCTACATCTGAACTAGATGGGTTCAAAATGCGTACGGCGACCTTTCTGTCTACAGCTTTACTTACAGTATAGGCAGTAATGCAGGATTACTCACTAATACGGCAAATCATACCAACCATATTATCACAGCGTCTAGGAAGATTGGCCTGAACAACACATTCCGACCTGTAGGGTATAACTATATCCGATGCAAGAGTCACAAAACCCGGACCACGCTCAGAGGACTGGGCAAAGACTGGTAGAGTACCCTGACCAACTTGAGTACAGGTAGAAGACAGAGAACAAGAGAGCCCTGTGGTATGTGGTAGAGAAGAAGGGAGACAAGGGGTCAACGGTGTACTCCCGTGGGGACCTATTAGTGAATAGGAATCTCCTAAAACAGCAAGTTGTAAATAATTGGAAGCAAAAAAATCCCAGCCCAGAATACAGTCTAAGCGTGGTAATACATTAGCACAGACAAGGAACTCTCCCCGATACATAAAACTGCTCCCTGGGAATGAAAGAGGAACAGCAATGGAACAGGTAGAATTCAAAGGCTGCCCCGTAATGGCCACGCATGTGTTGGCAGTGCCTCTAGGTATAGGGGGAGGTTTGTTCATAAGTGCAGATGTCTCATTGATACGATCAAAAACACGAGAACTAATGATAGATTTCATCGAGCCAGTATCAATGAGAGCAGGCACTTGTACGCCGTCAAGCAAACAAAAAACAAGGGGTTGGCGTGGGTTAGACATATTTTCCCCAGAGGCAGGGCCAACAGAAAAAACGGAGGGGTGCTCGTCGTTCCAACCCATTAACGAGGCACCCCTTGGTAGTTTAAAGAATGTAACGAAGATGACTTACGATTTTGCATTAGAACATTAGTATGATTGTTAGCACAATCTTGTCTAAAATGTCCCCGACCACCGCACATAGAACAGTAGAGAAGGGGGAGCAGCTGGCGTCTGGTGTGGCGGCGACGGCTGTATCTGGCAGTTACGGGCAATATGTCCTTCTTGACGACAACGAAAACAAATAACCTGGCGAGGACGAGTGGCGGGGCGTGTAGGCGGTTGAGTGGACAACGCAGCTACCAAATTGTCGACGGAAGATTGCAGTTGAGAAAGCCGTACTTCCTGTTGCTTTTGAGCAGCCTCAATTTGCTGGAAGCCATCAGCAGCAGTTGGAGGAGGAGCCTCTGATGTCGCACCACAAGTCATGTCGGCACCGTCGTTGGACAAGTCATGAAGGGCACGAAAACGCTGTGCGAATGATAGTATTCTTTCCAACGAGGGTGTAGGATCGATCTCGAAAAGCTTTAGCTTTATGCTAGAAGGAAGAGCCTTCATAAATTGCCGACGTAATAGTGCGTCAAAGGCAGAGTCCGATAAATCTGGCTCAGCACTACGAAGGCATTCCTTCAACCGCCATAAAAAGAGGGTGGGATCCTCAGATGGCCTGAGGGTCATATGCTCAAAGTCACGATAATGACGTTCACGATGAATCACTGGCGAGAACAAGTCAGAAGGTTCGATGTTAATGAGTCAAAAGTATTCTTCTGGTCGGCAGGTAAGCTTTCGAAGTAGGTGGCGGCGGGTCCTTGTAGAAACGCTGGCAGTTTGACTAGGCGTGTGGCTTCATCCCAAGAATTCGCGAGAGCACAACGCTGAAATTGTTGCAGCCAGAGGCGAAAATTTCCTTCACCGAATCGTTCAGGTAATATGGTGGTAGCCATCGAGACTGGTCCAATAAAATCCTGTCACCAATTTGTAACGTGGCAGATAACTTCAGGTAGAGTCAGAGGTATTTTCTCTAATCATACAAATCACACTCTGAATCAATTCTCAATTTTACAACGAGTTTCATACGGACAGGACAGCACAACATGACACACATCAACACATCAAAACGGATTACAGTAATATTACATATATCATGGGGAAATTACATATTACACTTATGCCTTCTGATGTTTTTCTTGAGAGCATTGATAGCTCTACCAGCATGACTGTCCCTAAAGGTCCTCCAATCTTGCCAAATGTGGCAACTTTAGTGAATGATCGCTTCAAAACTGAGCTTGAGACTGGTCAGCGAAAGCAAATCAAAGCCAAATACATGGTTCCAGAAAAATGTACTGAGATATTCTGGCCACCGGTAAACGAGCATATTTGGAATCCTTTAAAACCAGATGCAAAAGGGGTTGACCGAGCTCTAGTAGCTATGCAAGATACCCTTGTCGTTGCATCTGGTGCTATTGCAACATCATTAAATGATTTGCTCTTGTCTCGTGATAACACCAAACCATTGGAACATAAGGCTATTGCTACACGTCTCATTGATGTAATAACCCTTTTGGGGTCTATTTGTAAAGAGCTGTCGTATCGTCGCAAAGAAGCTCTCCACCCATATCTTAATGCTGATTTCAAATATGCGTGCAATCGCTCAACAAAATCCGACAAATTTTTGTTTGGAAATGACATCTCAAAAACAATACACGAAATCAAGACAATGGGGAAAATTGTGCAGAATTCGCCCCAAAGAGTGTTGGAATATGACTCATATTACAGTGACTGACGGATCACGCTGCGATAATTGTTTTGATAGGATTTATACCCTTTATATTTGCTTCTCGAAGTTAGTGTGAGTGTTATGTTATGTTCTGAACAGAGAAGAGCCTATCACTGTCTTGAGTCTCTCACATCAATTTTAATAAAGAGCTCGAGGGGTCTCACAATTTTGAGCCTCAGTGCAAAATGTACAAAGCAAACCTTATGGTCAGTCTTTTTTATCGCAGCGGGGGAGGACGGCACGTCCTCCCAGAAAGCCCCAAGGTCATTACAGCTCAGTCCAGCAAATCAAAAAGAAACCATGGCACAGTTGGAACAAGTAAATGATATGGTAGCCAATTTCTTTAAATGATATTATGCCCTTATCTACAAGCGAAAGGTAAACTTTTTACCGCAGGGCAAATCAAATATTATTTTCATCACTGGCAGAAAATTACCTCAGATAAATACATTCTGCAAATGGTTGCAGGGGATCTAATTGAATTTAATGGGCCCCCTCCTATCAATAATAGCTGTCCAGATAATCATATTTCAAATGACACTATTTCAAAGGTCAAGGTGGAGATTAAGTCTCTGCTTGCCAATCGAGTTGTTATCCCATGTGAACATGAAGCAACTGAGTTTGTCTCGCCTATATTTACTGTGCCTAAGCCTGATAATAAAATTAGATTGATTCTCAACCTTAAGGCATTGAATTCTCATGTCGCTTATTATCACTTTACAATGGATTCAATTCAAACAGTAGCCTCAATGATAACCCCAAATTGCTGGATGGTCTCGATAGACTTAAAAGATGCTTACTATAGGGTGCCTATTCATCCACTTTATCAAAAATACCTAAGTTTTCAGTTCCTAGGACAGCTTTATCAGTACACTGCTTTTCCCAATGGTCTAGCATCTTGTCCACGCAAGTTCACAAAATTGCTAAAACCTCCTTTGGCCGTATTACGGGAACGAGGTCATCTTGTCTCAAGCTATATTGATGATATCTATTTGCAACATGAAACCTACCATGGTTGCATTGAGACTGTAACAGCAACATTAGCTTTATTTGATACACTTGGCTTTGTCGCCCATCCAATAAAATCGGAATTTATTCATAAACAACAAATCGTATTTTTAGGATTTGTGTTAGATTCTGTAGCAATGCAAATATCTCTTACCCAAAAACGATTTGAGAAAATATTAAAATTCTTGCGATATATCAATCAACATGCCTCTATTGTAAAAATTCGTGATGTGGCAAGAACCTTAGGATATATGGTTTCCTGTTTCCCAGCTATTCCTCTCTACTCTACGCTTGTGTAGAACGTGCGAATAGAGACGACTTAGTTCAGAAATATATACAAAACATATTAATAGAACTATATACAAAACGTTTATAATGAACAACTGTAAGCATGACGTTAACGTATTACTGTGAAAACCGAATGAATAAAACTATTGTCCAGTCCTTGCTAAGTGCACTCTGCGCACTAGAGCCCAGTCCTCAATGAATATTTGACATACTGGGGGCCGGGGCTAAAACTAATCTTGACTGTTGTCTATTAGTTGTTTCCTAATCTTTTCGCGTGCCGAGCTGGCGGCAAGTCTTTTAGGTCTTTTTTTGTCGATGCAATGCTCTTCACTAGAGTTTATGCCCGAGCTTTCTACAGTACGTTCTTCAGGACGATCTTCACGCACATTTAGTTCCAACGGATATAATTTGACGATAGAACGCGTAGTGTGTCCGCTTGCGGTTCTTACGACTGCGGCTCTACAGTAATTGTCGTTCCCTTGTATTAGCTTGTCGACGACGCCTAAAGGCCAACGGTGCTTTGACATGTCTGTATCGGCAACGAGAACTATATCTCCTCTTTTGATGGTATTTTGAGGCTCGATTCGTTTGTTATTTTGATTGGAATGCATCTCACGTAAAGTGGACATATATTCCCGCTGAAATCGGTTTATGAAATGATTGTATAGAGATGTTCTCTGGTGTTGCGCACGCGTAATTCTGTCCGAATCTCCAAATGTTGGATCGTATGCATCTGAATCTAAAGGTGGGTGAGGCAACGATGTTACATTAAAGCCAAACAGCAGATGACTTGGTGTAAGCGGCTCTAAATCGTCAAGTTCTGAGTTCAGAGACGTAAGCGGGCGATCGTTCAGAACGGCTTGAATTTCCTTAATTAGAGTGTAAAGCTCTGCCAACGTAATTAGAGAACGGCCTAAGACCTTTTTCAAAGACGATTTAACTAAGCCAATTAGTCGTTCATAGACTCCACCCCAATGGGGACTACGGTCGGGAATGTAGAGAAACCTAATGCGGCGTTGTGCTAAAGCGTTTTTTACAGGCAAAGAATCGAAATGAGAGAGCAAAATTTCCAAATCTTGATCTGCACACTTGAACGTTTGAGCATTATCCGACAAAAGAAGTCTGGGTGTGGAGAAGAGGCTGCAGTGACGTCGAAAGGCTTGAAGAAAGGATGACGTAGTCATATCTTCGACAATCTCCAGATTTATGGCTCGGGTTGTTAGGCACGTGAATAAGCAGATATAAACCTTGATATGTTCTCCAGAACGATTTTTGACAATGAGATGCCCCGTAAAATCAATACCAACGTTTGAGAACGGTCGGATGGATGTATCGAACCGAAAATGAGGCAATTCAGGAGGCAGTGAAAGAGAATAGTGTCGACCTGATACTCTCTTGCATTGGACACATTTACTGAGATAACGACGAGTCTCAGAGCGAGCAGATGGTACCCAGAAACGGTCACGGAGAGAGACAATTGTTCCTCCAACTCCAACGTGGCACATGCGATGGTGACAATTCAAAATTATCAATTTGGTTAGATAGGAGTGTTTTGGAAGTAAAATCAGAGATGAATTACGGGTGAAGCGACCCTTGGTATGAATAAGACCATCTTCTCCAAGGAATAAGTTTAATTGACGGACGATAGGTGGAATATGCAGATTACGACGTGGTTCAGGTGAAAGTAAATACGAGAATACCTGAGGATAGTAGCGTTGTTGTTCATGCCTGAGCCAGGCATTCTCCGTAGATTGGAGCTCATCAACTGTTGGTGTACCCTTGACTCCTGTACGATAACAGAACCGTAAAACATAGACAGAGGTATTCAAAAGACGTGAATAATAGTTAAACTTTCGAATATCAATGATGTTGCAAATACTGACATCTTGCGTAGGTAACTGTTGTTCGGTGACAACGGTCATAACTGTAGCTGATGTAACTGCAGACTTAGGCCACTGTGGCCATAATGACTTGTGACAGATCCAGGAAAGTCCTGTGTGCCATATGGTGGAAGTTTGAAGTGCTTTTGCCGAACATCCACGAGAAACCAGATCAGCTGGGTTGTCCTGGGAGGGGGTGTGGCCCCAACAAGAAGTCTCAAATTTGCTACGGATTGCATCGACTTTATTCTGAACGAATTGCTTCAACTTACGTGTTGAGGAAAGCCAAAATAATGCGATTTCTGAGTCAGTCCAAAGGCGGACACAAACATCCAGAAAATCCTTTCGAACAATGCATAGTATGTTTTCACAAAATTGAACACCAAGTAGCATGGCACTGAGTTCGAGTTGCGGGATGGTGAGCGTATGCTTACTGCGAGGCGCTAGTTTGGATTTTGAACCGATAAGAACAGATTTCTTTCCTTGACAAAGGTATGCTACGGCTCCTATGACTGACTTGCTAGCATCAGTAAACACGTGCAAGTAAACAGGTTCACAGGAGGTAAAATCAATCCAACGTGAAAATTGAAGCAAAGAAACGGCGTTTAATTCCTTTTCGATGTTCTGCCAGACATTAAATTTTGGTGGGGGCAAGGGTTGATCCCAACCTATTTGCTCGTCCCAAAGTTCAGCGATGAAGAGACGGGCGACGATGGTAACCGGTAAAACTAAACCAAGAGGGTCAAAGAGCTGGCTGGCAATGCTTAGAACCGTGCGTTTTGTTAGAGAATCAGCTGGTGAGTCGAACTGTTTTGTTTGAAATGAAAGGGTGTCATTGGATGTATCCCATAACAAGCCTAGTAAAGAAATAAGCTCTGAGGTGCAACCAGCGTTATTGAGACGTATAGCTTCCTGTAATGCTGCTGAGTTAGTAGACCACTGACGTAGCGTAAAATGACCCTCACGGAGAATTTCCCGCGCCTTTTCGAAATAGGTTATTGCGTCAGCCTCGTTCTCAACTCCGGATAGGAGATTGTCAACATACAATTTGTTTGATAAGTCGACCGCGGTAGGATGACTATACTTTTGCAAATGTTCGAGGAGAACAGCACCTAAAGTCATTGGACTGCTGGTATGACCAAAAACTATTGTGGTGTAGGTATACACACAGATTTCTTTGGAAGGATCGTTATCCTTATACCAGAGGAAGCGAACAAACGGTCTGTCTTCCTCCTTGAGCTTTATGTTCAGAAAGGCGCATTGAATGTCTGCAACGAAGGCGTATTTAGGAAAGCGAAAACGAATGAGGAGCTCTACTAAGTTATTTAGAAGGCATGGACCGGTGTAAAGACAATCATTGAGGCTTACGTTGCCCGAATTCGCTGCAAAAACAATACGGAGAGGGGTAGTCTCAGAATCCTTTAGGACGAAAAAATGGGGTAGGTAGTGACACCCCTGCTCAGGCCAGGGTGTCTGTAAGTCTTTCACCTCTTCAATGTACCCATTGGCTAAGTGTTCAGCCATAACATTACAGTAAGCTTGCATTAGGCCAAGTTTATCAAGGCGAGACGTAACTTGTGCTAAGCGTTGTTGACAAAGAGCTAAGTTTGATGGCAACGGGGGGTGGTCAGGTTTCCACGGTAATGGGGCGTAATATGACCCATTGCGAAATTCTATTTGTTGTCGATAGGAGTGTAAAAACTCGCTGCATTGCTTATCTTGTGCAGGCTCAAAAACAAATTGCGTTTGAAACAGACGTTCGAGTTGAATACCTAAAGATGAATTGTCTACCAAATTCTGAACGGAAATATCGTTGTCAACATGATCATTTGACAGATCGGTGAAAGGCAGTGCGATTGTTTGAGTTATTGCAGGAACATTTTGCGTCGAGACATTGATTGCCTCTGAGGACCTTAGCATGGGACCGGATAATACGTGTCCGAATTTTGATTCTTGAATAAGCGGTATAGAATGTGAATCCGAAACGGTGCCAAGAAAACGAAAGGCGGTGTCAGCCCCTAAGAGAATATCTACGACAAATGAACTGTCTGAAAAATCATTCGCTAAGTTCAGGTTTTGAAGACGGGGGTGTGACTTGATGTCAAAGGAAAAGTGTTGACTCAACGGTTGAACTATTTCATCTGTTACTAAAACATTAACATATTCCACTCCAGCAGGGGTGGCTAGCCCGATTTTCGTAACCCCATACCTCTTTTCAGTGACTGTACCTCCGAAACCACAAACAGACAATGTTTCAAATGATGTAGGTGTTAAATCTAACGCGGAGGCGAAATCAGCGCGAATATAGCTGCGTTGCGAGCCTTCATCGAAAAAGAGTCTAGCTGTTAATGTCTTTTCGGCGGAAATTGCGACTGCTTTTGCGGTTTTCAGAAATATCGCACCTATAGCGTTACTTTCGACAGAAGTGTCTACTAACGCGTCTGCTAAAGCATCAGAAGGATGAGGCATGGCGGGGGCGCAATTAACAGCAGTTGAGCGTGATGACGACGGCATGGGCTTTGTGATTGACGTATCCTCGGTAGCTATGGCATTGTTGGTGCTAGTGTGAGATGGGGGTTTAGCCGTGGTTTTTTGGCGTGGATATTGAGAAGGTACAGCGTTTTGATGGATACGAATCCCGTGAATACTTGTGTGATGCTTCCCCTTACATTTTGCGCACCGTCCCCTGGCAGTACAATTAGCAACAAGATGGCCAGAGTATAAACAATTTAGACATAATTTCTCACGAATGACTGTGGATATTTTGTCGTTAGAAGTCATATTACAGTGAGAGGTTGCGTGAGGCCCCTTACAGAGTTGACAACGTGTACTAACATTTGACGATAGAGTACTGGTGATGTGAAAGTTTTGCGTCTGATATTCTGATCTTTCAGCGGGCTGTGGAAAATTCACTTGTGATTGTTCTTCCCTACTTATGAACTCCTTTAGATTTTTAGTGAACAAATCGAGATCGAATTTTTTACCCTCCCCACAATCACCAATTGAGCTGCGAACCTTTGGTTGAAGTTTTTCTTCAAGGATCGGGACAATGAATGGAGCACAGGCGGATATATCTATTTCCAGTGCCTCAAGGGAACGGATATCTCCCATAATGGAGTTGTAAAATTGTCTAAGGCTTGAGACTGAATGAATAGGCTTTGGCATAGTGAGTATATTGTTCACATGAGCACGAATTATGCGTCTATGATGGCCGAAATTCTCCACGAGAGTCTTTTCTAGTACGGAATAATTTTGCTCGGAGGGGATAATTCCCTTAACTGTTGTCAATGCTTCTCCCCTCAACTGACCGATTAAGTACGTGAATTTCGCTGTATTTGGTAAGTCTGGTAAATTGCCAACCTGAGATTGAAATCTCTCCCAAAAACCGAGCCACTCAGTAATTTTACCATCAAATATTGGCAGCTGTAAATCTGGGAGTTTAGAGCGTAAGGCAGAATGCGTTGTAGAAGACAAAGGTTCAGAAGATGTATTACGTTTCTTGTCAAATTTAGACAAAAAGAATTCAAGTTTAGCAAGCTTACCACGGTTAACCGATGTGACATCGTTGACTTCATCGAAGAAGGCATCTTGTTGATTTTGGTCGTCGATTTCTTCGAGAACTATGCTACGTAGCTCTTTATCCAATTCCAGACAATTCTTAAACTCAGCGTTGAGGGCTGATGCGATAGATTTCAGCGTGGAGAGAACTTCATCGGAAAGAGCAGTTTCTTTGAAGAACACAGCAGCGTCATTGAAAGTTTTCGTAAAAGTGCGTCGGGCCTGTCTTCTTTCTAACTTTAATTTCTCGAAAGGCGATTTCGGCATTGTTAAGCAACAATCCAGATCCTGGTCACGGCACCAATTTGTGTAGAACGTGCGAATAGAGACGACTTAGTTCAGAAATATATACAAAACATATTAATAGAACTATATACAAAACGTTTATAATGAACAACTGTAAGCATGACGTTAACGTATTACTGTGAAAACCGAATGAATAAAACTATTGTCCAGTCCTTGCTAAGTGCACTCTGCGCACTAGAGCCCAGTCCTCAATGAATATTTGACAACGCTCATTACAGGTGTTTGGAACAAGACAAAGTTAAGGCATTGCAGATTTCAAAAAGAAATTTTGACGAAATGATGACTTTAAGTGATTCTGCTATTCAAGACATTGACTGGTGGTTACAGGATTTGCCACATAGTGATGGGATAATAGGAAAAACTCCTTTTGTTTATACAATCTATTCAGATGCATCTTTGCAAGGCCGGGGGGCAGCTATGACAAATATCACGACTGGTGGAAAATGGTCCTACAAAGAATCACAATTACATATAAATACATTAGAACTCTTAGCTGCATTTTATGCAGTTAGAAGTTTCAAAGATACAATTAACAACATAAATATCCGTCTTATGCTTGACAACAGCGCCGCAGTATGCACAATTAATAAAAAGGGTACTACTCGCAGCTCTAATTGTAATTCTATTGCAGTTCAGATTTGGGGATTTTGTCAAACACATAACATTCTTTTGACAGCATTCCATATCCCTGGAGTTTAGAATGTTAGTGCTGATAGGGAGTCGCGTATTTTTGCTAATCCCGATGCAGAATGGATGCTAAATCCCAAATGTCTGAAACAAGCTTTAATTATACTGAATTATGAGCCAGACATTGATCTTTTCGCCACTAGGCTCAATGCACAATTTGCTAAATATTGCTCTTTGCGGCTAGATCCCTATGCATCTTCTATTGATGCATTTTCGATTTCGTGGTTTGATCTTAAGTTCTATTGGTTTCCACCTTTTAGTTGCATACTTCAGGTATTGCAAAAAATTCGGAGCGATTCAGCAACGGGAGTAATTGTAGTACCAAAATGGCCTACATAAATATGGTACCCTCACCTGCTACGCCTACTTGCACCTCCGTCGGTGTGTCTAAAGTCCAGCTAAAACTTATTGTCTCTTTCGGGATGGACAGATATGTTACATCCTCTATATCGCAGCCTGCATTTAATGGTTTGTCTAGTGTCAGGCAACGTTTCGCCAGACAAGGCCTATCTTCCCCCTCAGTTGACATAATTATGGCAGCATGGCGTGATTCAACTAAAAAGCAGTATAATACGTATCTACAGAAGTGGCTAGAATACTGCTCTTTGAATGATTATGATCCTTTTTCTCCATCAACTGCCAATGCTCTGGATTTCCTTACTTTTTTATATAGCCAAGGTTTATCGTTTAGTACTATCAGAGGCGGATCCAGGACAAATCTTGACATTCGCACAATGTGCGAAATAAGCGCCACGCCCAAATAACCACACCCATAAGCCACACCTACAAACCACACCTGCAGAGTCTCTATTCCCACCCCAATACTGCTACCTAGTACAACCCCATGTAAAGCAGAGAGAGCCCGTAACATCTACATAATAAATGCAATGATTTTTCATTTTCAGTCAGCAGCAAGGAGTAGGAACTATTGAAGCGATTTCTACCCGAAACCTTAGAGCACTATTTTCTTATTGACCACTTTCTTATGCCAAAAAAGTAATAATTTCTTTCCAGTAAACATCACCCGATAATGACACCTTCCCCATAAGGTAAATTGAGTACACATTGAGGTCTAGTTAGCTTTCTGATAAATATTTGTAAGCAAAATCGAATTGTCAGCTGGTGAGAATTGCAGATAAATAATTCTGACAACGAGTAGCCCACTACGGTCCAGGCCTAGGGGTATTCGTTCAACATTTAGAAATGCTGTTACTAATTAACCTTCCACTGAGTGCTATCGACTTGCAGCCTTGGCATACATCGTTGTTGTAACAAAACGGGAGCTTGGTCTACACTTCCTACAGAAATCGATGGTTATCCAAGTGCTTACCATGCATGCCCAACTGAAATCGATGGCAACAAATGCCACAACTACGAATAGAATAGCTACAGTATTGGGCTGCTATCGTCTTTGGTATAAGTGTTTGTAGAGCCATTCACATCTCATATGGAGACTGCTAATAGACCTTCATAGATTCATGCCGCTTCCTCAATTTGCAATTGAATCCCGTCAGCTGGATATTTGGGAGAATTGGGCAAACTGTACGCACAAGATATCCTAGCGGAAGAGAGGGTTATCAAGACAGGTAGTTTAGGGTTGTCCCCCGCTCTCTTCCATATAACATCCATCGCCTCTACCTTCGCCACATTCGCACAACCATTTTCTCCATACACTTTCCTATTGATTTTTGACGTACTAATAGCACCATCCATTCCGAAGTTCGCACAGCTTTTGGGGGTACACTTTTCACGTACTATTTCTCTGCGCACGCACAGATAAGTAAATGCTAATTTTATGTGAAGGTCGCACACAATGATTGGCTCTGTGTAATTTATGATTTGGGGATCACCCAAACCAACAATAGTTGAGAGGAACCCACAAACAACGTACAATAACAAGTATTGCCAAAGATAAACAACAGATAATGTTACCACGGGTACGAAATGGGGCTGTTGATAGATAGTGAGGTTTTGATATGATTATTGTCAAATAAGAATGAATGGTAGTTTCTATACACAGATATCTTTGACAGCTAATGTGCAATTAGAAAATCTGACCTTCGCCAGTGCGGGTGTTGCGACCGCCTGGATCCGCCTCTGAGTACTATAAATATTGCGAGGAGTGCATTATCGTGTTTCTGTAACTTTGAAGGGCTGCCAGTTCCATTCGGTCAGTTACCAGTTGTAAAACGTTTTATGAAAGGGGTGTTTCAGCTACGGCCTTCATTACCAAGACATCATTCGATTTGGGATGTTAAGCAAATCTTTGACTTTTTTCGCTCTCAACCACCAGTTGATGAGCTATCCTTGAAAGACTTGACTTGTCGTATTGCGTTTTTATTATGCTTATTAAGTGGACAGCGTTGTCAAACGATACACTGCCTTAACGTTGAACACATGGATGTTACTGAAACTGAATATACTTTTCACATTGTGGAAAAGCTAAAACACACCCGTCCTGGTGTCCATCAAAAGCCTCTACGTTTTATCAAATATGATATTGAACCTCCCCTTTGTATTTACAGACATTTGAAAGAATATTTAGATCGTACCTCATCTTTTCGAGTTGATCAGAAACAACTGTTGATTAGTTTTGTGCGTCCTCATTCGGCTGTTTCAAAGGACACAATTTCACGATGGTGTCGCAAGGTTTTGGAACAAGTAGGCATTGACACTTCTAAATACTCATGTCACAGTAACCGTGCGGCTTCCAAGTGGAGCCTTGTAAGAAAGAACTTCGATCTGAAGGAAGTGATGATTGCTGCAGGATGGACGCAAGAGCAAACATTTCAACGGTTTTATAATCTTCCTTTGTACAATTCATTTAATTTTGGACATGCTTTGCTTGTTGCTGATAGTTCTGTAGTTTAGACCAGGTGCTATTTTGCATAGTTATGTTGAAGATAAATCCTTTAGGATTACTGCAAAAAAGTAAAAATATATAGCTGATGGGTTGGTGTTTGTCCCATCAATGGTTCGATGACCTCTAAATTCTCGTACTCCTCCGTAGCGACGGGGCCGATGATGAAATAGAATTTTCCAATCAAACGAGACTTACCTGTAAGTGATGTTTGATTGTGATTCTATGATTCATCGGCTAGGAGCGAAGGAGGTGTACGCCCAGCCCTTTTTGTACTTTTTCTAATGTTTGGGCCCTCCCTAACAGGCCTCCTTCGCTTTGTGTGTCATTGATCCATTGCTGCGCTGAAGACTGGTTGCATGAACTACCGCGCTCTCTCTCGTACACCTCCTTCGCTCCTAGCCGATGAATCATAGAATCACAATCAAACATCACTTACAGGTAAGTCTCGTTTGATTGGAAAATTGTGCAGCGACAACTAAAATCGTGCAGCAGAGCCTGACAATCGTGCAGCAAAACTTAACAATAGTGCAGATTTCTGGTGATTTGATTTCAAAATTGTTTTCTTTTATCTCAGATGTCAGATGATTGTGCAGCATCTCAAATTCTCGACAATGGTTTGTGCAGCACATCAAACTCGTAATGCTGCACAATAGATTCTACTGCATCACAATCGATTTAGAGCGCCTTACAATTGTCTCCTATCGCAGCACAATAGTACTCTGACAGGCTACAATTCATACACAATAAGCGATGAGCCAAATATGGAATGCTCAATTCGTTCTCAGCACTCAGCACAAAAGTGATGACGAGATCAGGTACGGGGATACACAAAGATCCCCACGATGCTGCGGGGGGACTTACGAAGAGTTTTCTCGAAATTCGAATGCCTTACGTAAGGCTTGTGCATTACCCTGGATCCGCCCCTGTCACTTTTCCCGGAGAGGCTGAAAAATAGAAATCCTTTCTAACTTTGTCTACTGACTTCTGATTGACCGAGACATGTGAAGGCTTTAGCTGATTGGGTGCTATTTATTGCATGCTTCTGTAATACTGCTAATTTAGTTCATAGGTTTTAGTCAAAATGTTTGGATAGATTTTATATAAAACTAACACCTTGTTAACTAGGCCGAAGACAGAGCGGCTTGCGAAAGCACTCGTGTCTATATTCGTATTCCGCATTTAGTGTTGTTTATCGCACTTGGACTCTCAGTGCTTGGGAAAGACTGAGGAGTGCCATTTGGCGTTTATTGTATTAGTTGTTTCGTCGAGGCTCCATGGGGTAGAGCCAGTATTATTGCTAGTTTTAAGGTTACGTTAGTTTACGAGATTAGGTTAGGACGCATATATCAATAATAGTACTTCATAGCATCGAGTTTAGGATTCAGTATTGTTGTCATTGCAATATGCATAAATATAGCCTTGACATCATTCCGTTAGATTAGCTACATGACCGAGCATTACACAGCATTCCTATCTATTGTCTAAGAAAGTCTAGAAAGAGCCAGTATTACGCAATGCTTCTTTTGGATTGAAATCTGCATCGTAATCGTTAGTTGGTTAACAGCAAAACTGCTGACACAACATTAGGTGTTAATAAGTATATATAGCCCTCATGTATTAAGTTAAAGGAGAAAGAGTTGGAAGAGAGTTGGAATAGAGCTAGAATTGAGTTGGGAAGAGAGTTACATAGAGATGGAATAGAAATGAGATGAGTACAACTTAGAGCCATGGCGGGGACGTATGTCACCCAGCCGAGCCATGTATATAGATAGACATTAGGTTAAATAGTTCCATTAAATATGGTATACCAAAGCTGTCTACTCTCTGCAAGATGATTCTGATTCGACAACGACTTAAAGACCGCTCGCAGCCATCACAGAAGATCACATCGCCTTAGCTCAACATCTACAGTAGAGTTTCGTCCACAACGAGAATAATAATCATCATGACCAAGTCCAAATCCATTTTGTTCACATTTCAACATTTTGTATTTTTACATTTCACACTTCCATAATGGCAGACCTTCACCTATGGATCTTAGTCATCATCTTCTGAACAATCTTTAGTTCCTAATAAATTGAAGATTGCAAAAGTTATCCCACTTCACAAGTCTGGAAATAAAAAATTGCCTGAAAATTATCGTCCAATATTAGTACTACCTGCTTTAACCAAAATATTAGAAAGAGTTGCCTACGAACAAATAGCTGACTATCTAGAAAATAATAAAATGTTAACATCATGCCAATGTGGCTTCAGAAAGAGATATAACACAGAACTTGCCGTCGCACTGCTCACAGATAATATTCGAAGAGCAATGGATCATGGAAAATTAACAGGAGCTATCTTCGTTGATTTGCAAAAAGCTTTCGATGCTGTTGACCATTCAATAATCCTGAAAAACTTCCCTATTATTGCATCAATGGTACAGAACTGTCTTGGGTTAAAAGCTATCTGCAAGATCGATACCATTTTGTTCAATGTGGCAATTCAAAATCTTCATGCCAGTTAGTTAAATATGGAGTACCTCAGGGCTCAATTCTGGGACCTCGATTGTTCCTCGTACAAATTAATGATCTAACGAAAGTTGTCAAGGTATTTAACATCCAAATGTATGCTGATGACACTGTCATATACGTGTCTCAAAAAAGCATTAGTGAGGTAGAGAAAGCTTTGACAAGTGATATAGCAAACATTGCAAAATGTCTAGAGAACAACAGGCTTATCATAAATTTAAAAAAAGGAAAAACGGAAGCCATGCTTTTTGGTACTGCCAAAAGGCTGCACTCTATAAATGATTTAAAGATCTGGATGAATGAGCATTCGATACACGTTGTAAATAGTTACAAGTACCTTGGAGTGATTTTGGACGCTAGCCTGAATATGAACGAGCACTTACAAAAAACTTCAAAAAGTGCAGCAGCACGAATTAAGCTTTTGAAAAGAATGAGAACATCACTAACAAGCCATGCAGCTGAATCGATATACAAAGCCATTGAATATGTCACTTAAAAGATACTGATTTCGTTGTTGGAAAACGCAGCTTAATGATGAAATTCAGTACAAGAATCGCGACAAGAAGTAAAGACATTTTATTGTCTTTGTAGATGTATTTTAATGTCGACAAATCATTCTAAATACGACATAACCGGTAGACCTAAGACCTAACAAGACATAATCAGTAAAATTTAAGACATAATCAAACGTTTCGACTCAATCATGAGCCATCATCAGTGAAGGGATGGAAGTTGCGAAAATATGGCCTTATATAGCCATGGGGGCGTGAATCAGGTCACGCACTAAGTAAATATCAATGAGGCGTGAGTAAGCTCACGTACGTATGTCAAAACAACCTAAAGGAAAAGCCAAACAGATAGGAAATGAACTAGCTACTTAAACAGAAAACAAACAACTAGAAAAGGACTAAGGGAACCATGGTACCATGGAAGACTTTAAGATCATTGCCAAAAGTGATAAAGCTTTTGATCTCCTTATTTATGAAAGCCTTCTTATTCAAAAGGATAGACCTAACCTTAACTCCCAACAGTCTTCCATTCCCTTAGTCCTTTTCTAGTTGTTTGTTTTCTGTTTAAGTAGCTAGTTCATTTCCTATCTGTTTGGCTTTTCCTTTAGGTTGTTTTGACATACGTACGTGAGCTTACTCACGCCTCATTGATATTTACTTAGTGCGTGACCTGATTCACGCCCCCATGGCTATATAAGGCCATATTTTCGCAACTTCCATCCCTTCACTGATGATGGCTCATGATTGAGTCGAAACGTTTGATTATGTCTTAAATTTTACTGATTATGTCTTGTTAGGTCTTAGGTCTACCGGTTATGTCGTATTTAGAATGATTTGTCGACATTAAAATACATCTACAAAGACAATAAAATGTCTTTACTTCTTGTCGCGATTCTTGTACTAAAAGATACTGCTTAGAAGGCAGCACTTGGCATATCATATGTGCAAATATTGAACATTTCCCCTGCAGATTTTGAACAGAAGTAGCAGAGATTTGCTGTTATAGCATATTGATATGAAATCCAGATGAATTTGTGAAGGATTTAGAGAATTATGATTTCTAGCATACTATTACTCTTAGTTTATTGGAACTCTAAAGGAATAGCAGGATCTTATTGTGCTTCAGAAATGTATGAGTTGGAGAATGAACTCCAATAGAATCCTTTTCAAATGATGGTAAGTCAGAGAGTGTGTCAGACAACTGGTAATGACTGTGAGATCACTCTCTAACTTCTTTCAATTATTTCTTAATGTTGTAGAGAATTTAACGAAATTTCAGGCTTTCTCTGAGATTTGAAGTTATATCAGGCTTTCCCATCAATATGACTCTGAGTAGTGATGCCTGAGAGATACTTTTATCAAGAACTAACACCTAATAGACATGCACAGTCAATATTGTTTTAATTGGATCAGGCAAGTAGATTTCTTTGATTGGGTATGTATTTCCTCAAGTATTTCATCAATTTTGATCTTCCAAATTACAGGAATGATTACAAGTATCTGAAAGCAAATTTTCATAGTGATTTGGATATTCAATCATAGTCATGTTAATGCTTGTTACATATCATGCACCATTACCATTGATTCATGCCTCTTACCAATTAATTGTAACCACTTAAGAAAAGTAAATTCAGAAAGTAGGGTTGCATTCCTGTCCCAACAGGAAGATACTGAGGCACTCTTTGCCACCTGCCCAACCACAACAGACAGAGTTGGCTCACAGTAAGGAAGCATTAGAAGAGAACTGGTATGCTATAAAATTGAGCTATGTAGTACATTCATGTTCACACAGTGCATCCCACTAGTAGAGATAAGTTGCACTTAGTGCAAACTGAATGCTGGAGTGGATTTTGAAAATTATTATGCAGTGAGTGTGATGATGGGGAGCATGTCAGTTGTCCATTCAACTATTGAGAGGTTTGAATAAATGGGTATTTATGACATATTAGTTTTCACTTCATGCCCAGCTCTGCAAGGTATGTGATTTGCATGTCTCTAGTGTAAAATTTATTTTATTTATATGTGTTGCAGCTTGGACATGTTCCATTGGAGGATCTCAACAATGAACCCTCTGTGGTGTAATGGCTAACATTCTTGATTTATTTCAAGAGATCAGGGTTCAAATCCCTGTGGAGGGGTTGAATTTTCCTTTAGTGGTTTTTGTCTGTATTGGTCTGTGTTTTTTGTTTGCTTCTGCATGTGACAAATTTATAAAAGAAGAAAAGAATCATGCCAGCATATCAATTTGCACTCTACACTTTCAGTCGTGGTTTCTGGAAATAAAGAATGAATTCATTTGCAGCAGCAATTGCAATTTCCTGGCTGACTGAACTGTGCCAGTGCAAACAAGCTGGGATTTCACTTTGAAAGTGCAGACTCAAAACAGCAGCAATATCTTTTAAAAGAACCTTAGGCACAGTCTTTTGACAGGGCTCAATGATGGTGCTGAGTGTACTATTTCAGAACTCGATGAGGAGACAATGATTTTAATGAAAACGAAGTAGCTATGGACAGCATTCTGGAAAGCTTGTTGTTATGAACACATTATTCCAATACCTTTCTTGAAAGTTAATCATTGTCTCTTTTCTGGTATTTTCTAGTGTCATACCTCTCCTTTCCATCAACTGGTGGTACATATAATTTTCATTGCTGTATCAAAAATCATTACTTGTCTTTTCCCGCTGCGGTCGCGACAAAATCTTGTGTTGCTCTTTAATTATTTTAGTTGTAAAAAGACATCGGTAGGTGTCATAGCCCCATGCCATGTTGAGAGTACAATCAGAAATCCTTATGATTATAATCAGTGGCGTAGCTGAACAAAGTTGGTTGGCCATGCTCTACCTATCATAGAGTGCAGCCACGCCCTTTTAACCAAGACACGCCCCCCTTGGCTGAAGATAATGACCATTATAATGACCATAAGCAAACAGTGAATAAATCCTACTGTAGCTGGCTCTTAAATGTTCGACTTCAGAGCCAGCTGATATGGGCGTATTTTACTGACTATTGGCTGATGACTGACAAGAAAACAAATGCCGAAGAAACGAACCACGAATGTCAAACCAATATACGAAAGCCGTAAACTATAACGTAGAACAACAAAATATAACTAAGTTCATTTAAACATGCATAAAATGAAAGCGAAAATATATAACTAATAGCAACAAATAGAACTCGAATAATATCAACAAGAAGTACTTACATAACGGCCCCGCTTGCCAGTTAACGATGAATAACGAATACGAATAACAAATTACGAATAACAAATGTTTGACTGCGTGTCTCTCGCAAGCCAAAAAATCAAGAGATGAACTCAAGCACAACGACGTTACTAATTAACAAGACAATAACAAGGATTTGACATTGAATTACACACAAATAAACAATACAAAAAACGCACGCACCAGTCATAAAACAAAAACAACAAAGCGGCCGTTACATGGTTCCCCTGAAATGTCCACATTTCACTAATAATATCAGCACAAATGTTCATAAAATAAAATTTAGATTGTTCTTCTATTGTATGGCTCCTCGATGGGGATGAACCCTTAAGACTCTGATTGTTGCTAGAGGACAAGTTTTGAACCGGACGGTCCAGGTATTTCATAGGTGTCATCCGTTTCCCCTTACTGTCAATTGCGTCATCTGCGAGAACTAGTTTGACACTGCGTATATAGCCTTCTATAAATGAATCGGTTTCCAAGGTGTCAGCCACTTCAACATGCACCGCACGTGAAGCCATACATGTGAAGATAACTCCATAACGCTTCACTTCTTTGCGGCGCTCCTTAACTGAAAATGGACCGAAGTAGTCTACAGCCGAATAAGTAAATGGAGGAGCTGGCTCTACACGATCTTTCGGAAGTATTGCCATACGCTGTTGTTGCGGTTTAGATCTTAATTTTCTGCACGTAATGCACTTATGAATGATACTGGAGATTGCAGACGACATTCCGATAATCCAATATCCACTTGCTCTTACTTCATTCATGGTGATCCCTCTTCCTTGATGCTGTACCTTGTTATGAAAGTGTCGAAGGATAAGATCGGTTACATGATTTGACTTTGGAAGTATAACAGAATTTACACTCTCATCTGGCAGATTCGAAAGCTTGATTCTTCCTCCTACTCTTAAAATCCCATGTATATCTGTATACGGATCTAATTTGACGAGAGTACTTGACGCAGATGCAGTAAGATGAGCTTCTCGTTGCACTGCTTTAAGAATAACAACTTCAGCACTTTGTAGTTCTGTAATAGTTACTGGTTGAAAACAATCTCTACAGCTTGCAGTTACTTTTCGTTTGGAATGACTATCTTCCGTGCCTTTTAACTTATGCATATATCTAAGGCACAAAGCAACTGCCCTTTTTGCGCGCAACCAGTTAGAGAAATACTTTAATCTCTCTACAATAGACCAATCACTTGTCTTATTTGTTACCATGGAAACTACTTTCTTTATCTCTGGATCATCTGAAGAAGTAACAAACTGATCTGATTCCTCAATTTCCCATTCTGTTTCATCTTTACATAGAAACGCTGGACCTTGACTCCATTTTGATTTAATAAACTCAGTGGCACTTAATCCTCTTGTAGCATCATCTGCCGGATTTACCTTTGAATTAACAAACTTCCATTGCTTTACTGAAGACTTATTTCTGATTTCTTGGATTCTATTGGCTACATAAACTTGGAAGCGCTTGGCGTTGTTGTTGATATACCCAAGAACGACTTTACTATCGGACCAGAAAACTTCATCAACTATCTTCATATCCAATTCTCTTTTTAATTGCTCACTCATTCTTATAGACAAAACAGCAGCGGCTAGTTCAAGGCGAGGTATAGTAACGCATTTCAACGGTGTAACTCGTGATTTACCCATAACAAAAGAACAGTGAACTCTGTTATTTTCGTTGATTAATCGAAGGAAACTACATTGCCCATAGCCTTTAAAGCTTGCGTCTGAAAAATGGTGCAGCTCAGCCTTAACTACCTTTCCAAAGTTTTCCGGTCGATAACAGCGAGGAATAGATAATGTCTGAAGTTCTGTAATTTCAGATTTTCATTTCATCCATCGATCTCTGATCTCATCTGGTATCGAATCATCCCAGCTAATATCATTCCTACATAACTCTTGTAAGATTACTTTTCCTTCTAGAAGTATAGGCGCTACAAAACCGAGCGGGTCAAAGATTGTACTTATAGTAGACAGTATACCTCGTCGTGTACATGGTTTTTCTGCCAAAGAAATGACAAATTTAAATGTATCTGTATCTGCACACCATTGTACTCCAAGTGCCCGCTCTAGAGGAAGAGCGTCATATCCAAGATTTAGATCTCTCACTGATTCTGCTTTATCTTTCACTAAGATTTGTTTCAAGACTTCTTTGCTATTGGAAGTGAACTTGTGTAAATTGAACCCGCCTCGATGGCACATTTCTTTGATATTTTTCATCACATCTACTGCTTCACTAACTGAATCAACAGACACAAGACCATCGTCCACATAGAAATTGCGACGTAGAACATTAGCAGCGATAGATCCCAGGTCTTGTTCGTTGTCATTAGCTGTTGCTTTAAGTGCATAAGTGGAGCAGCCTGGCGAAGATGATGCTCCAAAAATATGTACAGTCATCCGATAATCTTGCAGCTTTTTCGATGTGTCACCTTCCGGCCACCACAGGAAACGAAGAAAATCTCTAACCTCAACTGGTACCTGGACCTGGTAAGACAGATTCAATATCTGCCATTAGCGCTATTGGTGCATGTCTAAATCTGCACAAAACTCCTATCAAAGTGTTTGTTAAGTCTGGTCCTTGCAGGAGACAATTGTTGAGTGACACTCCTTGGTACTGTTCTGAACAGTTGAACACAACACGTATCTTTCCCTTTTTTTCATTATACACTCCATGATGATTTATAAGGAAAATAGGTTTATCTTCTTTGACTTCAAGAGCGTGTTCTGGAACCTTCTCGGCGTAACCTTTGTTAATGATGTTATTCATGAACTTTACGTATTGCTTTCGATACATTTCGTCATTTTCAAATCGTTTCTTAAGAAACTGCATGCGCCTATGGGCAAAACTACGATTGTTGTGAAGATTCACATCTGACCTTTTCAACGGAAGTGGTATCACATAATGTCCGCCTTCAAAACGAATTCCGTTTTTGACAATATCAAGGAACCTTATGTCATCTTGTGAAAAAGGAACATCATTGTGTTCTGTAAATTCAAACTCAAACATCCTTTTAACATCATCAAATGGATTCAAAACTTCTTTCATCTGATGATCAATACGAAACATAGCATCTGAGGATTTCCCTCCAATCTCTTGTGTGAAGATGCGGTTACACATAAGTTCTCCTTCATCTTTTACTGTAAATTGTGGAGTGATTGGACCGATAATTCCCCAGCCTAAAAGAGTTCTGACTGCATACGGGTCTTCATCTTTACCAAGGATTACTTCTCTCGGTTTTAGAGCCTTAGGGCAATTACAACCAACTAGCAGTCCAACAGATAGGTCATTCTCCACAATGGGTATCAAATGTTTTATTCTTCGTAAATGTGACCATTTATTCGCTATCTCAGGTGAAGGAATATTATGCCTGTGAGACGGAATGGCAGCTCGAGAGTACGTTTTGGGAAGATTGGTTACTACACTTTTTCTTATATCCTGAATTATCAAACCATCAACCCTTCGAGTACAAATCTTTTCTTTTCCGTGCATAGTATTAAGTTGAAGTGATACATCAGTGCCTTCAAGACCCATCATTGTAAGTAAATTATCTGTTATAAAAGTACTGTCACTACCATCATCCAGTAAGGCGTAAGTTTTTACTATATTGTCTGGATTATCTTTATGATGCACAATTACAGGAATTATCATTGATGTAGTTACATCACTTTGCATATCCAAAGATCTACAAACAGTGGAATTGACATTTGCTGACTCACCTTCTGATTGCTTTGCTGCTTGCTGAGAATGCTTATTTGAAATACTCATTTATATCATGGTCGCTTTCCTGAGGAAGAAGACTGCTTTCCTCATCCTTATTCGAATTTTACATCTTTGTTTAAGTTTTCGATAACAGGCCTAAACTGGCAATATTCATCGTTATTTTACTGTAGCTGGCTCTTAAATGTTCGACTTTAGAGCCAGCTGATATGGGCGTATTTTACTGACTATTGGCTGACGACTGACAAGAAAACAAATGCCGAAGAAACGAACCACGAATGTCGAACCAATATACGAAAGCCGTAAACTATAACGTAGAACAACAAAATATAACTAAGTTCATTTAAACATGCATAAAATGAAAGCGAAAATATATAACTAATAGCAACAAATAGAACTCGAATAATATCAACAAGAAGTACTTACATAACGGCCCCGCTTGCCAGTTAACGATGAATAACGAATACGAATAACAAATTACGAATAACAAATGTTTGACTGCGTGTCTCTCGCAAGCCAAAAAATCAAGAGATGAACTCAAGCACAACGACGTTACTAATTAACAAGACAATAACAAGGATTTGACATTGAATTACACACAAATAAACAATACAAAAACGCACGCACCAGTCATAAAACAAAAACAACAAAGCGGCCGTTACACCTATTTTGCCATTCCCCCTAGATCAACCACAAATTCTAATACTTATACACAACAGGAGAATTCTCGCGGATTGTTCTGTTTCCAAAGCAACGTAACATCACTATCCACATATATGTAAGAGGTCTGTACACTCATGATATAATTAAAAGACCATTCTAAATAAACAAATTTTATACATGCTCCCTATTGTTTTTACAGTTCTACATTATGAATAAAATTTGCTTAAAAAGTTGCTTGAGCTTTCCTGACCTTAAACCAAATCGTCCTGTCCCATTTCTACTTCCAATTTTTCTTACCATAGTGCTGTACCAAACAGCTGTCACTAAGTACACATTTGTTTATGGTAGTTGGCGAGTAGGCCTACACATTTTAACAGATTAGTCACCTCACATTCCTGGTATGGTGCGGTTATGGGCCGATCACTCTCTACTGGCTTGGTCTGATCCATTCAATGCAAAGAATCATCAACAATATACAGGCTAATATGGGAAGCAATCCCAACAAATAGCACTTCGAGTGCCTCACATGAACAGTAGTTAATTGGTGTTCAGCACCATTCGACATAAGCCACCGGTTATATCTGGTTAGACAATTCCCATCTCAGCCGTATTAAGTTCAAACTGATCTCATCACGATATTACTATCAAGACGATCTTCTTCAGCTAACTTCTGAGCTATTGCTTGGTTCACTGGGACAGTATTTACCTCGAATGCCGTTTTTCAAAGTGAACAGCAGCGCAGACTTCAACAACAGCCAGAAAGGACACAGGGTTATTAGGTCATGCTATCAGAAATAGGCATGACTGCTCTTCTCAAAGGGCTCTGTTGCAGCACTGTATAATATGCCTCAATCAGGCATGCTAAGCAGAACGATCAGTCATGCTCATCAGGTCAATCAGTCATGCTCTTTCGAATAAGCATGACCAAGCTTTGTTCTTCTCCACTGCATCACATTTGCATTACAAAGAGACTGCATTATCTGGCACAGTTGAGCATGACCAACCAGAGGGTGCCAGTGACATGGGCATGACTAACTTCATAGGGCATCTTCCGGTCAGCTTCAATCAAAGAATCATAGCAAGATAAAACTGGCTACCCTGTGAACTATAACATCCAGGGGGATACACTGAATCAAATAGAAAAGCCCGGGGGATACCTCATGGAACTTGAGAGAGACTATTAGCGGGTAATAGCTGGTTAAATAATTTTGTACGTAAAATGGCAATGGTGTTTTTGGAACTGTTTAGTCATGCTCAGCATGACAAGCATGACCGCTAGCTACGCCACTGATTGATTGACATTTTCTATTATTCTATTTTTTTCTGGACATGCGCATTACATTATGTTAAATTTAGTTATGTATCAGTCTGTTCTTACAAGCACAAGGGAAAACTGTCTTCTTATGATCTATGGCGTCTCCAGCCTTAATTTCAACAGGTTATGGGCCCAGAACGCGCCTTTACTTTAATGGAGATCCAGAGTCCTTTCCAATTTGGGAAACTAGATTTGTAAACCACTTATACACAGTGGACAAGAAGGTACACGATGCCATTACAGGAGAAAACGAGGGAGATGACTTCGCTGAAAGCAATCGACGGGCCTACGCAGAATTGGTCCAAGTTTTGGATGAACGCTCTTTGTACAGTTGATAATGCACGACACAAGGAATGACGGAAAAGCAGCATTCAAAATTTTGAAAGATCATTACGCTAGTACAGAAAAGCCTCGAATTTTAACTTTGTACGAAATACTCACGACACTTACAATGACCACACAAGAAGACATCACAGATTATATGATCAGGGCGGAACGATCAGCAACAGGGCTAAGAGCGGCTGGTGAGCAAATTACGGACAACCTTATCATTGCCATGATTCTAAAAGGCCTACCTGAATCCTATAAACCGTTTGTTGTAGTACATACTCAATTAGATAAGTGCAAGACTCTCACGGAATTTAAAGCAGCATTAAACACCTTTGCAAACACGGAAGCCCTTCCTTCACCTAGGCCAATATCAGCAATGGCTAGTAAAACACAACATACAATCACTGCCAAAAGTCTTGGAACACTTGCATTACTTTTTGACTCGTAGAGCAATCTCCCCCTCTCCCCCCTCAGAACAATGTTGAATTAATCATTAGTTACTCGCAGCAGACACGTTAATTTGCTCTCAAATAGCACTCTAGCACCTAAGCTTTTACCTCAACATTGTTTTAAGGGGGGAGGGGATCAGTAGCTGTCAAATTTGACCGGAAATTCACTATTGTCAAATAAACTTCATTGTTCAATAGGTGTTCCAAGGACTTTTGGCAGAGATTGTCTGTCACAAATATGGTTGTAAGGGGAATTACATGATGGAAAAAATATGTACCATAGGGTTTTCCGTGGTCCTGATTTCAATGGTTTTGTTGCCAACTCCATATCTGTAATGGTTTAGGAGGTAGACATAGTGACATGCATCAATTTTGTGCTGTTTCTACCATGCCAGAAAGACTATCTGAATCTGAAGGCACATGAGTTCATACTTCAAGTTAATAAGCAAAACTGTGTTTTTTCCACTGAGAATAAAGTTACTATCTGAATTTTAGGCTAGTAAATGGACGGTTCACGTAAGGCATAACTGTCATTTGCGCGATAGCTGATTACTTATACGATCAAAATGGCAAAGTCTCAACTCGCTTATGTCTTGTATGACATAGACAACAAAGATGTCGGAAGAGTTTATATAATTACTCATAGAAACACAACCATTTAGATGTTTCTGCTGAAGCAGTTTGATCTAGAGTCTATATATTGCATTACCTGCACCCTCTGCTTACAAAAGTAACAAGTAACGCTATGTCGTCAAATCGACCAAAGGCAATCAAGTTCTGTAATATGCTCACCTGTTTAGAATATGGCGACCAATAAAAAGAAAAGGAGCGCATTATGTTCAGATGTAAAGGCAGGAGCTAAGAGAGTAGGTTTTGCCTTTAAAAGAAGGTCCTGTTATTGGAGAATAGACCCAGTGGAGTTGGATTAGCAGATGCCCCCTTCAGGTGCTGGTGTTAGGCCTTGGCAAGGGTACTAATATTTGTTTCATCGGCCCTATACACACTCCTGATACACAGCTAAAACGCCTGGCATACAGTTATATTCACTTTATCAACATGTATACCAAATCACTCCTTGTATTGCGACGGGCTGCAGAAATAACAGCTTAAAGTTTGAAATGATTTATGTGCTTGCCCGCTTGCTTCCGTGCTACAATATCGTATTGTAGCTTGCAGATAAAACTGTCCAATGCACTACACCAGAAAACGAGTCAAAACAAAGATATTGAAGGTACTCGCAGCACACAAGTGTGTTGCTACAGTATGAGCACCAGTATCCCCTCTAAATTTCTGTAGGAGACGATCGGTTCGCTGACATTATCACTGTACGAAGGGCATCCTACTTTCTCACCACTCTTTCAATTTCTAAGACCAGGAATCTCTCTCATTATGGGCTTATTGTCTAGCTCTTTGTTGCAGCTGCCATACACGTCACTTTTCGCAGTTCCTCCGTAATAGTGATGGCCCGCAGTGCTTGTGCAATGGTAGCGAAACAGCGATTTGGCCACGGTTTACCATTACATTTCCAGCTTGTGTGATTCAGTATTAGGCGATATCGAAGAAATAGCCGCAGTAAAAGTGGTACTCGGATAAGTACATTTGTAGGAATACAGAAAAGTACATTGATATTATCGAGAGGAGAGTAAAATCGAGGAAATTGTCACGGTTTACCATTTTACGCAGATAAACATGAATAGGATTAGAGTCATTTCTTGAAAAATGGTAAACCGTGCAGTTTGTCTCCTTTTTCTCAAAAAGGATACATCAATTTTGCACATAACTTAATATAACAGTAGTACTTACTTGTGTACCACTTTATGCAAAATTGGAAAGTTATAGCATAATTCCCCGTAGTTTTATAAGCAATAATAAAATGGTAAACCGTGTGGTAAACCGTTGGAAACGAGTACAGAAAAGCAATCCAATTCAATGCGGTGATTATAAATGTGCTTGAAACCGCTCTTGTGGATAGAATCTATCGCCGATTCCAGAATACGTTGATTATTTCGCTGTGTTAGAAGAATAATAACTATATTTCCTTAGATTTGTTCATTGATTCCACTTTTATACTTGGTATGGAATTGGTGACCACGGTCGCCAGCCAAGAACAGTGCATCAGTACTACACCCCCTCAGTTGAGCCCTTACCCCGCACAATATCAAATTTTCATTATGACCAATGAGATCAGCGACATCGAAAACCCTATAGTACAACCGATAACAGTTTCAAAATGCAGCCTCCTAATAGATAGAGTTGGCTCAGACAATCACTGCCAAGTCTTGGAACACTTGCATTACTTTTTGACTCGTAGAGCAATCTCCCCCTCTCCCCCCTCAGAACAATGTTGAATTAATCATTAGTTACTCGCAGCAGACACGTTAATTTGCTCTCAAATAGCACTCTAGCACCTAAGCTTTTACCTCAACATTGTTTTAAGGGGGGAGGAGATCAGTAGCTGTCAAATTTGACCGGAAATTCACTATTATCAAATAAACTTCATTGTTCAATAGGTGTTCCAAGGACTTTTGGCAGAGATTGTATGGCGCAAAAATCCGCACAAAAATGCTCGAAGACATTACAATGTCTTTAATGTGGAAAAATGGGACATAAGTCACAGGACTGCAGATCCAAGTCGAAATTACGATGTGATTTCTGCAAGAAACAAGGGCACATTGAAGCTGTTTGTTTACAAAAGAAGTCAACCTCAGCATGTGTCTCATCACAATTTACCTTTACAACAAACACATGTGCAACTGAAATGGATACTAAAATGGATAAGATACTTGTAGACTGTTGGGCTACATGTCATGTTATCAATAGTAAGCACTATTTCCTTACTTTCGATCAATCGTTTGATCCTAAAACCCACTTTATTGAGCTAGCAGATGGAAGGCGTAGTAATGAATTGGCAAAAGCAAGGGGTACTGCACAATGTACTATCACCGATTCAAACGGAATTGAGCACAAGGTTATGCTACAAGATGCTTTATTTGTTCCAGATTTTCCAGTAAGTCTTTTTTCAGTAAGATCAGCAACAGATCATGGTGCATAGGTCACTTTCACAAAAGGAGGTGCCAATCTTACTTCCGGCAATACCACTGTTGAATTTATACGTCAAGGAAAACTCTGCTTCCTGCCAACTACATAGACATCGGCATACACTACAAGAACACTGGAGCAATGGCACAAATCCCTAGGACATATGAACTATCAAGATATTATGGAACTATCAAATGTCACTGAGGGTATGAATATAATACAATCCTCTTTGCCACGATCATGTCAAATTTGTCTAGAGAACAAGATTACTAAGTCACCAAAGTCACAGGAGGAAATAACAGTACACGTTACAAAACCTCTTTATCGCATACATTCAGACATATGCGGACCAATTGACCAACATCAAGAGAGGGCTACAAGTATGTTATTCATTTCGTAGACGAATATTCTAGTATGATATTTGTTTACCCCTTACGTCACAAGGATGAAACTCACATTGCACTAAAGATATTTCTAGCTGAAGTAGCACCTATTGGCTCGGTTAAAGAGATCCATAGAGACAACGGTGGTGAATACTTGTCACAAGCTTTTCAACAAGTTCTGTTAGACAACCAAATCAAACACACTACCACTGCACCATATTCACCATTCCAAAACGGAAAGTCAGAGAGATCCTGGCGGAGCTTAATGGAGATGGCACGCTGTCTACGCTTAGATGCCAATGTTCTTAAATCCTATTGGCCGTATGCTGTTCGCTATGCGCAATATTTACGTAATCGCAGTTATCAGAGGCGAACCAATAGTACAGCCTACGAACTGTTCACAGGCGAAAAACCTGACATGCGAAAACTTCAGCAATTTGGTACACCCTGCATAGTCTATAATAAAGGCTCGAAACAAAAGTTAGATGCTCGCGGCAGAGAAGCTATCTTCTTAGGAATTAACCCCCAAAGTAAAGGGTATTTTACATTATGCCATAGAACTGGACAAGTGAAAACTTCACGAAATGTTTCTTTTCCACAAGAAATCAATGATGAGCACGATTCGCCATTAGCCTTTAGAAAGCCTATTGGAGAAGAGAAGCCTGGACAACAATCATCAGACGAAGATAATGAAGATATCCCTAGTAACGATCAAGGGGGCGCTGCAGAGCCACCTCAGAGAGAGAGAAATCAACGCAATACGGGACCACCAAAGTACCTTGCAGACTACCATCTTTCTACCACCGTAGATTATGCATATGCAGCAATAACTTCAATTCCCTTAACTTACGAGGAAGCAATGACATCTCCAAATGCGGAAAATTGGAAGGCAGCAATGGATTGTGAGATCAAAACTCTCCATGATAATCACACATGGGAACTAACTAAGCTACCAGACAATAGGTCAGAAACTAGAGGACGCTGGGTATACACAATTAAGCAAGGCAAACAACCAGGGGAAGCACACTTCAAAGCACGATATGTAGCGAGAGGATTCAGCCAAATACAAGGCTTAGATTATGAAGAAACGTTCTCTCCTACGACCAGATTTACATCAATTAGAATGCTACTACAAAAAGCAGTCAATGAAAACCTTCATATACACCAGATGGATGTAAAAGGGGCATACTTGAACGCTCCCATAGAAATTTACGTTCAGCAACCACCCGGTTACGTTCAATCAGATGACAATGGGACACCACTTACTTGCCATTTGAGAAAATCGTTATATGGACTGAAACAAAGCAGCCGAAATTGGCATTCAACGCTGACAGATTTCTTAAAATCTCAGGGATTTACATCGAATAAAACAGACCCATGCATCTACACAAAGTTCTGCGAAAGTGACAAAATTATCAGTCTTTTCTGGGTGGATGATATTATCATATGCAGCAACACATTGTCACTGATTACAGATGTAAAGAACATGCTCAACTCGCATTTTCAAATGGACGATAGAGGAGAGCTTAAATGGTTTCTCGGCATTGATTTTCAACGCTTAGACAATGGCAATTATATAATGAGCCAGGAACTTTACCTAGAAACAGTACTTGATCGTTTCTCTATGACTGAATGCAAACCAGTTGGAACACCAGCTGAAATCAATTTACAACTACAACCGAAAGAAAATGACAAGGTACCAAACTTTCCTTTCAGGCAAGCTATCGGAAGTCTAGTTTATCTATCAGTTGCTACTAGACCAGATATAAGCTGGATTATTTCAAAGCTTTCACAACATCTTGAAAAACCCACTGATGCTCATATCACAGCAGTTAAGCGAGTTCTACGTTACCTTAAGGGGACAAAATCGTCGAAACTTATCTTCACACCAACAGATGCACAATTAATTGCCTATACGGACTCTGATTGGGCGAATGATCCAGAAGATCGACGATCAACCTCAGGTTTTATTGTAACACTTGGAAGCGCATCAATTTCATGGAAGTCACGAAAGCAACCAACAGTTTCTTTGTCTTCCTGCGAAGCAGAATATATCGCTCTTGCTGAAGCAGTGAAAGAAATCCTTTATTTACAATCGTTATGTTTTGCCGTAAATATAGAGCAATCAAATCCAACCATTCTATTTTGCTATAATCAAGGAGCCATCGCTCGAACGAAAGATAGATCGAAGCAACATCAACGCACAAAGCATATAGATGTTAAATATCACTTCGTACGTGAACAAAAGGATATTGACTACAGATACATCACAACAAACGATAACAAAGCTGACATTCTTACAAAATCGCTTACAAAGAGCTTCCATCAAAACATTCTAAAAGGACTTCAGATTGAGGGGGCGTGTTGAGACTACAATCAGAAATCCTTATGATTATAATTGATTGACATTTTCTATTATTCTATTTTTTTCTGGACATGCTCATTACATTATGTTAAGTTTAGTTATGTATCAGTCTGTTCTTTCAAGCACAAGGGAAAACTGTCTTCTTATTATCTATGGCGTCTCCAGCCTTAATTTCAACATGCCACATTTATACAGTGTAGGGAAAAAGTAAGATTCAAAAATTGCCATTTTACATAAAGAAGTTTTAGGTCGCAACTGTACTATAGAGAATGCAGTATTTTTCCTTGGCAATCCATCAACTAACCATAGGCAGCGCATTCATGAGGCAAGAAATGTGACCCAAGTCGTCCAGAAGACAACCTGATTTCCACCGGGAATTCTATCAAGTGCCCTCCCCGTCTAAAATGCTTAAACAGATGTTAAACAAGTTGCACGCAAAATTAGCTATCATTATAAAGTGCCCCCCGCAAGTTGGACAGAAGTCCATTTAGTTCGGGGAAGTAAGGAAAACCAACATTTTTCCCGAAAATAGTTGTGTGTTAGTACGGGTAGATGATAACTCATTCGGAAAATATATCAGTGATTCGGGCAAATAGTTTGTAGCCCCCTAAGGTTAAAGCCCCCCTGCGCCCATGTACTAAAACATGCTTGTAGCCAATGGTTGAAAATGAGAAATAGATGTAAACGGCAGTGAAAGTCGCAACTCAAAGGTGTTGCAGGTCTCCTTCTATTAAAACAAAAGAAGAAGTATGAGTAGATGGTAACTGATCATTCTTTGTTGCTGCTTTTTGAAATGAATTTTCCAAGTCTTTCAGGCCATTTATGCAAGATCAGTTTCCCATTTACAACTCTTTGGAGACTAAAGAAGGGTAGCACCTTTTAGATTCTATCTAATATCAGGTAAAGCACAACTCGCCTATTTGCACTTGCAAGGAATTGCTAATGCAATGGCGTCACACACGTTGTGCAACATTAAGCATAACACAAAGGACCCCCAAAAGATTAGGCCAAAAGAGTCAATATAAGTATGCAAAATATAACTTATTCATTATTTGAAATGTTGTAATTAGAGACAAAATAAAATTGAGTTAAGGATAGGTTTTTGTAATTTGCTCCCTCGGGTTTTTAAATGAAACTCAGCCAGCGAGCGCATAGGATCTAAAATATGGCTGAAAAAATGTAGGGTAGTTTAGGAGCCCCCAACCATCACTTTCACCAATGTCCCCATAGTGTTCTGTTACGCCACTAAGCGAAGGCAAATAGTATTGGAAGAGTTGACGCAATACAATCAGAAGCAGTGAAAGCATTAGTGGCTATCCTTCGATACAGTAAATTCCCGCGTATAAGAACTTACAAAAGTAAGAGTCTATAGGAGGTTTTTAACAGCTATATATTAGTGAGGATTCTAGACGTCTATAGTAACTACTAGAATTCATATTTCATATTTTTCGTTTTCATACAAAGAAAATTAAATGAACTTTGGGATAAGAACCTTTCTCCCCTAAAATAATTTCAGTTCCTTGTAAATAAGAACCTTATTCAGCCTGATGTTGAAATACGTAGGTTCTTAGGTGCGGGGAGTTACTGTAGGTATCCACTTACAGGTACCAAATAGAACATTGGAACTTGCAAGAAGTTTGGAATACCAGCCTTATAAAGGGTTTGATTATAGGGGATATGTGAGATGTGACACCCCTAAATGGTACATCTTCATTCTACTTGTACTTTTAAAAATTTAAACTAGTGGGAAATTCCCCCCAACATGTTCTTAAATGTCCCCGCAAGTTGGTCCACGAGTCCCTATTAGCGAGTACCTTTCGATTAGACTTGCTTTAGAAGTTAATTTGAAATTGCCTATCATCAGCTGCTCGTATGCGACACTATTTCTAATGCCTTTCTCTCATTACTAGCAATCAGTATCTTTTTGATTTCCCAAGACTACACCATGACGAGGAAATGACATTAGTGGCAAAAGTATATTATGTAATCTCAACACCCCTACCCCTGATTGATACCCCCTGTGCGTCAATTTCCCACCTGTTCAAAATTCCTTGAAACAACTGCTAAATTATAATGTTCATATTCATGTTCATTTAATTTCTAAATTCAACAACATACAATCAACTACAACCAAGCAACGTTCAATTAATATAGGAAATAAATGGTTTTGAGTAAAAGGTTGTGAATTGCGGTACCACTTCTTGTATTGGGTTGGCTACACTGGAGAGCCTGCAGATATCTAGGAATACCAATATACTTCTTTTATGAAGTTGATGGAACAGACCAATGCGAGAACCATTGGGCCTCTAGAGGGGGCCTGACATACCACTTAAGAGAGAGCATGCTCTTAGGAAAATTGCACTTTACAGTCCCCATATTGTCCACTAATTTAACAAAAGTTATGTTTTGTCCAAATTTTCATGCTCTTCTTTTTATTATGCCGTCTGAGATACCTGATGAGTATGAATCAGGAAAATAATTTTGAGAAGTATTCCCTTATTTCATATACTAAGTCATATTCAGTTGCGAAGCGTGCTATCATTGTCTGGATGAGGGTGGGTAAGGGGCTCAAAGCAAAATTGAATGATAAAAATCTTAACAGAATCCGTTATGTAACGACAGAAACTGTAGTGATTTGTACACTTATCCTTAAGTGTTCAGGGGCTTCATCGGTAAATCATGGAGGACTTCGTCTCGTCCGTGCTCGTAAGAGAACTCTCTGCTCTCAACTAAGATACGCCTACTTTCTAACTATATCATACGTCAATCAAAATGTCAACGAGAGTCTCTGCTCAACAAAACAGCAGCAAGCGTTCAGGGTGTAATTCACGACAGAAACCCCTATTTCACTTATTCCGTCACACCTTTTCTAACCGCTGTAAATCACTACGTAATATCCAGAGCATGCTGATTCACCGAACAAAATTCAAAGCATTTACCCACCAACACCTCCCACCACACTAGCACGCCCGTTCCTACAGTAAAACTATTTTGATTATTATAGGTATTTTATTTTATTATATTGTAGTTTATATAAATATATATTTGTCTTAAAAGGAGTGCCCCTCGAAAACCAGCTATGCTGAAGTGCAACCCTCCTAAAATGGCAATGGGTCATTTTGCAAGGAAACTAACTTTATGCATACCCTAAGGCTAGATGAGAAGTGTGAAGTGAAATAACTTGATCACTATTAGGAAATCTAATATTCAATGGTAAACACCCCCCATAGTAATGTCCTAATTAAAAGTTTGATAATTAAGATGGGATCCAAATGACGTTAACATGGGTGTAGGATTTAGAGCACCCATCACACCACACACATCAATATACCTTTATTTCTCATACCTTAGCATCTACTGGCAAGGCACCTGGCAAGGCACCTGGCAAGGGGATCCTAGGAGGTATGCCACCAAAGGTTTAAGATCTGCTTTAGTGTTCCCTCAGAAAAATGCATTATGAACTCTGGTAATAGTTGCTTCGTTTTGGCATTTATCACGTAAGGCTCGTTTATAAACAAGCTACCACATAAAAACGTTTCAGAACAGCAAGTAGATAGCATACACTCCATACACAGGCTCATCTATTCCCGTTTTCTTATTCGTCCTGGCTCGCCATCACCTACTTTTCACAAAATTTCCGCTTTGGGCAGGATTGATTTTCTCCTACCCCCCTCTGTGATGGCAACCAGAGCATATGGCTTTCTCTCGTATGAAAGCAAAATTATAATACAAAATAGCAATTTATAATTATATGCCTTTTAATCTTTTAAAGTAGCGATCAGCCTCCCACAACTCAACGCACTTAGCTAAGCTGAGTAGAATTTGCTATATTTAGAGTACCTGTGCCCCCCCCCCCCAACAACAAATCTCTGGCTAAGGATTTTTTCACATATAATTCACAATTTTCAATATTTTTGAAACCTTTTCACAATAGAATCACATAAGACAATGATCAATTGCTAATGCAGCACAGGAGAGCAAATTAGGGTGCTTTGGGGTGCAACATCCCCAATAATCTCAGTACCCGTTCCAGTCGCTATTTGATACGCATAGAGCAGGTCTTATCCTGCTCAGGATTTAATTTTATGCCTTTGTTGAAAAGTACTAAATACAATGCTGCTGCCACTGAGAGACTAGGGCATTAGCCTTCACTTTGTGCCAACGAAATAGCATTTCCTCTCTATTTTATTTTCACTGTAGTTTTTTTTCAAGATTCGCACCTCACCACCATACTAATTTGTCAAATCTTTGTCTGGGAGGTTTCTTTCTAGCCAATATAGAAAGTAAATTTTAACAATTTTCTCCAGCCTTGACCCAACCATGTTGGGTGCATTTACGTCACTAAATAAAATAATTTTCTAGAAACTGTGGTACGTTAGATTCGCCTGGTTATTTCAAAATAGCTACTGAAGTTTCTTACACGTATGTCAGTGAAGTAATTTGCCGTTGTCTATATAGTATGAGTATATCTCTATCCTTAAAAGGCGTTTCCAATCCAAAGGGCGCGATGTAAAGTACTTTCCTTTGAGCGAAGCCCCCACTCCTCATCATCACTCTTATTTTCCGCTCCTTATCACCGCTCCTTATAATAAATAAATTTAGTTAGCTGGGTACATGGGTGCATACTTAGGAGCTGGAGAGTCTGCTACCCCCTGCCCTTCCCCGGAGTGGGCAGTGTAAAACGGCTCAAAAGTTTTACAGGTAAACACAAATAACGACGAATATTAAACATAACAATTACCAGCTACGACGCACATAAATAACAATTAAAGGTGAATATATATATATATATATATATATATATATATATATATATATATATATATATATATATATATATATATATATATAAAATGTTCGAAGTCCAACGAGTTCAGTCCACAAATGTACGATGGCTACAACGGCAACAGCAACAGCAACAGCAACGGCAACGGCAACGATAATATAACAAGGACTTCAACTAAAACGACTTTCACGAACGATTCAACTAGCGACTATACTTAAAGGCAGCTAAATCACGACTGACGTTACAATAAACACAGAGCGGATATCACATGTACAACACATGCACCCATAAAAGGTTGACACGATAAAACAAAAGGATGGTGACAGCAACGGTGGAGACGAATGATGCAATAACACAGCATGCAGATGATGAAGCAACAAAAGACGGAACGAATAGGGACACAAAACCAATGTTACTGAACATGACGTAACAACAAACAAAATAAAACTAGTACTCTAACAGCAGGAGGGGAACACAGTGCCCTTTAAAATAGGATTATTTTACACCTGAAGTAGCACATACCATGTATTTTAGTAGGAGTCTTCGATGATGTACTCTCAGAAGAAACCGTACCCATCTGCTATGAGAACGTACAGGAGCTAGCCCCCATTCGGCCTCCTCTGAAGCCGTCCCTGCATGGTAACAGTAAGTTCTACCTCATACCTCTACAAGCCCCTTCGCAGTCAAGCACGAGGGATATGCTACGCAACAATCTCCCTAGTTTATATATAGTGTATATTTGACGGGAATTTGCTTTTATACATAGTGTATAAACCTGGAATGAGACTTAGTTGGTTGCTTATTTCTACCTCCTTTGCTAGGGTGTTAAGCAAGTCTTGCAGGTTCCAATCCAGGTGCGGATCTAGGGAAAAATCTGACTACCTTACAAAAGGGCGTGGCTCTTAAATGACGCATGCGCAATAGAAACATTTATTTAATAAGCAACTATTAGCAATCTCTTTAATTTCCACTGAAGGAATGCAGTATGTATTTAACCAAAATGGTAAATAGGTATAAATAGCAAGGGAATTTATTTGAAGAATTTCAGATGAAACACTAGAATCTTTCCCCTGCCACATTGCCAGGTTCATCACAACATTGGTACCAACAGTTTTGACTATCTAAGTGATACCTATTCACTACACAATCTATCATCTTATCAGATAGTGCTGAAAACAACAGGAATTTGCTTTTTATTTGAGCAGATTGTGACTTCATCAGAGAGAATGGAGAAGAGTTTGAAAAGTTTTATTTCAGAAACTATTCCTTTATTCACTACTCCAGCACAGCAAGATATATCATCCTGGATAGCATTTGATCCTTAAGTGGCATTTTTTGGGAAGTATCAAAGTGTTCTTTAAGAATTGCATCACTACTTTCAACTCTGAAATAAAGGAGAGTTTGAAAGCTTCCAGTGCCTATCATCTCATAGTATTTGGAATCATCCCTTTGACCACATAATGGTATATTTTCTCTTGCAAAAAATAGAGAACAGTTTTAATGATGGGACATAACTTCAATCTATTCTTGCAGATAGTGTCAATTGATACTTTCTTATGGATTATATCTACTGAAATTAATTTCACATGAAAGAAAGTTTGCATGGTTCATAATGTAGTTTGATGGTTGCTTGACTTGATGTACATTTGGAACCTTGATACTGCAGAGGACCAGTCTATGAAAGGACATACAATTGGTTTGTCTACTTTAGATGGATTGGCACCGGTCTGGTGACCAAACATTGCACAAGGCAAGCAGAACGCACCATGAAGGAGTTCAGAGTATTGAAGCCATTTATAATCTTCAACTCAAAAAAGGAAAACTCCCCTCTTTCCCATAAAATACTGCTCTAGATATTGCTGCACATTTCATATTTTTGATTATCTGTTCAGAGGTGCTGTTTTGTCAAAAACATAACCTATGTCATTAGTATTTGTTGAAGGGTCCTCAAACATTGTTTCAGGCCTATGATCAGACAGAAAGGAAGGGAAACTTCATCCATTACCTTTTTCATCAAGTAGAGATTTTGATTGTGTTGTAACAGGAAAACGGATCTTGCCTACCGTCAAGCTAGAAGACATAGAGGGTGAAGAAACCTTGGTCTTCAAATTTGTGACTTTTAATTCTGCATTAGAAGAGATTGAATTTTCTCTACTTTCAAGCATGAACCTTTACTAAGACCAGGTCACAAACTATTGCAAAAAATACTGGTACAATGTGATCTAGTTGAAATGAAGGATTGACAACATTTAGAGACCCAGCATAGTGCAACCATAACTTAGAGACCACAGCACAGTCTCTTATTATGACTTCCACGTCTACAATCTTATCATAGTAAATGTGGATGTGCAGCATAGAAGGAGGCACTGTGATAAAGCTCAGCTGACATAAGTGCTCAGAGTGTCAAGGATAGTTTTCCATCCTCAGAGACAGCCACAGATATTGCAGTATACAGGCAATTACAATCACCACTTATCCAGGATAAATACGCTATAATATACGAAATGCAACAAAAAAAGCCATGGCCAAAATCAACTGAGACAAGCAATGCCTCTTAAGCAATGTGCAAGCAAGCAGAGATTATACTGATTTTTAGATTTCAGATTTCATTTCTATCAATAACCTACGTACAATCTAAAGTGAAATATAAACACAGCGTCCGTAGTTAAGATTTAAACTAACACAAATAGACATAACAAGATTGAACAAAAGCAGAAAGAAAAATAAATCATTCCAGGTACCACTATTCCACAGCCACACACATTGAGCTCAATGCATACATAAGGCAGTAAAATTTCACGATATAATTCATGACAACATTAAGGATTATGTGGATACATTTTTGAATAGCTGTTTACTAGGCATAAAGTCATAACCTGATATATATTCTGATCATAAATTTGGTCACTTTGTTGTAAGAAGATAAACTTTGCCGTCTCATGGAGAATGCTAGAACTTCTGTTAAGCTGGAGAATGAAGCAATGACCTTCCTGGCACAAAAAATGTTATCCGGAGCAGGGAGCAGTATGGCCTAGCTTCTTCACCTCCGCCGTCGAAAGTTCTCTGAGTAGGTCTGATTCCTTAAAGTCGACGAGCTAGTCAATTCTGCTCAAAAGATCCAGTGTACGCTTTCATTGCTTTGCTTGCTTCCCCAACGGTCACGCAGTCTTCCGATACCACTCTCCAAGTGAGGCTATAGTGCTTCAGCAAATCCATTTGATTCAATCCGCTTCCATCATGGAAATTGTGCGTCAGTTGTAAGGCAGTTGTAAGGCAGTTGTAAGGCAGTTGTAAGGCAGTTGTAAGGCAGTTGTAAGGCAGATATCCTTTGTCTTTGGTTAATCCTGATCTGCCGCACAACCCCTCCGTAGAACAATAAAACCAAAATCAGTCTCAAAATCTATTATGAAAAGCTGCGCTGTCAGCGAGATAATTTATGTGATCTGCCGCACAACACTTGCCCGCATAAATTATCAAACTTGCATACTCGTTGAACGAAAACGATTTATGATTATAAATCATTCCCAATGACATCATTGATCATTTCTCTTACCCTGAATACGAGGCAAGCGAACAGAAGACAAAGGAAGATTGATCAATCATTACTAAGGTACACAGGGATTCAATGTTAGATTAGATGTGGGTATAGCAAGAACGAATTGATCAAAATTGTTCCGAAAATCCAGACAACTTATTCCTGTTTGAGAAAAAATGACTGCCGTCCGTAAGGTACGGAAGGCACATTGGATCCGCCTCTGCCAATCCAAGTAGTCTCCGCCACCTCGAATCATACTGATCCTTATTGGCTCTGGGATTTTCTCCATAACAACGGGGACAACTACACTTGAATACAAATCTTTATCTGCGCCAAGGGCCTCCAAGCTACGGAAATGAACCTCAATATCATCGTATTGAACCTCAATTTCATCCTGTGAATCGGTCGTATCCTATGACGTATCCTGTGACTTGCTACGATAAAGTGCTGTGCCTTGAAAATACTTACCGACTTACATCTCAAATACAATATGGATACATCCGAAAACATTATTAAACAGGTTATTACGGATATAAGAGAGAAAAAGAAGAAGAAACCTGACATGAATCTAATACTGCGTGAAGCTGAATCCAAACATGGCCTAAGTAACACAGGCGCAAAATCTGTTCTTGGCCAGATGATTAAAGACAAGAAAATCTTTGTAAATGAGGAGGACTCGCACTTTATCAATAACAATCAATAACAAATCGAATTCCATTAACGAGCCCGAAAACAATACTATGCCATTGGAGCCAGAGAACACAATATTTGCACATGCTTCATCTCCCGGCATCATAAATGCTAGAGCGTCGAAGGATGGAGACACCGCTGAACCGCATCCGACTCCACCACTACCAACGGTAAACACTGATAATGCAGTCTTAAGCACCTTGAAGGCACTTGCTCGAAGCTTAGACAGCACAAACCAACTGCTTCATCAGGAGCGGGCTTTCAGTAAAGCAATATTGGAAGAAAATCTCGAGTTAAAGCTAAAAATAAAAGATCTGTAGATCAAAATCTCTCACCTCTTCGATGATGTCATCCTCTGTGGAACATCAAGAATTCAACGCGCGGAGGGGAATTATACAGATTTTGATCCATTAGACGAAACACTCTTCCCCCGGCATAAGAAACATTCCCAATCATTAAGGAATAACAAGCCACTTGGCACAACACACAGCAATGGATGTAAAGTTGTACGTCCCAGAAGACTACGCTTCAAAGGGAATCCTTATCTACTGTCAGTGCTGACAGTGGAAGTGACAGTGACAACGACACAAAAGGGAAATCGCACAACAACAAGCGTATAGAACAACTAGAGTAATCAAATCCCCATGGCAATTACAACTATAGCGAAATCTTGGAAAATACTAGAAGAAAAGACCTACAATTCGTGCCAAAAACTCACAAAAGCAAAAGTAATAACTTGCAAAAAAATGGAGACAAAGGTTCACAGAGAAAAGGGGGTAGAAAGAACAAAGTTGCAAGAAACAACTCAACCGAGGATAATGCAGGAGAAGTAAACAGCGAGGTAAAAAGAAGAAAAAGAAATGAACTGCAAGACAGCGAAAGGAGAAAAGTACTGATAGTTGGCGATTCACAGCTAAGAAAAATTAGTGGTGATAAATTAACGAAAGACCATCTCTCCGTTAATGTCAAGGCAATGCCTGGTGCGAAAATCTCGAAGATGAAAGAGGTCAACATAGAAAAAGACGTAAATGTAGTGATTATACACGCGGGAACTTGCAATATCCGTAAACAAACGAATCCAGAAAAGCTTGCTGATGAACCTGCCAAAGGCGCAGATCGCCTTCTCAAGTATCTTAAAACGAAACGATGATCTGGAGTTGAATGTAAGAGTGCTGAAAACGAATCAATTGCTGCAAGAAAAACTACTTTTTAGTGGACTTGATTACATAGACAACGATAACATAAGGTATGGCAATATTTCCTTTGACGGCCTTCATATCAATGAAGGTGGTGTTAAAATACTTGCATCTAACCTGAGTAAATATGTTAGGTATTGTTAGGGAATTCAGAGATGTCCAGATAACTCAGTTAGCTTAACAAAAAAACCAAAAAAAGGAGTTAAAATCTCGTAGTTGAACATTTTATCGCTAAGAAAAAATAAATTAGAATTAGCTAAACTGGTCAAAGATCATCAGTTAGATTTAATTTGTCTCAATGAAACCAGATTGTCTAAAGACATATGCGACAATGACGTTTCAATTGAGGGCTATGATCTTTACAGGCAGGACAGGGACACCTTTGGTGGTGGAGTAGCCATTTATATAAGAAGCACGCTTTCCCATCACAAACGAGACGATATTGAAGATCCCAACCTTGAGATTATAGGGCTGGAAATCACGCCAAAACACGCCAAGAGCTATATTGTTCTTTGCTGGTACCGTCCACCAACGGACTGTGCAGACACTTCCACCTTTCTATCATTAACAAAACTAATTAGAGATTTAGATTCAGAAGGGAAGGAAGTCATTCTAATTGGCGATACAAACTGTGATCTCAAAAAATCAAAAGATTGTAATACAAGAAAGCTGAAGCTTGTATATTCAGAATTTCAATTTGAACAATTAATTACTGATTATACAAGGGTAGCTACTTCAGTTTGCTCTGATGATAAGACAAATACAACAAGAACTTTAATTGATCATCTCTCTACGAATAGACCAAATTACATTTCCAGTTCTGGCGTAATTAAAATAAGCATGTCAGATCACTATATGATATACGGTGTCAGAAAACTTAGCAGCAGATGTCCGGTAGAGCGGAAGCAAATAAAAACCGAGTTTCGTTGTCTGAGAAATTATGATCGGGAAGCTTTTCTATCCGACTTGCGAAGTATCAACTAGGAAATGGCTACCCCCACAACCTTGGATGACCCTAACTTGTTGGCAAATAACTTCCACGATCTCTTTCACTCAATCTTAGATGTGCATGCACCGTTAAAAACACGGAAACACACAACAGTGCACGCACCTTCTCCCTGGATAACTCCATATATCAAGAACTTGATATATGAGAGAGACAGGGCTAAGAGAAAAGCTGAAAGAGATCAATCAATCTGGGCAGAATACAAACGCCTAAGAAACAGAGTTACCAGGGAACTCCGAAGAGGTGTCGAGACCTACTATCAAAACTTGATAGATGAGAACTCCAATAACCCTAAAGAGATGTGGAAAACGATCAACAAAGTTCTAAATAAGAATCAACATTCCACCACGCCAAAGTGTGTTATGTTTGAAGGTCAATCTATTGAAAAACCAAATGAAATTGCAGAAGCTTTCAACAATCATTTCGCTACTATAGGCCCAAAACTGGCGGATAAAATTGAAAGCAAAGACTCTGATGACCCACTAAAATATCTATCTAATATTGGAGGGTCGATTGCTTCATGCTTCGAGTTTTATACAATCCATCCTAATACTATAGAAAGAGAAATCAAAAACTTGAAATGCTCCAAATCTGCAGGATATGACAAAATATCTGTCAAGCTAGTTAAGGATGCAGCAGAAATTTTATCTGAACCGCTAGCTATTATATTCAACGCGTCTTTCAATAAGGGCATCTTTCCCGATATCTGGAAAATAGCGAAAGTAACTTAAATTTTTAAGTCAGGTTCGAAAAGCAATGTCAGCAACTATAGGCCTATATCGGTGTTATCCGTGTTTTCAAGATTACTAGAAAAAATAGGACATGACCAATTTTCCAAGTACTTGAAAGAACATAACAAATTTGCAAAATGCCAACACGCATTTCTAAAATTGCACAGCACTCTCACTTCACTACTTAGTGTAACAGACACATGGTTTTCAAACATTGACAAACGCAAACTTAATATTAGTATCTTTCTCGACCTAAAGAAGGCGTTCGATACCGTGGGCCACAGAATTCTCCTATCAAAGTTAAGTAAATATGGTGCAGTAGGGACACCACTTCGCTGGTTCGCATCTTATTTAACTGACAGGAACAATACTGTCAAATAAATGGTCACAAATCCTGCCTGAAAAATGTTCTCTGCGGCATTCCACAGGGCTCGTGCTTGGGGCCTCTTCTATTCATCCTGTATGTAAATGACTTTGAGCAATGCCTCGAAAAATGTACAGCAAACATGTACGCGGATGATACCCGTGTAACATGTTCTGCTGAAGATCTTACTGAGCTCTGCAACGACTTAAAAACAGAGGTTGGCAATATAGCAGAATGGTTAAGACTAAATAAGCTAAGTCTTAACACTGATAAAACAGAGTACATGGTAGTTGGTCACAATATATAATGATATGTAGGATAGTTGGTGCAAAAATAAGAATAAGTGGGGTAGAGAGAGGTATTGGAGTTGTAAAGAAGATTAAGGGTGTTGATAATATTATGGGAGTTGATAATGTAATTATAGAGTGGTATAATGGAATGTGGTAATTGAGTAATTGGGTATAAATTAAGAGAGATGAGAGAGGGGTGTAATTTTATAAATATAAGAAATGGTTTTATAATTTGTATATAAGAAATGGATTTATAAAATGTGTATAAGAAATGAATTTATAAATGTATATAAGAAATGGATTTATAAAAATGTATATAAGAATGGATTTATAAAATGTATATAAGAAATGGTTTTATAAATTGTATATAAGAAATGGTTTTATAAATTGTATATAAGAAATGGATTTATAAAATGTATATAAGAATAGATTTATAAATTGTATATAAGAAATGGATTTATAAAATGTATATAAGAAATGGATTTATAAAATAGATATATAAAATGAATTTTAAAATAATGGTTGTAAATGGAGTAGTATAAATAAACTAGAATAAATGTTGGAAAATTGTATTGGAATAAATTTTGAAAATTGAATAAATACAATAGAAATTAAAAGATAGAAATTTTTAATAAAATCTCTCCTTGGGTAAATTCGTCCCCGACTTAAATTATTGGAACATATTTATGCATATTAGAAAACATTACTTTTATGGCTACAGACATCGCGGTGGGCTAAAGTTATAGTTTAAGGAAGTTAAAACCGTTAGGTTTTGACAAAGTTAAACTATAACTTTAGCCCCCGGAGCTTGTTCCGTCACTGGTTTTTAATAAACTAGCCATTTTTTATTGGTAATTTATTTTATAGGTTTTACTTATTGTCTTATTGTATGGCCTTACTAATGGTGTTATAAATTGGGAATTTTAAATGGGCGGATGAGAAATATTGGACACAAGTGGTCTTATAAATTCGGAAATGGCTTCCGCTGTTTCTTCGTACACTTTACTAGAGCATATTTCCATTTACTCGTTAAAATATAATTATGCATCTTAGAATAATTACATTTATGGCCACAGACAATTCGTAGGCCTTAAGGCATGGTTTAACGAAGTTGAAAAAACCGTTAGGTTTTTTTGACAAAGTTAAACCTTGACTTAAGGCCGGAGTAGGAAAAAAACGCTGAGATCCTGAAGAGCTTTTAGCGTCTAGCTAAAAGCTTTCTCAGCGAACCGTCACTGGTTTAAATAAACTAGCCATTTTTCTATAGCATAATTTATTGGTAAATTATTTTATGGGCTTACTAAATGACCTTCTTTAATAGCCTTATTAAATGGTCTTACTAAATGGCCTTTTTAATAGCCTTACTAAATAGGGCTTCTATTGATGTTACTAAATAGCAGTGAAATTTACTTTGAACCTCGAATAACCTATATTTATGGTATTTTAGCTTATTCACAAAGAATAGATTCATCGTTTCGCACCATTTTCGTGCACTTTTATTTCACTTGTTATTTATGTATGGTAACATTCTTTGGGTTAAAAAAAATAACTTAAATAATAATTTATATATATAAATTATAAGTAATGTATTCACTACAGTTTTTATCTATGAGAAAAATTAATGATACTAAAATGATTCCTAAAAAATATGATTTTAGAAAATGTTGTAAAATAATAGATAACGAAGAGGCAATTAAAAATGGCCATTTAGAATGTTTAAAATATGCACTTAAAAACCGTAGTACTGAACGAAATGTTATATATATCGCTAATGAAAATTATTATACTATGATTGCAGCTAAATATGGGCATTTAAATTGTTTAATATTTTTTAATGAAGAAGGATACCAATGCGATGAGGTTTGTTCTACTTCAGCTGAATATGGCAATTTAGAATGTTTAAAATATGCTCATGAAAATAATTGTCCATGGAATGAACACACAATTGCTGTTGCTGTTAAAAATGGTAATTTAGAATGTTTAAAATACGCTCATGAAAACGGATGTCCTTGGGATAAATGGACTTGTGCATTGGCTGCTATTAATGGCAAATTAGAATGTTTAAAATACGCTCATGAAAACGGTTGTCCTTGGAACGATTATGTTTGCGAAAATGCCGCTAAATATGAAAATTTAGATTGTTTAAAATATGCTTATGAAAATGGTTGTTCAAGAGATATTTTTACATGCGTAAATGCCTCTGCATTTGGTCATTTAGAATGTTTGAAATATGCTCATGAAAACGGTTTTGTATGGGATAGTTTAACATGCGAACTAGCTGCAAGTAATGGCCATTTAGATTGTTTAAAATATGCCCATGAAAACGGACGTCCTTGGATGTTTACAACATGCTTTCGTGCAATTAAAAATGGACATTTAGATTGCTTGAAATATGCTTATGAAAATGGTTGTAAATTATACAAAAATAAAGCAAAGGCTAGTTTAATTGCAATTAATTATGGTCATTTAGACTGTTTAAAATATCTTCACGAAATCGGATGTTTATGGAATAAGAAAATATGCGAATTAGCTGCAAGAAATGGCCATTTAGGTTGTCTAAAATATGCTCATGAAAATGGTTGTCCATGGGATAAAACAATTGTTTATATAGCTGTTGAAAAAGGCAATTATGAAATTATGAAATATGCTATTGAAAATGGTTGTGATTATGATAAAAAGAAAATATTGAAAAATATTAAGTCTATTGATATTGATATTAAAGATTGTCTTCAATATATAAAAAATAAATGTGTTTAAAATACTTAAAGAAATATCATCATATATAATTATAATGGTAAGTACTTGTTATTATTGTGAAATTTCTATTGAAAAATTTGGATTTGAAAAATGCATGGAAAAATTACTTGAAGATAATTCACCTTATAATATGGATAGAGCAAAAAGCGCTGCTGAACACGGTCATTTAGAATGCCTTAAAAAAGCTCATAATGAAAATGGATCAATGAAAGATATTTGTAATATAGCAGCTGAAAATGGTCATTTAGATTGTTTAAAATATGCTCATAAAAACGGTTGTCCTTGGGATGAAGATGCAACAGCTTACGCATGTGAATCTAATTCATTAGATATTTTAAGATATTTACATGAAAATGGTTGTAAATGGAATCAAAGAGTTTGTGAAAATGCGGCTGAATACAATCATTTACAATGTTTAATATATGCTCATGAAAATGGTTGTCCTTGAGATGAAATGACTTTATATAAGGCTATACAAAATGATAATTTCAAATGTCTTGAATATGCTTATGAAAATGGATGCCCTAGCAATATTGATATGATAGATGAAGCATGTAAAAGTAATAATATTGAGATCTTAAAATATGTCCATGAAAGAATGAAACTACCGTTCAATAGTTTATCTTGTACACTATGTGTTTTAAAAGGTGGGAAAATAGAATGTTTAAAATATGCTCATGAAAAAGGTAGTGAATTAACAGAAAATACATTTTCGTTTGCTATTGAAAATAATTTATACGAATGTATTAAATATTTGGTTGAAAAAAATTGTTTTATAACACAATTTTCGGGTATTAGCGCTGTCAAATATTGTGATTTAAAATGTGTGAAATATTTAGTTGAAAATAATATAATGTTAGATGAAGAAACTTCAACACATGCAATTCAAAATAAAAAAATCGGTGTCATAAAACATCTCATAGATAAAGGGTGTCGATTTGTTGGGACGGATATTATGAAATCAATTATTGAAAATGATAAACTGGTTTTTTTGAGATATTTTATAAAGAAATATCAAATGGCTATTACTCGTGATAATTTTATAGATATTATAAAAAATGATTCCATTAAATGTTTAACTTATGTAAGAAAATTTAAGCAATTATTTGATAGTTATTATAATAACGAAATGTTTGAATTATCATATGAGAGATGTCGTAGATTTCTCAAAAGGCTAATATTGAAGAAGGAAATATAATGTATAATATATATGTGTAATCGTGATATCCATATTCAATTTCTTAAATTTAATCAATCCTATTGCCTTTATTGTGATAAATATTTAAAAGTATTAAAATATAAAATCATAAAATCACTTGATTTATGTGAGAACTGCAATGGTTTTAATTATTACGTTCATGAAAATGCCAAATATTGTAAAACTTGTTCATGTTTAATAAAATATTTCAATGCCGATTTACAACCTTATGATTGTTATAATAAAAAAAATCAGTCTATCATCGAAAATATTATATATTAAACACTATACATGAAATTAATAAAAAATATAATATATTTATGGGTGATTACCAAAAATATATCATTTTGGGTCATTGTAATAAAATAATCGAATGGCAAAAAGACTATGAAACAAAAAAGATTAATTTAAAATATGCTATAAAACAGATATATATATATAGAATTCTTACATCATTATCAATGTCGTGATATTAAAATAAGAAATAACGTCAGAAAAACAAATGAGTATTTAATCCTATGGAATAAGATTAAAGAAAATATTAATTTTGATATTCACGGAAATATCTGATATTATAATAAATGGAATATAATAAACCACTGATATGGCCAAAAAATGGCGATTTTTTCATCCATTTAGGAGCGTTAAACATATAAACATATCCTCTCCCTTGATTATATTTCAAAAACAGTCTACCGTAGCAGTCGTGTAGGATAGAGTGTAAATGGCACGTGGAATTGAAAAAGTGACACGTGGTATTGCAAATGTGATTGGAAAAGAGTGTCTCACAGAGACTTGTTAGGCACGAGTGACCGGGGCCTATTAAACCTATGTCATAATCATTTTCTATGAGTATTTGCTCGATTGTCACGTTTTTAATATCTAAATAAACAGCTAATAAATATTTATAAGCGATGGCTGCTTTTAAAACAGTTTTATCAATGTCTTCATATTGTTTTTCAAATAAATAAAAATTCTCATTCATAAATTTGATGACTTTTCTTGGTGAATCTGGTGAATCCATTATAATATATATTATAATTTTATTATATATTATGGATATATTTGTAATACTCATGAAGGTTTAGTGCTTCTATTTCTGATATATTTTGTAACATAGAATAATCATAAAATTTTCCGTTGAATGACTGACTTGAATTGCTGTTATTACAAAGATAAAAATCATGGTATTGATGGTTTTTAATCATATCAGTACTTACACTCATAGAATCCTCATATATTTTATAACCATTTACATAAATGATTATTTTTTCCCAAGTTAAACTATTAATATTACCACAATAAACTGATATTACATTTTTTCTCAATAATGATTCACTTGTAGGAGCCACAATTTCATTTATAAAATTTGGATGGCCTTTGAGCATAAAATCGATTTTTACAACAATACCTTTATTATTATATAAGATTTTAATATAGTTATCATTTTCACATTCAAAAAGTGTAGAATTAATATCAACGGTTTTCTTTTCAGGCTCTACAATAAAATTAAACATAATAGAAAAAAGATTATCTCTTTTATTAAAGATATCTGTATATTTGATTTTTTGATTAGTATTATTAAAATAAATGTAATTATCAGTAACAACTTCAGGGAATATTTCAAACGAGTAATGCTTATAATGATATGTCGGATTATTCTCAGTTGTAAAATATTAGAAATCATTAAATTTGTATTTTTGATTTTCAAATTTATTGATAATTACGTTAGTGCTTATTGTTTTATCCACAGTACTTATATCATCAAGATTCCAGTAACATAATGCGGTTTTTTTTTAAATGCATGGTCCTTGGAATTTTAAAAGGTCTTTAAAATATGATTCATTTTCTACTTTATTGTTAATATAATCAATTGTAACAATAGACGGCACATAAGACGGCTTTACTAAAAGAGCGCCACTTATACTGTTAAAATCTATAGATATTCTATCAATTTCTATTTCGTAGAAGTTATTTGCACGTCTCTTTATTGTACTATTCGAGTCGAGTCTTATTAAATTTTGACTCATCAAATTTTCATCCACAATAAGTTGATTTCCCACAATTTTTAGCTCAGATAAAGAACCAACGTTTATCATGCTTGTGAGCACAGACCTGTCAATCGATAGAGTATTGTCATTACTATTTAATAGAAGGCCCTCTGATTGTTTGGGTTTAACAACATCTCTTGTAACTTTATCAATATCAATATCTAATTTATTATCATTACTTAATTTAAAATATGGCGAATAACCTAATGTTAATTTTTTATTTACAAATTCGATTGGTGGAGACACGTCTAAATTAAGTTTGTAATTTTTTAAATTTAGGCCGTGGTCATTGTTCACGACAGGAATGAGATGGCCAGAGGAATCTCTGCTAAAGTAGCAAGATGGCCTTATCGATAATTTATTGGGGGTCTCGAAATAGATTTCGCCAGCTTGCTGGTCAACTATGTCTAAGTCAATTTTGTTATTTGTATTCATGACGACCTTTGATGATATGTTATCATCAACGAAGTTATTTATGTTCAATCTGAGTTTGTTTGACGCATCGAGATATATATCTCCTGTTGTTGAGTATTGTGGTACAAGATACTTATCTATCGATGATATTAACTTACCCTCGTTTGTATCATAACGAATAGTGTCATTATCGACATTTATTTGAAATCCATGAATTGTTCTTGATATGTATTTATCGTCAATTTTAACCCATATTTTTCCAGTACTATCTTTCACAAAGTCATCCGTGTTATAATCTAGTCTTAATCTATTTTTTGAGTCTAATTTGATACAATTGAAGTTGTCAACCATAGCATTCATGTCTAAACATAATTGGTTGTTTACGAAGTTTAAGTTACATTGAGATATTGCTATTGTAATACGATTTTGCAACTCAAAAGATATGTAACATTTGCTTAACACTTTACTCGATGTCATGCGCGGATCAGATTACACACTGTTTATGTACGCGAAGTCGTCCACATGAGTAACGTTTTCTCATCTCTCAGAGTAGTGCGGCATTTAATCGAAAAATGACAAGTGGATAAGCATACTTCATTATTCTACGAACACTTTGATATAATATTCAACATGGTTTGTAGAAGTTCTTCGGCATATAATCCAGTTCCAAAACTCCCACTTGCGACTTCGCCCATTGTTTCGGCCTATTGATTTGCCACACTTTTTCGTTGGTGAATGAATAAGAGCAGTTTCTACAAAACTCGTTTACAAATCGAGAAAATGACAGGTGAGGCTGAATAGTTTAATTATCAAGGAATATTACAGTATAAATTATCATAATATATTTCTAAGATTTCTGGCATATAATTTATGTTTTGTCTATAGCACAATATGCTGCTTCTCGGGTGAAGCGCAGTCACCCCTGCGAGGTATTTTGCGGCAAAACACGAGCTATATACCCGCCAACCTTCGAAACAAGGGTGTCTTTCATGTTGCAGACAGCTAGTTCTACGTAGAAAATCCTGGATACGTTAAACTTTATCTCAGGAACATTTCTGTTCTTCATACTTCTTCGATACTTTCATTTCGCAGTTTGTGCCGATGATGAGAATGACTCAGGATTAAGTCCTGGATATACATCCAAGTTTGCACCCCTATAGGCCTATCACAAGAACCCTACTGGTAACACACCCTAATTGATTTTTAGAACTAACATTTCATAATGTTTGAAAAGAGAATAGAAAATAAAATAGAATGTAGCTGCCTCATTGGTGTAAATTTATTTACTCCAAAGTAATATCCTCTGTGACAATTACAAACAATATATGCACAAAAGTCATACAGTATCGGTCCTGCCAAATAAAAAGTGGGGGATACGCATAAAACGTTGGGGCTACGGACGATAAAATTGTTTTATAAAGGCTAAGAAAATCACTGGTATGTAAAGCGCGAGGGCTGAAGCCCCAGCCCACCAGCTACACCCACCAGTCATAAATCACTATGGTACCAGTTACATTTTCAAACCTCAAACTGGCTGAAATGACCCGTTATTAGGCCTCATCCATGCAGTAGTGGTTAAGAAAGTTTGCACCAGGGGTATTTGATAATTTTATACCAAAAGTTGCACCACAATCAATGTCAAAAAATTTTAAAGTGCCATAAAAATCAAAATATCTATGAAAATGATATGAGAGATCAAAAGCCTTGAATACAGTGGTACAGGTAAACAAAACTATAGAGGTGATAAAAAGAAAACAATTCAGACTATGCTAATAGACCCATATACCAAGAAAAATGAAGTCCTCACTGAAGATTTACAAGTGTGAGCCCATTTCTACTCTTATACTAATCCCTGGCCTTACCACTGCCTGCAGTTTTTATACAAAGATCAGTACACCTGACATATTTAGGGATTTTAGCTCCTCACATCTCCAACTTGTCCTCTCTTGCAATTATAAACTCTTTGCAGCTTAAATAAATGCATTTATACCTACATACACATATACCTTACTGTTGTAAGCACAGCTTATTCATTTGCTAGAAATTTTGCTGTTTAAAAGAGCATCTCAGTGTTTAAATGCACAATTGAATAGTTTTATGCACTGTCCATTCATAAATTGAGCAAGGAACTCTTCCAGCAATTGCTTACAAAATATTATCAAATGACTTTCAGATAGTCATGTTATTTCCAGGTTTTCATGTTAATACTATACAAAAAGTAACAATATTCATTGAGGGAAGTAATGCATTTAAGAGAACACAGAATCTCTGCTACATGTGCACTAACTGAGGAAAGAATAACAGATGTGGCCAGTTACAATGTCAATATGTTATTGATACTATAGGATAACTTCAATATGTTCAATAGTGCATATCATGAACTTGCATCAGCATACAAACAACCCCTGATAGAATATGATTTCAACAAACAAATGAGAGAATTGAATGGGCAATAGAAATGATTTATTTTCAGTATAGGTCTATAGAAGTCTATAGGAAACAGTAGCCTTAAGATCTTTGAAACAATACAAGAAAATAGGGGCTAAATTGACTGAGGATGAGACTAATAATTGGATGTGTGCATGCATCTTTGTATGCATGTATTCATAATAGAGCTCACTGTAATTGGTGTCATTATCAATCTGATGAAGGGATTGCAGCTATACTGTCAGAAAGCAATCATGTAATTGCAATTTTCAGAACAACAGAAAACTATGAGGACTTGCAACTAGAACTGCAAGATATCACAAATGAGATCAATACATTCAAAACTCTCATTTGATCATATAAACTAAGAGACTGGGTGGCTTTTAGGTGGTCACTAGAAATTCCTGGCTCTTGCAACTGACATAGAGGGGGCAATTGGAGCCTACACTTGCAAAAGGTGCAAGTGCCCAAAAGACAAGAAACAGGGCATGGCCTTTACACAATGGTCATTCTGTGACAGTGGTCAATATGCAAGGGCCTACAAGATCAAAGACTTGCCCCACAAAAAAGGAACACTTGAGTCCAAATCTGGATGCAAAGCAGGCGCATTTTTCAATGACTTCCTATTGATCACATAGTTATCCACACTCTGCATCTCTTCTTGCTCATCACACACTCACAGACCATTTGCACACCTTGCATATATTACTTCTTTGTGTAGCAGATGTAATTGAGAAGACAAGACGAAAGGTTTCACCAATATCTTTGATATGATAAACACAGATAGCTACGAAAAGTTTTGAATGAGAAGGAGGGGCCGTAACTTCCTCGTAGAATCCTCTAGATTCCTTCGCTGCAGATTGTGGGTGTACCGCCATCTTTGGTTTACATGTCCGACTAAGTGCGCATGCGCATATCTTCACGTTTGATTTTTGCGAGATGTTACAAATCCTATACTCATCTTTTCTCATGCATCTCTCGTTAATCCAGCACCTAAATTAGAATATAATGAATTATTTAATAACATAAAATCTGATGAATAATTCAATTTTAATTTATCATTGTTATCTATGCTTATAATGCTATTAGGTGTTCCTGTTGAATCAACTGGTATAATTGATTTGGGATTGATTTGAATTTTGTCTTTATTTATATCTAACACATCGTTTTTAATTGTGAATTTATCACTATATTGTGATTGATGTAAAATAAACTTCAGATTTTTATTAATATGTAAAATATTATCAATAAAATGAAAATCAGTTAATGAAAATTTGACTTGGTTTTGATCATCGTTATAATCCGATATTACGCCATCGTATTTTCCCATTTATATAATATATGTTATAATAATTGAAAAAATATTAACCATAATAACGGTATAGGCATTGTATAAATCAAATGACGAAAAAGATATAATACAGTGTGATGATTCATATATATTATATATTAGAATGATATAGGTTCATGGTCTATATTGAACCATTTTGCACAAAGAACATGGTGATGAAGTAAAATGTCACGTTTTATCATACGTTTATTTTTGTATAATAAAAATGCTGCTATATCACCATCCATTCCAGAAATTCCAGACGGATTAAGGTCGCCTATTGTTAATTTATTGCTGCCTGGTGAAACTCTGCTTTGAAATTGACAAATTTCTTGACCGTTTATATAAACAAAACTTGTTTTAGTTGCAATATCCCAATGAAGTGATAAGCATATCCATTTATTCAATAAAGTTGCATTCGCTTTGTTTTTAAAAGCTGCGTGAGGCTGATGACCGTTTACAACCCCTGTACCAATATTAATAAAATTATTAACAGTCCCTGATATAATTAAATTTGTTGTATACAGCCCGATGAATTTATCGTAGTTTGAGTCGTCGTGGCCCATAAGGCCATTGACCCAATAATGGGTTGGAATACTATTTAATTTGTAAACTAAAAATACATTTACAATATCATCATCTCCTGGGGCTGGATTTAGATCTATATCCGATATCATACGCTCTGTTCCTGTGAATTCAATATAATATCTTTTGTTTACACGATTTTGCTTAGAGCATATTGTTGGTTGTTTTAATAAATCAGTTTGATACGCATCATCCTGACTGAGGCTTTGATCGTAAATTTTAGACACCTTACGATTTGTATCATATGTTAATTCATATGTTTTTGCCGTTGGGAAGTGATAAAACGCGGTAGCTCCTTGATAATATTCCCAAAACAAGGTTTCACTCAATTGTACAGTCATGTAATTTAATAGGCATTCCATGTTAATAGCGTATTTTAAATCACTTGTGTTATCTGTCATACAAATCGTTTTTAAATTATCTATTCTTCTGTTTTTCATATCAATATCTTCATTTTTTTATATATTCATCGGCTGATTCGTGAAATATATGCGTGCCATCGTGTTTGCCCATATATATATAATATTACTTATAATTATTAAAAAAATCTTTTATTAATTTTTGATTCTTCTCTAAATTCACCAAATCAAATCTTTGTAGAATTTCATAAAAACTTAATCTAATATAACGATGATAAATATAATATAGGCAATAATAACCACACGAAACAGTAAGATGCTGAAATTGATTGCTGTTATATATATATATGGATAATTTTTTGTAATAAAATCGAATGGAGGCAAACCGTATGAGTCAAAATACTCTATTAATTGATTATGATAATAAAACACTACTCAATGAGTGCCATTTCGAGGGCTATTGTAATTATCGAGATTTATTATATAAAATGTGTTATCTTTTATCATGTCAGTTTTTAACTGATCTTTTGAATAAACACCACCGAATCTATCGATCCCCATTTTATCAATCCATTTTAACAAGTCGATATTACTAATCGGCTCATCTACAAATTTTAGAATAAGATGTTTAAAAGGGGTACGTTTTGAAAGGGATTGCTTTTCGAATTCCCGAACAAAACCCCTTGACCTTTCTTTGATCTTTTTGTTTACACCACGCCCCTTATTTTCTATAATTTCATGATTATCATTAAATGGTGGCGGATTAAATAATTCCCATTCATTTAATGCCGTTCCTTCAGGTTGTTTTACAACAGGTTGTTGATTTTCCGGTATTGGTATTTTCTTAGGGTGTGTTTTATAAATTGACATATCATAGGGCCTATTATGTAATCCTGATCCTGATAACGCCTTGATTACAATGGGCAAACCGATACTAGCCAAAAGTGCTCCCAGAAAGCCCCCTTTTATCTGCCCGTTTCCTGTCATCATGATTTTATCAAATTTAGTTTTTTGTGCCTTAGATAATTTTTTAATTTCATTCTCAATCACTGCAAGTGCTTTTATAAGATCTGCTGTTTTTCCATCTATTCCTTTCCCACTAAACAGACTATCGATGCCTAAACTGCCTAACGCAGATGCCACTCCAGTAGCAAGACCCGGGAGAACAGTTTTGGTTAGAGCGGGCGCCACTTTAGTTGCTATTTTGGTGATAGGCCCTAATAAACTTGATAACAAAGAACCCCCATCTTTTTTCATAGCAGTATAATGTGAGGAGTTAAAATTAATAATAACAGGCTTACCTTTCATTAATTTATTATATTGTCTTTCATTAACATAGATTCGATCACCATTAGGATCGTATACAAGTTTCAAGGAAATATTTTCTCGTTTGTTATATGCTCGTCTTATTTTATCTTTTTGAAATTCACTGAATTTAACATTTATTAATTTCATCTCTTATATTATATTATAGATTAATTGATTTATTTTATGATTTCACTTTTACCATTTATTAATGAGATCTTATATTGATCCTCATGTAACATTAACGAATAAACAGTATATTCGCTCCCCATTTCATCTTTTAGAATATATCGAAATTCTATTTTATAGTAACTATCGCGTATTGTGTCTGGTATATTATTTTTCAGATCGTAATAAAGTATCATGTATTTCGTCTTGAATAATTCGTAATCAATAAATGTACTTTCACGTTTATTCTTATTGGTCATATATTTTAGTAATTCGTTATATGCTTGAATACTTCGTGTCGAGCAGTTATATGGTGTTATTGGTACATGGATGTTATCGTTTATAACTACTGTAGCATTGATGATATTCATACTATCTGTATCAATATTGAAGGAATCATGTTCCTGACCAGATCTATTTTCTGTATAAGCAAACCAAATAAATAATTCCCTTGGTTTTGATATAGTTTCGTAAGAATTATATTTTTTTCACGATTTTTCAATGACGTTTGAACGTTTATTGATTCTCTATAAAATTTAATAATTTGTTGGGTTGATAAGAATTTAGTGTATAATAATCGATTTGCTGCTGATAAAGTCAATTTTTCATAACATAAAAATATATCTTTGATTATAATTTTAGCATCATCGACTAGAGTATCTTTATATATAAGAATATCGTCTTGCTCGATATCGATAGTAATCTCGACCTTTGATGGGGGAATTAATACATTTTTCATGCTTTGGAAGTATTCCATACAGTTCAGCGGGATTATAACATGAATTGTGTTTTTTGTTAGATTCACTCTCTTATGGTAATTAACATTATAAAGTGGATTATCAGATTCTACTGCATGTGTCGTAGTATCTGTTGTATATTTTGTAATATTTTTGTTATCTTTTAAACTTGGATACATAAACATTCGTTTTCCTGAGGTATTTATATATTCATTGCTCATTTCTAATAGGTTTTTCGTTGTCATAGCATAATTGATATCAGTGGCGTAATAAATTTGTCTACTGTCTGACTCAAACTTAAAACTATTGATTAATGAACATGAATCGCTAGCGAGGGCTATAACAGCTCCGTTATTAAGGTTTCTTCCATCAGCTTTTTTAACATCTAAAGAAATATGTATATATGCCTTATACCAATCAATAGGTATATAATCCTGACTTGATCCTATTCCAAAAATATATTTTTTTAGTTGTGAGCTGTCAATAGGCGGTTGAATTATTAAATCGCATTTTTCTGTATTTGCTCTAAAGTCAAAATTCATCTCTTATATTATATATTATAATAATTCATCAAATTTCTTTGAAATATTACCTTTTATATCTTCTTTTTTATCTTCCTTTTTATCAATATCTGTCTTATATATTTTCTTTAATTCTTTTTCTATAATATTACCTTTATTTGGTATTACCTCATTTATTGGCTGTTCAATTATCGGTTCGATCTTTTTAGCTTTATCACTTGAATTAAACAATTTACTAGCCAAAACCTGTCCTGTTTTTTCACCTAATGGTTGTGCCATGCTTTTCGAAGCACTTTCAACAGCGCTTGTAGCTATCTTTTTAGTAGATTCACTTGCTAGTTTTTTGGTGGCTGAATTAAACATGTTTTTAAAAACATCACTTAAACCATCACCGTATGTATCTCTTACTTTTTCATCACGAAATGTTCTATTCATGTTATATTATATTATATAATTTAATTTAATTAAAATGATCTAATAAATAATGTCATGGATACAGGATCCTCTAAATCGAGATATCTATCTAACGAATCTTTTATTTGTATTCTGAATTTTTTAATTAAGTAATTATTCATCTTATGGTACTTTAAATTCTGTTCTTTGATTGGAATATCATAACCTATTCTAAAATTGCTTGTTGAAAAAGTATACAGTACATCACTGTTTAAATCACCATTGTAAAATGTATCAGTTAATAGGCTACAATGAATAATAACTTTGTCTATAGAATTTGTGATGTTTGGTATATCATTGCTATAACTGCTTGTTGAAATTATCGCATTTGAGGATTCGAAGCCTATTAATTTTGCGAAACTGGTGTTTGATCTAAAATCAACTTGATAGTTTGTCTCAAGCTCTAAGAAAATCTTTTTAAGGCTACTTACATAATAGAGTTGAATGCCTGTTTTTGAGTCATTTTGCGATTCTAAATAATTACTTATATAGTTACTTATATCGGAGTACGTATAATTGCTGTTTGGGAACGTTATAGTTTTGAAACTAGTCCCGTTATCACTGGTATAACGCATAGTATTATTATTGTATTTACCAACGTCGATATTATTCCAAGTATAGTTAAAATTCATCGACTCAAGGGCAAGATAATTTTGATCAGTGTTTGGTAAAAGCAAACCGTCTCCTTGAATCTCGATAGTAAAGTCTGAATTGCTTCCATGAATAGTTGCAGGTGATTTTACAGTGGTATCAATATATAACGGTATATCCATTATATTATATTATATTACATTAAATGTTTTTTTATGTATTTATGATATTGTTCTCTTGTTATATGTCGATTTGTTCTGAGATAATCTATAATATTATAAACATGGTTATAAACATTCTGACTTCCTTGACTAGTTTTTAACATTGGTGTTAATGATTTCAAATCTTTATATAGATCATCAACAGATTTATTTTGAGTAACATTTTCTTGATTTGTTAACGCAGCTAGGTCTTTTTTTTTTTAATTTGGGATTATCATTACCTGCTATTATAGTCCCTCTTAACAAGTTAATTCTTTTTTTCCTATCATTATCGCTTAAAATAATATTGCTTTGACCTATTAACTTTCTTTTTCCATTTCTTTTTTTTTATAAACCCTGATAACGTTATCATATCATTAAAAATCTGCTGAGCTAATTTACTATATTTCTTTTTCTTATTTATTCGGCCTTTTGTTAATAACTCGACTGTATTCTTATCTCCTTGTTTTTTATAAATAATATCATCGTTTAATCTTGCCTCTACAAAGTAGTTATTATAAAGTTTATCCATGTTTATTAGTAATTTATCATTATATTTTGAATCAACTATTTTATAACCATTTCTTCTTTTCTTAATACCTTCACCTTCAACTTCATTTATCATAGGTATTTTTGTTACATCTGATATATGGTCTTTTATTTTCTCTTTATAGTCCCTTAAATCCTCAATATATGAATTGATTTTTTCACTTGGATGATGTTGTTTTGTTGCGTTCAATTGTTTTGTTATTCTAATTAAATCTGCCGATTTTAAGTAATTTTGTAATTCTTCTGGGGTATAATTAGATAGATTTTTAAGATTTAATAAATTAACATCAGTATAAATATCTTTTGTTTCATTACCTTTTTTTGTGTATATAAATACACTTTTTTATTATTAATTAAATCATCAATAAATTTATGCTCATTATCAATATCTAAATTCATTGATGTCGTTGGTTTAGATGCTTCTTCATGTATTGTTTTATCATCATAAGTTTCTGCCTGTGGTTGTTGATTATATAACGGTAAAGCATCTGTTATTTGTTTTATTAATTCATCACTTTGATCTGTCTTTTTCTCGATATGATCAATTAATTCTTTGTTACTGTCTGTGATTGGCTTGAATATTTTTGCATTATCAAACGCCTTATCAATCTCATTATTTTGATACGCCTTTTTAGCTTCAAGAATATTATGTAATCCATTATCGGTCATCAATTGTATTTCAACAAGTTTTTTATAATCTTCTAATTTCATTATAATATATATTATAATAATTACATGATATGTATTTATATGGTGAGATAAATGCATGATATGCATTTAAATAACGAGATAAATACACAACTTGAATTTATCTTTATATCATATCTTCATAATTTTTATTAATCATGTAATGCCCGTAAGAATAGCACATTATTGGATTAAATAAATAACTCTTGTCACTGAAACTCATCAATGACTTATGGCTTGTAAAACTATATATTTTATGATTTTTAGGTTGTATTGTATAAAATTTTGTTTTAATTGATTCATTATTAAAAACAGCATTTTTTAATGATTGAAAATTGATTTCATCTTTAATACCTTTATATTTTACCTTATCACATTCTTTACGATAACCATAAAGTTTACTTTTTAAAGCAACAGCCTCAACGATTTGACAATTACATGCGTTCTTTTTTACGCTCTCATCTTTTAATAGACCCATTTCATATTGTTGTGGTTTATAGTACTTGAAATCATGATTGTAACATGACATGTCAAATATATCCATTCCACTCATATCTTTATAAATGTCTTTTGTCTTAATATGGCATAAATACGAATCTGTGTCATAATACATTAATGAAATATTATCTTTATATCGATTTTTGAGTTTATACCAGTTATCGTAAAATATAATCTTAGACAGGTCTAGGATAGTTGATCCTATATACGACGGCGTATCAAGTTTGATACATTGCTTTTGAATGTTCAGTAAACAACTATGTTGGTTAACAATTTCATAGTCTTTAAATCGGCTATTGCTTACAGCCCTGGATACTTTTTCATAATTACTGTCATCAAATAATTTTATATTTGATGAATACTTCATTTTATTGAGGAGACTACGACCAAACACGGAATTTGTTAAAAGCTTATAAAGATCTTTATCATCATCATTTGAAGCTTCAATTCTATTTTTATGATTGTATTCAATATAATCTTTCATATATTTTGCTTGTTTAAACTGTATTATATAATTGATATTTTTAATTTTGAAACCAGGAAATTTCAAATAAAATTGTAATGTGAGATAATGTAGTGTATAATCTTTCTTTGCATGAAAATTTAATATTAGTTTTTCTATAGAAATAAATGGCTTATCATTTTGTTTTAAAATCTCTTTTTGATAATCACTAAGGTCTTTCTTAGTGATTTTATGTTTACATGGGAATAATGGTAAATCGTTGTAATAATCGTGATATTTAATATCGATTTCGCTAATGTCAATATTTAGAATAAAACCGTATTCACTGTCAATATTATAATCAAAAATATTAAATTGACGTATCTCTTCACTAGACAAAAACCGGAATTCATCATAAGGCAATGGATAAGTCCGCATGATATCCCCATACATTGAATTGATATCGTAATGCATTATATATGATGATTCTTGCGTAGGATCGTAGTTTTCCATATATTTATTATTCGCAACAGCTTACCTAGTGCCCCCAGTATTGCAAAGCCCGCCTCTCATAATCGATTCAGCGAAAGCAGAATAGATTTTATAATTATCTAAAATTTTTATTTTAACGGGATTCCATTTTTTAAAAACTTCCTAAGATAACGAACTTATTGAATAATGACTGAATAATTCAGTTCCATATTTCTCCATGAATAATGTTCTATACGCTTCCATAATATCGGACAACAATCTTACGTCCTTTTCTAAGTAATAATCTGAGTACTCTCCAAGCGAATTAAAATTTGAAAAATAAAATTTACGGTATTTTTCATATGTCTTTTTATCTATCTTGTCAAAATATTCAATATCAGGAAACGTAGATTCACTATATTTTGAAAAATCATCAATAAAACGAAATGGAAAAATGTCTTTTGTTACAAAATCATTTCCATATTTATTTCCATATTTATTAACCATATCTCGCGTGTAATGTATATCTTCATCTTTTAAATTACGAGATAGGTCTTTTAGCGACATTGGTATAAATTCATGTGAATCAATGATTTTTATATTATTTTGGATTCCAACATGAAATATAGATGATGCGTTATGACCAAGTAGATTGATGTTTGAATCCTTAAAATGATCATTTAATTTTTCGATAATATAATGAATATCGTAACCTTTAAGAAAGTGAAAACACAAATATAATGAGCAATCAATTTTAACTTTTGCATTGCATGAATTGCATACCGTATTTATATAGTCTCCTGAGATATGGTTATGATGCTGCACACGCTTAATGTCTTTATTAAATTTTACACCGCAAAATTCGCATTCTTTAATTTTCTTATGTTTTTTCAATTGTTCGTCAGTTAACATAGGCAGAGCATAAAATCGCTTTTTACATTCTTTTATATGTTCTAAAACATTATTTTTTACCTCGTTTAAAAAATGATCTATTACAGAATTTGTGCAATCGCCGCGATATAATTTAAATCGATTGAAAACAGGTCTTTCACGGCAAACAAGATTATAACAGTAACTTGATAATACATGTATTCTTTTATCGGGGTTGTTTTCATCTGGTGAATTTTTTAATATGCTTTCAAAATCACAATACATAATAAACGCTGAATGTAACGTATGTTTGAGATTAAATGGCTTTAGATACATATCTAACGGGCATTTAACTAATTTATCATTTACAATAGCCATGTTTTCTGGCAATTCATTAGGATTATTCTTATAATTACATTTATGATTCATTGAATCAAATGCCTTTTTAGTACTAAAATGTTTTAAACAATCTTGACAAAATTTGACATTATTATGATGGTTTACATGCGATTTTAATAAACCATTTAAATTTGTAATATAAACATAATGATACTTTTTTTTAGCCTCATCACTTATAGCTAGCAAATTCATACAATTTTCAAACTCCATACGTTTGCTGTGATAAATTCGTGCAATATCATTTTTTTTACCTTCTTTATACTCGAAGATGTTAATTCTTATTTTATTTTGTTCTTCGATCTGTTTAACAGTATAAAACGTGTTAAATGGTATAGGGAATGATATGTTTTGATAATTTAAATTTATCATTACATCTTTATAAATAAATGCTTTTTTTCCATGAAGCCGTTCGGGGTTTTGTATTTTTTTGAAATCATTTATTCGATACCTCTCGTGCAACATATGGCAGTATAAAAAACATTTGTTATCCTCGTTTTTGATGTTAATACAGCTCTTAGTATTTATTATTCTTGTCGGGAGCTCTATATACGAAGACGCAAAGACATTTTTGATTTTAACAACGTTCATTTTTTCATACTCGATCCCGAGGTCCACAAAACCACTTGGACTTACTTGTATTTTTTGTGTTGACTGTTTGGCATCCATCTTTTTTGTGAAACGGCCAATACGACTTTTAATATCATCCATGCTCTCACGAAGAAAATAATCGATATCTTCGATATTTCTTATTATAATATACTTAGTTTGAAAGACTGGATAAATCTTTTTCGTTTTATCGACAATACTAACCATAACTATTTGAACTACTGTATTACATTTTATAATACCATGTTTTTAAAGGTATTTTTTCAAAAATACTTTCTTATAAGGCCATGAAAATTGTAATTGATCTTCAGCAGTCCAATCGCCTGTATAAATGTCGTCATCAAGAAACGGCTCTAATGTAATATTATACAGATTTAGCATTTTTTCTATTGAATAATTTTCCAATCTGATAACATCATCAATTGGATATCTTAAATGTCGTTTTTCTTTATCTATTAACAAATTTTGTTCAATACCTACTTCCTCTTCTTCTTCATCGATTTCATTTTCATCGACTTCATCTTCATTGATATCATCTTCGTTGATTTCATTTTCATTATCCAAAAAATTTTGTATTATCAAGTCATTTAACTTATTTTGTTTTGCATATGTTGGTTTAATATAATAATTTTTGAACTCATTTATTATAATTTGCTGTTTTGGTCTAAAATTCATAATATCAACATTTTTGAGACTATTTAACGCGTAAAAATAAACTTTCGATTTATCGTGTTTATTATTTTTTATAATATTTTTATATGTTGTAATAAAATTTTCAAATTGATCATTCATTATAATATACATATATAAAATTTTCTTTAAGACCTTTTCTAAAACTTTGTTTTTTGTAAATTATTTTCATAAAAATTGGCTGAAATATATCGAAATTTACCATTATCTAAAATTTCTTTAATTTTATATGTCACAGGTAATGTCAAATTTACTTTATAAATTAAATAAATTTCATCACTCCATCGTTTATCGTACCCTTTTTGAAAATGTTTTTTTTCTTCTGATTATTCTCACACGATCATTTACTTTAAATTTAGCTTTTTTATTTCGTAAGAACCTTTCCGGTCCTGGGCATTGACCTTAAACTGCACCCTGGGGTTCCCTTGAGCAAGGTTAGCACCCTATAGCTCCCCGTGCCAGGGTTACGGTGAAGCTGTTGGCAGCAGGACAGTGGATTTTCATGAAGGGCTGGAATGATATACTCATATAGATGGCTTTCATGATATTATGTCTGGCGTGAGTACAATCCAATTGGAAAATCGGCAGAGATAACTCGCCTAGTTAGCAGGCACTGCGAACAAAGAAAGAACGTAGGAGGCTCTACTTTGTTATCATTTGTTTTTCCTCCTGACTACTCTCCATGATATGATGGACATGAATGAAATTCCATACCACATCGGTCGTCGCGTGGGTTATCAAGGGCCGCGTTGTCCAGTGGGTAACCAGGCTGGCAATGTCAAGTATGCTACTGGAAAGCAACTTAGAACCAGATTTAGTATTGGTGCATGGAATGTAAGAAAGATGAAGGAAAGTGGCAAACTACACACTATTTGTGATGAAATGGATAGAAATAAACTAGAAATACTAGGAATTGCTGAGACAAATTGGACTGACAGAGGTAGTTTTAGAACTCATGAAAACAAGACTGTAATCTACTCAGGAAAGGATGAAGGACATGGATATAGTAATGGAGTCGCAGTCATTTTATCAAAGGAATCAGCTAGGTCATTAATTGGGTATAATCCTATATCTGATAGAATACTTCATGTCAGAATACGAGCTAAACCATACAACATCAGTTTAATTCAATGCTATGCACCAACTGTGGCAGCTAGTGATGAGGAAATGGAAGACTTCTATAACATGCTGCAAGAAGCCATTGATAATACTCAAAACCGAGATATTGCAATCGTGATGGGAGACTTCAATGCAAAAATAGGAAAGCTAAACTACAATTCTGATATCTGTGGTACATATGGTCTAGGAGACCAGAACGAGAGAGGTGCACATCTTTTAGAGTTTTGTAGTGTTAATAATCTAGCTGTTGCAAACACACTTTTTCAACATCACCCAAGACATCTCTACACCTGGGTGTCACCTGATAGGAAAACACGCAATCAAATTGATTACTTTATGATCAATAAGAAATGGAAAGGCAGTTTACAAAATGCGAAAACAAGACCAGGGTCTGATTGTAATAGTGATCACCAGCTGCTTGTAATTGACCTAAAGTTTAGACTAAAAAAGTTACAGAAACCACCAGCCATGTTAAGATTTGACTATACGACTATAAGTGATGACTATAGAGTTGAGATTTCTAATCGTTTTGAATCTTTGCTTCAATGTGATGATGACAAAACACCAAATGAACTATGGGAAGAGGGCAAGAATATTATACTTAGCGCTGCAAAGGGGCATATTCCCAGAAGAAGAAAAAAGAACTATCAATGGATCTCGAACCAAACCATTAATGAAGTAGAAAAACGGAGACAACTCAAGGCTAAAGGTTTAAATAATAATGTCAAAGTAACAGAGTACAATAAGCAAAATGCATTAGTCCAACGAATGATGAGAAAAGACAAAGAGAAATACATTAATGAGCAATGCAAGCGCATTGAAGACAAGTCCATTACCAATTCAATTAAAGACCTTTATCAAGGTGTTAAAACTCTAACAAATAAATTCAAACCAACAATTGATACAATTAAAGATGAAAATGGTAATATTCTTGGTGAAGCGGAAGAGGTGAAAGAAAGATGGGCTCAATATAGTACAGATCTTTATAAGAAAAATCCAAATATTGTCATCCCACAACACACACTTGTAGTAAACGATAAAGAAGAATTACCACCATTATATTCTGAAGTGGCTAAAGCAATTAACGAATTAAAAGCTAATAAAAGTCCAGGTTTTGACGATATTACAGCAGAGTTAGTAAAATGTGGAGACAACAATGTCGTCAGTTACTTTCTCAAGCTCTGTACGTCGATTTGGTTAAAGAAAACATGGCCAGATGACTGGATTAAATCTGTATTTGTACCAATTCCGAAGAAAGGCGACACTTTACAGTGCTGTAACAATAGAACCATTGCACTCATAAGCCACTGCAGTAAAATTCTGCTGAAAATCATTGCTGGTAGAATGCAAACTAAATTAAAAGAGGAAATTAGTGAGGAGCAGGCAGGATTTCGATCTGGCATGGGCACACGGGATCAGATTCTAAATCTAAAGATGGTTATAGAAAAGAACAGAGAATATGGTAGAAATATATATTTATGCTTTATAGACTACAGAAAAGCTTTTGATATGGTGTCCCACGAATTACTCTGGAAAGGAATGCTTGATATGGGATTCTCTAGTCACATAGTTGATCTCATAAAGGGCCTATATACTGACCAAAGTGCAACTGTAAGAACAACACACGGATTAACTGTAGACTTTAGAATTGAAAAAGGTGTGCGACAAGGATGCATCTTATCCCCACATTTATTCAACATTTACTCTGAAGTAATTATGAGAACTGCCCTTGAGGGTTTTGAAGGTACAGTAAAGATTGGTGGAAGGAGTATTACAAATCTGAGATATGCAGATGACATTGTGTTAGTAGGTGGTAGTATAGAAGAGTTGCAGAATATAGTAAATAGGGTCCATGAAGCTAGTAGCCAAGCAGGTCTATACCTCAATACAAGCAAAACCAAGGTCATGAAGATCATTAGAGCTCCTGTGCAAAATGAACAAAGCAATATTAATGTTAACGGACAAGCTATAGAAAACGTGAAAGATTTTGTTTATCTTGGAGCAATGATTACCGAAAATTATGATGATTCTAAAGAAATCAAGAGACGTATTACTATTGCAAAAAATGCAATGATTTCACTAGTTAAAATTTGGAAAGACAGAGCAATTTCACTTACTACAAAGAAAAGACTTTTAACATCCTTGGTCTTTAGTATTGCTACTTATGGATCTGAGTGCTGGATACTAAAAACAACTGACAAAAAGAAAATTAACTCCTTTGAGCTGTGGTGCTATCGACGCTTATTAAGAATCAATTGGACTGATAAAAAGACTAATGAATACGTTTTAGGTAAAATTGGAACTAGTGAAAGACTGCTAACTGCCATTGTTAAGCGAAAAATGGCTTTCGTCGGACATATATTCAGAAAAGATGACATTTGCAAAGATTTATTAACTGGGACCGTGTATGGGAAAAGAGGAAGAGGTAGACCAAAGACCAGGTACAGCAATAACATTCGAGAATTCGGTGGGAATCGGAGCTTTGTTGATTTATATCGACTAGCACAGAATAGACAAGCATGGAGAGCCACGGCTGTTCAGCTAAATGAACTTCCCGTCCAATGATGATGATGAAGAACCTTTCTCTTCTCTGTTTGTCATAGAGATTATAATAGACCAATCCTTCGTTTTCTTTTTTACTAGCTTCAGTTGGAGTCATTTTTATTGATGTGTGATAAGTGTTATTGTATTTTTCCACAATATTGTGTATATCGTCGATATAACGATAATTACCACGTTCTGTGAAAAGCGATGCTAATTTATTCATGAGCGTCTGGTTGAATCTTTCAATCATTATGGCTTTCAAATGGCTTTTAACTGTGTATCTAATTATTTTAAGCCCTTTTAATGTATTTTTGAAATAATTATTGAAAAACTCCCCCCCCCCGTCGTCTGTCCATAATCGTTGAGGAGATCGACCTGATTTTTTTATGATGTCCTCGAACGCATCACTTATTGTTTGTTTATTTTTATTTTTCGTCACTCTCACCCATGCATAACGACTAAATATATCCATGATGGTTAAAATATACTTATAACCATCATTTTGTTTTACATATTCTTTTCTATTTAAAATAATTAAATCTCCCGTCCAAATGGAATCAATTCCAGGACTGTAAATCATTCTTCTTTGATATTTATTAATACCTCTCTTATGCATTTCTTTTGCATACTGTTTTCTATCATCATCTAATTTTTTTGTCGTTTTTCTTTGACTCAATATTTGACCCCAGCCCTAATTGTTGTTTCTTGTTAATTATTGTTCTAGTGAGCATTGCCATTTTATTCATATCTTTATATGGCATCTCATCAATCGACTTTACCATTTTACGATCACAATCCCCCTTATTTTGAGGATTAACTGAATAACAAATATCGTGGTTCATCGCGATTTCATCTAATTTATTTTTCGGCTGTGTATGTATTTGTCGTATATCTCCTGTATTTTTGTCAAAAGACACCTGTGAGCTTAGAGGGTTATAAGGCCCTAAATACTTGTAATCACCTGGTGTCCAACCTGACTTAGGCCTTGGAATTTTACCAATTAATTTATGAATATCAAACCCCGATCCTGAATTCTTTACAAACATATATTTTTGTGTATTACATATTTTACAATTACCTCGTAATGCTATTCTGTTATTCTTAGTTGTTGTTTTTTCGATATTATCTGTATTTGTTTTCTGTTTACATTTAACACAATATATTTCCATTATATTATATCTTATAATTGTTTCTTAATAAACATGTATTTAGTTCTGCCGCAGTTTTGACATTTTCCTGTGATAGCGTTTCTGTTATTCTTAGTTTTAACAACTTTCTCATCTAACGTTGGTGTTTTCTGTTTACACTTAACACAATATATATCACTCATATATATATTATTATATTTCTTCATCAAAATTTTTATAATATTTTTCGTTATCTTTATCGACAAATATAAAATCGTGTTTGTGTTCCTGACCTTTTAAATTATTAAATGCGTTTTCATCTATAAAATTTTCGCGCAGAATCATTTTCATACACCGTTTTGTTTTAGGATGGTATAAAACCATATAATTAGAATTAAGTCTTATAGCCTGTTCAACGTCTGTATAACACTGCGATAAAAATATACTCGAAATTTCTTTCTGCCTACCGTAGACAAAATGATCTATGATATTTTTTGACACGTTTTTTGCTGTCATTAAATCATCAAATATAACTAATATTTTACAATCATTATGATTATAACCATCACTATATGGTATTTTTGTAATATCATCTTGTAATACAAGAAAATCATAACCTATTATATCATATAAATTATCAAATTGGTTTTTCCTCGAGAGCTGTCTCCAATAACAAGCAGACGAAAAGACCATTTTAAAATATAATTATCATTGCATTCTTTTTTATTTAAGGCGGGGGTTAAGGTGAAGGTTGACAAAAATCGACACTTTTTAAAAAAAGCTCTAGCATCATTGGTTCTGGTGTAAACGATAATAAACTATATATCAATAGAAAGCTTATGAAACAGAGAATGAGAAAAAAATAGTTTGTGCCACTAAAATGCAGGGAAATCTGATGCCAACATCATTATTATACCCAATGTTAAAACTGACCCATATGGGTTTCAGAAAAGATATCTGATCAGAGCTACAAGGAGCTTCTATCTCCTTGTTGTTTTTCTGCAGTAGGAACAGTCATATGTGAGTTAAGCAGATGAATTTCTTATTTCTACAACACTGAAGTCACAAGTGGCCTTTGAAATATACACTAGAGGACCACTGGACTCATACCTCTATAACATTAAAAGCTCACATCACATGACAAAATCATCTGCTTATCCTAATCAGCTCAATAAGAGCTTACAACACTGAAAATTTCATGTAAATAGGATAAATGGCTAAAAAGTTATGATTTCTCAAAGGGTCGAAAAGTTTGTTTCCGGGAAAATGACTTTAAAGTTGATGAATAATAAAAAGGCACATATTTACAGTAAAAAAAGGAAAGGTATGGCAAATAACATTTCAAAATGTTTTCATTTAAACTGAGGGACTTTACTATTACAATTAAAAGCCTCCTGCTTCATATGTCACCCCCTCAGCCTCCCTGAGAGCTTCCTCCCTGCGCATCTGCATGGTTTGCTGGCCCTTTCGCTGTTTTTTCCTCTCTCTGATGCTTGTGCTTCTGCCTTTCTTACTCTTTTTCTGTCTCTCTTTGTGAAGGCAGTCCTACTATGGTGTCCTGCTGGGGTGAGTAGTCTCTCCATGACCCTCTCCCTACTTGATGCACCACTATGAAAGTGGCACACAGCAGATGCAACAGCAAAGCGGACAACTTTTGCACCATGATGTTTGTGCTTAGGGCAGCGAGCCCATATGAGAGAATTAATGCACTCATTAGGGTTCTGTGTTGTCCCACGAACACATCTTTGCAAAAGTTTTGTCTCACTCAAAAGAACAAATACAGGATGCAGTACTTCTAAAAATACTTCAGGTAGGCAGTTGTCATTCTTATAAGTTGTTGTTCCCGTAGCCAGATCCTGTTGCCACTTGCACCATGACTTTTCACCAGGAGGGCAGTAACGGTGTTGTTTCTCTGGATCAGCACAAAGGACATTGTGGCACAGAGTTGCAATTATGCTCTTTTTCATTGAATACACTGCAATATCAACTTCTGTCTCAGAGGGATTTGCTTTCTTGATGGTATTCTGGCGAATAGCAAGACCATAGTACCTTTGCAATAATTTTATCTTGGCTTCTGTAAGTCGGCCATGTCCTCCAATTGACTTTCCATCAGCAAGTTTGCCTTTGGTTCTTGATTTAAGAGCTATCAAGTGCTTTCCCATCCGTTTTTGGACATGGCCAACACAGTCAAGCTTGATGACTTTGCAGCCATCATATACATTCTCTACAGAGTTGAATGCCTTACTGTCTCCATCAGAAACCATCCATCTATACCTAAGATTGTGCTTCATGATAGATCTTTTCCACATGATGACTGCACCTTCTGCCTCCATTGCTGGTGAGCTTCCTGTGAAGTTGATATCACATTCACCAGCAGTAATATGTTCCATTCTCCGTTTTTCTAGTCTTTCTTCATCACCTTCACATTCAGTCTTCTTCTTGGAGCATTTTTGACAGGTTTTGGATAGAACATGGTAGTCAAGTACTTCTCCAGTATCAACAGAGATTACAATTGCAACTCCAATCAAAGATGTGAACCCTCTCTTAGCCCAGGTACCATCAAAGCTGACAGCAGCATCAACAATATGACCCTCCTCTGATTGATTGCTTTCTTCAATTATTAACTGATGAAGTCTTTGACCAGCTCTTGTTATCTCTGCACATACTTCTTCTTCTTGTGCTTCAAGGATGTTTTCAACTTGTTTGGAATATGCTGGCTTTGAGATGCAAGGCATATTCATAATGCTACAAAATGCTGATAACCCTTCATAGCCACCACCAGTTTCCAGGGAATGATAAACAGCTCGCCTGTTGACATCATATGATTTCCCTCTTTTCGTGACACTGCTGGATGTATTCAGAGGAGTAATATGTTCACACATGTTACACTCAAAAAAGAGTTCTGACATCAAACCTGCTTGTGATGATAAATTCTCCTTTAGATGTAAATTCCCTGAAAAAATAAAATAACATATAAATGTCTCACAATGATCATCGATAGATATTATGATTGAGAAAACATACGTATCTTCTGACTTTTTGACTTGAGGATTAGAATAAGAAATACCTTACTAGTACAGTTTAGTTGATACTTCAAAAGTCTTCTGCATACAAGATCTTACAAAACATATAATAACATAAAATTATCAGAAATTGCATACACACACTTACAATAACATGCATAATGGTGTATACTCAAGATGTTGTTTGACATACACACCTTTCTCACATTGATGTAGATCAAAAACGGTTGAAGCCAAACTGTCAAGATCCATCAGTCGATATCCACGACCAATACTATCAAAACTATCTTTATTATTAGTATCAGTTTCCTCACTATACCCACGTTCATAGAGTACTTTCCTTGAAGCACTGGGCCTAGTCGGCATATCATCGTCTTCGAGGGTAACACTTGCAGAAGGACTCTGAATCATTGTACTATGTACATCCGTCTTCGGTTTGTTCCACCTTGAATTTCCAGTAAATCCTTTACCTTTTCTTGTTCTTCTATAGCAATTTTTCTTCTTGTATCCGACCATACTTATAAATAATATTTTCAAATGTCTTCAGCAGGTCGACATAGAGAATTTCAAATAAAGTTCTCACAACTATTGCTATCCCACAATGCAATAGTCTGTTGAAGAACCGCTGGACAACATTTGATTCACTAGATTGAACTTTTGCACCCCTTTTAGGGGTGGTCAGTGGGTAGAAAACAAGACAGAAGAACAGTAAACAACTGCGCTCCCATGGAAACAAACAGTACACTCATATGTGATAGTATAAAGTGGATATTTTTTAAGATAACCAGTGACAAGCTACCAATGAAACTATCTGGATATGTTTTCTAAAGCATTGAAGATTTCATTTCAAGAATAAAATAATTTTTGATATTTTGCAAAAAATTCAGGTTAACCCCCGCCTTAAGTCTAAATTAGGTATCTTCATTGTTATATTTTATATTACAATAAAATATAATTATATGAATAACCATTTTTGTGGTTATATTATAATAAACCAAAAATTAATTTTACATGTGTTTAAAAATCCCATTCGCAACCATTTTCATAGGCATATTTTAAACAATTCAAATGACCGTTATCGGCAGCTAACTCACAAATATAATCCATCCAAGGACATCTATTTTCATGAGCATATTTTAAACATTCTATTTGACCATATTTAGCTGCACTTGTGGTTGTTAATTCATCCCAAGGACAACCGTTTTCATGAGCATATTTTAAACATTATAAATTTCCATTAATTGCAGCTCTTGAACATGTTTCTTCATTCCATGGACAACCATTTTCATGAGCATATCTAAGACATTCTAGATGTCCATTAATAGCCGCTTGTGTGCATGTTTCTTCATCCCAAGGACAACCGATTTCATGAGCAAATCTTAATACTTCTAAATTACCATCGGCAGCAGCAATTTCACAAGTCTTACTTATTTCTTGAGATAAATGATAAATTGTTTTAAGACTTTCAAGATCGCATTTTTGTACACATAATTGAATATCGTCACAAATTTTTTTCATCTAATATATATATAATTATATTTTTATATTTATATACATAACCAATCCCAAAGAATGTTACCATACATAAATAACAAGTGAAATAAAAGTGCACGAAAATGGTGCGAAACGATGAATCTATTCTTTGTGAATAAGCTAAAATACCATAAATATAGGTTATTCGAGGTTCAAAGTAAATTTCACTGCTATTTAGTAACATCAATAGAAGCCCTATTTAGTAAGGCTATTAAAAAGGCCATTTAGTAAGACCATTTAATAAGGCTATTAAAGAAGGTCATTTAGTAAGCCCATAAAATAATTTACCAATAAATTATGCTATAGAAAAATGGCTAGTTTATTTAAACCAGTGACGGTTCGCTGAGAAAGCTTTTAGCTAGACGCTAAAAGCTCTTCAGGATCTCAGCGTTTTTTTCCTACTCCGGCCTTAAGTCAAGGTTTAACTTTGTCAAAAAAACCTAACGGTTTTTTCAACTTCGTTAAACCATGCCTTAAGGCCTACGAATTGTCTGTGGCCATAAATGTAATTATTCTAAGATGCATAATTATATTTTAACGAGTAAATGGAAATATGCTCTAGTAAAGTGTACGAAGAAACAGCGGAAGCCATTTCCGAATTTATAAGACCACTTGTGTCCAATATTTCTCATCCGCCCATTTAAAATTCCCAATTTATAACACCATTAGTAAGGCCATACAATAAGACAATAAGTAAAACCTATAAAATAAATTACCAATAAAAAATGGCTAGTTTATTAAAAACCAGTGACGGAACAAGCTCCGGGGGCTAAAGTTATAGTTTAACTTTGTCAAAACCTAACGGTTTTAACTTCCTTAAACTATAACTTTAGCCCACCGCGATGTCTGTAGCCATAAAAGTAATGTTTTCTAATATGCATAAATATGTTCCAATAATTTAAGTCGGGGACGAATTTACCCAAGGAGAGATTTTATTAAAAATTTCTATCTTTTAATTTCTATTGTATTTATTCAATTTTCAAAATTTATTCCAATACAATTTTCCAACATTTATTCTAGTTTATTTATACTACTCCATTTACAACCATTATTTTAAAATTCATTTTATATATCTATTTTATAAATCCATTTCTTATATACATTTTATAAATCCATTTCTTATATACAATTTATAAATCTATTCTTATATACATTTTATAAATCCATTTCTTATATACAATTTATAAAACCATTTCTTATATACAATTTATAAAACCATTTCTTATATACATTTTATAAATCCATTCTTATATACATTTTTATAAATCCATTTCTTATATACATTTATAAATTCATTTCTTATACACATTTTATAAATCCATTTCTTATATACAAATTATAAAACCATTTCTTATATTTATAAAATTACACCCCTCTCTCATCTCTCTTAATTTATACCCAATTACTCAATTACCACATTCCATTATACCACTCTATAATTACATTATCAACTCCCATAATATTATCAACACCCTTAATCTTCTTTACAACTCCAATACCTCTCTCTACCCCACTTATTCTTATTTTTGCACCAACTATCCTACATATCATTATATATGTCACAAACGTCAAACCAACAGTATCTCTGAACCTATTGAGATAAAAATAAACGAGGAGCCAATTAAACGGGTCCAGACAGTAAAATATCTCAGAACCATGGTAGACGAAAACCTTACCTGGAATGAGCAATATAAGAAGCTCAAAGGTAAAATAAAAAGTGCACTCTCATCCCTGCAGAAATTAAGAAACATACTTCCACAGTCGAAACTAGATCAAGTGTATAGGGCACTGCTCGAGAGTCATTTGCGATACAGTGATGAGTTGTGGGGCAGTTTATCAAATACAAAACTTGATCATCTCCAGCGTCTTCAAAACAGAGCACGGACGCTGATTGAGAGCTCCAGATTGAAAGATGGGTGGACTTGTAACTGGCTCTCAATTTCCAACTTGATCAAATTTGATAGGGCAATAATGATCTACAAAATCCTTAACGGTCTGTGCCCGGAGAGCTTGAACGGAAAACTCATCACTAGATCCCAGATTTCAAAATATCAAACAAGAAATCAGCAAGATTTAGACATCCCAAGACTCAATCTTGAGTTCTCTAAAACAAGTTTTTTTATACAAGTGCAAAGACATGGAACGAAATTCCATTGCAAATAAGATTAAGTTCCAATGTCTTCACTTTTAAAAAAAGACTGAAGGAATCTCTCCAGAATTAAAATCCTTCCCCAAGCACGACACCCAGGAAGATCAGCAATCTGGCATTCTCGTAAATTGATTTGTAAGTTATAGATTATTTAGATGAACGTTGATTAGTAAGTTATATATATTTGTTTTTATATTTTAATTTTTGTAATTTAAGCTGATGGGAGTTTGTGATTAAATATATGATGATGTAAAGATAACGGAAGCGCACTGACTTCCTTTCATTGAATACTGCAGGCAGATTCATAATATCAATGATGTGTGCTCCCTTGATTTTCATGGGCTTGGCATATCTGTCGGTTAAGATATTGACTGCAGCGTCATAATTTTCTTCTGTGAGTGCTAGGCCAGATATAACCCGTCTGACAGGCTCTTCCAGAAACCTTCTTAAATATTTAAATTTGCCGATCTTCGCAAGTCCTTGCTCACTATGGATAGCACAATCATAGGAATCCCAAAATTCACTCCATTCTTGCAACTTTCCATTGAATTTCTTGATTTCAAGTTTTGGTAATTTGATTCTAGCTGTATTCTAGGGTGGAGAAACAATGGAGCAATGACTAGAACAACCTGACGTCACACTATCTGGTACACTCTCCTTCGACTCACTCCTCTGTAGGTCTGATGGCGCAATACTGCCGTATTCATCGTTAGGCTTCGGCTCACTCGTTTGAAGTCTCGAAGAAGCAACACTGCTGCTGTTGTCATTAGCGATTTCCTCTAACAGTTCATCAATGCAGATAAGTTTGAAAAATATCTTTCCTTGAATTTCGTCTGCCTTCTCGGCCTCTTTCGCACATGTTTCGTCATCAGTATCACCATCAAACAAACTATCCAAAATTGTGGCATCTAACTGCTTTAAGCATTCCGCTTTCTCTGTCAAATCAGACTGAAACTGTTTCAATTTTCTTCGATCAACCTCAGCTCTTTCTTGCTCCAGGCAATGTTCAATCTTCGCTAGCAACTTGGTCACTAAGCCACGTGTTGTTCTCCTTCTTTTCCGCACAAGTTCGATTTTTTCCATAATTTCCTCTCCTCAAGTCATCCGATTCGGTGGACCAATTTTTTATGTTGAGGAATCGCAACCCCTCACACTCTTTTGAATCTTGACAAGACGAGAAGAACGATCAAGAAAATGCGACCATGTCCGGAATCAACGAGTTCATATCAATATATGACTACTCTCTACCACAATCTTGCCACAACTAAATGATTACATATCTACCATTCAGTACGAAGAAAAAACTGTCAGCACGCTAAAGCGCAATATCTGCAACAGGGGTGTCGAAAGGATTTTTATCAACAGGGACTAACTTGTTCGACGGGGGACTAATACGCGGCTACTATACCTTGATGAAAAGAATTCATAATGGGGGCTTGATACCATCAGTTCATAATACTTCAAAAAGTGTAAAAAATGTGCAAACGACTCTATTTTATGCAAAAAAGTAGGAGGGGCCTGTACCCCCCGCCCCTCGGTTTCGACGGCTCTTTTAGAAAGTCATTGATGGGCACGACCATCAATTTTCGTTCAGCTTCGCCACTGGTCGCAAGTTTCCATTTCTGGCATAACGCACTCTACCTGAACATCTCCACTACCAAACAATTGTCTAACTAGCTCATATCCCTGATTAGATTCTAAGTCATTAACGTTTTTTACGCTAACTTTGTCAGAAAAGTTTGCATGAGTGTCCTCAGACCAGCGGTCAAAATGGCGAGGCTGAACCGTTAGGCCACACTTCACCAATGGGTCGTTATGGATACTAAATTGCATAAATCTTACAAACAAAAGGCTACAAACAAACTAGAAGTTCTGCTGGTTGATTATGTGCATAAAATGTAATGCAGTACAATCCTACTTAGCATGTATTATTGCACGAAAAGTGAAGACCTGATCAGGTGGTCCTTAAGCGCAATATTTTGCGCTTAGCAAGTGAAAGGGTTAATCAATATTTCGTGCGTCATAACTTTATGATCAAAAATTAGGAAATGATATCTATGCCCTGAGAACTAACATGATTCTGTTGGCTGATATCCTCTGGAGCCCCTGACGTTACTCGAGGACAAATAAGAAATTGCACTTCTCAACTTTTTCCAAGCACTGAGAGTCCAAACTACAAACAACAATAATAATGCAACCACTGTAGCGTACTAACATAGAAACAAGTGCTTCTACAAGACGCTTGATATCTAAAATCTATACATATCGAAATTAGCGTTATTACAGATTTGTCAGTACACTAGAATGCGTGCGCATTCATAGGGAAGCTATATTAAGTTGCCAGAATTGATAAGAAGATCGCAATTTGTGTCCGTACTGACAGGGGAGGGGGCTGGTAAGCAGACAGCGGACGAGCAAGGACAATGTAATATTTTAATGCGAGAGGGAGTTCACACAACTGAACTGCAGCTTGCATATTCGTGAACTCCCTCTCACCAAATGCTGGTGCTGGTGGAGTCATCCAGAATCACGAAAGAAGATGGGTGGCTGGGTCGCAAAGAGCCGACGCTAGTTCTCCTGAGTGGCCAGCTCACAGATGCTGAGGGAGGCTGGTGGAGTCACTTAAACTATCGCGTTACAGGTAATCGGGAAGACGAGAGGAACAAGATGGAAAGCGCATGCTGATTTTCTGTGAGAGGACAGAAGAACAAGGAAGAAATTGCAGTGTTACGTAATGGATTTGTCGAACTTTTGAGTTAGAACATTTTATTATATATCAAAGGATTTGTCGATTTTAATCTCCATTTAAATTTGTTTTTATCAAAGTTAGGGAGGGATGTAGTGTTGTAATATGTTTAATTGTTTGTATTGACCTTTGTACCGTGTCTTATTGTCCTGTTGTTTATATGTGAACTGATGTGTATATATGATCAGTTCACGAGTATGCAAGCTGCAGTTCAGTTGTGTGAATTCCCTCTCACATTAAAATATTACAGACAAGAGTGAGGGGGATTAAAAATTTGGCAAAAGTGTGCTGACATCCTTTATGGTTGGCCCCTTATCAAAAGCACACCCGGGATTACCACTGACTGTAGATGGACCGTAACTAATCTCGAGATCCTTTGTTTTCTGTTCAAGTATTCCCAACCAGGAAGTGAATTTGAGACAGATGAATCCCGACATCACCAATGTTGTGTTGTTATGATAGTTACGGTTTACCCACAAATACGCCACTAGTGGCAAGTTCTTATCAATGCCTACAACCCTTGTTCTGAGTGTGTGTGGACTTACTTTGCAATCATTCGGAAAATCAGCAACTCAATATTTCATGCGGCCTAAGTTCTACTAAGGTGAGTGTTTATATATTACATTGCTCCTAAAGTCTAGTCGCAAAAAGGCCAACCATAACACATGTAAGATATGATTAAGTTTTGCTTGGGTAGACAGTTAACCGACTTAGCTATTCATTTCCATTTGATTTACCTTAAATATAAAGTAATTGAGTCTGATTAAAAACAAGGCCAATTAGGGATCAGATATTTATTCCTAGGTTGTTTACTTAATCGTACGTGACTTGATTCACGTTTATTGGTACACACTTCCGTCCAATTGATCCTCCCTTTGTACCCATTTCATTATAGATATATTTTCCTCATTCATCCTTTTAATACTGATGATGACTCTCGTGTGAGTCGAAACGTTTATTTCTTGGATATGTCGTAGATTAATTTTAAAGTCGCAATAGTACCACTGGATTTGTCGTTATAAAATCAAGACGAAGAAATGTCTCTTTTTTTGGTTGCGGTCTTTGTACTGAAGTTTATTGTAAAGCTGCATTTTCCATCAACTAGGGATCAGTTATTTATAACTCTGGGTACAAGGTTGGGTTAGAATTTACAAAATGGTCAACAGTTTTATACCCCTGCAACTTTTGTCTAAACGTTTTCATACCCTATTGAGAAATAAGTAATAAGTTTCACACACCACTTGCTATCTATCCTGTAAGGATTTTAAGGAAGATTTAGGACGTTTAAAGTCACAATTGCTAATATCATCTACTTGAAAGATCATATATAGAAAATGTGTTCTCCCAAATTACTTTCTGGGGAAATGTTGCATGGAAAACCTTTGTACACAATGTTGTAAATAACATTCTTTGTGAGATTTCTTTGCATAAGGCGTACATAAGTTTCCATGAAAAAGTAGATTTATGCCTGAAAGTTCATTTGAACAAACAGCTATGATGAATGCTAATAAGATCACTACAATAACACAGTATACCACAGACAACTTAAATCAGAAAAAATTGCTATTGGATAAACTCAGACAACTAGATCAAGTTATTGAGTTGATTTTCTTTAGATTCTGTCTCTAAAGGATTCCATATCCCTCAAAAATTCTCTACAAAATTTCATACCCCCAAGTATCCTAGAAAAAGTTTTCATACCCTACCCAATTCTAGCCCACCCTACTACCCAGAGTTATAAATGACTGACCCTTATCACAAGTAAATGAGCAGCTGCAAAATGCAGAAAGAATATTCTTGATTGGTATGTTTCAATATACTCAGTGGCTTGACGAAATGGTTGGTGTATTAATTTTTTTATCTGCAAAGGAGAAAAGAAGCACCTTTCTGATCTTGGTAGGAACGACATATAGGAATGTTACCGTGCAAAAGGGTGACTCCAGGGACATGGTCTGTATGTTATGGGGAGTCCGATATTAGCGTAGCATTGAGAGAGGCAAATTGTATTTGTATGTAAGAAATGAGTGATTTGAAAGTCCGCAATAGTAGGTTGTCTGGTGATGCCCCCTCCGGGGGAACATTTCCTGCTTCCAACCCCATGTTGATAACCACTTTGCAACACAATGTAAACTTGTTTCGTAGATAAAGCATATTCCCACAGCCTTGAACGTTTCAAAATTTACTATCTTTTGAAATTTATGTACAGGGGATACTATTATCAGTAATACTTCTAACTTCTAATCTTTAGCTATAGGCATTTAGATATGATGCGTGTCAACGACTGACTTTAATCTGAAAAAAGTAATGTGAAATTATTGATACTGACATTGTTAAATATATGCACTTGAATAAATATTGCATCTGGTTGCCAAACTTTATCAACAATCCGTAACATGAACCCATAATCTATTTCAAGTCAACCAATCAGCGAATTTGTTTTCATCAATTCAAAATCCAATAAGATGCTCCAGTTTTTTTTACATATTTCAATATACTGCTATTTTGTAGAGGGGTTGTCATGGAAAAATCGCCACTCACTACTCACAACGTTGTGGCCCGATAAAATTTACGCTTATTTACAGGGGAGGCTTTAATCTCCAACCTCGCAAGTACATTTTACATTTCTATCGCGGAACAATAAGGTGGGAAGTGAATGGCTTCCGAGATATGCAACATATGGAGCTGCGCTCACTGTTTACTTTCTAGATAGGAGGCCCTTCCTGAACCACCTTTAACTGTTAAAACTACGAAAACTTATTTATTCAAGTACAAAATGCGAAACAGATTGGGGGTTGCATAAGTAATCTTCAAATTTGTCTTTGTACTTCACAGCTTAGGGCTATCAAGACTTATTCTACGAAATAGCTATATCAGCACCGTACTTCGATAAATGAACATAAATTTTTTCCGGGAAGGAAGTTTTGAGTAGGGATTCCTTCACAGAAACTACGCGTTAAAATGGCGCTAAAATGAAAGATCAAAAAATGGAAGCATCCTATTGGTTAATAATTCACCTTACCGCAGTGCCGTGTCTATGTTGACGTTGGTGACGATGGATCTCCATACATTTCTATCCTGAATAGCTCTCAAAACTTCCACTGTTGTTTGAATATTTGCTGCTTCCTTGATACCATCCATGTATTTGTGTCTTTGTCTTCCCCGTGCTCTCTTTTCGTTAATCATTCCTACGAGGCAGCTATTTTCTAGGCCATTCCGTCTCAACACATGTCCAAGGAATCCAGCTGTCTTTTCCATCTGACAGTTATTAGTTCTCGTTTTGTGCCGGCGATCTGTATCACATCCTGATTTCTTCTCCTTGCCTTGCACTGGATTTTCATCATTCTTCTGAGGAACTATACTCTTGCTGCTTCCAGTCTCCTTCTCATCTCTTTGCCAATTGTCCAGCTTTCACAACCATAAAGCATTCCCGACTATATGTCGTTCTTCAAGAGTCTTAAAGTGTTTATGCAACCAAATTTTGAAATATTTAAATTGTTGCCAGTTACGATAATCGTAATGTGCTAGACACTATTCAAAAATCATAAGTAAAATATGTGCCTCCAAAGCGCTGTAATCAGCCTTCAAAGTTCCGTAATTCACACTGTTGCGTGCGAAAAAAATTCTGTCCTTTTGACATCATAAGTAGTACCCATCTGAATCGCTCGTACACAAAACAAAGCAGGCGTGTACTGATCGCAAACCAAAGCAAGCATTGAAAGGAGAAAGTCTGATGGCGGGAAACGATGCGTAGCTGTTGGATCAAATGGTGAAAGCTGTGGAAATATCTAATATACACCCTGTGGCTCAATTCATCATTTTTGTCATCGAGAAAAAGAGCCAAGTAGATATATGCAGTGGGTACGTTTTGTTCGTAGGCATTGACCTAAGTGGATTCCGGTAAATAAACAGGCGATCCTTTGTGGCATACACTTTGAAGAGTCATGCTTCACAGTTAATCGCAGTATTTCTAAGAGTCTTCAATCAATGCTAAAGCCCGATGCTGTGCCAACAATCGACGCTGCAAACGAGATGAAGGAGAAGGCAAGGCACCCCGGCCGTGAACACAAAGTTGAATCGGGACCCTTCTTGAATCTAAACATCATCTCAATGTCCAAATAGTCCTGACGCAGTTTCTGAATTAAGATCCTACATAACTTTACCTGCCTATTATTTTGCTGTAATTTGTACGTAAGACTTTGTATGATTTATCTCTCTCATTATTCAAAGTTACTGTACCTCCACACAAGATCTTGATATAGGCCTATATAGGTATATAGGCTATATAGCTACACAATATATTGCGTTTAGTTGAAACAATGTGTTAACTACCAATCGAAAAAAATCGCAAATTACACTCACAAGCTATCAACGTTTATTCTTCTTTTGAACCTTACTTCAATTGTAGCTAGCGGGATATTATCTATATCATCTTCATAATGATAGGCCTCTGCTATTTCACCTGTAACGGCAAGGGGCTCGTCCCGATACGGTGCATTTGTGCCTAGAAAGCTAACACCATATTCGTCTCCACTGTCATTTCCTTCGCGCATCATCGATTCTCCATCACTAACGCTCGGATCTGGCTCATCAGGCGACATTGCGAAAGATAACTGTGAGTACGAAGTTGGTTACAACTTCCTGTACTCCTCCTTTCCTCGTCCACAGTAACTGTGTTTTGTTCGACGAGTACTACTTATGACGTCATATAAAACTTTTCATTTTCGCATGGGGTACATAACTTTACCTGAAGATTTATGTCACTTCTAGTCGACAGAAGCTTAAGCAAATGGTACGAAAATGATGAGAAAAGATGAAATTTTTCGAAATTGATGTTAACTCAATTTCCAAAATTTGGTTGCTTAAGCACTTTAACCGGATCTCACTGCTCAAACTCATGCTTGTAATATCCCTCTCATCTCTCCATACCTAGCCTTTCCCATTGCAATCCTTGAACTTATTTCAGTATCACATTTACCATCTTAGCTTACCAAACTTCCCAGTTATCTAAACGAACTGAATTGTTGTACTGTCTGACCTACTATACTCACCACTACTCTCAGTTGCCCTTTACACTTGGTTACACCCATCACTTGTGTCTTACCAATGCTGATCTTTAATCCCATTCTGTTGCATTCTACATGTAATTTATCAACCAAACTGCGCTTCATCAAAATGTTCCTTTACCTTTCCCTTTAACCTATTATCCGTAACTTTCAATATCACCTTCGCCACTTGACTCATGATGCTGGTTGTTCGATGTTTACCGCACTCTGTTGCTCCATCCTTTTTAGGGAGTACAATAAATTCTGATTCTTCCATCCTCTTCAGAATGATACTAGTATGACATATTTTATTTGCCAAATCAGTAATCTTCTCTATTGAAAACTCCCCTAATAATTTAATGCAGACATATCTGCTGATTTTTGGAGAAGAAAATTTGGTTATGTTTTCAGGCAAGTTTATACTTAAGCCTAGTTCACACTTGCTGCAGAGACCTCGCAACAGAGGAGGGCGGGGTCTTTGTTTCCCGTAATTATGATTTCAGTTAAGAATTGGGAGCACAGAGAGAATGAGCCCCAAATGTGAAAAATTCAGACAAGGCCTAGGTTTCAAAACCGGATATTTCGTAGTTGTGTTGTATACTACATCTAATGGTCAACAAAAGGGGTATGGACTTTTTCGGCGAAAGCGCGATATAAGCTCGTACATTGTGGCAAGCTTATCAGTGAAGGATTCTGACTCAAATTTTCAAGTTTCATTATGTCCAAGCACTTCAGAAGCTCCTGACGAAATTTCTTCATGCGATCATCCATTTCACGCACCAGCCACAGTTTGCTTCCCAAAGACTAAAATCAGTGCTAGCTAGAGGTCACGTTAGTCCAGTTGGGTCATAAAGTTTCCTTGGCTACATTACGATATCAAGTTTGTGCAATTTATATTTTCTAACTTGTTTCTCATGTTTCTGTCTTTTATTACTGTGTCATTGCTGGCAACACAGACCCAAGTGACTTTTTGTTTTGTCTTTTATGCGTGAACAGGCGTAGCCGCTAGTTTGGCGGAAAGAATGTGCAGCAATTTGTTATCTTACAGTTTTTCATGTTTGTATGTTAGGACTTATACAGTATGTTGTTTTAACTACTCGAAACAAGACAGGAAAGGAAATCTAGCTTGCGAGAAGAACAAAGAAGCAAGATGTATAACGAAGGGATTTAGATCATAGAAGAGAGCTCCGAAATGCTGTGAAGAGGACCTAGAGAATAAATGCCACAATATAGCTACTCTTTGCCAAGTCGTGGTTCCTAAGTGTAAAGACATTGCCGAAGTGACGAAAGAAAACCCAAATGCCAACTGAAAGTAGAAGAAGGTACTTGTTGGATATCATACGAAGTTTAAAGTATCTGGGCAGACAGGCCACAACGGAGAAGACAATTCTACCCAGGTGATGATTGTTCTTGGAACAAAGGATGAGGATGTACAGGGCCATTTAAATGGATTATTTGGTATCTTGCTGAGGTTTAATCTTCAATTAGAAAATTACAGAGGGCAGACATATTACGGGGCCAGCAATATGCTAGGAATGAAGGGAGGCGTTGCTGCAAGAATATTACCTGAGGAACCTAAAGTGGCTGCCACTCACTGCCTAGGTCATAGGCTAAGTTTGACTGTAAAGCAACTCACTTCTTTATGCACAATATTGGGCAACACGATGGGCTGTGTGGGCGAAATATGTACTTCTGTGAAGTATTCACCAAAGAGGGACAATTTGTTGGGAACAATTCGAGAGAATGGGAAAGGGATATTTGACGATGAAGATAATACACACAAGTTTTCTTCCATGGATAGACTGTGCCTTACTTGCTGGACGGGACGTGCGACTTGTTTTCAAAGGTAATAAATAATTAATCGCTTCTGATGAGTTTGTCACAAGAGTCGGCACAAGCGTACTATATCATATTAATTCGGCCAGTACTAGTTATCATCATAACTGATGAAGGCTTGTGCCGAAACGTTTTAAAAGTTGGAATTTTTTTTTGAGGGTCTATATATATCTGTATATATATGTATATATATATATATATATATATATATATATATATATATATATATATATATATATATATATATATATATATATATATATATATATATATATATATATACACAAACTAAACCTAAGCCGCATCCATAACGTATATAAATTACCTGATGAAGATTCTGATCGAAACGTTTACTTAAAGGATAGTATATTTGTGGTTTATTCTATACATATATATATACATATATATATATATATATATATATATATATATATATATATATATATATATATATATATATATATATATATATATATATATATATATATATATATATATATATATATATATATATATATATATATATATATATATATATATATATATATATATAAATATAAATATATACAATCAGTAGCTAGCGAGTAACCAGGATTTCTACTTTTTTCGGTGCAAACAGAAAGGTTGATATAATGCTCAAAATAACCAGGAGAAAATTAAAATTTGCCACCACCTGGGATCGAACCAGGGTCTCTCGCATTCCGGGCAAGCGCCGTAACCACTAGACCACAGTGGCTTGTTTTAACTCCCCTGGTTTGTAGCACCTTATGGTCACTTTCGGCTTTCGCCTTTACGAAGCAGCTCTAATATATACGCTCAGTAGCTAGCGAGTAACCAGGATATATATAATTCAATAGCCTATCCGCTAAAAGTTTTTAAAAATTGATATAGACTCTCATAAACAGTTCTTTTTATTATGAGAGTCTATATATATATATATATATATATATATATATATATATATATATATATATATATATATATATATATATATATATATATATATATATATATATATATATATATATATATATATATATATATATATATATATATATATATATATAAAACCAGTCAGCTCGCTGAGCTATGTCAACACATGACACCTTTCACACTCTACACATTGAAAACAGAATGTTAATTAAGTAAACTACATTTAATTATGTTAATGTGCCAAAAATTCCTCATACCGGAGGGGAGGATTGGTGATTTGGCGAAGATGTTGAAACCTGGGATCTGGAGGCTCGTTTCCAACTTGAATGGGCACCTCAGGAAGTGGGGCGACGTGTTCTTGCACTGAGTTCCCTGGTGTTTTCACTACTGGAAGGATAGGTAGCCCCTTGTCTAATGGTACTGGGCAAACCTTAAATTACTTGTGGTGAGCAACCAGGGTCTTTCCCTCATTAGACCTTGAAGTATAATTAACCCCTTCCTTGACAATTACTTTGTTATGGTCAGGCCCATTTACTCCAAAATTTCCAATGTGTTGGGTGCCAAAGCAACATATTTTGCCCAACTACAAAGGGCTTCCACGTTTTATTGTTCTTGCCATCGTACCTTCCAGCTTGCCTACATCTGACTACCTCTAGCTTGTTATGTGCAATTTCATTAGCTTTCCGAACTGCTTTCCTGACTAATTGGCTATATTCAGACTGGATAGATTGGTTGTGCAATGGAACACCCAATTCTACTTTAATGGATATATGGGCTTCCCGTCCAAAATCATCTCATAGGTAGATAGGTCAGTAGATTCATGCACACTTGTATTTTATGCAAATACGGCCTGGTATAGAACATCATCCCAAACACTACTACTATCTGCAACAAAACTAGAAACCATCCCCTGCCCTGAATAGTGCGACTCTGTCTTTCTACTAACCCATCACATAGCGAATAATTTTTTGAAACTATTGATTTTATTCAATTAAACTACAAGTACAAATCTCACTATTACAAGGTAGTTTGTAACTGGCTAGCCTGAATTATTTAACAATGAAAAGGATAAATAACAAGCATAGTATAAAAACTACAAGTAACTAAAATGAAACCAAATCAGGACTGGTCCAAGGTTTGTTCCTTCGGCAAAAAATAAAATAGGTTGAACGGATGATTATTGCGGAGACTTTTCTGATCATGAAAAGCAGGTGGTTTTTATCTATTTCTAAATCTTTGCACATATCAACAAAAGAAACAGAAGAACAATTGAATATACCAAGAAAACTAACAGACAGACTAACAAATTTAACAAGAGAAGATTGAGAGCTCAATGTTTGAAGAAGCTGATGGTACTTTTCTTTTTTCTTATGAGCGTTGATATTTAAAAAATAATAATACAAATATTTACAGAGGAAGGCATCAGTCACTCGATAGTGCTTTTGATGAGGGTCCTCTATTTAACTAATTGTATCCATTCACTTAAAACATTATAGTTACATAATTCCAAGGAGTAAAAAGAATAGTTCATCATAAAAAGGTATAAAATCAGTTCACATTGTCCAGAATCTTCGTTTAAAAATGTTAAAGTTTCCTGCCGACTTGATATTTGTGTCCAGTTTATTTCAGTCATCAACAAACAGATAGGATGATGCTTGCTTCCCCCGATTTGTCCTTACTTTAGATAGATGGTATTGCTCGTTGTTCCTTGTCTGGATGTTGTGTAAATCTTTTCCTGTTTTATTGCTGAAAGTGTAGCGTATATCGTTTTTCTTTGACTTATAAATAGTGGCACATCGATGGAACTTTCGTCTGAAATGTAGAGATTTCCAGTGCAATGAATCTAAGGCTTTCGTACTTGAGTCACATGGCTTCATGTTCTATACCAGCTTGGCACATTTGTTATGAAGAACTTGCAAAGTCTTCATCATACATTGATTATTTCTATTCCCCCAAACAGTATCTCCATAATCAAACAATGGCATTATCATGGTGTTTACCAAAGTTAAAAGTTGCGCCCTGGGAATTAGATGATAGATTCTTTTAAACAAACCTATCCTTTTTGCCACTGTTTGCTGCAATGAAGCAATGTGATCCCCCCATGTCATATTTTCATTGATTATTATACCAAGATATTTGTAACTTGATGCTAGACTTAGTTCATTCTCTTCGATTTTCAATGTCAGATATTGGAAACGCTTTAGCTGTTGCTTTCCACCAACCACAACAAACTTTGATTTTGCGATGCTTAACGTCAATCGGTGGTCATTTAGCCATTTTTTCACAAGAACCAAGTCCTCATTCATCTTATCCTGGATTTCATTACAGCTTTTCCATGAGTAGTAGATTCCTGTGTTATCTGCAAACAAGATTATGTTGGAGTATTTTACTGATAGCGGCAAGTCGTTAATGAACTAAAATCAGTAGTGCGAATGATAAGCAGTAGTGCATGTTTTCGTAATGCCGATTTGATTACAGCTATCATGCATTAATAAATTATCAAAATTGCACCCCTGGTCTGAATGTAATATGGCAAGGGGTTCAGGGCAAGAAAATACCTTTGATACGAGAATTGAAGCAACAATTGAGGCATTTTGATACTGAGTAAGGAAGGTCCCACACCATTTTGTAGAGTGATCCATAAGAACAAAGATATGCTAGTTTCCCTTGGAAGTTTCTCTTAAAGCTCCCATATAATCGAGGAACCAGAAGACGAACGGTTCACTAACCTGTATGGGCTGCATCGGTGCCCTGGTATATTGCGTGTTAGGCTTACTTTTGCTACACTGAGCGCAAGCGCGAACAAAAAGTTTTGACTGTATCTTGCAGCTTTGGCCAATAGAGACGGTCTATCGCTCGCAGAACAGTAGGTGTCATTCCCATATGCCGGCCAGATGGACTGCAGTGTAGATTTTGGAGGACGATACTAATATGGCTTTGGGGAAGAAGAAATGAATGTCTTAGCAATCTTTTATGACGTGCAACTAATCTTGCCAAGAGGTCGTTGCTAACATATAGCTCATCCCAACAACGCCAGATGGAGCGCGGGGTATCATTACATTTCCATGCAAAAGAGGGGGTTTTGGGAATCAATGAGTATTCATTTCAATTACTTTACAAATATCTGGATCATTATCTTGAGCATAAGAAAGATTGGTTTCTGGTATGAGACTAACCAAGCAGTTCAAAATTGAATTAGGACCTGCCTGGTCAATGATTGCCATAGGACGATTAAGGCGCGAGAGGGCATCAACATTCTGGTTTAAATACCCAGGTCTATGTTTAACGGTAAATTTATATTCTTGAAGTGTCATTATCCATACGGCAAAGTATCTCTTGGGTTCTACTGAATGTAAACAACGCAATACACTGTTGTCGGTGACAGTGCAAAAATCATCGGCTAGTAAGTAGACATGAAACTGTTGTACAGTGAAAACAATGGACCTCCTTTCCCGTGGTAGTATAGTTACGTTCCCTATTGGATAGGGTACGTCTAGCGTAAGCTATAACTCGCTCTTTTGCATTATCGTCCATTTGAGCTAATAGAGCCCCCTACCCTACGTCGGGAGTATCAGTTGGCACGATGAAAGGCTTCTGGAGTTTTGGATAAGCTAAAACTGGAACTGAGCATAACAAATTTTTGGGGGACAGAAATGCATGCTGATGTTTATCAGTCCACACAAACTTTGCAGACTTTTTTGTTAGTTCAGTATGCAGTGTAGCTATAGTAGCAAAGTCTGGAATAAATTTGCGATAATATCCAGCCAGCCCTTAAACATTTTGTTAATTGGTCTAAATTTTTAATGGGTTGAAGATCTTGGACAACTTTAATTTTCGAAGGACCAGTGTGGATGCCCTTGCTGGAAACAGTGTGGCCTTAATATATGACCCGATCAGCACCAAAAGAGCACTTGGGGGCTTAGATTGTGCACTCTAAACTCTGCAGGAACATATCGTGGACGTTCGCAATGCTGATCCATATCCTTTGAAAACGATGACGCCATCAAAATAACACAAGTACTGCTTCTTAATTAAGACCAGACAAGACAATTCCAACGGCTAATGAAAAGTAGCAAGAGCATTAGAGAGACCAAAGGGAATTCTAGTGTACTCAAAAAGACCGCCAGGTGTAACGAAAGCAGTTTTTCCTGGTCTTCCTTGGACGTACTGACTTGCAAGTAGTCATTGTGCAGGTCAAGGGTACTAAACATTTGATAACCATTTTTCAGCATCAATAAGGTCACTAACCATAGGAAGTGGGTGAGCATCAGACTTTGTTACCAAATTCAACTTTCAATAATCAACGGAAAAGCTGGTGTTAATCATCCTTTACAAGCACAATGGGAAAAGCACATGGACTGCTACTAGGATCGACAACCCCTTGAGAAAGCATTTCATTCACCTGCCTATCAAGTTCAGTACGATAGTGACATGGTAACCTACGTGGGTATTGCCGGATAGGAGCAGAATCTCCAGTGTCTATTCCATGTTCGACTAATGTCGTATGGCCAACAAGGCTAGTTTGAAAACATCAGGAAATGAAAGTAAAGTTTTTTCAGCAGTTTCGGTCTATCAGCTTGACTTAACTTGGAACGAAGGTTTTTCAAACACTGTGGAAAAGGACGGTGTTCTCTGACCTGCATGAAGCTCGACTGGTGAACTGGAAATATTCGTTATTCTAACTGGAATACGACGCTGATTAGCTTGATTGATAGTACGTGCAATACAAAATTGGGTGTCTACTGAAGCTTCTACATTATATACCATCCATAACTGTTTAGCATAGCTTTTAGGAGCAGGTCCTTGGAGTATACATTCTGTTTGACATGGGAGAGCAGCATTGTTGGCAAGAGCAAGAGCAACTGTTCCTTGAGTGGATGATTGCATAAGTATCATGGAAGCATCTGCAATAGAAGCACGTGGTGCAGCGGTGGAAAGTTTTTGCGAACATACGCCTATGTGGGTAGATACTTGAGTTGATGGAGTACTACCATGGGGTCTCACAAGAAAATATGATGCATCTGATATAGTTAGTTGTAAATGATTCGCAGGAATACAGTCCCCCCCCCCTAAAATACACTGCAAAGGTTCTATCACACTATCACAGATCAGAAAATTGCAATCATACAGTACATAACGTTACTACTAGCAAAAGATATCTTCACTATAGCACGAAAAAGCGGCAACATTCTTTTAGCATACTGAAAGCTTTTTTCGTCCCACACTCGTCAGAGTATGAAACGTCAGAGTATGAAACGTCGGATAACGACCGAAAGGTGAACCGAAATATATAGCCAGATGCGGGTGCACGTGATATGATGAATAATGCGTCTATTTGGCCCTATGATTGGCCAATTAGCACCTATTCACCATTGTTTACTTGAAGAGTCCAAGTGAAAAAACGAACTCTTTTTGTTTACACAAGACTGGGTTTTGAGTCTTAATGTAAACTGATTCCAAAACACCTAAATGGAAGGACGATCTAGCTTGCCCTATGATCTGAAGATTATCATCTGTGTATGTTTTGGCGCAATCTAGATTTGTAATAAGATGTTGTACAAATCCAGAATGCGCCAAAACATACACAGACGATAATCTTCAGATCATAGGGCAAGCTAGATCGTCCTTCCATTTAGGTGTTTTGGAATCAGTTTACATTAAGACTCAAAACCCAGTCTTGTGTAAACAAAAAGAGTTCGTTTTTTCACTTGGACTCTTCAAGTAAACAATGGTGAATAGGTGCTAATTGGCCAATCATAGGGCCAAATAGACGCATTATTCATCATATCACGTGCACCCGCATCTGGCTATATATTTCGGTTCACTTTTCGGTCGTTATCCGACGTTTCATACACTGACGAGTGTCGGACGAAAAAAAGCTTTCAGTATGCTAAAAGAATGTTTCCGCTTTTTCATGCTATAGTGAAGTTCTGTAGTACCAACAGACTTTTCACAAAAGATATCTCGACGAAAGCTGAACCTAAGGAATTCAAAGCTTGTCGAGTAACTGAAGCACAAATATTGCGAAAGCTTCTAACCTTAGTTGGAGAACTGGGCGGTTGAGATGCCAGAATTTAGCTTAAAGCTTCTTGGGATAAAATGGATTTAATTGGCCTAGTATCAATTAAGACTGGCAACTGAAAACCACCACTCCCAACAAAGAAGACGGAGGGGTATTCATCACGCCAACCCATTAGCGAGACACCCCTTTGAAGTTTAAGGAAGACTTACTAATCACATGCTGACTGCTAATATTGGCACAGCTTTCTGCTACGTGACCCCTCCAGACAGCTGTTAAAATTGTTGATATTACGTCTTTCGGGCTTTTGTGGACAATGTGGCCTTCTGCATGGCATAGATAACTACGAACAGTAGAACGACTCTAAGATTCATGGACTGTACTGTTTCTGATCATGTTAGTGGAAATGGCAGCTACTGAGTTAGCTTGATCTTCAGAGAGGGTCTGAAAAGAATCATAAAGGGTAGGCTATCAAGATTCTGCTGTTGACATTCTAGTTGGTGCTGTTGACGTTCCAATTGTTATTCTACCGTTGCTGGTAGAACAACATCAGGTGGAAAAGATGGTGTGTCTACAGCTGGACATGACGAGGCATGGTATGTCTTCCAATGAAGATGTTGGGTTGGCTTCTAAGATCTTAAGGCGAAGTTCATTAGGCAGTCCCCGCATAAATTGAGGACGCAGTAAGGCATTACAAGCACTAGCAGCCAGATCAGGTTCAGCGTTGCGCAACAGCTCCTTTAACCGCCATAAAAAGAGATTCGGATCCTCAGCATGGCGTTAGCGACATTCCTCAAACTCGCGATTAAAGTTCTACAGGTGAAAAGCAGCGTATAAGGCTGGTTGTAAGGGCACCTAAGGATTGTTTTGCAGTATTATCCAAAGAATCATAATATGATGCCGATGGGCCTTGAGGACACGCAGGAAGTTTGATAAGTTGAATGGCCTCTGACTATTCGTTGGCTAATGCATAGCCTTGAAAATGGCGGAATCAAGCAGAGAAGCCACCAGTTGTAAAGTGTTCAGGAAATATATTGGCGGCCATATCTGTCACTTGTCACCCATTTGTAGCGTTTTTGGATTCTGCAGATAGGCCACTAATAAATACAACCAACTTCTATCAGTATTCGACTTCTGATCTAGTTTTTGTAATAATTATTCCTAAGTTATTGTAAAATCAACACCTTTCTCAATATCAATACCACAATATATATACTCCGTCTGCTCGCTGAGCTATGTCAGCACATGACAGCCAGAGCTGCCAAGAAAACGAGAGAGGCCAGATTATTTCATTTTGCAGAGTTCTAGTGATCGCTGGAAAGGAGCAAATAATGCGAATAAGTACCATCCGCCGTGTATTCAACAGCGCTTTGTGATTATTTATTTCGAAGCTATTGATTCAATTACATCAGCAATTAAAGAACGATTCGAGCAACCATGCTTTACTATGTTCTTAGATGTTAAGCAGTTGGTCCTAAAGTCGATCAATAGAGGGAATTACCAACAAGAACTGGATAGCATGTTGAACATTTACGGAGCTGATATCAACTCATCTGCATTGCCATCAGAGTTATTGATCCTTCGTACATTTGAAAAGATGCAAATCAATTTCACTTTGATTATATATTAACAAGTCTGAAAGCCATTTCTACAACTGAAAGATCGCCAATAACAAATGTCGTTTCCATTGTGAAAGTTGTATTGGTCAGTGTTGTCACAACTCTGACACCTGAAAGATCTTTTCCTGTGGCAAGAAGAATTCAAACATGGCTACAATCAACAATAGCACAACCGAAATTCAACTCAATACTCCATGGTCCTTACCGCCATTGCTGGTGGGTTTATAAAGAGAGGCCCAAGAATCAAAATATATTGGGACTATAAATCCTACAAACCTGATAATTTCATTCACGATATAGTAGCTAATGTGTTACCACATCTAACACAGAGGTTAGACTATAGCAGTCTTGAAGAACCTATCAATAGCATTCTGGAGAAGCACATACTTATTAAGAAAACGTACGTGAGAGCCAATGACGGGGCCCTCATGAACAAAGAACTACGTTAAGCAATTATTCATCGCTCCAAGTTAAGGAACAGATACAACAAGAATAAAACGGTAAAAAATCTCAAAGCATACAAAACACAAAGAAACAGATGTGTAAATATACTTAGGAAGAGCAAACGTGACTACTATACAAACCTAGACCTTAGGGATCTCACTGATAGCCGGAAATTTTGGAAAACTGTCAAACCCATTTTCACAGATACAGCACAAGTCAGTCAATCTCTTAATCTCATCGAAAATGATGAATTTGTCAGCGAAGATCTTGCGATTACGGAAGTTTTTAACCACTATTTTACCAATACAACAGAGGAACTTGAAATAAGAGTACATAAGATCCATCCTGAGAGACATGTGTTATCCTGAGAGACATGTGTTACAAGGAGAGCATAAAATATACTGACCATCCCAACAATGAGGCTAACATTCACTTGAATAGAAGCAAACTTCACCTAAATCGGTATGTAGACAGTATTCTAGCCGCTAATCTTCTGAAAGCATCAAGGCTGTGACTATTCGAAAACATTTGCAAATACAAAAACAGGTATGAGGAGGGTGAGATTGAGGTCGGCGCAGCTGCAGTGTCCTGTGGCGGTGTCGCTCTCTCGTCTTCCTGGTCTGGCGCGTGTGTTGGAATGGAGGGTGGTATTGAGGCTTGCAAAACCACAGCTCGCTGTGGGGGTGCCCATCTCACATCCTCCAGGTTTGGCTCATGTGCTGGAACGGAGGGCGAAATTGGGGGTGGCGGTGCCGGGGGTTGCTGTGGTAGTGTCCCTCCCTCACCCTCCCCAAGTATGCACAGTATTAGTAATGTTGTAGGGCACCGTGAGGCCACTGATAATCACTTACTTGAAAACGAGGCTATCTCACTCGGGTCAATCAGAAAAAAAAATCACAGAGGTTTGATTATTGCATACCTAAATATCAATTTGATTCGAAACAAATTTGAATTTCTAAAACCACTTATAGCAGATGATGTTGACGTGTTAACCGTTGCCGAAACAAAAATCGATGGCACTTTCACGACTAGCCAGTTTGTACTGGATGGTTTCTCGAAGCCTCTCAGGTTTGATCGAAATCAACATGGAGGTGGTTTGCTCATTTATGTCAGAGAAGGTGTTCCCTTCAAAGAGTTATCTGTCTACAAGCCACCAAATGACATCGAATGTGGGATAATTGAAATAAGTTTCAGGAAGCAAACATGGCTGCTTTTTAGCATTTACCGTCCTCCCTCTCAACCTGAAAGATATTTTTTTTGGGGAGATAGGGAGGGGGCTGGATCTTTACAGCAGCCAATCATCGGAAAGTATCTGTTTAATAGATGATTTCAATTGTGAGCCTCACGAGAGTGTTATCGGTGGCTTCATGGATAGCTATAATTTGTCAAGCCTTGTCAAGAGCCCAACCTGCTTTAAGTCTGACAGCCCTAGATGTATTGATCTGATTCTGACAAACAGAAAAAGAAGTTTTCAGAACACGGTGGTGATACATACGGGGCTGTCGGACTTCCACGCCATGACTGGTACAGTTCTGAAAGGTGGATATAGGAAAGAAGGGCCTAAGATCATTAATTATAGAAACTACGTCAAGTTCTGTGCGGAGGACTTCAGGAAGGATCTTTGTGATCAGATTTCGTCTGAACTGAAGGATAATGAGGGTTATGGTGCTTTTGACACTGTGGTCACTGATACACTTAATAGACATGCTCCTCTTAAAACAAAGTATTTGCGTGCAAACGATGGCCCCTTTGTGACGAAGGCCCTGCGAAAAGCGATGATGCATCGCAAAAGACTACTCAATAAATACATTAAGAGTAGAACGGACGAGAACCATAAAACGTATAAAAAGCAAAGAAATTTTTGCGTGAAGCTCCTGCGCAGGACGAAATCTTATTACTATAGGAACCTTGACCTTGGAGACCTTACAGATAATCGTAAATTTTGGAAGACTGTCAAACCAGTATTTTCAAATGAGATACAAACAACTTCATCTGTGACTCTGATTGAGGACGGAAAAGTGATAACTGAAGATACAAAAATTGCGGAGATATTCAATCATTATTTCGCAAATATAACAGAGAGCCTAGGAATCTCTGAAGACAAGTCACTACTGTCAGAAACAAATGGGATAAAGGATCCAGTAGAAAAAGCTATCAAGAAATATGAAAATCATCCCAGCATTAGAAAGATCAGAGAATGCTGTGAACTGAACCAATTTGAATTTAAACCAGTGACTATCAATGAGATAGAATTACAGATACAAAAACTGAATCCAAAAAAGTCATCTCCCCTAAACAGCATTCCTGCTAAGATTCTTAAACAAAATGCAGACATTTTTACCGTCCTCCTTCAGATAATTTTCAATTCTAATTTGTCAGAGTGCTGCTTTCCAAAGGAGTTGAAGGCTGGTGAGATCACGTCTCTTTTCAAAAGTCTTGACGTTTTTATCAAGAAGAACTACAGACCAATAACGGTTTTATCGTCTGTATCCAAAATTTACGAAAGGATCTTAGAGAGTCAAATAAAATATCATGCCCTTAGCTTCCTTTCTCCTCTTCTGTGTGGATTTCGAGAGGGCTATGGAACTCAACATGCACTTTTACGACTCATAGAAACTTGTAAAAAAACCTTAGATAAAGGAGGTTTTGCTGGAGCACTACTCATGGATCTTTCAAAGGCTTTTGATTGCCTAAGTCACGAACTTCTGATTGCAAAATTAAGTGCTTATGGTTTTAGTCCAAGTGCATTGCGGTTGATTCATAGCTATCTCAGTGAGAGGAAGCAGAGGGTAAAGATAAATGGGTCATTCAGTGCATGGAGAGAAACAATGATAGGTGTGCCACAAGGTTCAGTCTTGGGGCCTCTTCTGTTTAATATCTACATCAATGATCTCTTCATGTTTGTAAAAGATGCTCAAATATGTAACTATGCAGATGACACCACGATCTATGCCTGCGATACCAACATCGAAAGTGTTATCAAAACACTGGAGAGCGATGCCCTTAAAATTGCAGAATGGTTTCCAAACAATTGTATGAGGTTGAATGGGGACAAATGCCATCTAATGGTATTTGGGGACAAGAGTAATGGTATGATATTAAATATCGGAAATATAACGATAAAAGAGAGTACAGAAGAAAAGTTGCTTGGAATGATTCTTGACAAAACCTTATGCTTTAAACAGCAAGTAAAGTCATTTTGCAAAAAGGCCAGTCAAAAGCTATATGCACTCTCAAGAATTTCTAACTTTCTTGATACTGATCAACTGAAACGAATTATGAAGGCATTTATTTTGTCCCAGTTCAACTACTGTCCTCTTGTTTGGATGTTCTGCGATAGAACACTGAACAATAGAATTAATCGTATTCACGAACGGGCATTACGGATAACCTACAAAGATATGACATTAGATTTTGATGCAATGTTACTTAGAGACAATGCCGTCCCAATCCACATAAGAAACTTGCAGTTGCTGGTGACGGAGATCTATAAAACAAAATGGGAGCTCAATCCTAGCTTCATGAAGGAGATCTTTGTTGAAAAACACAGTCCATATGGGTTAAGAAGCTGCGATAATCTACAACTACCACAAGCTCGCACTACGTGCAATGGCTTGGATACGATATCATTTCGTGGGTGTAGATTATGGCAGGCACTTCCAAATGACATAAAGCAGTCAAATACCCTCTCAAGCTTTAAAAGCAGAATCAAACTCTGGAAAGGAGAGGAATGCAACTGCAGAATATGTAGACCTTTCGTGGCTCAGGTTGGGTTCTTGAGCTGACTGTTTAAAGAATTTTCTACTTGTTGTTGAAAGCATTGTAAATATCGGAAACATTGTAGATACCTGTAAGTTTATGTATTTGTAACTAATTATTCTGTATCTCATTACGTTCTTTTACATATTTTAATTTTACTTTCTTAGATAGTAGGCTTGAATTAGCTCTTATTTTGTAGTTATTGTATATACATATATTATATTGTATGTATATGTAGGCCTACTTTACATAAATTGATAATAATAATTTTTTAAACTTCTCATGTATATATTCAAATTACTAATACAAATACAAATCTCTCTAAGTATAGGTAATTTGTATCTGGCAGACAAGGTTACACATATAGTCAACAAATTCATACAAAAAAAAAAAAAAATTGCACTTAGGAATACAAGTCCATACACAGTGAAGTTAGATGTAACTATAATTCTTAGTACGTTAGAAGATCAGAGTTAGTCCAGGGTTTGTTTCTCATGCAAAAAATATAATAGGTGGATCGAATGATGATGGCTGTAATTTTGCTTAGTATATAGTTTAAGTGCTGTTTTTCAATACCAAGATCATTGCACATTTCAATAAAAGATTTGCAGGATTTCCCAAAAATTCCTATAGAGCTGATGGATAGGTTGGTAAATTTGGTATTACGGTATTTTGAAGAGAGGTCACGAGTGAACTGCAGGTATTTGTTACGCTTCCTGTCTGCGTTGGTAGTTATATTGGTTTCAAATCCAACTGTAAGCTCGACGATATAGATCGTAGCCGTTCCAATGCAGAGAAGCAAATCGGGACGCAACAGGTCCCCTGTCAAAATGCAAGGTGAGAGAAAACCTGGGAGGTCAACATACAGAGTGGAGTTTGTAATACATTGTAGTGTTGATGCTACAAAATGTAGAGCTGAGTTATGTCTCCAAGTGTAGCGGCCATCTTCAAGATAAGACTTACAGCCTGATACAACATGAAGAAGAGACTCAGGATGCAAGCAAACAGAACAGTCGGGCGACGGTGAAAGTTTCCATTTGTGGAGATTTGTGCGATTAGCTAGCGTGTTATTGAGGTACCGTACAGTAAAATTGAAAATATTTTTAGGCAGCTTACTCTGTGTAGAGGACCACAAAGAGTTGAGAGTTACCAGAGAGTGATCTAAAAGGAAGGATATGATAAAACCTTGGGATGGAAGCTGGGACTTCAGTTTTTCTTTGTGTTCTAGGCGTACAACCTGTAGGACATGTTTAGTATTCTTATATGAGTCATATTGTAAGTTCATGCTGTTACTGGTATTTTTCCACAATGAGACAATAGCATCATTCTGTGAGGATTTTAGGGAAGTACGTAGGACATTTTGGCATTGGAAAAATTTAACAGATGGAAGCTGGAGATTTAAACCAAACTGATTTTGATGAAGGATTATACCACTTAAAGTGGCACTTATTGGAAGGTCCAGCCATTGACGAATAAACCTAATTACGACATTATCAAGATTTTGAATTACCCATGTTTTTGACAATGAAGCTACTGTGAAGTGCCAAGATAATTTTGAAAGGATGTAGCGCTGATAGAGAAGTATTTTGTTTTTAGGTAGGATAGGAAGAGCATCAATTCGCTTAAGCATCTCAGAGAGAGAGGATTCCAGTTTCTTTTTATGGACTTCGTTGTTCATTTCAAAGTTGAAATAGCGACCAAGGTACTTAAAAGATTCACCAGATTTGACTGTGGGGACAAGTTCACTGTCAATAAAAAGCTTTGGTTCGTATTGAAGAGATCGCGAGGAAAACTGTTTGATCCCAAAGGTCGCACATTTGTCCACCCTAATAACCATATCTGACCATTTATACCATTTGGTAAAGCAATTCAACAGTAACTGATTTTCACGTTCATTGGTTGTAACAACAGCTGCATCATCCGCAAACTGAAACCAGTGAACTGGCTTAAAAAGACAATCGAATGTATCATGAGAAGAGAAGCCAAGTTGTTTATATTTTTCTTGACGAATGAACTGAATGAAGGTATTAAAACACATGTTAAATAATAGTGGGCTAAGGCAGTCACCTTGAAGAACACCTCGTCTAACAGGGATAGCAGGAGTAAGAAGATCGTCTGTTATGACTGATGTATGGAAGCCAGTATAGAGGCTTGAAATCAAAGCTTTGGTTTTGGCTGGGATATGGTGATATGCAAGAACTTCTTGAATCAAGTTGTGATGTACGTCACCGAAAGCATTTTTGAGGTCTAACAATGTTATAACTAAAGAACGTTGTTTAATGCGGGCTTTGTCAATAATATTGGCCATCATGGAAGTATGTTCAAGGACTCCAGAGATCTTGGGAGTAAAGCCTTTCTGGATTTCAGCCTCAATAAAGTCATTTTGTCTGAGGAATGAGAAAACAGAATCACGAAGGCAGGAGGTAAATACTTTTAAGGGCACCGATTCTAAAGTATTAGGTCTGAAATTAACAGGCTCATCCCCTCTACCTTTTTTATGAACTAGGACAGTGCAAGCTTTTTTCCATTCTGCAGGAATATGGCCAGATTCCCATATAACGCGGATAATGTCAGTTAATAGAGATCGTAAATATGGACATCTCTTAAAGCAGATAATAGATATCTTGTCTAAAGGACAAGGGGATCCAGATGATTTCATTCTGCGAATTACATTAGTGACTTTCTCATAGGAAGGAGGAGATTGGCTGAAAGGAATCGAGGGATCAGGCAAGGAAGGAATCCAGGTAGGGCGGGTAAAAGTCCTATGCGGAATGAAGTCACGAAACAAATGAGGGAAAAATCTTGTACAATGATCACGTGAAAAGGAAGGCAGGATGGAAGAACCTTTCTCGAGTACATTCTTGACAAAATTCCAAAAGTTACGGCCTATGTGACGATCATAATTGTCAGTAACAGTATAATTATTAGCAGCACCCGGAATGTTGTTTAGCTTTGAACGAAGGAGGCGAGATACATACTTAATATCTGAAATGGCTGCACCTCGATGTTTCAATTGGGCCAATTCTTTCTTGAGCTGTTTAGTAGTTAGATCCTTATATTTATGGAAATTGTTGTCAGTTTGATTAGTGGATTTAATCGTTCCACAGTTGGTCTTGAAGAAATCACAAATAGATCCGTTTATAAATCTAATAGTTTGATCCAATGAGTCTGATTTCAATTTGATATTTGCGAATATTGATCGAAAGTAGGTGTTTGCTTCATTCCATTGTTCGTGCGACTTAGGCAGCACTCCGGGCTTTAAAACAAAAGTATTGAGTGAGTCAACAGTCACTTCCTCTTCTTCATAAGAAACTACGCGGGGGTCAATATTTGAATTTTCAAAAACTGGCGGTTGACAAACGTCTGTACTATCATTAATTCGACACTTTCTTTGATGCATTCTAAGGCCTTTCATGCCTTTGCATTCCCTACCGCAGCTACACTTGACGACCATACAGGCACCGTTTGATTCTGAATCTCTTTGTAACGTGATATTCCCAGAATCACCTTGCTCATCCACGTTGTGTAGCTTTTTCTTGCACCTCCAACTATGACGGCCTAACGACTGGAAGTCTTCCCCACAATACACACAAGCGATAAATACCACAAAAATTGACAATAAACGTAAGCGAAACATTTTAAAGTAAGTCTTGGATCCAATGTAGTATTGAGAATGAAAATACAATGCGAAAAATCCGTAACCAAGTCAAGCAATGCGCTATAAAACGAGAGCTGTGTACAGCAACGTCTGGACGTCACTGCTCAACAACAACAATAATAATAATAATAATAACAATCTCTCAGCTGAGGAATGTAAGAAGCTATTGTCCTGGGTATGACATAAAACTGCAACCGGTTGTGGAGTTTCGACGTGGGATAATGAGGTTACCCTTTGTCACAACTACCTCCAGGTCACCCTTGAGCAAGGTGTAGTACCTGTTAGCTCTTCCCGAAACTATGAAATACCAGATTGGCATCTGGCGGGGGTTAGCTTGCCTCATGGGTAGGAAGTGGCTCTTTAGCCTTGGTTGGCAACCCTCCTAGAGATGGTGTCTCGATAAAAATACCGGTGGTAGTGTAACCTAAAAACACTAGCCTCTCGATGAGTGAAAAATGTCAATTGATAATATATCAGTTAACGGCGTAAACGGGGCTGGAACTGACAACAGTGAAGGTCTCGCGCCCGGCAGTTGTTCTGTGCGCACGCAGGCAGACTCCGGTCGTCATCCCATGACTGCAAGGAACAAAACATCTAGAACTGCTTGGAGTAAGGAAGTGAACAAGCTTGTCATGAAGTGTTTCTATGCCAGTGAACCATCGAAGAGAGGATATCGCAAAAGAATGTTTGCCAAATGGCAAGAAATTGGTGTTTTTACTGTCTCTGAACAGAGATTAGCGGACCAGGTAAGAGCTATTAAGAATAATGGATTTTTGTCAAACATTGAGCTAGAAGAGATAGAGGGTAATATAATGATGAAAGAAAATAATAGCACTAGTCAAGAACGTATTGACATAACTGAAAGTAGTGAAGAGATACATAATTGTATTGGAAGTGAAGCACTCGGTACGGATCGGTCAGACATTTACTTTGAGAGTGACGCTACTGTCAGTGATGAAGAGATAGAAATTCTAAATTTGATAAAAGCTAAGATAGAAAACCCCAGCTCTTTAGAGTCAGTAAATTTACGAGCAATGGACCGAAGGAAAGTAAAACAGAAACTGGGCATCGTGAATGAAGTGATTGACAAAGTAATTAGCAGAGATATAACAGAAACAAACGTACTTATATTAGCTGCCGCAAATGTCGTGGCTGATTTAGTTAATAGGAAGAAGAGCCAGAAAAAGAATGCCATTCCTGTTTGGAAAAAGAGGTTATTGAGACAGATTGCTGAAATACGAAAAGATCTATCAAGAGTTGAGAAGTGGAGAGATGGAAGGCTAAAATCAGAAAGTCTGAAGGGCTGTTTAGAGGGGAAGTACCATGTTTGGAGAAAGGGTTTTGTAGCAACTGTGGAAGAGTTGAAGCAGAGAATAAAGACAAAGACCACCAAGATCAAGAAATACGAAGAGCGAAATAACCAATATATACAAAATAGATTATTCCAAACCAACCAAAAACTGCTATTTGAAAAAATTGAAGGAATTGAAAGGAATAATGACATAAGACCTAACGCACTTGAAAGCAAAGCATTCTGGAGTAACATCTGGTCAAAAGATGTAGAGTACAACAATGAAGCAAGTTGGATAAAGGAGATTGAAAAGCACGTAGAGAGTGTAGGGAAACAGGCTGATATAAAAGTTACATTGCATAGCTTACAACTACAACTTAGAAAAGTCCCCAAATGCAAAGCTTGTCGCCCAGACAAGGTGCATGGTTATTGGATTAAAGGTTTTACAAAGTTGCACCCATTGATGGCAGCACAGCTAAATGAGTGCATTACCATAGGAGAGACTCCATCGTGGATGACTAGGGGTGGGACATGCCTGATTCTCAAAGACGTGAAGAAAGGGAGTGACGTTACCAACTTTAGACCTATAACTTGTCTTCCGCTTATGTGGAAGGTATTAACGGGCATAGTGAGTGAGTCGGTATATCATCATCTTGAAAGTGAAAAGTTATTGCCAGATGAGCAAAAGGGTTGTAGGAAGAATAGTGGGGGAACCAAAGACCAACTAATGATTGACAAAATGGTGATGAAGAATTGCAAAAGAAGGTTAACAAACTTGTGTGTTGCCTGGGTTGACTATAAAAAGGCATATGACATGGTTCCTCATTCCTGGATACTTGCGTGCTTACGTATGTTCAAATTAGCAGATAATGTCTTTAATTTGATAGAAAAGTCAATGAGTTCTTGGACCGTTGATCTGACATCAGGAGGAGAAATGCTTGGTCAGGTTAAAATTAAGAGAGGCATCTTTCAAGGAGACAGTCTATCACCTATACTCTTTGTATTGACTATGATTCCATTGTCAATTGTTCTCAATAACTTGAAGGTTGGATATCTGTTAGGTCGAAACAGGGGGAAACTAAATCACCTCTTGTATATGGACGATTTGAAATTATATGGGAAGAGTATGAGTGAATTAGATTCACTGGTTGAAGCAACCCGCATATATAGTCAGGATATTGGTATGGAATTTGGAATCTCTAAATGTGCAATGCTAGAAATGAAACATGGTAAAATGGTAGCAAGTAATGGATTAGAGTTACCTTCGGGAGAGATAATTAAGGCATTAGAGAGTAGCGATGGGTACAAATATTTAGGTATAATCCAGTGCGACACAACAATGAATAAAAACATGAAACAAATCCTAACAAAAGAATATTTTAGACAAATAAGAAAAATTTTGAAGTCGAATCTGAACGCTGGGAATACGATCCAAGCAATAAATTTAAGAGCAGTCTCTATAATTAGATATGGGGCAGGAATTGTAGACTGGCGAAAAGCAGAGTTACAGCAAATGGACAGAAAAACCCGTAAATTACTAACGATATATAGAAGTATGCATTCCCAGGGTGATGTAGACAGGACTTGTATGAAGAGAAGTAAAGGTGGACGAGGATTGATAAGTATTGAAGAGTATGTGATGCTTGAGTCAACCAGTCTTGGTTTCTATGTAAATGGAAAGGAAGAGGTGCTACTACAAGAAGTTGTGAAAGAAGGTTTCATGGGTGAAAACGAGAATCCCAAAATTTTGAAGGACAGATTACGTAAAGCGCGAGAAGAAAGGTATTACAACAAATCATTGCACTCAGTTTTTTTTAGAAAAACAGAAGAAGGAAGAGACGAAAATAACAGTTGGCTATGGGTTAAGAAGGGGTATTTGAAGAAGGAAACAGAAGGGCTTATCATGGCTGCTCAGGATCAAGCAATAAGGACAAACTGGATACGGCATAACATTGATAAAGAAGACATTTCACCATTGTGTAGATTATGTGGTGCAAGAGCTGAAACTATAAGCCATATAGTGTCAGAATGTAAAGAGTTGGCTCAGACTGAATACAAAAAGATAAGACATGATAAAGTTGCTGCTATACTCCATTGGCAGTGTTGTCAGAAATATGGGTTTCCTACTACTGCAAAGAGCTATGAGCATTTTATAGACAAAGAGATGACTGTCCTAGAAAACGAAGAGATCAAGCTGTTATGGGATTTTTCTATCCAAACAGAAATGAAAATAGAGCATAACAAACCAGACCTAGTTTTGCTGGATAAAAAGGAAAGAATCTGTTACATTATCGATGTGGCTTGCCCTTTTGATACGAGAGTAGAGAAAAAGGAGAAAGAAAAATTTGAGCACTATACCGACTTGAAATATGAGCTCCTCAAGGTTTGGAACACGGAAGTAACAAAAGTGTACATAATATCAATTGTCATTGGCGCATTAGGAATAGTCACAAAGAATATTGTCAAATATCTAGAAAAGATCGATTTCAAACCGGGACTAGAACCATTGCAGAAAGCTTGTTTATTGGGAACTGCTAGAATCATTAGAAAAGTTTTGGATTACAATCAATAAGATGATGTTTTAGAGAGAAAGACCTACGATCTATTATCTCAAGCAACGGGAGGTGGCCTGATAATAGACAAACTACTGGTATAACATCAGAACCATGAGAATAGATATATAATAATCTCTCAGCTGAGGAATGTAAGAAGAAATTTTTGGAAAAGAAAATGCATGGTCAATTCAGTAAAGAAATATCGGATAGCGTTGACAAGGAAAAATCTTGGTATTGGCTATCCAGAGGTGATCTCAAAGTTGAAACAGAGGCTTTATTATGTGCTGCCCAGGAACAGGCACTTAGAACAAACTATATTAAGCATAATATTGACAAAAGCATTGATAGCCCCCTGTGCAGAATGTGTGGAAAGTGTGGAGAAAGTGTTCAACATATTGTTAGTGGGTGTGAGAAACTTGCTCAGAAAGTGTACAAGAGAAGACACGATAATGTTGCTAAGAAGATCCATTGGGATTTGTGTAAGAGACATGAAATAGAGCACCAAGAAAAATGGTATGATCACATTCCGGATAGTGTTGTAGAAAATGACAGCGTCAAACTTCTCTGGGACATAAATATTCAGTGTGACAATGTGATAGAGGCAAGAAGGCCTGATATTGTTGTAATTGATAAGAAAGAGAAAGTTTGTATTATTGTGGACATTGCTGTACCTGCTGACAGAAGGGTAGAAGAAAAAGAACAAGAAAAAGTAGAAAAATATCAAGATTTGAAGAGAGAGATCGGAAGAATGTGGGGAATTAGAAAAATGCAAGTAGTACCAGTAGTAATTGGAGCCCTCGGGAGTGTACCCAAAGGATTTGATAAATGGATTGAAAAGCTTGACATTCCATGCAACATCGTTGATATGCAGAAGACTTCACTGTTAGGAACAGCAAGGATACTACGCAAAGTATTAGAAATGTAAATTTGGAAGAAGGTCCTCGTGTTAGCCCTTGGTCATTAGTTATGACTCGCCTAATAGGAGTAATTACGGTAATAAGAACAGCCAGAGCATAAGCTGAAACACAACATAATAATAATCTCTCTACAACTCAGGGAATAGATAATCATATTGATATTGCAATACTAAAGTATAGAAAACACCTTAGTATTAAGAAAATAAAGGAAGCACTGACTCCCTCCAAACCGTTTACCTTTAGAAACATCACTATATTGGAAGCTTTGCAACAGATTGAAAAGTTGAATAATAAAAAGGCATCTCCCATTTACAGCATCCCCGCTAGAGTACTAAAAGATAACTAGTCAATTTTTGCTGATGTATTGAAAAAATGTCTCAATAATAGCCTGGACGAGTGCACTTTTCCCACAAATTTGAAAGCAGGTGATGTTTCAGCAATTCACAAAAAAGATGACGTTAACCGAAAGCAAAATTACAGACCAATCATAATCTTACCATCAGTTTCAAAAATCTAGGAAGGACTAATTGAAAATCAGATAAAACCGTTTTCTCTCGGATTTCTTAACCCAATGCTATGAACTATAGCACACAACATGCTTTACTGCGATTTATAGAGAAATGCAAAAAAAGTTTGGATGAAGGGAATTGTGTTGGTGCTGTTATCATGGACCTCTCAAAGGCCTTTATGGCTTCAGCAGAAATGCTTTAATGCTCATCCATAGCTACCCACACAATAGAAAACAAAGAGTAAACGTAAATGGGTCTTTTAGTGAATGGAAATATATTGATCAGGGTGCCCCTCAAGGACCAGTACTAGGGCCTCTCTTATATATTAAATATCTGCTCATGTTCGTACCAGACATTGACATTTGCAATTATGCAGATGACACTACCCTCTACGTAAGTGGCATTGACACCATACATATACTGAACAAACTAGAGAGCTCTATCTCAACTCTTCCAGGTTGGTTTACAGATAACTGCATGAAGCTTAATAGAGAAAAATGCAATTTTATGGTCTTTGGTGACCAAAGCAATGATTTAACCTTACAAATTGAAACTATCCCAGTTATTGAAAGTAAAGAGCAAAACTACTAGGGATAACGGTTGATAAAAAACTAACATTTAAGACACACGTTGAATATTTGTGTAAGAAGGCAAATCAAAAGCTCCATGCTCTCTCCCGTATTTCGTGCTACTTAAGCACAGATCAACTAAAACTTACAATGAAAACGTTCATTCTATCGCAATTTAACTATTGCCCTCTCGTGTGGATGTTCTGTGACCGAACCCTGGACAATACAATAAATCGAATACATGAAAATGCATTGCGCATCGTATCCCAGAATAAAATAGCTGACCTTAACACCCTTCTACTTGAATCAAATTCTGCATCAATACATAAAAGAAACCTGCAGTTGGTAATAATTGAAGTATACAAAACCTTACAAAATATCCACCCGAGTTTTATGAAGGAAATATTTGTGCAAAAGGACATAACCCACAATCTTAGGAACAATTTGCTAATGCGCATCCCCAAAATGCGAACTTCAAGTTACGGAATTGAACGATTGTACTTTTTAGGATGTAGGCTCTGGAATAACCTACCAGATGAATTTAAAAGCATTAAAACTCTTGCATCATTTAAAAGGCAAATTAAAGGGTGGAATGATAACTGCAACTGCAGGTTATGCAGACAATTTATTAGTGATTTTGGCTTCCTTAATTAACTCTATTGATCTTCATTCATTCTGCATTTTAGGAATTGTATAATAGCTATATATTGTTTCTTCTGTTTAAATATTGTATCGTAGTATCTTAAATTTGGATTTTTGTAAGTAGAAGGCTTTAATTAGTTGCTATATTAGCTATGCAATTATTTATCCACGCCTTCTGTAAATAATTAAATTATTATTATACACACACACGCACACACGCACACACACACGCACACACACACGCACACACACACACACACACACACACACACACACACACACACACACACACACACATACACACACACACACACACACACATACACATATATATATATATACATTATATACAGTGAATACATATATACATATATATATATATATATATATATATATATATATATATATATATATATATATATATATATATATATATATATATATATATATATATATATATATATATATATATATATATATATGTATATATGCAATCAGTAGCTAGCGAGTAACCAGGATTTCTCCTTTCTCGGTGAAAACAGAAGGGTTGATATTATGCTCGGAAAAATCAGGAGAAAACTAAAACTTGCCACCACCTGGGAGCGAACCAGGGTCTCTCGCTTTCCGGGCAAGCGTCGTAACAACTAGACCACAGTGCCTTGTTTTAACTCTCCTGTGTTAATTCATTATTTCTCCGGCTTGTTTTAATTCATTATTTCTTCTATTCTTACATATGCAAGCTCTAAGACACTTAGCCTATCGTCCAGCGTCCAATAGAACATGCTAAAAAATATCAGGATACATTGACAAGAATATTATGAACATAACGGTCAGATGCTGCTATTATCCACTAGATAGATAGCCAAAGCCCAAAAGTCCTATCCACCCTGGTTTACAATCAGAGCTGTTCCTCTCATAGGATGACCAGTTATACCGAATCAACCTACCCTGCCCATAGCCAGTGCCATAAATGCTCATTGGGTTTATGAATATTCGTCATTTCTGTGTTGACATACTACACAATGCACTCTGATTTATGAACAGAGTTTTCTGCTGTTTAAATACTACACTATCCGCCCTGCGTTAAAAACAGAGTGTTTCTGCCGTTCACATGTATGTGTATATACAAACAGTACGAATGGGGTATTGGATTAGATTCCGGGGTGACTCATAGAAATAGCTTCAGCACAGCCCCTCATTCAAACACTGTAGAATGCAATCTCTGCATACAACAATGCTTCTTTCTCAAACTGAAGATCACCTCCAAACTAACGAGTTCCATGTGTGTTCTTATCAACAGTTTATGCCAGAAATTAGAACATTTAGCTGCAAAAGAACTTCAACTTGGTTAATTTAAATTATATTTCGCGAATAGCAGACAATTTTACAGACACTGAAATGTTTCTCTCATGCCTTTTATTTTGTTCTTGGAAATCAGGTATCAATTAAGAGTGATGGTGCTTTTTCACATATTGGTTGGTTTCATCTTGCTATGCTGTATTGGTACGTATCTATTTGAGATTAGCTTCAAAATACGAACCGAAGAAAGTAGCATCTCATTTCAGACTAAAATGTACCTAAAAGATTCACTCCACACAAGGGATATAAGAGAGTGCTGCAATGTAAATCAAGCGAGTCATCCTGCAAATAGTCATTCCTTTTGTCTATAGTCTATCAAAGCTTCTATATTGTACTTTTTAAAATATTCAAGAATTTAAACATTTTGAGTCAATATTAGTTACCTATCATGAATTTTGAAGACTATTGTCATTGTAAAAGTGAATTGCAGCATTTGGTTAACTTGAAATGCACCTTTATATTCCATAGCATCCTTTACGTGCTCAATCTTTTAATTACATTATCTGAGTAGACATTCATCAAATCTCTAAAGGTAGAGTTACACGGGGCAATCTTTCACTGCAACTTGTGTCGCAATGGTGATTGGAGCCATCGCAACTCATTTTTGTAAGGGGTGTTACAAGCAGCAACGATCTTTGCATCTTGCAATGGTATCCAAATAATTCCTTTGTTTTACTAGACGTCAAAATTTCTGCCACTTCATCACTTCCTGAGGTCATTTCCTTTTCTGCTATTTTCAGAACTATAACCATACTGCGCCTGCGCCAGATGTCCGATTGCGTTGCAAGTTGCAAAAATGCTGGCAATCGTTGCGAAAAATAGAGCAGAATTCTACTTCAAGCAACGGTTGCGATGCCAACACCTGCTGCGTTGCATGGGATAGAATGTGCATGTCACACTTGGCAATCGTTTTGCAACTTGTGTCGCAATGGGGTTGCGAGACAAGTTGCAACAGAAAGTGCCCCGTGTAACACTACCCTAAGGGCGAATATACACGAGAGCTTTAAACTGTCCTTAAACGGTACCGTGCTGCGCAAGTAGTTGTGAATTCCTGAACGTCTGTCCCTATTTTCCTGATCAAAATGAGTAAAAATTGTCAATTATTTCAAGTACGGACGATTGGTATTTTCATATACACAATAATATGCTATTTCTCTTGTTATTTTCGCTCTTTTCAGCATGGGAAAACCAATACAAAGTATATGTGTTGGCTCTATAGTTTTGGTATTAAAGTTATCTGGAAAACGCAAAGGCGATTACGCCTGGAACACTTAGATAGAGGTGGGGCAATGGAAGCAGATTACCCCGGGCCCCAAGGCCTGAGAAGGGGCCAGAGTTATGAAACAGTTCTTTGGTGATTGCATCAACTTTGAAATTTCACATTGACCTCATGAGGGGCCAAATGTTTTCATTTGCCCCGCCATTCAAAACAACTCTTTGGGATTTGGTAGGGACTTCCTATACATTACTCTAAATCTTCAAACTACCCTTTTCGACTATGCCCCCCCGCCAGAATTTCAAATCATTGACAGTCTTCCACCTCATAAAGGCCCCAATCGGGCCCCAATCACGGAAGATGATGAATACCCTATTATCGACTGATACCCACATGTAGACCGCTCTGTTATTATTTTAAAGCAAGATCCCAGCTCTTTGCTCTCATTGGCAATATTCATTCAACATGACAAGTCATAATCAAGAGAATTTCTCTCTATTTGGGTAATGCTTTTCGATGCCTTTGGCCTGGTTCTATGAAGCTACACATTATTACGTAACGCGAGACAGGCAGAACAAAAGATTTCTTGTCACCTGTCAAAAGCACAATAGAATAAACCTATCTGATTTCGCCTGAAGTTTGAACATGTCAATCTGTTTAAAAGGGGAAAAGCGAGAACATGATGACATGGAATGTGTCAAAGATAATCTTATTTTCTAATGTTTTTGACATACACTAGGTGGAAATGGAAGTAAAAAAGGGCCGTGTATTTTGGGCCTAGTACATGATGACTGAGAGAGAGAGTAATCTGAGAGAGTGTATCAACAAAGCTGCACAGAAATTATCCCAAAAGTGAAAAGAAACGCAAAACAGAAATGGATGACTGACGAAATATTGAATCTGATGGAAAATAGGAGAGAGCTTAAAAGAAACAGTGAGGAATATGAAACAGTACATAGAATGATAAGAAGTAAATGTAAGGAGGCAAAAGAGCTTTGGCTAACTAAAAGTTGCAGAGAATTGAAGACTTTCATGGCAAAGATTTAAGATCAATGTACAAAAAGATTAATGAAATCACAGGTAGAAGGAAAGCATGCTCAAGCACAGGATGTATAAAGTCAAAAGAGGGATATATTATTATGGAAAAGGAAAAGATACTAGAAAGATGGGAAGAGTACATTAAAGATTTATATGGTGACAATGAAAGAAGTGAGCATTTCAGAATCAGAACTAACTCAGAAGGACCACAAATACTCAAAAGTGAAGTAGAATATGCAATGAAAAAGATTAAAAAGGGGAAAGCGTTAGGGCCTGACAGCATCAACATAGAACTGCTGGAAGCACTGGAAGAGTTCGGGGTAGATCAAATCACTAAAAGTCTTAATAACATATATGAGACTGGTCAAATACCAGAAGATCTTTCAAAATCTATATTTCTTGCACTCCCAAAAAAAGCAGGTGCAATTGAATGCGAGCTACACAGGACTATAAGTTTAATGAGCCATCTTACAAAGATCTTGCTTAGGATAATACTGAACAGAACAAGGAATAAGACAGGACCAGAGATTGCACAAGAGCAATGTGGATTTGTTGCTGGAAAAGGAACCACGAACGCAATATATATATTAAGAACAGTTATAGAAAGATCGATTGAAGTCCAACAAGACCTATACTTATATTTTATAGACTTTTCCAAGGCTTTTGACACCGTAAAACATGACAAGCTTATACAAATGCGTCAAGATATAAATATAGATGGTAAGGATTTACAATTAATCAAAAATATGTACTGGCAACAAACTGCAGCGATTAAGGTAAATAACAACATCAGTGGGTATCAAAAGATCGAAAAGGGAGTAAGGCAGGGGTGTGTACTCTCACCTGAATTGTTTTCACTTTATAGTGAGATCATATTAAGAACTATAAAAGATAGACCTGGAATAAGAATAGGGGGTGCAAACATTAATAACCTCAGGTATGCTGATGATATTGTGTTGATAGCAGGAAGAGAAGAAGAATTACAAGACTTAGTACATACGATCAACGAAGAGAGTGGAATTATGGGATTGAGTCTGAATATTAAGAAAGCAGAAACCATGGTGATATCAAAAAAGAAAGATTCACCAACTTGTGCGATAAGGATAGGCAACAAATTATTAAAACAAGTGCGTAATTTCAAGTACCTTGGCACACAGATATCAGCAGATGGCAAATGCAAGGCTGAAGTAACTGCGAGAATAATGCAAGCGAAAAAGGTTTTTGGGCAAATGAAACACCTTCTTATTAACCAAAGTATGTCAATGAAAGTTCGTCGAAGAGTACTTGACTGTTACATATTGCCAGTATTGATGTATGGCTGTGAAGCATGGACTATCAGCAAGGAAATAGAAAATAGATTAAAGGCGACTGAGATGTGGTTCCTTCGCAGAATGCTTAGAATCTCGTATGTGGACAAGATTAGAAATGAAGAAGTACTTGAAAGGGCAGGGACAACGAGGTCATTAGTTAAAGAAGCAAGGAAGAGACAAGCAGTGTTCTTTGGGCACGTGATGAGAAGAAAAGAATTGGAACATTTAGTGACGACAGGAAAAATTGTTGGAAAAAGAAGCAGGGGTAGACAGAGAGAGAAGATACTTGACAGTATGACGGTATGGTTGCAAAAAGACAAGCCAACACAAACGATTTCGTGCACTTGGAACCGTGAAAGATGGAGATCCATGGTAGCCACGCTATGAAGCATGGCACAGAATGATGATGATGACATGATGACTGATCGTACATCTTGTTGTACAAGGTCGTTGTCTGCTGATGCTAATTCCTGATGACAGGGATTAACGAGAAAACAATGTTGCCTTAAAATAAGGGCAGCTCGAGAGCAGTCCTTATTTTATTGGCCGGTCCTTTTCATCCTTACGTGTGAAAGGAATAAGGTGGGCTTCGCAAAATGGACCATATACACTAGGACCCAAAGCGCTAATTGCCTTAATCTTTACAAAAATGTCCTTATTTCGCTCGTCTAAATGGGCCCTATGGGCTCTAAGTCAAAAAAACTAAATGAAAAATGTTGTGCACAAGTGTTATTTGCTTGTTTACTTGACAGTCAGTCCAGTTTTATCACCCTATCACTTTAACCACGCCAGCCTGGATGTCATTCTAAAGCAACCCAATTAGAGGTTTGAAAGAGAACATGCCGATTTATTCGTATTCCATCCGAACTTTGCAAAACGTATGATGGAGTCGAGTAATTTTGATCCGTGGGGGTAATTTGGGTAGATTTTGATTTCCATTAGTTATCTCAAAACTGAGAGGTTTAGCAACTAAGGTACTGGCATGGGGTGTTTCAGAATATAAAATTTTAGGATTAAAACGCAGCTATCCCATCAGCCCTTGTTTCTAGATGCCAGAGAGAGGCGAAATACTGCTAAGGTATGTGCATTTTGTCCTTAAACATTAAGCTTTCTCAAAAAAATGAGATGATCACTCTTAAATTATGCTAAGCTACTTATTTTCCAAAGAAAGACTACCAATTATCAAAGAACAGTGCCAACAAGACCAGTAGATCATTTAATATTTTATCTTGATGAGGTATTTTTGGCTACTCACCTATGAGGTGTAATTGATTACAACTATGCCTTTTACATTAGGTGTGACTAAATTAAATCAGCTTTAACTCAAACAGTGTGAAGCAATATGACATGCCAGGAGTGGCAAGCAAAAGTACACGTTTTTGAGACAAAATTAACAAAATAATTTATCTAATCCTCTGCCATTTAAGGGTACGTCGAAAAGCAAGTGTATGATGGAACTTTATGACCTAGATATACTACAATAGACTATGAAAAAAATCTTCTAGTTACTGCTAGAGCAAACAAAAGTGCAAATATTAAAAGTACTGCTAAGTCGTATTGAGCCTAAAAATGCATGGGATTAGAAGGCAAAACTACCCTAGAGGTTTATAAAGACTACAAGAAGAAACCAAGATACTACAAGTAACGAACTGAAATTCTCATATAAATATCGCAAGGATTTAGTTGAAAGTGATGGAAGTTAATGATCATGAAGAGCAAGAGTTAACGGAAATACGTGAAGGAGAGAACAGAGTAGTTTGTAACAGTTGTGATTCATTGTGGGAATCATTTAAAAAGAAGAGGGCGTGGCTTATTTGTAACATGTGGTGATCATATATGCGCCAAACTCAAATGTTTACTGCTCAAAATATTCCACCTAACAGTCTGAAATGTGCGAATCTTTATAGATATGTTTAAATATGACTGTACGATCGTCTTTGATACAGCAATAAAATCCCCTGGGTTTATTTTCACATTACTTTTTAGTTTTAACGCATTTTAAAAATATCCAAGAATTTAAATATTTTAAGTCAATATTAGTTACTTAGCGTGGGTTTAGAAGATTATTGTCACTGTAAAAGTGAATCGCAAAATTTTGGTAATTTGAAATGCACCACTTTATTAGATGATGTCAGAAATTGTAAAAAATGATCCAATGGACACCCACACGACTTTATTAGTTGATTAAGTAAATTGCTTCAAAATATAAATGAAAATGCTTCATTGGCGATACCGTGTAGGACAGTGATTGTGTGTAGTAAAATTGTTTGCATACAATGAGACACAAGAGACCTATGGCACATGCAGAATTTGCAATAGTTCTTTGTTCATTGAGTCAGCCTTTGTTGAGCATCCTGGAAAAAGTCCTCGAAAACAGATATGATTTTCAGTCTGTGCAGGATTCCATATAGTGACGTGACGGAAATCGGACAACTTGTTTTACATTTGCTCCTAAAATATCAGGCAGAGCCAATTCAATGTAAACTCAGAAATGCAGTTTGGGTACTAGTTTATTTCCATACGGTTGGTTGAAAAATTTAGCTTACAATTCTAATTTTAGCAACAAAAATGTGGCGTGACGTGACGGAATCAGAGAAATTAGCTTTTTCCAATCAGTAAAACAATCTTCTAATTTCCTCTTAAGTTAAGATACTTTGAAAAACGAACATTTCATGCTGAATAGAAGAAGGGTGGACCTTTGCAAAATTGAAATAGGTGTTGACCCTGCATTTGTAAAATCTTGGATATGTTGCAAAAACTAAATGTGACGTGACGGAAGCAAATCGTGACGTGACGGAATTCTCTGATTTTGATTTCTGTTTGCTTGCCAAAATCATACCAAAGTTATGCTACTGTGATTTAATTTTTAACTTTGCAGGAAGAATCATACCTTAGTGCAATTCTGAGACATTGTGGTGAAGAATAACATATTAAATAGGGCAAACATGTTCCAAAGTACAAATTACAAGAAAAACACAAGGGTTCACACATTTTTACACACTATTAACGGTGTAGTGATCTCGATTGTCAATAAAAGCCAGAACTTTTCTTAAGTCAGCTTTCTCCCTTGAATCAAAGTCATTTCCATTAAGGGCCCGGCACTGATCACCAGGCGCGCACCTCCGCTCTTCAAAATATTGAATTTTGACCTCATCCATGCAGCTCATACCTTGTACAATGGCATAGTACCCTTTGAACAAGCCTTTTGTTACCATCACACAATCGCCGATGACAATAGGAAATTCAGGTTAGTCCTAGGCTATTAAAGCTTTCCATGGCTATATCCGACTTTCCCAATCTGTTAATAATTTTTTCGACAATAAACAACTTAAAAGGCCATTTGGGTAGTCATGTCTATCATACTCCCAAGTGCATTCTCTTTGTAACATTTTGTTATTGTATTGTATAACGGTGTAAGAAAAAAATAACTTTCTCAAGCTATAAATACCCTTTCCAAACTGTAAACAATTTAACAGGCTATAATAAATATCTGCAAGGCACTCAAGCTCTATTTTAAATTTCATTGTCAGCACTACCATGACATGAAGTTTTATTCCTTCACGTCACGCTATGTGATGTGACGGAATGAAACTTTGCAAGTATATTTTGTTAAATCAGTCTTAGCAAGATTTCAGTAAGTGCTATATTCTTGGTCCTAGCACAACTCTAAAAGATAATCTGAATTGGTTTTACTGGATATTTCTTGGTTGCCCTTGTCAGAAACTTTCTTGTTGAATCGTGACGTGACGGAAGGAAAATTATGGTTAATTTCACACCTTATTTTAGGCGTTTTTCTTGCTTTGGAACATTTTTCTTGCCATTCCCGAATTTTTCAAAGTGAAACATAGTTTTTAGCTTGACAAACTATTGTCTGAGTCAGATTTGTCGCTAAATTTTGCACTTTTTAAAGGACTTCCTTATTTTCATGAGCTTTCAAAGATTTACTGCCATTATGAATTTCCACTGCAACCAGATCTTCTCGATGACAATAAATTTTATACGACTGTTTCCAATAGCCCCATGATAGGTCTTTACAGCAGCATTAAAGGAATTGCCTAAATCTTATTTTGAAAAAGTGACCTCCAGGTTGACATTTACATGGAATGCTTGTGTGATGCTATTGGTGGTCTAAGCTATTTCATTAATACACGGCATATTTTGGTGCAGTGGACAGGATAAGTTAAGTATTGTAACTATGTCCCTTGATGAAAGACCTGGAGCATCGGGGTAAGTTTTTCACTCAAGAACATCAGTATATTGGTATTGCAGTGGAATTCGACGATCAAAATGATTAGAAAAGCTACAGTAAAAATCCGCAAATAAGAAAGGCACTTATAAGAAACTTTAGGCTGACTTTTTCAAAGAAATGTACCAAACTATAAGAAATTGGTCAGCCTGGGTTTTTTCCAGTCTCTCATAAATACTAATTTTAGAATAAAAACATGTGTGAGAAAAATAAATGTAGGAGGCAGTTTTCTAGGAACAAATAAGCTTGTAAGAAATTAAAATGCAATAGGATACAGTATTTATTATCGGTCATGGAGTTTTCACTTTTCCCAGTTGGTCCAGCTAATTTCGTCGTCTGATAAGAAACATATTTTTATAAGAAGCTCATCAGCCTGATCAGAAAAAATGAATTCCTTAAGCCCACCACACACGGTAGATTTTCGTCTTTGAAAGACAAAGATTTTTGTCTTTGATCCAAACTTTTTATTCCGCACACGAAAGATTTTTGTTTTAGAAAGACGAAGATTTTCGTCTTTAATAGAAATCCTGCAATCTGCGCTCGGCAGACTTCTTGCTTATTGACATTGCACTCAACGCCCAACGAAATACCCCCAAGATTGGTACCAGGCAATGAGATCATATGACACCTATGTGCCAATTCGTTGCTCAGCAGTGGTAACTCACTCTTTGAGATGTTTCTGTGGTGCGGAATCCGCACACGACAGAGTTTAGTCTTTCATCTTTGAACGACAGTCCTTGAGAATAAACATGATGAATCTCGAAGACGGTCTTTGAAAGATAAAAATCTTCATCTTTGGATACCGCACTCGGCAGATTTTTGTTTTTGAAAGACCAAAAACAAAAATCTTCGTCTTTGAAAGACAAAAATCTGCCGTGTACAGTGGGCTTTATTTGCGTGTTTTTACTGTATGCTACTGTGAAACTGTTTTGGAGAGTAAACAAAGTCGCCGAAGAGGAGAAAACCGACCAGTTTTTACTCTTTGCTGTACGCAATTCTTTTACGAAATTGAAGATGCTATCCACACCAGAGGAACCTGAATATAAGTCATTGCAAGAACTCACCACGCTTTTTGACAGGTATTTAAGCTAAACTTTCCGTTTTAAGTTTTATTATAGAAGGGAAATACTAAACGACTCGATAGCTGTATATGAAAAAGAACTGAGAAGAAAAGTGAGAAAATGTGAACTTAAGGTCCCTGCAGATGAAGAGCTAGCACCATTGCTACAATAACTGAGAGATCAATTTGTATTCAGTTTGAATAGCGTCATGTATTGTGAAAGTAATACTTCATTTTAAATGTCCTTAGGGAATTGATATTGCATAAGTCAACGTGATTTGAATACATAACGTATTTGTTTACGCTGGAGCTAGGCCTGTTTACTGTGTGTGATCTATTCAAATAGTGAAGAGTGGCAACGTCGATTATTGCAGGATCCTGTTATTTTGACTTTTACGCAACAGTAGAATTTATGAAGGCTGCGGAAGGTGTACGGAAGAATGCACAACGGTTCAATACATTTTCTGTTAGGAAATCTAATGAAGTCCACAGGGTAATGCCAAAGAGTAAGGAGATCTCAAAATGCAGATGTAAAGGGGAGGCAAGACTTTTTTGATGTTTTCATTCCAAAAGAAAAGCAACTGAAAGCTGTCTTGGGTGAATTTTATTAAATGGTTTTTTGCCTGAGTTGGCATTATGTAAAAGCATGAAGGCCAATATTGACATGAAAAGGGAGGTAGTTACCAGATTTCGTAAAGCACATGCATTGCCTTTTGCTACGAAGAAGAAGATCGTTTGCAGCAAAGAGGAATCCTTAAACCAGTGCAGTACTCAGACAGGGCAGCTCTACTTGTTCATGTTCTTAGGAGCGACGGATCAGTACGACTGTGAGGCGACTTTTAAGTAACTATTAATCCTAAGATAGAATAATTGCTCAGTATTCTCTACCTCAACCAAACGAATTATTTATGAATTCGAATGGCGGGGTAATATTTAGCAAACTTGATTTTTCTGAGACTTATTTGCAAATCGAGGGTAATATAGAATCTCAGAAGTTATTAATACACACAGTACTCTTCCAGTGTACCAGATTACCATTTGGAATTAGTTCAACTCCTGCCATTTTCCAGCAAGTTATGAATCAGATTTTTCAAGGTTTGATGGGTGTACTGTGCCATATAGACGGCATAATCATTATAGGGGAAAAGGAGGAGGATCACATGAAAAATTGACATGCTGTTCTTGAAAGAATTAAGGATTATGGCTTGAAATTGTGTAGAGAGAAATGTTGTCTTTATCAAGAATCAGTTCAATATTTTAGTCATATTATTTCACATGAAGGAATATACTCATCTCCAAAGAAGGTTGAAGCTGTACAGACAATTTCCGAGCCTAAGAATGATACCAGGCTGAAGAGTTTCTTAGGAGTGGTTATTTATTTCGCCAAAGTTTTGCCCTAGTTATCTGAGAGTACCGTGCCTTTGAATGAACTGTTGAAAAAGGAAACTCCAAGGAACTGAACTTCTGTTAATTCCCCAGCTTTTAATGAATGATTTAGGGCGATCTTATATCTATGTCAGTTTTGATGGATATCAATCTTCACCTGCCCATCGGAGTAGCATATGACGCAAATGGGTATGGAGTTGGTGCAGCAGTGCCGTTTCATATCTTACCGAATGGGGAGGAACGGCCGATTGCCTATGCATCAAAGTCTTTAGCTAGTGCAGATGGGAATTAATCACAAATATAGAGAGAGGTTAGAGCATACAGAAATTTCACTAGTATTTGTGGGGACATACTTTCAAGTTAGTTACTCAATACAAGCCATTTGCAACTCTTTTTGGATCAAAGAAGGGCATCCCAACAATAATCGGAAGTCGTTTACAGACAAGGTCAAACATATTGTCTGCGTATACATATGGAATAGTGTAGAAGCCAAATGTTAAGCATGGAAATGCTGATGGTCTATCTCGATTGCCATATAGGTTTGATCCACTGTTTGAATCTGGACATGCATTGACTAATCTTGTTGAATATGAAGTGTTTGGACTCTATCAGTTCCTGTTGAAGTAGTTAAGGACACTTCAAAGAAGGTTGTTGTATTTTCTAGAGTTATTGATGATATCTGTAACGGAAGGAAACTGCGTAGACATTTGAGTCGTGAAGCTGGCAAAATAATTGCATTTAGCTGACGTGAGGCTGAACGAGTTGAGGAGAAGATTGTCGGGAGAACTACATGCAGTCCTTTCAGGCATTGTTCTCATGAAGTCGTTAGCAAGGGAGCAGTTTTGGTGGTCGGGAAGCGTTAGGGAAATTGAAAATATTTCTCTTAAGAGTTTTGAATGCCAGATAAATGGCAATAATTTGCAAAAGATACCTGTACATCCTTGGCAGTTACCTTAGAAACCCTACGAAAGATTGCAAATTGATCTGGCAGGTTCTTACTTTAGTATTATGTGGCTTGCTCAAGAAGATGGCCTGAAGACGTTAAATGAAAACTGCAGCATCAGCAACTGTAGCTACAAACCGCATGAAAATGTTTACTGTTCAAGATTGCCCGAACAACTGGTATTTGATAACAGATCACTATTTATTTCAGTTGACATTGGTGTACCTCAAATCTCGTGCCTTGGCCCTCTCTTATTTCTTGTCTACATCAATGATTTCTCTAAAGTTATAGAAAACTGTACTATTGCCATGTATGATACTGGTATCTATCTGTAGTGATCCCATTTTCTACTTCCTCAATCACTATTTTCACAACCTCCGCATTTTCTTCCTCGCTACTCTTCTAGCTTACATCCTCTTATCACATGCTGTCCTACTTTCAGAACTTTTCCTGTTCTCACCTTATACATCCTACGTGTCTTTTTTGTAAGAGGACCTTAAATACATATATAAATATCGGTGTAAAATTTGAATACTCAGTTGATTATATCGTGATGATAAAAAGATACAAGTGAGCATCTTTACTTCGACACGCCTACAGCAAAAAAAGCCAAGATTGGTAAGAGAGATAAATAACATTCTCTTAAACATTTTTATACACTATTGTATAGTACTAAGTATCTTCGTGGTTCTACTTTAGCTCAGTAGAATGAGGCCATTAACAGAGATCTTGCGAGCCTCGATATTTGGCTTGAAAGAAACGAACCGTCGTTAAATGTAGTTACTACTGTTTCCATGAATATATTACCTCATCAAAAACACCAAAAGATATTGGGTGAACTACATTTGAAAATACGTGACAAAAATATCCACAATATAAAAGAAGCAAAATATCTTGCTCTTCAGATCTACTGGCATCTCAATTGGAAAAAGAACATGGATATAGTCTGTAGGAAGGTCTCCCGTGCCATAGGAGTATTGAAGCATGCAGAGCAGTCTCTACCGCATTGTAGCTTGAAGAACTTGTATAAAAGCATAATAGAACCCCATTTTCTACACTGCTCCTCTGTCTGGGAGCGTTATAGCACAACTGATATGAGTAGAATCCAAAAACTATAGAATAGAGCTGTTGATACCCCAGCAGCTACAGAATAATAACTTATAGTGCCTTTGATATCCCAGCTAAACCATTGTTGACAACCCTAGATTTGATATCTAGGGTTGTCAACAACACTATTGTAGGGCTCTAAGGAATACTGGAAATGAGTTAAAATTGTCATTGAATAAGCTAATAGTGAGCAAAATGGGTATTCTTTCAGAGAAGCAAAATCATGGAATGGTCTCTTAGATATTGCTAACCGTGCAAAATCCCTACCATCTTTCAAATCTTACTTGTAATTAGTAACTTTACTAGTTGATAATTAACCGGTTATATGGGCTTTAAGATACAGACTTTCTGAAATATGTACTTCTCTTTTTTCTTTGTAAGACTTTATCTTAACTTCTTTGTAACTAGATGGCTCTTTGGAAATCAGCAAGGCTGAATGGACCACTGTCTTTAAATATACTTGTGGCTCAACAGTATTGCACAGGCTGTCTAAATTCATCATGAAAGAGTAGCTGTTGGCATAAATTTATATTCAACTTATAATTCGTCCTATCTGACTTTAATCTATTTCATGTTTATGAAATAGCAACATTCCAATGCAGAAATCAAGTCACTTTGAAACAGTTGCGCATAAACAGTCCAGCGCTCTTTTAGTGCTGTGATTTATAGGCTTTTAGTGATTCTTGATTATCACTTTGTAGAATGGCTAGACATCTGATAAAAGACTTTTTATGTATAATTAAAAGGCTCGATCTCACTCGATGTAGTCTTGGCTTTACTATTGCTTGTAGAATTGAAACAAGGAAATTTCATAGATGTTCTTTTATGTGTTATCCTCGCTAGTGTGAATTTCAACTGACTATTTAACAATTTGAATTGGTATATACATTTACTCCCCGGAATTACGTATAAGATGGAATAAAAACAATCGGTGTGGGAAAGGAAAGGCTAGACAATGTGTTGAGGGAAAGTTAGTATAAAAATAGGCCTAACAAAAGGGCAAGGTGTTATGACGCAATAGAATGTTAGTGTGATGTTAGTTTAGTGTTAGCGTAGAGGAAGTGATGGCAATGAGTTGTAGAAAAACACGCAATGAATGAATAAATGGAGTGGAAGATAAAGTAACTAAAAATGTAATTGCTACAAGGCTCCCCCCTAGAATGCACGTGGAATGTGACATTCGACAAATATAAAAATACAAGATACAACGAGGAAATGAAGCAAAGAAAATATAATGTTCAAAGTCTATATTGTGAAAGTCAAGCAGTCCCATATCTGTCCGGAAAATGTACTCGTCTTCCTGAGCGAGTGGTACGTGACAAAATCTTGGATTGAGGAGCGTCCGAAGTTGGTGAATCTTTAAGGGTGTCAGGAGTGGTAGTGACTGGAGCAGAATCAAGATATGCAGGTTTCAAGCGATCAAGGGTGACAGAAATTTGCTTGCCCTGAATGTCAAGAAGAAAGTGTTTCTCATGTCGACTGATAATTTGGTAAGATCCATTGTAAGGTGGATCGAGAGGTTTGCGGATGGCATCAGGGTGAACAAAAACATGAGTGCGTGTAGAAAGATTGGGTGGTACATGTGATGGTGGAGATTGCTGGCGTGGTGGAACTGGCCAAAGCTGGTGCATATAGGATGATAAACGATCTGCATAGAGTGTATGGTTGAGTGGCAGGGTGGCTGGAGAGGGAATAAAGAACTGTCCTGGTAAACGAAGGTAGTGCCATAAACAAGCTGGGCAGGAGTGCCTTGGAGATCTTGCTTGAATGTTGTGCGAAGACGGAGAAGGATGAGAGGAAGAAGTTCTGTCCACTTGGAGGAGTCGGAGGAGGCCCTCAGACAGGCTTTCAATTGACGGTGGAAACGCTCAACCATTCCATTGGCACATGGGTAGTATGCAGTTGTGCATATCCGTTTGGTTCCGAGAAGGTTTGTAAGAGCTGTGAAAAGGGATGATTCAAATTGTGTACCACGGTCAGTTGTAACAGTGGATGGGACACCAAAGGTAGATATCCAATGAGTAACAAAAGTGCGAGCGACAGTTTCAGCAGTAATATCAGGAATGGGAATGGCATCTGGCCATCTTGTATAACGGTCAACACAGGTGGGGAGATAGCAGTAACCTTGTGATGGTGGAAGAGGACTGACGATATCAAGATGAATATGGTCAAAGCGGGCATCCTGAGTTGTGAAAGTACCAAGGGGAGTAACAATGTGACGTTGTACTTTAACACGTTGACAAGTAAGGCTGGATTTGGTCCATAGGTGGATATCCTTATTGATGCCAGGCCAGACAAAGCGTTCCATGATGAGGCGTTGTGTGGCAAGAATTCCAGGATGTGAAGGGTTATGGAATTGATCGAAAACAAGATGGTGGAAAGGTGCAGGGATGTATGGGCATGGCGATGCAGTGGTCATATCGCAGAGAATGGTGCTGGTGGAAAATGGTAATGGCAGAGCTTGGAGGCGCAAGGATGTTGAACAGAGCTGAGAGAGATCTGGACCATTCTGTTGGGCTTGTGCGATGAGTGTATAATCGAGAGGAGGTGTGGGAGCAGTAAATGCATTGATATCCATGCGTGAAAGGGCATCAGCGACTGGGTTGTCTTTTCCTTGAACATGTCGAATGTCAGAAGTAAACTGGGAGATGAAATCAAGGTGGCATGTTTCCCATGGAGAATAATGTGTTGACGAAGAAGAGAGGGCATGTGTCAGCGGCTTGTGATCGGTGGGGACATAAAATTCAAGTCCTTCCAAGAAATGGCGAAAATGGCGGATGGAGAGGTAAATAGAGAGTAACTCAGGACTGAAAGTACTATATTTGGTTTTAGCAGGCTGCAAATGCTTGGAGAAAAAGGAAATAGGATGCCAGGTGTGAATGGCTTGAATGGCTTGCACTTTTTGTGGAAGAGGAGAGATACCATGAGCTGAAATCTGGTGGCCTAAAAACTCAAGAGATGCAGCACCAAAAATGCACTTCGAAGGATTGATGTTAATACCGTATTCCGAAAGACAATTGAAAAGGATATCCAGGTGTGCCAGGTGCTCAGCTTCTGAAGAACTGGCAATCAGGACATCGTCGATGTATGCATACACAAAATCAAGGCCAGGGAGAACTTCATCAATGAAATGTTGAAAAGTTTGAGCAGCATTACGAAAAGGCATGCGCAGAAACTTGAACAAGCCAAAAGGTGTGCAGATGGCGGTCTTAGGAACATCATCTGGGTGGACAGGAATCTGATGATATGCACGGACAAGATCAATCTTGGAGAAAATGGATTTGCCATGGAGTGAAGAGGAAAAGTCATGAATATGTGGTATTGGATAATGGTCTGATAGAGTGACTTTGTTCAAAGCACAATAATCACCGCAAGGACGCCAATCATCAGGAGTAGGTTTGGGGACCATATGGAGTGGAGAGGACCAAGAACTGTCAGAAGCACGAATGATGCCAAGCTGGAGCATGTGATCAAATTCTGATTTAACAATCTGGAGACGATCAGGAGCAAGGCGGCGAGGACAGCAGAAGACAGAAGGTCCTGTAGTGCATATGTGATGGATGACGGAATGTTTAAAAGACGATTCATTGCAGCATGGACCAGAAATGTTCGGAAATTTGCGCAATAAATCTGTGTAAGGAGTAGAAGCAGGGAAATGAAAAACAGGACGTGGTGAAACTGTAGTAGACTGAATACCATTAAGACTGAGGCCGGTAGTAGTGTCAATGAGCTTGCGGTGGCGAACATCAACTCTAAGTCCGAAATGGGAGAGAAAATCTGCTCCCAGAATAGGGAGGGGAAGGTCAGCAATTATGAATATCCATCTAAAACTATGGCGAAGTCCGATATCCAAGGTCATGGATTTTTCACCAAAAGTAGAGATGACAGATTTGTTGACAGCATGGAGAGTCATGGAGGGAGGTTTATGTTTTTCAGTAGCAGAAGGGGGGAGAACATTGACATCAGCGCCGGTATCAACGAGGAAACGAGTACCAGTAGTACGGTCGGTGATGTAAAATAGGCGACTGGGGGTGGGAGAGCCAGCTGGGCTGGTCGCTGCTAGTGGCTGGCGGTGAAGTTTTCCGACTGTTGTGGTTTTGCAGTGTGAGAGATTGGAGTATGGGTGTCAGAGAGAAAAGGGCAAGGTGGGTTGCATGTGTGGGTGGCAGTGCCAAAACGCTCATGATACCGACAGTATGGAGACAGACGAGTGTGGCTAGGTGAACGGAAAAACAAAGGCCTAGAAAAGCGAGAACGAGAGCGACTACGTCCACGAAAACGAGGCTGATCACGTGAATCAAGTTGAGGAGAGAGGGCTTGAAGCTGGGCAGTTAACTGATTAATCTGGCCTTGCAAAGCAGCGATTTGTTGGTTATGGTCATGCATGGTTGGTGGGGGGGGGGTACGTTGAGTAAGAGCAGCAACCAACAGATGAGGCGAGGCAACTTCAAGGATTTTGTCAGCGAGCAAAGAAAGGTCTTCAAGGGAGACAGTCTGAGGGGTCGAAGCAAGAATAAGCTGAATGTTCTGAGGTAAACGTTGCAAAAATAATTGCCTTAAAATACCATCCTCGAGGACATTGTCATCAAGGAGCTGACACATTTTGCGAAGGAGCTGAGAGGGCTGGCGGTCGCCGAGTTCTTCGGCGATGAGCAATTGATGTAGGCTGTTTTGTTCAGAAGCGGAAGTACGGCGGATGAGTGTAGCTTTCAAAATATCGTAGGGAGTTTCAGTTGGGGGAGAAATCAAAAGGTCTCGAATTTCTTGGACAATTTCGGGCTGTAACGAAGCAATGACATACGAAAATTGCATGGATTGAGAGGTAATACCACGAGTGAGAAACTGTGCTTCAACTTGGGCAAACCAGACTAGAGGATCGTTAGGCTAAAAAGGTGGAAATTTCAGAGAGACGGCATGGACAGCGTGAGGTTGTGGGAGGACGACAGGAACAGCAGAGGATGAACTAGCGGTAGTCGGTGGATCAAGCATGATGATGTGGAAATGGCAATTAAAACGGTTGTGTAAAGGCCGAAATACACGGTCCTTTTTTACCTGTATTTCCACCTAGTGTATGTCAAAAACATTAGAAAATAAGATTATCTTTGACACATTCCATGTCATCATGTCCTCACTTTCCCTTGTCAAAAAGATGGACATGTTCAAACTTCAGGCGAAATCAGATAGGTTTATTCTATTGTGCTTTTGACAGGTGACAAGAAATCTTTTGTTCTGCCTGTCTCGCGTTACGTAATAATGTGTAGCTTCATAGAACCAGGCCAAAGGCATCGAAAAGCATTACCCAAATAGAGAGAAATTCTCTTGATTATGACTTGTCATGTTGAATGAATATTGCCAATGAGAGCAAAGAGCTGGGAACTTGCTTTAAAATAATAACAGAGCGGTCTACATGCGGGTATCAGTCGATAAAAGGGTATTCGTCATCTCTGTAATTGGGGCCTGTATGAGGAGGAAGACTGTTAATGATTTAAAGTTCTACCGGGGGACTTATTCGACAGGGGTAGTTTGAAGATTTAAAGTAATGTACAGGAAGCCTCTACCAAACCCAAAAGAGTTGTTTTGAATGACGGGCAAATGAAAACATTTGGCCCCTCATGAGGTCAATGTGAAATGTCAAAGTTGATGCAATCACCAAAGAACTGTTTCATAACTCTGGCCCCTTCTCAGGCCTTGGGGCCCGGGGTAATCTGCATCCATTGCCCCACTTCTATCTAGGTGTTCTAGGCGTAAGCGGATTTGCGTTGTCCAGTTAACTTTTAATACCAAAACTATAGAGCTAACACATATACTTTGTATTGGTTTTCCCATGCTGAAAAGAACGAAAATAACAAGAGAAATAGCATATTATTGTGTATATGAATGCACCAATCTTCCGTACTTCTCTATCTATTTAGGGAGCAACGGAGGAACAAGAGGATCTTGTAAACACCCATCATTCATCAAATTGACCTAATGCTATTTGGCTAATAGGTGACAACTTGTGAATTCGTGTAAAAAAATGACCGTGTATTTCGGCCTTAAGACGGCAAGTACGAATACAAACAGTAATAGACAATCAAAACAATCAGCGAATAAACAATGAAACTGGCGTAGTAGTTCGTAGGCTCAGTCACCACTTTAGTGATTCTTGATTATCACTTTGTAGAATGGCTAGACATCTGATAAAAGACTTTTTATGTATAATTAAAAGGCTCGATCTCACTCGATGTAGTCTTGGCTTTACTATTGCTTGTAGAATTGAAACAAGGAAATTTCATAGATGTTCTTTTATGTGTTATCCTCGCTAGTGTGAATTTCAACTGACTATTTAACAATTTGAATTGGTATATACATTTACTCCCCGGAATTATGTATAAGATGGAATAAAAACAATCGGTGTGGGAAAGGAAAGGCTAGACAATGTGTTGAGGGAAATTTAGTATAAAAATAGGCCTAGCAAAAGGGCAAGGTGTTATGACGCAATAGAATGTTAGTGTGATGTTAGTTTAGTGTTAGCGTAGAGGAAGTGATGGCAATGAGTTGTAGAAAAACACGCAATGAATGAATGAATGGAGTGGAAGATAAAGTAACTAAAAATGTATATGCTACAGGCTTTTTGTAGGAGTCCCATATGTGCTTGAGGCTTCTTCGGAACAACTGTGAATTCACCAGTTAAGTTTAAAGGAATGTGAGATGGTCCTTCCTATAAGCTGCAGATGTTCGTTCAGTTACATCCTTCGTTTATCCACTGTTGGTGCGTATCATTATTTAGCGTGCAGAGAACACGAGGGCAGAGAGAGGAGAAGGTGATGTTGAGTGTACTCAGACTCTACTCTGACTGACTATACAGTACGAATTACATGATTATATACATAAACAGATAGTAACCTAAAATAAACACGATTTACGTAAAGTTAGTGTTAGACTGTTGTTAGAGGATTGCTGAATAAATTTATGCGGGGATGATTGCGTGGAGAACAACAGAAAAGGAATGACCAGATGTGTCATAACAGAAGTGACGTACGGTGATATCCAAGGTGTGCGTTTTAAGAATGTGAATGAATGAAAGAAAGAAACTCGGCATTGACTGAGAAATGGCCTAAGTTAAAATGTTTACGTTCGTCGTTTCTAAAAAGGCGAACACCCCAAGAACAGGCTGAACACCCCAAGAACACTCCATGAACACGCCATAACACCCCAAATTGGAGGCTGAACACCTCAAAAATCTCAACAACATCGGTTAATTACTCCAAAATGACTTTGATCAATTATTCACAAATAAGGTTGGTGTGGGGAGGGCCATTTAAGTATTATGTTGTTGGTGTTATGACATCCATGCATCTTTTTGCGCCCCAAGAGTACGAACGGGGGTCAATACATGTAGAGTGAGTGGAAGTCCATAGGTACCTAGTAGGAAAGTTTCTTACTTTTCGGCTCCAGCACTGAAAAGTTCTAAGCTTTTTCATGGTACTAGTCGCATGGAGAATGAAAAGTTCCTTGTACACTTGACATAATGATAAGTCTTAGTAAAGAACATAAGCTTAACTGTTGGAGAACAATAGTGGGAGGATGAGAGTGCCAATATGATTATAAAAAATATGCGACTATCTACTAAGAATAAATTACTAATCGCACACCTGAATATCAATTCTATTAGAAATAAAATAGAAGCATTGAAATGTGTGGTTTCTGGAAATATAGATATCCTAATTATAGCAGAGACAAAAGTAGATGACACTTTCCCAACAAGCCAATTTTGTATTGATGGTTATATGCCACCCCTAAGAGCAGATAGGAATCAGCATGGGGGAGGTCTTCTAATATATATTAGAGATGGTGTTCCTGCTAGAGAAGTTGCAATAAGAACACTGACTTCCAAAGAAATGGAAATTAAGGTTGTTGAAATAAATCTTCACAAAACAAAATGGCTTCTTATTGGCATCTATCGTCCTCCATCACAATCAGAAAAATTCTTCTTTGAAGAACTAAGTAAAAATTTGGAACTTTATTTAGCTAATTACGAAAATTTTCTAATAGTTGGAGATTTTAACTTAGATGAGAAAAGCTCTAATTTGAAGGACTTTATGAATAGCTTTAATTTAGAAAATATCGTTAAGGAACCTACATGCTTTAAATCTGACAGCCCGACATGCATTGATCTGATACTTACAAGTGATACAAGCAGGCTCACAAATACTGCGACCATTGAAACTGGGCTGTCGGATTTTCACGTTATGATAGCTACCGCTCTGAAAGGAGGTTTTCACAAAAGAGGCCCAAAAGTTGTAACTTACAGGGATTATAATAAATTCAGAAACTCAGCTTTCACAGCAGAACTTATGGGAGAACTTGCATTTAGCAAGGAAAATAATACAGATTTCACTGATTTCAACAAAATAACGAAAAGAGTTCTAGATAGACACGCTCCATGTAAGAAAAAGTATGTTCGAGCAAATGATGGCCCCTTTATGACCAAAGAGCTTAGAAAAGCAATCATGAAGCGGTCAAGATTGAAAAACAAGTTCAACAAATGCAAGACAAATGAAAACTGGATTGCTTTCAAAAAGCAAAGAAACTTTTGTGTAAAATTACTCCGTCAAAGCAAGAAATCGTACTATAGTAAGCTGGATCCGAAAGTAGTCAGTGATAATAAACAATTTTGGAAAACTGTAAAGCCACTTTTTTCGAACAAAATTCACGGAACTCCTTGCATTACTCTTCTTGAGGATAATGTCGTTGTATCCGATGATACTAACGTTGCGGAAATTTTTAATGAGTATTTTGTTGATATTGCTAAAGGATTAGGTATAGCTAAAAAACAGGATCCTACAAACATGGATGGCTCTTCAGAAGATACTCTGCAAACGACTATTGAACGCTTTCGCTGTCACTCTAGCGTTGCAAAGATTGGAGCTACTGTGTGCTGTCTCCAACTTTTTTCATTTCGTCAAATTACTATCCAAGAAATGTTTGATCAGTTAATAAAACTCGACCCTAAAAAAGCGACACCTCAAGAAGCTATTCCACCCAAAATCCTACGAGAAAATGCCGATTTATTTTCCTTACCGCTGACACAATTTTTCAACAAGCTTGTAGTAGAAAGCGCTTTTCCAAATGACCTGAAACTTGCGGATATCTCCTCACTTTACAAGAAAGATGATAATATGAAAAAGCAAAATTATAGACCAATAAGCTTACTTCCAGCCATCTCCAAGGTTTTTGAACGTATTATTTACAATCAATTGATCGATTACATTAGCGCATTTCTATCTCCACTTTTGGGTGGCTTTAGAAAAGGATGTAGCACCGAGCACGTCTTATTAAAATTCCTACAGACATGCAAAGCAAGTCTTGATAATAAGGAACTAGCTGGAGCAATACTAATGGACCTTTCTAAAGCATTTGATTGCATTGACCACAATCTTTTGATAGCGAAATTAGCTGCCTATGGTCTTGGTCACGATGCTCTTAAGCTCATTAAAAACTATTTAACAAAGAGAAAGCAAAGAGTTAAAATTAATGGTTCATATAGTACATATAGAGATATCACAATAGGGGTACCGCAAGGGTCAGTTCTAGGGCCACTTTTGTTTAATATCTTTATTAACGACATTTTCTTATTTGTGCAAAATACTAGCGTTTGTAATTATGCCGATGACACCACTATCTACGCATGCAACTCAAACCTCGATACTATAATTAATAGATTGGAAACGGACAGTTCAATACTTGCGAAATGGTTCTCAGAGAATTACATGAAGCTGAACGAAGAGAAATGCCACTTTATGATATTTGGCAACAAAAATAAAGATTCAGTTGTTGCCATTGGTAAATCCACCATCAAAGAAAGTGAATATGAAAAGCTTCTGGGCGTCACTTTTGACAAAAAGCTAAGCTTCACAAAACATGTCCAAGATTTATGCAAAAAGGCACACCAAAAATTGCATGCGCTTGCCCGACTATCTAATTATATAGATCCTATTAAATTAAAACTACTAATGGATGCTTTCATTACATCACAGTTCAACTACTGTCCACTTGTTTGGATGTTCCACGACAGAAGGGCTAATGCCAAGATAAATAAGGTCACCGAGAGAGCTTTGCGAATTGCATGCAATGATAGTGGAAATAATTCTATGAATAATTATTGTAATTATAATAAATCTCTGACTGTTCATCAACGCAATCTGCAGTTGCTTATGATAGAAATATTCAAGACAAAGAGTAACCTTAATCCAACTTTTATGAAGGATATCTTTGTAGTAAAAAATAGCTATTATAGCTTGCGAAATCCAAATCATTTTCAACTGCCGAATGTAAGAACAACAATATATGGCATAGAAAATATTCAATTTAGAGGCTGCTCCTTATGGTCCTCACTACCCAATAGTATGAAAAACAGTGAATCTCTGCAAGAATTTAAAAGAAGAATAAAACATTGGGATGAAATAAGTTGCAACTGCAGATTGTGTAAAGTTTTTATAAAGGATATAGGGTTTTTAAATTAGTTTGTATTTAACAATTACCGGTAATTAGATTATTCTTAGTTTTGTTTTTCTTTAATTTTAGTATTAGTTGGCCTTAATTAGCTTCTTTTAGCTATATATATATAGCAAAGCCAACTGTAAATAAATTGATGATGATGATGATGATGATGATGATGGGGGAAGGGGGCCGACAGGAGCAAAAGGGTACCGACAACCATAATGTTAAGCCTGAAATACGCTGTCCAATTTATTGGATTCGATTAGATGGATCATCCACTTTGTTGGATGAAAACGCCTGTTTACACTCATCCAATAAATTGGAACGATTTCTTTACAACTTCCTCATTTCATCATGTATTCTGAGGACGAGTGTTTCGCTACAGCAATCATCAGGCACCGCGGGATAGGGGGCTGGGGGGCTATTGCCCCCCACTTTTTTCGAGAATAAATAATAATATTTTAAAGAGGTCAAAAGAATTCGTCAGTGATTGATTACTTTAGTTTTTCGGGTACTCAAAGGCGATATCTGAATTGAGCACTAGTATTGTGCTGCAGGGGTTACCTTTTGTTAAATCGTGACGTCAATAATAGAGTAATATAGCCACTTCGCTAAATTTTAGCCCCCCCCCCCACTTTCAGATTGCTCCGCGGTCCCTGATCATGGTTGCCATCACTAGCAAAAAGCGAAAAAGAAAGCGCCAGAAAAGGCAAAGATCAGTTTGGGAGCTAAGGCTAACCCGACATAATGAGCTCAGTGTAGGTAACACTCTTTAGCGGAATTTCGGCAAAGAGAATGACGAGGAATTCAAACAGTTTTTAAGAATGTCACTCTAAAATTTCTAGGAGCCCTTAAGCCTCGTTGAATTAGAGATTCAAAAACACGACACTTTACTTCGCGATGCAACTCCCGCGCGAATGAAGCTGGCTGCATCCATTCACTTTCTAGCTACTGCCAACAGTTATGCAGACCTGCAATATTCATTGCGCGTTCACTTCGCAAGCGTGTGCATGAAAGATGAAGACGTGAAAATATTTGGGACATGTCCTCTTAGCGCCAAGAAGAACAATAGGGATTAGGAGGAATAATGGAAAAAAAAGTTGGATGAAAGTTGAACACGTCCAACTTTTTTAATCGACGTTCCAATTTGTTGGAAGAGCCAAATATCACCAAATTTTTGCGTCTACACCGTCCAATTTTTCGCAATCCAATAAATTGGATCCAATAAATTGGACAGTGTATTTCAGGCTTTAGAGTACTAGTTCTGTCTTTTGTTTCTTGATTACGTAATGCTGTGTGGTATCATTAGTTTCTGTTGATCCGGTTTTGTTTGTGGTCACCCGCATTTCATGCTGTAGCATCGCCACAGATTCTGTCATCATCTCTTTGTTGAAGTACGTAATGTGTCAGTGGTCAGTGTAATATGGGCTTGTTGTTAATGTGATATCAGTAATACCTGTTCTAGTTTGTAAATCAGTTGAGCTCAAGTAGCCGAGGATTGAAGTGGTGTAAGTGAATTTCTAGTTGCCGTTCCCCGTGAAGTTTAGTTGACGTGAGAAGTTGTCGTACTTGCGTTGCCGTTATTGTTATTATTGCCGTTTTCCGCCTACCTTAAACGAACCTAGATGCCGTCGAACTTTGATAAATCTTGCTGAACTCGAACTATTGTTTGTACTGTTTGCTATCTTGGGATTTCTTTTCTTCATTGGTTTTAGTAATTGGCTTTTGCTTTACTGCTCTGTTTATTTGGTTATACCTATAAAACTTAATAGTTTTAACAATAGGCCAGCAAACCTATCCCAAACATGGAGGGCACCGATGCACTTTTTGGGAATTTCAGGGGCTATGCGTCTCACAATCATATAAATGATTGTCTTTCCAATGAAATAGTACTTCTTTGTAGTTTATATGATCTCCTTTGTATCAAATTAATGTTTGGAAGACAAATCATTGCGTTGACCCCCGTTCGTACTTTTGGCGCGCAAAAAGATGCATGGATGTCACAACACCAACAACATAATACGTAAATGGCCCTCCCCGCTCCAAAATTATTTGTGAATAATAGACCCTTTTCACAATGACGTAGAAAGGGCTCGACCTCTGACGAAAACGAGGCAGGTGATGTTCCAGATTCATCGCTGACAATGCTCAGTACGGGGAAAAGAGCTACTCATTCATTTTTGCGATTGTTCTGCTTAAGATACGGTCAAAAACGGACAATAAGATGGATTCCATGTAAAATCAGGCTCCGGAGAATAAATGTAGATAACTCGGATGGCAATGTAACGTATATTGGTGCTATAACACACTTTACAAAACCGATGCTTCGCCATCTGGCCTAAATTTGTTTAGGTATTCACAGGCGAATCGAGCGAAGATTCGTTGGCGCAATTTTAGTAAAACAGTAGATGGAATGGGTGATTTCATTCTAAAAATACTGTGCCTACCTTCGAGGGAAACATGTTACGGATGGGAATATCATAAAGGGTCGAACATGCGGCGACTCACTCGAGGACCTTTGCCACCCTCGCATCTGCACACTCTTGAGGCTAATAAGATCAGGCCGTCTCACAAGCGAACAAAACGCGTCTTTCCTAGCTACATTTGCTTCGACATCGGCTTTAGTTTTGAAAATCAGGAAAATTATCTTTTCCTTCAGATTCCATCAGTGCATCACAAATAATTTTGTGCACTTTATTAATCGCTCTCACACAAGCAAAAGAGCTCCCGTAGTCTGTGTTATCTTTAACACAATGAATTCTTGACCTGATGATGACACTTCTTGTAGATATACACTCATCAGGTTGATAAGCTTGGAAAAGCACAAATAACTTGATGAATTCATCAATGATAACAAATACAGGGTAACCAAGAACAAGAATAATTATTGATAGCACTGAAATTGTCACTCAAATGGTCTGAGTATTATCACTATCATTTTGTAGAGCACTTAGCAGGCATCTTACCTCTGTAGTGTATAGTCCACCCCACAATAATATACAGATATTGGAATTTAGAAACTGATTTTATAAGTATACCTAATGTCACTATCTGTTGGGTACTGTACAAAGAATGGCTAAAAAGTAGCTACAGGGTCACATGCATAGTAAAGTTGTAGTGAATCAGGCTGTTAAATGAGAGCTACATCAAGAATGAAGTAGCTTGTAGTATGGCCAATAGCCCATAGAACTGAAGAATTTTTAGGGAAACACCAGGAGGACAGACATCTGCAATGCCAAATCATCTAGCAGTCATTGCACTAGTAGTACCTTGCTCAGGAATGCTCAGAATACCATACTTTTGTGCTAGTTCTCTATCAAACTCTCTTCCAATTCTAAGTTTTAAGGTATAGATAATGCAACAATTGGTGAGGTGCTGATTTAAGTGTTGCTATGTTAGTTAGGTTTAAGGGATGGTGGAAGTTCAATGAAAATTTCAGTGTCAAGCTGTTAGTTTTGTTGCTGGGTACTCTATGAATTGCATATCTGGCATATCTGCTCTGAAACATTATTGCTAGGGAATGGGAACAGAGGAAGTCCATCAAATGAGCATTAGCTCTACCTATAAAACTTTTTAATAGTGTTTATGCCATTTATTTTCGCATATCCAGATAGAGGGGGGTAAGGGGGAGACAAAGGAGAGACAAAAATGAGTCACTGAATGATCCAGACAGAGGGAGGGCAAAAATGCAGTTTACAAGTTAATCATAGCATGCTCTTTGTCAACAGACCAGAGTGTATATCTACAAGAAGTGTCATCACCAGGTCAAGAATTCATTGTGTTAAAGATAACACAGACTACAGGAGCTCTTTTGCTTGTGTGAGAGCGATTAATAAAGTGCACAAAATCTAATGAAATCACGTTGGTCATGCTCAGGAGAACAGTATAGGGAGATTCTATTTGTGATGCACTGGTGGAATCTGAAGGAAAAGATAATTTTCCTGATTTTCAAAACTAAAGCCGATGTCGAAGCAAATGTAGCTAGGAAAGACGCGTTTTGTTCGCTTGTGAGACGGCCTGATCTTATTAGCCTCAAGAGTGTGCAGATGCGAGGGTGGCAAAGGTCCTCGAGTGAGTCGCCGCATGTTCGACCCTTTATGATATTCCCATCCGTAAAATATTTCCCTCGAAGGTAGGCACAGTATTTTTAGAATGAAATCACTCATTCCATCTACTGTTTTACTAAAATTGCGCCAACGAATCTTCGCTCGATTCGCCTGTGAATACCTAAACAAATTTAGGCCAGATGGCGAAGCATCGGTTTTGTAAAGTGTGTTATAGCACCAATATACGTTACATTGCCATCCGAGTTATCTACATTTATTCTCCGGAGCCTGATTTAACATGGAATCCATCTTATTGTCCATTTTTGACCGTATCTTAAGCAGAACAATCGCAAAATGAATGAGTAGCTCTTTTCCCCGTACTGAGCATTGTCAGCGATGAATCTGGAACATCACCTGCCTCGTTTTCGTCAGAGGTCGAGCCCTTTCTACGTCATTGTGAAAAGGGTCTATTGATCAAAGTCATTTTTGAGTAATTAATCGATATTGTTGAAATTTTTGAGGTGTTCAGCCTCCAATTTGGGGTTTTATGGCGTGTTCATGGAGTGTTCTTGGGGTGTTGAGCCTGCTCTTGGGGTGTTCGCCTGTTTAGAAACGACGTGTTTACGTTTCACTGCAAGTTTGACCGTGAGATTCTGAGATGTATGCCTCTCTATTTCTGGACCAATGGATCAGCCGTCTCATCCTTGGTTGTTGGTGAACCACAAAACCACTGTTTTCCTTGCATATCACGATGAGCTTCAAACATTCGATAATATTTACGTAGGGACTGTTTCCTGGCCAGAGAAACACAGCAATGATATCAATTTGACATATATTTTGGTCAGAGAGGCTTGCCTACACCGAGGACAAGGGTGGCAAGGTTCCTATTGAGGACATATCATAGACATTTTTGCATTAAAATAATTAAGTCATTGGAAAAGGGCAGGAGGGGCAGCTGCCCCACTAACCCCAGCGTAGGCGTCCCTGATTTTCGTCTGTCTAGTCCGTTTTAGAGATTTATTGTCTTGATTAAAGATAGCTGGCCTCCGCTATTCTTGGTCGGTTTGATTATTAGCGTCTGCAAGAGCCTATTTTCACGAAGCGAAATTTACATAAAGGAACTAGTTTTTAGTATATTCAAACAAACGGCCTAAACTATTGGGTGTAGTGTTCGTCTGAGATATAACAGATGCTGAATTGCTAAAACTGAACTGAAAATACTGCTGTATTGACTTCTTCTATCATACATCAAGTAATGAACAGTGTACTATCCCTTTTTAAACCACAAATAGAATTCGTCTGGAAAGCAAACCTCTTTCCTTTGTGACCAAGTACCCACACCCAATGCAGGTGGCAACTACTTTAAATTAAAAAAAAACAAGCTATCTCTTTATATTTTGTGAGATTTTATGCAATAACAGTGAAAATAGGCCTTTCCAGGCTAGCTAATTAGAGAAAATAAGCCAAGGAAATATTAGAGAGAAAATAATGGCGTAAATTTCTAGAGTTCTTTCAATGGGAAAATTGATCCTGCAACGTCATCATGCAAAAAACAATTACAATCTTCATCGTCTGGGGAACAAGCACAAAGTGCAAATGCACGCAGAAGAGAGATCCCCACAGGCATACAAAACACTAGAAAAAGTCATGAATCAGAGATCACAAACAAGGAAACAAAGCAAGCTGCTAAAAAAGAACGGAAAAATATTATCGTCATTGGAGATTCAATATTAAATAGCATCGAAGAGAGAGGACTCTGCAAACATCACAATGTTAAAGTGCATCCCCATCCTGGTGCAACGACAAACGACATTGTAGATCATATAAAGCCAGCCGCAAGAAAAAGACCAGATGTGCTGTTAATACACTGTGGTACAAATTACATAACAAACAGCGTCAATACCTCCAAACATCTAAAAGAAATAGTTTCTACTGTTAGAGAGATAGCACCCCAAACAAAGATCGTACTCTCAGCTGCCACAATCCGCAAAGATTGACGCGGTATGGAAAAGAATGTTCAAGACCTTAACTGCAAAATAAAAGCAGTTTCTGTGGAGGAAAGGTTAGATTTCTTGAATAATGACAACATTGATGATCGTTGTTTAGGGATAAAGGGGCTTCACTTAAATGTTAGAGGTAACGTCGTCTTCGCAAAAAACTATCTTGAGCGTAATTAATAAATTAGATTGAAATAATAACTCCTCTCCACTCCAAAATCGTCATATTAATGATAATAGTCAATGCGGTACATCTAATTGTGATAAACGTTTCTTTGGAGATCGAATTAAGCATCTTAAATTGGAAAATCCGAACATTGTAGCAATTAGCTACCTAAACATTAACTCAATAACAAACAAATTTGAAAACTTTACTGGTAATGTCCAGAAAAATGTTGATGTTTTGGTTATTGCTGAGACTAAATTGAACGAAACCTTTCAAACCGGCCAGTTTTATATACCAAGCTTTAAGCACCCTTATCGACTAGATATCTCTGGCAACTCAGGTGGGCTGCTAGTATATATGAATGAACAAATTCCCAGCAAACAGTTGGAAGGTGTGGATATTCCGAATGATATTCAGGTATTACCAATAGAGCTTAATCTAAAGAAAACCAAATGGCTATTGCTCCCAGTATATAAACCCCCTTGCCAAAATGATATGTATTAAAATGATATGTATTTTGTAAGAGAAATCGAACGAATAGTTGATTTCTATTCCAATTCGATAGGAAATGTGCTGGCCTTTGGTGATTTCAACATGGAGGAATCACACCCTTGCATCCAATCGCTAATACAGCAATACTCGCTATACAATTTAATTCGATCACCAACATGTTTTAAGAGGGTTCCAGGAAAATGTATAGACCTTATGTTAACAAATACTAAGCACAGCTTTTTTGGGAGTCAAACTATGGAAATGGGGTTCAGTGATTTTCACCACATGATTTACATCATACTAAAGACAACATTCAACAAAGTTCCTCCTAAGATTATAGAATATCGAGATTATAGTAAATTTTCTGAGGAAAAGTTTTTGACTGATCTTTCAAATGTAGTGAATAGAGAAATTCCTGCAGATTATGATAATTTAGAATCCTTAATTCAGCGAGTTTTAGAGCAGCATGCGCCCACTAAGAAAGCAACCAGTAGGGGAATAATAAACCACATGTTTCGAAGGAACTTAGAAAAGAAATTATGCATAGGTCAAGACTCAAAATTATAGCAAATAAAAGTGGTAAAAAGGAAGATATATGCAGATATAAACAGCAAAGAAATAAAGTTGTCAAAATGCACAAATTAACAAAAACGGAATTTTATAGGAGCTTAGATGTGTCTAATCTAACAAATGACAAGCGCTTCTGGAAAACTTTCAAGCCCCTATTCTCCAATAAATCAGGTAGTGTTTTACTAAAAGTTACTTTGGTTGAAAATGAATCCATAATAAGTTGTGAAAGGCAAATAGCAGAGTGCTTTAATCACTACTTTATCAATATTACAGATTCACTACCTATTGAGCCCTATGTGACAATACCATCTTATATCCCATTAAGAGATCCAATTATTGATGTGCTCAAAAAATATCAAAATCATCCCAGTGTGGTTTTGATTAAAAACAACATAAAATGTTCTCAACCATTTGAGTTTCAGCCAATCAGCTGTGTTGATATTGCAAATGAAATAAACAACTTAGATTGTTCAAAGAAAACTAGCGGTGCACTCTCAATTGACATTATAAAGAAAATCACCGGAATCTGCTATAATCAATCAACGGAATACTTTAATTATATGCTCATTTCTTGCAAATTCCCTGATCGTCTAAAGGCGGTAGATGTATCTGCTATTCATAAAGCTTCTGATACCACCTCCAAAGTTAACTATAGACCAAGTAGTGTACCCTCAGCAATGTCTAAAGTTTTCGAACGCTTGATAGAACAACAGATGGTCCCTTTCATCGATACTAAAATATCTAATCTGCTTTGTGCTTATAGACAGAACTATAGTGCTGAACATGCACTCATCAGAGTAACCGAGAAAATACGCAAGACGTTATATTCGAAATGTGTTATAGGCATGATCTCAATGGATCTGTCAAAGGCATTTGATTGCATGCCACACGATCTGCTAATTGCAAAATTAAATGCATATGGCTTTGGGGCACAGAGTCTAAGACTAATTGCAAATTACTTTTTAAATATGAAACAAACAGTAAAAATAGGCACAACCTACAGTGGTTGGTTGAAAACGAAGACTGGAGTACCTCAAGGATCTGTGCTAGGCCCGTTATTCTTCAATATATTTATTAATGATTTCCTATATATGATTGAGCAGTTGGAGGTATTCAAATTTGCAGACGATAACACCATTTTCTCTTGTGGCAATTCTTTTGAAGATGTTGCTCCAAGTCTTGAAGAAGATATATCTAGATGGATGTCTTGGTTTAAAACAAATCAAATGGTTGTGAATGCGTCAAAATTTCAAGCTATATTCTTTGGATTGAATTCTAATGAGAGCATTGTTCTGGAGGTAGGAGGGCACTCAATTGATGTTGCTAACAATGTTACTTTACTAGGGGTGAAAGTTGATTCTAAATTAAAGTTTAACCAACATATATCTAACATTTGCCAAAAAGTAAACACAAAGAGTAGTGCTTTTTCTAGAATCTCAAATTACCTTGATAAGAAACAATTGATTATTCTCTACATCTCATTTATAACATCTCAGTTTAATTATTGTTTCTTAATATGGATGTTTTGTGGAAAAGTAGCCAATGAAGACTTAAACCGCACCCATAAGAGAGCACTTCGAATTCTACACAATGACTATTCTTCTTCATTTGAAGAAATTCTACGGAAATCGAATGAATGCAAAATTCATATCAAAAATTTGCAAAAGTTAATGCTGGAGGTTTATAAATGTGTCAACAAAGAAAATCTATCTTTTATGTGGAACATGTTCCATGAAAAGAGCAGTAGATATGATTTACGCTCTAATAACCTGCTAATGCTGCCTCAAACCAACACCATTAGATATGGAAATGACAGTTTAACCTTTCGAGGCAGTATATTATGGAACTACCTTGAGAATGAAATTAAAAGCAAAACCTCCGTCTACACATTTAGAAAATGTATAAAAAGCTGGAGTGGAGAGGAATGTAATTGTAAACTTTGTAATTAAAAACAAAAACATCGCTTTTTAAAATTTCATTTTATATCAGTTTCGTGTATATTATTGTAAATAGTTGGTCTAAATTAGCTTAACCTATGGTAAAACCAACTTAAAAAAAGAATTTTATTATTATTATATTATATAGTTATATAATAAATATTTTTTTCAAAACGGTATTAATTATTCTTTGTATATGTTTTCAATTTTACAAACCTGAGTTTCCTGGAAAATCTGCATAAAAATTTCTCCCTAGTCTTGAATAATGTTTCTGAGTCACCATCTCTTCGTTTCAAACAGATAAAGCCAGTTTTTTTGAAGTTGTTCTAATTTCATTATAAACTGTTATACTATAACCCAGGAATTGCCGCAAATCTTGGACAGCAATTTTCTTCTTCCTCAATATCTTAACAGCAAGTTGTTCTTTTGTGGGTAATTTATAAAGTCGTATTTAAGGCCCTTTTACCTAACTCTAAAACTCCCAGTGACACTAAAGAGAAACTCACAATCTTCAGTTATGATGATTATAATGTTCGCATAACAGCCTCGTGCGGCTCCCGATCTGAACTAAATGCTTCACACCGATCTTATTTATAATAAACGTGAATTAAACTATCTCATGGAAACAATACAAAAACAATAAGGTACTTGCAGTGGTCACATGACCATTACGTAATCTCGATTATGATTGGCCAATTCGGTCTGGTGGACAAAACAACTTGTTGCAAAGAAAGGCAATGTCTGAACTGCAAGTAGTTGGCTGTGAATAGCTGAGCCACTGCTATCATTCACCGGTAATTTGTCAAGTCTTAAGTAATTTCTAAATATCTCAGTTCACATACTATTTCATTCACATTGTATCAGCATTTTCTCATGCAAACAAAGGACTCTGAATGCGTTTATGAGTTCCACTTTTAACCCTACAAAGTCAATCAAGTCTGATGATCACAGTCGTGGTCAACAACTAGATAATTTTAGTTATTTGCCTATCTGAAATGTGACGATAGGTTTTAAAAGCCTTAGATTCCTTCTGGAAGCATTCACTTTGTAAACTCTGACTGTATTTCCATCGATATAAAAGACTGTTGTTTTAATTTTAAAAAAATTCTGGCCCTCAACCTGCCCGGATGATGGGTAATTGCTTTCACAGTGTTTTTAACTGTATACCAACAGATTACAACATATGTAATCGAGGGCCAAGGACAGCAAAAAGCATGCGAAATCTTCTGACTGTTTACAAAGGGAACAGACTATTAATTTGATGGCAATACACTCAGAGTTTACAAAATGAATGCTTCCAGAAGGAATCTAAAGCTTTTAAAACCTGTCGTCACATTTCAGATAGGCAAATAACTAAAATTATCAAGTTACTGACCACGACTGTGATCATGCTTTCCTAGACTTGATTGACTTTGAGGGGTTAAAAGTGGAACTCATAAACGCATTCAGAGTCCTTTGTTTGCATGAGAAAATGCTGATACAATGTGAATAAAATAGTATGTGAACTGAGATATTTAGAAATTACTTAAGACTTGACAAATTACCGGTGAATGATAGCAGTGGCTCAGCTATTCACAGCCAACTACTTGCAGGTCAGACATTGCCTTTCTTTGCAACAAGTTGTTTTGTCCACCAGACCGAATTGGCCAATCATAATCGAGATTACGTAATGGTCATGTGACCACTGCAAGTACCTTACGTTATAAGTTAAAATCGGTTTTAGACAATGGAGTGACATGATACTTTACGTCAACGAAACATACGGGAAAATTTATCTCCTAGGCAACATAATACACAAACAGCAGCTAAATATTGTCAATGACAAAATGTCAAATTTGGTCCTCACGTAATGTCTACTTTTACCACACCCTCCCCCTATTAAAATGTGTACAGTTTTAATATGATCTTCTTAGTCTTCTTGGTCTTCGTAAACCTTGACAGCAGCCATTTGATTTCTAGCATTATCTCTAGCCTTTCTCAGTAATCTTTCCCTTGGTTTGAACTCTTGAGCCTTTGGGTTCAACTTGACTTTGGCTGCACAGTTTTCTCCCCCGACTTCCAAATCGCACACCAGTTGAAGCGGTCGCTCAACGATGTAACCATTGCCTAGCTTGATCTTCAATCCGCGTGTGACACCATCTTTGCCGCTAATCTTTCCCATGACTCTTCCAATTATCCACAGGGCTCGATTTTTGATGTCCTCTTTCGACAACACTACTTTTCCAATGTCCGGGATTTCAGCGTCACTTCCATTCTGGTTATGCTTCCTTTCTTCTAACGCATACAGATATTCCTTCAACCACCTCTTTCGTAGCTGTTCCTTACTTCTTGCAAGGAGTACCATCCTCTTGGGGAATGTTTCGTCGTCCCCAACTTTGTGTAAATCCTCTTCAAGCATCTGAGCTGGTTTCCCTCTAATTAGAATATTTGGTGTAATTACTGGTGTTTCGAATTCTTCGCCCTGGTAACACAGGGGGCGGTTGTTCATCACGCATTCTGTGTCCAAAAGTGTTTCTTCCAACTCTTCAAACGTAAGTGTACTTCCACCAATAGCTTTTGCAAGACTTCTTTTCATCGTGCCAACCAGCCGCTCTAAAAAACCTCCCCACCATGGGGCCCGTGACAGGTTGAGCCTCTAGTTGATCTTTTCAGTTGCTAGGTAATCCATGAGCTCCTCATTCTTCTTGAGTTTGTTCAACCATTTCTTTGTTGCAGTGAAAGTCTTGCCATTGTCGCTTACCATCAGTCTGGGTGTGCCTCTCCTCGCAATAAATTCTTTCATGGGTCGTTGGAACTCTTCAGCTGTCAGGTCTTTGCACAGTTTCAAGTGCACAGCTCTGGTAGTGGCGCATGTAAACAGGGCAATGTAGGCCTTCCCAACCATCTTCTTGTTCACACGGTACTTGACTGGTCCCGGAAAGTCTACACCGGTGCATGCAAATGGATCCGTCATCTGTGACCTGAAAGTTGGTAACTGCGAATTCTGAGGTGCTGCCAATCCTTGTACTCGAAACCTCTTGCATTTGTTACAGTTATGAATGACCTTTTTCACTAATGTGCGGAGCTTTGGTATCCAAAACCTTTCTTGTATACAGCTCATTGTCACAGATACTCCCCCATGCAGCATTATTCCATGACTCTGTTCAATAAGTAACTTCACAAAGGTGTGACTTCTTGGTAGAAATATTGGAAGGTAGTCTGGCACCCTTCCATCGCATCTCCATATCCCCAGTTGATCCTTTTTCAGTGGGATGTCCGATTTTATCTCTTCAGCTCGCTGGGCCTCCTTTATCCAAAATTTCTCAGCTGATTCTATCTCTGCTGTTGTCGGCATCCCAGTCTGCTTCTCCTTTCTACGACAGTTGGCTACAAACCGCAGTATAAACGCAGTTATTCGCAATGTTTTCCAGAGAGTATGTTTCTCCAGAAGATCGTTTACTTCCTTTGCAGAAGTTGTTTCTTCTTTAGTATACAGTAGTCTTTCCTTCTTCAGCAACTTTTCAGTTTCTGTTTCCTGGCTTTCCCCAATATCTGGTTGATTAGGCCAGTCTCCTTTGCTTGACAGCCAGTTTGGCCCGTAAAACCAAAATGATTCCATTTGTGCTGGAGCAATTCCTCTGCTTCCCAAGTCGCTGGGATTCTCACCAGTAGGTACATAGTGCCACTCCTCAATGTCACTACTGCTGATGGCCTTAACTCGATTGCATACAAACTGACTCCATGTGCCCTTTCCCTTCAACCAATGTAGAACTGTAGTACTATCCACCAATCCGTGAATCTCTTTAATTTGATAGTCTGCTAGTGCCTTTTTTACACAAACAATTCGTCTACTCAATGTATGAGCTGCTACAAGCTCTAACCGTGGAATTGATTTCTCTGGTGCGACTCTTGCTTTTGCTGTAAGCAGGTGCTGACTTGGTTCTTGATTGTTGTAATGAGCAACCATGTAGACACATGCTGCAATGGCCAATTTGCTCGCATCTGCAAAACCATGCAATGTGATGTGCGTTACTTCTCCTTTGATGACACTTCTGGGAACACCCAGTGATGGGCGCTTGATCAGCTTCTTGATCCAATTTTTCCACAAAGCTGATACTTCACGCTTGATTTCTTCATCCCATGCCAACTTCTCTTTGCAGACTCGACTATACAATAACTTGGCTGTTATGATGACTGGTGCAGCAAAGCCTAGTGGGTCGAACACACCATTGATCACTGACAGCATCTTTCTTTTTGTTAGCACACTTTCATTTCCTGTATCTGCACATGTTGATAGGCTGATTGTGAATTCGTCGTTCTTCTTGTTCCATGGAATTCCCAAAATTTTCGTCTTACATGATATTGTACCAACGGCTGTCCTGGCATATGTTGTTGCATCTTCTTCTTCAGACACACTTGCTTCTGGTATTGGGGCTTCTGCTTCTGGAACATTGCTGTGCCATTTGTGCAACTCAAGGCCACCTTCCTGTAAAATCTGTGTTGCCTCTGCTTTGAAATTGAGCAGATCTTCCCTTTTATGCCCTCCAAACTGCACGTCATCCACATATGTGTTCTTTAGCAAAGCCTTGACTGTTTCTGGAAACGTCTCTCTGTACTGACTGAGGTGTTTTTCCAGTGTAGCCCCAAGGATATATGGACTCGATGCTGCACCAAAAATTACTCCATGTAAATCTGTAGGCAACCATTTCCCGTTCATGCAAGTTGTTATACCAAAACAGGCGTTGTGCATCTCGATCGGCAGGATCTAACTTTATTTACAGAGACGCCTTTTTGATATCGCCAGTAATGCAAAGGGGTAGCATTCGGTTCCTCAGCAATATATCAAGTATCAATGGCTGCAAGGGTGGTCCTTTTTCCAGACAGTCGTTAAGCGAAGGGTCTTCAGAGCAGGATCTGGCTGAGTAGTTATACACAGTTCGCATTTTTGTGGATTCAGTATCTTCTCTGATAACCGGTTGGTGAGGCACATAGTGGACTATTTTACCACTTGGCTCTTCTGGAATTGATTCCAAAATCCCGTCTTTGATTTGTGCTTCCATCACCTCATGGTACTCTTCTAACTTCTGCAGCCTTTCCAACCGTCTTGTTGTACTATGTAGCCTGGCAACAGCAAGCGTCCTGTATGTTGGCAGCTCCGTATGATCTACTTTCCATGGCAGTCTGGTAGAATATGTCCCATCAACTAATCGTTGTAGGCTTTCTTTGAAGTTTTCATGGAGTCTATCTTCCGGTCTGCTGTCTGTGTCTGTCAACCCCAGAACCTCTATTGAGCACATCTTTTCAAATTCTTCTTTTGGGGACAGCATCAAGAAGATTTTCTCTACTTCTGAATCAACTTCCATCATCTTCCCAGTCACTGTCCAGCCGAGCATGGTGAATTCCGCACCTGGGTCAACATCAGGATTTGGTCCCAGCACTGGCGACTCGTTAGTCTTTATTCTCTGGAAATCTGCTGCACCCAGTATGATATGCACAGGCAGCTTTTCCTCTTCTGTATTATCGTCACTAAAGTGGAGGCGGCTCAGACGACTGTATTTCTTCTTCAGGGCTTTGAGATTTGGATTGGGTAGATATGTTAGTATATCTTTCTCACCATTTATGCAGTTGAGCTCCAGGCTGTATTCCTGGATCACATTCGATTGAACCGTCACCTTGTAGATTTGTACACGTCTCTTTACCGTGGCATACATCTGCTCGATGCTTCTTGTCTCTGCTTGAACTGGCTTTAAATGTAATTGAGTCACCAGGCTGGTGCATATGTAAGAGCTACTGGCTCCACTGTCTATCATTATACGTGCTGAGACTCCATTTACCATAGTTATGACTGGGGCATGAAGTGTAGTGCTGGTGTCCAATGCTCTCTTTCCCATTTCCGGTTGCTGAATGCTGCTACTCACAATGTCCACTGCCACCCCATCGCATAGAGAGGTATGATGTCGGCCACCACACTTTCTGCATCCTCAGGATCTGCATTTGGATGCTATGTGCCCGAGACCTGTGCAGTTGAAGCAGAGCCTTTTCCTTTTCACTATGTCTCGTCTTTGGGCCAGGTTCAACACTTTGTTGCAGTCCGAGCTTCTATGACTGGTGAGTTCACAGAATACACAACTGGTTGGTCTTCCTTTTGGTTTGTCGATTGAATTTGCCAGCATCATTCTGTCCCGTCGTTTCTTGTCCATCTGGTATTCGTATCCCTGCTTCTTCAGAGGAGTAGCCGAGCTCATTGATACACCAGCTGGAAGGGGATATCTGTCTACATACTTCTCCAGATTTTCCACCAGTTGCTCTAGGTCCCAATTCTCCCATTCATCATCCGTCTGTATCAAGGCCTCCTTTACTGGCCCCAGTTTGTCTAGCAATGTATAAACATAACTCTGTGCACTCTCCAATTTTTTCATCGTATCAAGAGTGCGAACGATTCTTGACATCTTGTTGTAGTAGTCATGTATTCTTGAATTGTTATGGATGCTTGTAATGGACTCTAGCCCCTCCAGTTCTTTTATGAGAGCTTTGTGGATCTTCATATCCTTTACGTAGATCTTTTACAGGATTCTTTTTGCCTCTTTGTACCCGTCTTCTGTGTGGGGGAGCCCAAGAATATCTTCTTTTGGCTTTCCTTCCACCAGCTCCAGTAGGTAGTTAAATTTGCTGATATCTGCAATGCTGGAACCATCTACTTCGATGAAAAACTGGTTCCAAAAGCGAAGCCAGTCTTTATAGTCTCCTTTAAAGGGTGTTATTGTATACTTCTGCATTTTGACTGATTGCGGTCTGGCCTTCTCTTCCTCTATTCGCTTCTTTGTCATTTCCATTTCTATTTCCAACTTTTTTCTGTACCATTGTTCTTCTCATTCTCGTTCACGGATTTTCACCTCTTCCTTTTCTGGATCCTCTTTTTTATCGATCGTTGCTTGTTCTTCCATCAGTCGCCGTTGGTGCTACAGTTCGTCTTCTTTCCTCTGTTCTGTTTCTTTCTGTCTGAAACCATCTAGTTGTTCTTTCAGCTTTTTCCTTATGTTTCGAAATTGATTGATCTTTTCCTTTTTGTTCTTTATTCCATTCCCTTACTTGATCGATTGTCTTCTCCTCACCAAGCATCTCTTCAGTGCACTTGTCTTTGGATATCTCCAGCTTGTTTATGAGTTCGCATATTCTTTCATACGCCACCTCAATTTCCTCCTTTTCCCTGGATTTCAAAGCCTCTTCTACATCTTCCAACACGATTTGACCACTTGTTAGTTCTCGATTGTATTTTGCCTCGGCTGTCATTTTGCCCCAGATCTCTTTGCCTTGACAAAGTCCTGGCAGGATCGCCACTTTTAGTGTGGGGAATTTTATAAAGTCGTATTTAAGGCCCTGTTACCTAACTCAAAACTCCCAGTGACACTAAAGAAAAACTCACAATCTTCAGTTATGATGATTATAATGTTCGCATAACAGCCTCTTGTGCGGCTCCCGATCTGAACTAAATGCTTCAAACCGATCTTATTTATAATAAACGTGAATTAAACTATCTCATGGAAACAATACAAAAACAATTACGTTATAAGTTAAAATCGGTTTTAGACAATGGAATGACATGATACTTTACGTCAACGAAACATTCGGGAAAATTAATCTCCTAGGCAACATAATACACAAACAGCAGCTAAATATTGTCAATGACAAAATGTCAAATTTGGTCGTCACGTAATGTCTACTTTTACCACACTTTATCTGGCGATCATTTGATTTAGGTACGCTTCTTTAAGGACATCTTGAAAGCAAACAGCATGAAAGCACAGACATTTTTGCTTCAAATATTACGTAAGCACACCAGCAACTACTTTCCCGCTGAAACGTTAACCACAGGGCTCTCTGGCTTTCAGATAGCAGTTGTGGTTATGGTCAGCCAGTGAAAAGCTTCCTTCAATGAACGCCATATTGGATTAAACTGTGCAATACTTTTGAGCACTGAGTGTAATTGAAATTGAAATTAAAGAATTTTGTAAATTTAGAGGAATCAATAACTGCTATGTTACTCTATACCCTCGAATGAAAGGAAACGTTATTAATGATAAAAATAATGTTGTACATGAATGAGTTTGGAAGTCGCAAAAGAACGGGAAAATTATCACGACCGTAGAGCAAAGATGCGGGAATTTGAAGTAGGAGACCATGTATGGGCAAGCAACTTTAGTTTAAAGGTTACCAATAAATTGTAATTGTAATTGTAAAGGTTACCAATAAAATAAATTGTAAAGGTTACCAATAAATTAAAGGTAACGATGCAATTAATTGCTTAGGAATCAATGCGGAGGAGAGTAGCCTTGCACATCAACACCGCTCCATTTGTTCCAGGAGACAACCTGAGAGACTGCACTATGAAGTGTTGGATGGATTAAATTAGCAGAATTAAGAGATGTGATAGTGATCGTGTTTAGTGAAACTCTAAATTAAATAAAGCAGATACATGGTCTACAAGGAAGCAAAAGTTTGATAAATGACTTAGTGGCTGTTTTACAAATGAACGTAATCAAGATGTCCAGCTTCAAGAATGAAGTGAAGTAGTGGTCAAGTTATTTTCATACTGGGCATAACTTTTGCGGTGATTTGACATATGACTTTAATGCTATAGCAACAGCCAGTAGGTTTCTCACAATGTAACAGTATTCAATAGTTTCATTACCATTGCTTGATGACAGGGCCTAAAAACAGTGGTAGATTTCATATAACCTGGTCTGAAGGCTTGAACAATATCTCTATAGAAATAAGGGGAATATCCTCAATCGGCCTATCAAAAATAAAATATAATGAATATATTAGTAGCGATGATAAAGCATGGCACAATAGCCACGAGTTTCTGGAATAATGGTATCTTTCTTCACTAGATATATTGTAATGATTGCATTTTAGTATAGTTTCTTATACTACTAATGATACATTTTGTTTTAAACATCAGTTTTATAACATATTGAGATATACAATCATACACAATAGTATAGTAAGGAAGTTCACAATTGGTAGGTCTGCTATATAATCAACGACAAAAATAGCAACCAAGTCCGACAGAAACATCGTCAACCTCAAAGAAATAGCAACAACAATAATTGCTAGAACTAAGTAAATAAAACCAAGGCCTAAGAATTTGCTGAAAATTTTGTTCCTTTTGCAAAATGTGTAAAACGTACATTGTATTGCTTTGCTGGTTAATTACCATGGGTGAGAAGAATAAATATACATCTTAACTTTATATTCACATTTTCCCATATTGTTACTGGGAGATCTCATACAGTTTGTTGAGCAAAGGGTGCACATATTTCCTTTTGAAGTTGCTTTGGTATAATCCAGAAGAATGTAAGGAGAGCAGCAAAAAGAAATAACGGAAAGAAGACATATCAGTATTCTACATAGAAGATATTTTCAATAAGAGAAGTGAATAATCTGTATTTGCAGCATTGCTCTTAGGGAATCATCAACTTTTTCTTGAAAATTTCATTAGCGGTATTGCAAACTCTATGATCCATTGTTCTGAATTATGCTTAATCGAACGAGTCTCCAGCTTTAATTTGTAGAAAAAGAAATGCTTGTTACGTTATTATTTTGGGCATGAACCATGCCAACTAGTCCATTACGTTTTCATCACTGGAAAATCTCTAGAATCTATCAAACAGGAAATTTCTTTCAATCTATGTCCAAGAGGAGCTTTTTTGAGTACTAGTGACAACTCAGCAAGTATATTCAACACTTTATGTATATTCCAGCAGACAACCAAAGTTAGGAACCGTTCAAACTATACATAGTCAGTTTATTCGTAGTTTTGATCTGGAGTGATTGCTGAACTCACCCTTCATGCGTGCACCCTCATTGATTTTCGTTCATGCATTCAGATCAGTTTGCTTCCAGAAGTCGCGTAGAGAATGCCATTGACAATTTTCTGTAGACTGTCGAAATGTATCAATGATTACCTTATCACAAATTCAGTAGTAGAAAGCGCTAATTGTTGCTCTGTCACTGTTTGTAGTTTTAGGTGACACTCTATTAGTGAATGTGATAAGTTCTTGCCAAAATGGTCAGAACGGATTATTTACTTACAGCAGTAGCATACTGACAATTCCATGTTACTGTTGATGTTTTTATCCATGTTACTGTTGGTGAATAAGCAACAAATGTCTCACAACAGGACTTTAAGATAATGCAGATGCAAATGTGTATACCATGACGAGGAATGAGACAGTTTTGATATTGTCTGTTTTGGCATCATTCATTTAGTACGTACACACATAAATGGGGAAAATTTTATATCCTGCCCCTCATACACACATATACCCATATTAGGATCTCACCTTTCCTTGCATATGTACTTCTACTCATCTGACCCCATCTCCTATCTCTAAAGGGAAGTTTGTTAAATATAGTTTTTACATAATATGTGAACTATTGATTAATGCCTGACTGATGGCCACAAGTTGTTTGTCAATGTCACTTTTATTGATAGCGTTATATTGCAGTGTCTTATAGTACATTTTTCTAATTGCCTTGATTAAATGTGATTTATTAAGGGTTCGCTTGAATAACTGTTTTCAGCATACATATTGTTGGATCTTATATAGTACTATCATAGAGCAGCCATATGACATTTTACAAATGTGAAATCTCTTGGAGACCTTTTTATGTTCTAATTTGATGCTGCTTGTAGTTTTAGGTGCCTCTCTATCAATAAATGTGACAATCTCCAGTCAAAATATTCAGAACGGATCATCTATTAGAGTTACTGCAGTACCAGATCCGGCTATTGGAACTGCTAATTTTAGCGATTTCCAGTGTGGTTACACTGAACCAGATGGTACTGCATTTACACAGCTGACACAGTATAACGCACATCCATTACGGAAATACATGGAAGTCTATGCAGGTGTGGCATCGTCTCTACGGCCTCGGTTGAACCTAGCATCGTCAACAAACCCAATGATACTGGACATTTCTTCAATCACATTTGGTGATGAAAAGAGACAATTCTACTGCAAATTGTTTTACTATGATGCTTCTCTCAGTATTGCGTCTTTGATAAGTCAGAATCATACACTGGAAAATGTATACAGTAAGTGAATCAGAGTTTCGTGATTGCATTCTATGATGTATTTGCAACCTTTGCAGCAAATGTTATTGTATATTATACTACAACCCTTGTCAAAGGTTAGTTAAGCTCACAATGTTTCATTTGAAGTCATCGTTGAAGTCATCAATAATTTTCGATTCAGAGCTTTCATACCAAATATGCATGTAGTGGTACAGTCAGCATAGCTGCCAAATGAGTGAGACCTATGATCGGTTCTGTGTTCTTTCAGCCTATCTGACCTATCAGCATGCAATATGGGCCTAAATGTAGCTGTGGAAACCACGTGAAGTGAGAATTCTGTATGATTATTGGTCACTTGGGTTGGAAGAAAAAAGATCTGATCAGATTCTTAAGCATTTTGCGGCTATGCTAATACAGTCATTTAATGAGATCGCTTTATTTATCCGACTTCGAATATGTGCCTAATCCTTGTTCTTGAGAGTATCACATGTTTGAAGCCTCATGTTGGATGGAGTATGGCACTGAAGTCTTGTATAGAGTGCACAATCGCGTTTGCTCTTGCGAGTGAAAATTAAAGTATGGCTTTAACAAGTGTCAGTGCAAACATGATAATGAAATGAGTGTGTTTAGAATGCACTGTAAAGGCTGTAGGATGACAATTAACAGTCCGTCGCGCGTTGTACTTTGTACCGTAAGGGAGTGGAGATCTCACTGCTATTCATGTAACTTAGTAATGTGTTGACATAAGGGGTGAGTTCTAGTGGCATTTATGCTTTGTTTTATATGTGCAGGAGTGACAATATATAAAAAGAATGGCAATGAACTAGGGTTTTAATAGGGGTTTTGATTCAAGAAACAGAGTGTATACAGTATGTACATGTTCCGCAAGTTTAATGGAAGTGTACCTCCGTGCATCTTCACTATGCAGTTTCACTAACTGCAATGTAATATCTTATTTACCTTTTGTAAAACTCCTATAGTAGTTGTAATTTCTATCATTTATCAGTTCATGTATTGGTGGACACTTAAAGATGAGCGATTGGGAACTAGCCTCCCGGGCAATAGTTTACATTAGGTCTCTTTGGTAGAATTATTTCTGCTTCCCTTAACATCATAATTCCCCCACCAGCTCATAGTTTTTGAGTCTCTGCACTTTTTCTCAATTCGTACAGATTCAAACATTTCCGTCAATCACAAACTGTTTGTGTTTTAATTCTCGATGTGGTATTACTAAACCAAACGGAGGCATAAAACCATTCACGTAGCTATTTGTTGTGGATTCATGTTTCATTGCATGTCATTTTTAGATAGTTATACATGGTGGCCCGTGAGATCTAGTGTGTGTTTTACAGGGGCGATGTTAAAAGCTAATTAAAATATACTTAGAAAGAAATATAGATATAACTAAATGAATTTTACACAACAACGTAATCTATAACAATATCAAAACATACGAGAAATAAATAGCTAAAATAAATTTTCTAATTTTTCTTTACAACCATGGCTGTCAATTTTCTCTGGAAAGACCCAAATGTCCTGGAAGATTTTATTTCACTAGGTAGGGAATTGCAGAATAATGATCATCTGTAAGCAAAACAGTTTTGACCATGTCAAGATTTTAATGTTGGTGGCCTTAACCTCAAAGTAGAGCTACGTAAAGTTTTACTTCTTATAGCAGAGACTCTATCAAACTGCTCTGTAAGGTAGGGAGGTGTCTCAGCATTTAGTACCTTCTACACCATGCGTGCGGATTCTAGCTTGATCATGTCAGAAATACTAGGGAATTTTAGTTGTCTTAGCAGGAATGAACAGACACATAATCGGCTCCCAAGTATCGCAAGATGTTTAGGACAAATGTTGATAAATTAGGGGCCGATTATATGAGAGTTTTCAGCCCGGGGTGGAATCTCAGCCTGGCTAGACGAGATGAAATTTGCGCGCTATTATATAACAGTGTTCAGCCTGGGCAAGACTACTAATATTGAATTCGCGCCAACGTACGATCGTCCTATGTAAAACTGGAGATAAATGCTTTATCTCATTGAACGTTTGGCAACCTACTTAGAGCCTGGTGGAATCCAGTAGCAGATATTGTGATATTTCTATCACCGTTCAGAGAATAAAGTCATAAATTCTCCAAAATCGCACAATCATTTTCTTCGATAAAAAAACCCACTACGTTCTTGGTCATCTGAAAGCACATGCACCCAGCATGGCGTCGTTCTCTGCAGAAGTCACAAGATCTAGTTGCGCAATATGGCAGTTATTTTCCAGGGATTTGCCCCCTTGCGCCGCTGCTCCTCCACACACTCCCCCCTGCTTGTCCCCTGGATCAAGCATCACCCTAGTCTTCCAGCCTGAGTCAATGGCTGCAGCTATTTTCACTCTCTGCCTAGCTGGTGCTGCACTATCCTCTGCCACACTACTAGGTTCTGGTTTTGTTATCTCTGCTCTTACTTCTAGTGGATATAACTTTTGAACTGGCCTATCTATATACACTGGCTTTCCCTTGGCTATAATCTTCACTTGTGCACCTCTAACTTTCTCATCCCTTCCTACAATCAACTTCTCTATCACCCCAACCTTCCAACTTGACCTACTGGTATTCTCTTGGTGCACAAGGACTACATCTCCCACTCTGGCTACTCTATCTGGCTCAACACAATTAAGTCTGTGATACTCTCTAAGATCTGCTAAATACTCTTTACGCCATCTAGTCCAGAAGTGATCTTTCTTTCTAGACAAGTACCTTAATCTGGCTAAAAATTTAGTATCATTGGCATCTTTCTCTGGCATTACTTCAGGAAGAGTAGTAATCCTCCTCCCATAGATCAAGTGTGCAGGGGTTAAAACTTCATACCCTATTTCGTCATACTCATATGTGATTGGTCTGGAATTTAGCGTTGCCTCTATTCCTACGAGAACTGTTTGCAGTTCATCATAGCCTAACCTGGCACTGCCTAGAACCTTCTGCAAGCACCTTTTTACAGTTCCCACCATTCTTTCATAAAACCCCCCAACCCACGGACTTTTGGCTAAAATATACCTCCACTGGATTCTATTCCTTGCGATATATTCTTTGACCTTTTCATCTTCATACAACTTGCCTAAGAAATTATCCGCTGCCTTAAAGGTCTTAGCATTGTCGGTAATAATTAAAGATGGAGTACCACCCCTTCTAGCTATAAATCTTCTAAAGCAGTTCAAAAATGTAGCAGTTGTGAGGTCTGTTACCAACTCTAAATGTATACCTCTAGTAATACATGAGAAAACAGTTATATGGCATTTTCTCATTTCTCCCTTCTCTTTAACAAACAAAGGGCCAGCAAAATCTATTTCAATTTTTGAGAATGGTCCATCCTGTTTCACTCTAAATTCTGGCAAGTCTGCAACAGGCTGCGCAGAAAATGACTTCCCTTGTACTCTTTTGCTTACTAAACAATCCCTAATAACCTTCTTCACAGTTTGCCTTCCCCTTGGTACCAAATAACGGGACCTAAGTTCTGCTAATGTTGCTCTCAGACCACTGTGATAAGCCTTTCGGTGAAATTCTTCAATTATAAGGGTTGTTAGTCAATGGTTCCTTGGAAGCAGGATGGGTTGCATTCCTTCAAAGCCCAAATCTGAATTGCTTAATCTGCCCTTGCACCTAAGAACCCCATTATAGTTAACAATCTGAAGCTCCTTGCATAGTGAAACATATGTATCTTGTTGTTTCAAGCCATCCTGCATTGCTAATATCCAAACTCTCTCTGCTCCAACAATTTCCTCAGCACTCAGTTCTCCTTTCAATTTCTGGGGCCCCCTTTTCATTGCTTTAGTGTTTGAAATGAACCGTTTTACATAAGCAGTGACCCGATACAGTTTGTTGACCTTAGAGTATTTCTGGACATTTATGAAGTTTTCTGGTGAGTATTGTTTCTCTCCACTCAAAGTCAATACAAGCCCCTTCTTAGACTCTAATGTACTCTCTTGTGTCTCTATTCCCTCTGGGGTTAAAGGCCATCCCTCCCTGGGGTCACTCAGCCACCCTGGACCATTCCACCACAAGTCTGTCTTCTGTAAACTATCTGCACCAAGGCCCTTTGATCCTACATCAGCGGGGTTGTCTTTACTAGTACAATAACCCCACTCATTCCTAGTTGTCATTTTCAAGATTTCAATCACCCTGTGTCTTACAAAGGTTTTTCATTCTTTCTTGTTTTCCAACCAACACAAGACTGTCCTACTGTCAGACCATAGCCTTATCTCATCAATCTTGACTTCCTTAGTTAAAGCATTCTTAACTGTGTCCATAAGATATGCTAGGGTTCTCGCTGCCTTAAGCTCAAGTCTAGGTACAGTCTGGACACTTAATGGGGCTACCCTGGTTTTTGAGGTCAACAATGTTATCAAAATGTCTCCCCTGAACTCAGACACAAAATAGATTACTGCACAGTATGCTTTGCTGCTGGCATCAGCAAACCCAATCAGCCTATTTCTAGTAGCAACCTTATTACCTCCATAAACACACCTAGGAAACCTCATTTCCTTTACCATCTTCAGCTCACTTACCCAACTATCCCATCTTCTTAACCTTTCTCCAGTCAGCCTCTGATCCCAGGGCACCTTATCTGCACAAAGCTCCTGGAATAATACCTTCAGACTCACAATAATAGGGCTTATGACTCCTAATGGATGATACAAACTTGCTAGTATGCTAAGAATATTTCTTTTTGTAGGTTCTAACATGTCAGCCTGTTCCACAATCTTTTCAAATGAGAATATGAATTCATCACTGGTGCAATTCCACTTCATTCCTAATACCTTTTCTATTCCTGTGTCTTGTGTGTTGCCTAGTGTAGCCTTAGCATATGACTGATCATCCTCGACATTCTCACTTGCTGTCTCTTCACTTGCAACTTTTCTCATTACTGCTCTCAGGTTTGGGTCATTTGTTAACCATTTCCTTAGTCTAAATCCACCCTTTGCCATCCTTGACCTAGCTGTATCAAAAATCTTCAAAGCCCCCTCATAATAGTCATGGCCCCCCACCCAGTCATTTACATATAGGCTACACTTCATTGATTCTGCAAACTAGGGGTCTTCTTTGGCAAATATATCCAAATGATACTGTACAGTAGCATTCAAAAGGAATGGGGAGCAATTGACGCCAAATACCACTCTACAAAAACGATATTCAACTGGTTTAATTTCCCTTGCATATATATCATCCACCCACAGAAATCTTAAACTGTCTCTGTCTTTCATTGCAATTTCAACATTCAGAAAGGCTTTCTCGATGTATCCCACAATAGCTATTCTCTACTCTCTAAACCTTATCAACACATCATACAAATGAGAAGTTAAAGCTGGGCCTAAATGGAGGCACTCATTTAATGATACACCTTTCCCCCCTTCCTTGGCTGAAGCATCATAAACAACCCATAATTTGGTTGTTTTTGCATCCCTTCTTATAACTGGATGGTGGGGTAGGTAAAATAACTTTCCTTCCTCTTCTAGATCACAAACTGGCTCAATGATGCCCTTATCTAATTGATCCTTTACAACCCTGTCATATTCAATTAAGGTGCCTGGATCTTATTGCAATTTGTGTATTTGCCCTTTTAGTCTTTTCAGGCTATTATAATAATTGCTTGGGAGCTGTTTATGTCCGTCCTTCCAAGGGAAACCTACTATATACCTCTCACCATTAAAGGATATTTCATCTTTCAATGCTTCATGCACATCAGTCCCCTTATCTTGTACTCCCACTGTCTCCAAATCCCATAATTTCTTCACACTCTGTTCTAAACTGTCAAGTCCTTCTGCCCTTTGAAATTCTTGCCTCTCTTCCATTTTGCTGCATTTCACAAAGTTCACATTGGCAATGACCCTGTCTCTTTCTCCTCTCAAGGGGCCTGAAAGCACCCAACCTAGCTTCGTTTCTACAGCAACAGGATCATTGGGCTCCCCTCTTATTGTACGCCCTCTTTGGAAACACCAAAGATAATCAGACCCAATTAAGATGTCTACCTCTAACCGCTCACCATCTGTACAAACATCTGAAAACCAGACTCCCTCGAGATGATTATACTCCTTCTTTCTACGCTCTACATGTTCATTCTTGATGCTAGAATTCCTTTCCACTGCAAATGCTTCTATCCTATGGCCTGACTTACCATCAACTGATCTAATATCTAAATCAAAGACTTCTTTAAGTCCCCCACCTGCTACTTGCTGACCAAATGTACTAATCTCTAGCCACTCCGTTCTCTTAGGCTCTAACCCTGCACTTTCTACTACCCTAGTTCTTACAAACGAAAGCTGCCTGCCTGAATCAAAAAGTACCCTAACCTTCACTGGACTGTCTTTACCCTCTATAAGGGCCTGTGCTGTCTGCAGTACAATACTAGACTGAAAGGCCACATGAAGACTTAGACTCACACTGGATTCAATAGGGTTAAATTGTTCACTAGGGGTAGCTTGTTCCCTTTCCCTAGCGCCCTTGCATGTGGAGATGTGATGCTTCCCCTTACATATTGAGCAAGAATAAGTATTTTAACAAATCGACCAAGGTCTTTCCAGAAAACCTCTGTTTTCGAAACAGGTCTAAGTGACTATCATGGTCTCGTAGCTACCACAATGAAATCAACTGTTCCCAGGCTAAAACCGAAAAAAATTCAGTATCGCAGCTACAAAAAGTTTATCCCAGAGAATTTCTTGAGCGATGTAAAGCATGCCCAGTTTGAATGCGACGGGACTAACCCGGATAAATCCTACGACCATCTGACCAATACTTTCCGTAGTATAGTGGAAAAACATGCTCCTATTAAAACTAAGTTTCTAAGGGGAAACAATGCGCCCTTCATGAACCCAGAGCTGAGAAAAGCTATATACACTCGTGCTAGGCTTAAACGAAGATTGAATAAACACCCTTCAAAGCAAAATGAAGTTGCTTTCAAGAAGCAACGAAATCGCTGTGTTGCTCTCCGTAAGAAAGCCATAAAGAATCACTTCAAGAGAGTTACAAGCAATGGTTTCATGTCCAATAAAGCTTTCTGGAATCTGGCAAAACCTTTTCTCTCAAATAAGGGTGTTCTACCTAGTACCGATATTTCCCTGATCAAAGGTGACAAAATAGTCACTGATGATCATGATTTATGTGAAATTTTTAATGGTTATTACATAAACATTGTCGAGAATACTTCCGATAAGAAGCCTTCCAGCATTGCCAATGCGAATCCGATTGATGATGATCGAGAAATTGTCAGGTTAATACTTGATAAATACAAGGATCATCCAAGTATTTTAGCCATAGTTCAAGACCCTGAGCATACTTTTCAATCCTTTTCTTTCAATGAGGTTACTGCTAGTGATGTAAGGCACCAACTGAAAATGCTGGACGGCGGTAAATCAACAGGTGTTGATCAAATTCCTCCGAAGCTCGTTTCTCTAGCTAGCGACGATTTGGCTGTGCCTTTTACTAACGCCATCAACTGCAGCATTCGAAATTTCATATTTCCCCAGAATGCAAGAACTGCTGCAGTTTGCCCTTTAGACAAAGGTGAACCCGTACGTGCTGTGGAGAGAAATTATCGTCCAGTCAGTATACTCAACACTTTTTCCAAAATTTTTGAAAAAATCCTAAAGGAACAGCTCAGCCCTTTCCTTGATAAGACTCTCTCAATTTTTATTGCAGCGTATAGAACAGCTTACAGTACACAGCATGTTTTGATTAAACTTCTAGAAGAGTGGAAATCTAAGCTTGACAACAACTTTATTGTAGGGTCCGTTGTGATGGATCTGTCAAAAGCTTTTGATTGCATCCCACATGACTTGATTATAGCTAGACTTCATGCATATGGTTTTGATGAAAATGCCTTGGCTCTCGTTTATTCCTATCTTAAAAAACGGAAGCAGAGTGTCCGAATAAATAACGTCTATAGTTCTTTTCAAGAAATTGTATCAGGAGTGCCCCAGAGATCAGTTTTAGGACCTATACTTTTCAATTTCTACATAAATGACCTTTTCTCTTTTATAAAGCAAGCAACCATGTATAATTATGCTGATGACAACACGCTAGCTTTCTTTTCCAAATCCTTGCCAGATCTTGTCAACGTTTTGGAGAATGAAGCAGACAGTGCTTTGTCTTGGCTCGAACAAAATGAGATGATTGCAAACCCGAACAAATTCCATGCACTTTTTGTTAAAAAAGACCAGACAAATACTTGTGGCGTAAATCTTGTCTTGCAAGGACATTCTATCAAATCTGAAGAGACTGTTAAACTCCTAGGTGTGACACTAGATTACAAACTGAACTTTGACCCGCATATATCAAACATTTGTAAAAAAGCTGCGGCACAACTGAACGTTCTTAAGCGACTTAAGTCATTTATTGGTTTCGCAGAAAGAGAAGTTTTGGTTCAAAGTTTCGTATTTTCGAATTTTAACTACTGTCCTTTAGTTTGATATTTTTCGTCTTCAAAATCGCTTCAGAAAATAGAAAGGATACAGGAACGAGCGCTAAGATTTTTGTACAATGATCATAAAAGTTCCTATGATGATCTTCTTATTAGGTCAAAAAAGTGCACAATGCAAGTTGCTCGTCAGAGAACTCTTTGGATCGAAATATTCAAGACAATCAAAAACTTGAATCCACCTTTTATGCAAAGCATTTTCTGCTCAAGAACTTCAAAGAATCCTTCTCGGAATCCTAACGATTTAAGCCATTTTCGACCAAATCAAGTAACTTTCGGTTCTAAGAGCCTTAAAACCATTGAACCTCAGATCTGGAACTGTTTGCCAAATGAACTAAAATCAACTGACAACCTGAACAGCTTCAAACATATGATAAAACAATGGGATGGTCCTTCCTGCAAATGCTACGTTTGCAAATTTAATCACACCCTGTAATTTCTGTTCAATCATATCCTTTTTCTTTTAAAATTTAGCATTGAATGTATCTATTTCCTTAGTTATTTCCTTTCATTTGCGATATAGTAGATTAGTTTCGATTTAGATTAGTTGTATATGTATATGATATATATGTATATATGTATAGCTAGAAGTGAATTCGAAATAAAATAAGTTAACAAACAAAACAAAGAAGGGGAATTTTACTGTCATTGAATAGGCCACGTTAAGCGCCGAATCCAGTGAACCTCCTGTAGTTGAGGATGACAATGATGTATTTAAAACAAATACCATGTCACATTCGGAAGAGGAATTTGTAGATGAAGCAGTGTTTGTCCCAGAGGCTTCTTCTTCTCATGAATGTATGCCCCAGCAAAATATAAAAAGAGCTAAAAGCTGTGCTGAAGTATCATCTCCCTCTCCAAGTACCAGCAAAAGCAAAAAGCAAAGCGCAATAAGGACCAATCAGAGTTATTACTTGAGGTGGTTCAGAATACAAACCAATTTATTTCAAAGGCTGGATTGAGCTCTCAACTAGATGAAGATGACTTGTTTGGACAGAGTGTCGGGAAAGAATTGAAAACATTATCTCCATATCAGAAAAGCTTGGCGAAAATGAAAATACAACAAATATTGCATGAAATACGATGGTCAGTAGTAGAAAATGAATTGATATTAATGATATTTTTATTTATTGTAGAAGTTCTTTTAGGTTTACGTTGTAGTTCATAAAGATATTCACATTATACCTTATGGGATCATTTCTATAACTTCACTCATATCCTGTTTGTTCACCGGCAAATCAGCATGGTTTTGACTTGCCAGCGTTCTTCCCGTTTTACATAAAAGATTTTATAGCACCTTCATCTAACATCCAGCTGTTGAGGGATATTACATATACAAACATAGAAGTATCACTAGAGGCAATATGAAGGGAAACCCCTTCTTATATGTTACTAGATACATGCTGTTACGTAAAAAAACCTAGAATATGAATTTACACCAAAAGCTCTACATGAGCAATTCAGTTCTTCTAGGTTGTGAAATAAAGAAATAAACAATCAGAAATCTGTTTAGGAAACCGGCTCATAGGATGTTCTGCGAACGTAATCTTGCTGCCAAGGTAAGTCACCCTGTTGAGACACAAAATAGTTAGCAAATACCGATCGATAGTATTCAGCTGACTTTGCGTAATTATTTGCCCCCATTTTGCTGACTTGTTGCAAAGGCCCTGTGTCGCAAACTTCGGATCTCCAAACTCCTTTGTGAAGAATTCCGTGAGAATCTTCATAGTCAACATAACCGGGTGGACAGTACAAACAGCCATAGCATTTCTCACTATCTTCATGCTTTTTTAGCCAGTTGTGAAGAGCAACTGCGGCCAGTATGCATTTGACAGCTTTTTCTGGTTGGGCTTGAATTGGAGATATCAGAAACCCCCACCTAGCTGATAGTATTCCAAAAGCATTTTCAACTACTTTCCTCGCTCTAGAAAGCCTGTAGTTGAAAATACGTAGCTTCTCGTCGAGATTTTTACCCGGGTATGGGCGTAGTAAATTTTCTTTCAAGGGGAATGCTTCATCCCCAATAAAACACAATTTTGCAGTCTGATCCGTATTTGGCAGTTGACCTTCATTTGGTATATTCAACAAGCCTTTATTCAGTGCTTCCCCAAATGGGGAATTGTTAAAAATACTTGAATCATTTTGACGTCCGAAATCACCAATGTCAATGAAAATGAACATATAGCTAGCATCAGCAACTGCCATCATCACAATGCTAAATGTACCTTTGTAGTTGTAGAAGGCACTACCAGAGTTTGGGGGGGGCATTGAATAACACAATGTTTCTCGTCAATAGCACCTAAGCACAGTGGAAAGCCCCATAAATTCCAAAAATCACCAGAAAGTCTCTTCCGCTCTTCGGATGAGCTTGGTACTTTAACAGCCACTGGACTCAATGCACTCCATATTTTCTCTGGCACTTCATTCAGTATATCGCATAAAGTAGATCTCCCAATGCGATAATTGTAGGAAAGAGAAGCTTGTGACTCTCCTGTTGCAAGATATCTCAAAGCAACAGCAATCCTCAACTCAGCTGAAAGTGGTTTGCGAAAATTAGTGGTTCTTTTGGTTAGCGATGGACCAACGAGGCGAAGCAAATCATTGACAGTTGACGGTAGCATACGCATGTAGTTGAAATACATTGTATGATCTTGTAGCTTCATTTCTTGAATCAGATTGGCATGATGTCCCTGACGCTCACGTTCTTTCCATAGTTTCCTTACCCAAATAGATCGACGTTTATGCTTTCCAGGTAATAATAATGCAATGGCTTGATGTTGTAAAGCAAGAGCAACAAGTACGTCGTCGGGAATGGAGGCCATGTCACTAATGTTTATAAATACACGCGTCATGACGCTTTCAATGTGAACAAGGGAAAAAGGCATGACGCGACGCTTGGTGACGTTAGGTGCCGCGCCGCGTCCAGTGTGAACTCAGCTTTAGTCCGTCATATGTTATAATTATTTTGTTACGTCATGTGTGTTAATATAAATAAAGCATGTAATGTTCTGTGTAGTCAGTCGTTATGTGAAGTCATCGTTAACAGTTGTGGTGAGTTACAATCAAAGTCGTCGGTCGTGTTGAGAGTTTATGTGTTGCCGGTTTGAAATTTGTTAAGTATTGCTGTTCAGGAATTCGTTGCTGTTTCTGGGAATTTGTCGTTAGCAGTTGTTAGAGTCACCGTCAGTTATTATTTGCATTATAGTCGCCGTCAGTGAAAGTTGTTACTGTATCAAGAGTTCGTATAAAAGGAAGAAAGATAAGACTGTTTTCTTGCGACTTGTTATTTCTGTTATTCTGTATATTAGTAATCCTGTAAAATCGTGTTATTTTACAATATATATATATATATATATATATATATATATATATATATATATATATATATATATATATATATATATATATATATATATATATATACCATCAGTAGCTAGCGAGTAACCAGGATTTCTGCTTTTTCGGTGCAGACAGAAAGGTTGATATAATGCTCAGAAAAACCAGGAGAAAATTAAAATTTTGCCACCACCTGGGATCGAACCAGGGTCTCTCGCATTCCGGGCAAGCGTCGTAACCACTAGACCACAGTGGCTTGTTTTAACTTCCCTGGTTTTTAGCACCTTATGGTTACTTTCGGCTGTCGCCTTTATCAAGCAGCTCTAATATATACCATCAGTAGCTAGCATTTGTCTGAGCATTATATATATATATATATATATATATATATATATATATATATATATATATATATATATATATATATATATATATATATATATATATATATATATATATATATATATATATATATATATATATATATATATATATATATATATATATATATATATATATATATATATATATATATATATATATATATATATATATATAATTCATTTCTGTAGGGGGGCACAGAGTCAAATGTCACAAGTCCAATGGAGGCTCCTTATAAGTTTATATATATATAGTTGCTGTGCCCCCCTTGCAAATTAATGCCGGCTACGGGCCTGCATGGATCACAATTAAGGACGATAAAGAAAACTTTCCAAATAAAATATCATGTAGACTCGTTATTCCATCGAAATCAGAAATTGGTAAAATAAGCAAAACTATACTGGATAGAATTAATAAAGATGTAATAAAGAAAACAAAATTTAACCAGTGGAAAGATAATGATGCAATTTTAACATGGTTCAGCAATATCAAGGGGAGAGAAAAAGTGTCTTTTATAACATTTGATATAGACTCCTTTAATCCTTCTATAACCCACAAGCTGTTCAACAGGTCAATTGAAATTAGAAGGAATATTACAAGCATAAATGTTGAAGAGCTAGAAATCAGTTTTCAAGCAAGGCGTACCATACTATTTAGTTCAGGAAATCCCTGGGTGAAGAAGAATGGCGATGAAGATTTTGATGTTCCTATGGCGTGTTATGATGGTGCAAAAGTTTGCGAACTGGTTGGTTCTTTTGTGCTTAATTGTTTAGAACATGTCTTTACTAAAGGCGAAATAGGCTTATACAGAGATGATGGTCTAGGCATTATTCGAAATGCATCAGGTCCTGAAATTGATCGGAAAAGGAAAAGAATTATCGACGTATTCAAGCAATATGGACTTACAAATATTATGCATACCAACCTTAAAAGTGGTGGATTTCTTAGATGTTCGATTGGGTTTAAATAGCAACATTTTCAAACCATACCGATAACCAAGCAATGCACCAGTCTAAGTAAACAAGCAGTCAAATCATCCACCTAGTATTATTTGTCAAGTTCCAAACAATGTCCATCGTCGTATATCAAAGCTGTATCTAGAAAGGAAGGAAATATATTCTTATGTTATGCCCTTGTATGAAAAAGCTCTCAAGGAAAGTGGATTTAATGAATTATTTGAGTATACCCCTGCAGATACAAGCAACATCAAGCACTCAAAAGACAATTTAAAGAAAAAAGAAAAAAAAGATTATTTGGCTCTCTCCACCGTATTCAGCGAATGTAACACCAAATTTTGGCAAATTATTTCTTCAACTGATAAAGAGACACTTCCCTAAAGGCCAAAAATTTGCAAAAATGTTTAATAAAAATACCATCAAAGTTAGCTACAGCTGCATGAGAAAAATCAACTCCATAATAGCAGCTCATAATAGAGAAATATTGAATCCAAAAACAAAGTTAAATTACGGCTGCAACTGCAGAATGGAAGAAAACTGCCCATTGGATAACAAATGTCTTACTCCCGGCGTTGTATACGAAGCAAAACTGACGGTAATAATGATGAAGAAATGAGATAGAATGGTCTCACCAATGGAACTTTTAAACAACGATATGCCAATCATTGTAGAGACTTAAAGTTCAGAAAATATGAAAAGAGCACCAAATTATCAAGATATACTTGGAAACTGAAGAATGACGGAATATCCCCGATAATTGAATGGAGTATATTGACACATATAGATAATAAACCTAGAATAACTTATTGTAAGTTATGCCTGACAGAAAAGCTATTCATTATTAAAAATTTAGGTGATCCGAATCTATTAAATAGTAAATCTGAACTTGTTAGTAAATGTAGGCACAGGAATAAGCATTTAGTTAAATACTGTAAAATTACCACGTCACATTCGATAAATTAATTCTATCCTACCTCTTTAGCGATTGCAATTCATTCCAACGGTTATGCCTGATGATTGTTTATCATGAAACTCAGAGTCACATAAATTAGTCTCTCTCGTCTTATTCTAATATATATATGTGTATATATATGTATATATATATATTATATATATATATATATATATATATATATATATATATATATATATATATATATATATATATATGTATATATATATATATATTTATATATATATATATATATATATATATATATATATATATATATATATAAATATGTATATATATATATATATATATATATATAGAGAGAGAGAGAGAGAGAGAGAGAGAATTCAAAAATATACTTTATTCTGTTGTAAACGTTTCGATATATTATCTTCATCAGTACTAACATTACAACGATACGGGTCCTACTTAAATTTCCTACATAACAATGGGGTGACAATAGGTGTTACCCAAGCCCAAGGGTATCCTGCTTATTAACAATTGTTCCAGTGGTAGAGCGTAATTCAGGGGAGGGCCAAAGCTGTGAAGAAAGAAACAATAGAGTGACAAGGTGTAGACAAAGGCCATATAAGTAGTGTAAATTGAATGCTAGACAACGAAATAGGTGGGAAATACTGGAGAGTTGAAAATAATAGGCAGACACTACTAAGAAACCAGGCGTTCTAAACGAAAAGTTAAGAGTCTACAAATCTGACGTTAAGTCCTTCTGGTGGAAAACTACCTAGCTTAAACTGCCAAAACCCTTCTCTATGTCTAGACTCCCCAAAAACCCTGTCTATGATCTGAAAACTAACGTCCTCCATAAAACCGTGACGATTAGCTTCAGTAAAATGTCTAGAAAAATCTGCCTGTGTGACTACTTCTCCCTTAGAATACCTCCTGCTAGCTGACTTGTAATTATTAAATCTAACCCTAAATGACGTAAAAGTACTACCTACATACTGCTTCCCACAAACTTTACAACCTAATAAATATACTACCCCTGATGAATCACATGTATATCTACTGCTAATTTTAAACTCACTTCCAGAGACATTGGATCTAAAACTGTTACCCTCAGACATTAACCTACAACGCTGACATCTCGATTTACCGCATCTAAAACAACCCTTATCTGATGCTATCTGCAACTTTGGAAGCTTGGCCCTAACTAAACTATCCTTAAGGTCGGGGGCATGTCTGAATACCACAAGAGGCTCATGTCGAAACACGCTCTTGTGTTCCTCAGACGCCTCCAACATGTTCTGAAGTCTACTAACTAAACCCCTTAGCTCACTAAGTGCTGCTCACTAATACTACAAACGGAATACGATCTTTCCTCTCCTCATTACATCTAGTTTCCTGACTTAGTAGAGTCAGAGCACGTTAAAAGAGCGATTCCATATGTAATGCTTGTGGGCTCGGCAGGGTAAGGCTCAAGAAAATGACGCTTAGTTTCTGGTCTGATTGTCAATGTCTCTTCTTATTCAATGTTAGGATAACGTATATTAAGAAAGCATAATAGGAAGGAATTAAAACGGAAATAAAATGACTGTCCAATTAAACGCGACTGTTACAATAAAAATGAAATGATTGTCCAATCAAAATCGTTTATATTAATAAATCATTACACCATCTCCCATCTGAATTTAGTGTGTCACAAACTCTCCGAACCTCAAAGGGGATTTATATTTTGCCTCAATCCTGCTGGACGCGCCCTTTCAATGGGGGGACTCCCTGGCTGATCCTCCCCGAGGTTGGGTGGGTTCTCAGGTAATATAGCTGTCTCCTCAGATTCAGGACGGGGAGAATGGGTAACGCCAGTACCTGATGGAACAAGACATGCTTTAAGATTGTTATGGTGCACTACTTTGTCTTTACCATCTGAAGAGCGAATAACATAATTTACCCCTTTTCTTGACATAACCTTGTAAGGTCCAATCCACCTTCTACCGAACTTCCAAGATTTAGGGCGACGCAACCAAACAGAGCTATCAACCGGGTAAGGTGCCCACTCCTTCAACTGCTGATCAAAGTACCTTTTCTGCCGTGACCGACTAGCAATAAGATTCTGCTGAGCTATCTGCCTAAGAGACTGTAGAGAACGACGAATGGACTGCGAGTGTTCAGACTGAGTGCACGGGTTTTTCAATGGCATACCTAAATCTAACTCAAGAGGAGTTCGAGCAGTGCGACCAAAAACAAGTACATAAGGACTAATGCCAGTAGATTCATGAGTGCTGGTATTATAAGCATAAACTACTATATCTATCCACATATCCCAGTCATGATAATGTTAAGAGACAAAAGCAGAAAGCATATCTTGAATGGTACGATTATGTCGCTCTTCTAAGCCATCACACTGGGGGTGATAAGCAGTGGTCCTTGATTTGTGCGTTCCCATGATTTGGCATACCTCATGCATCAAAACACTTTCAAAATTTCTTCCCTGGTCTGAATGAATTATTTGGGGAGGGCCAAAACGACTGAAAACCCTCGAGACTAAGATATCAGTTACAGTGTGAGCTGTCTGGTCCTTAGTTGGAAAGACTTCACACCATCTGGTGAAATGGTCCATAACGACGAGCAAGTGTTTATTTCCCCGCGGAGTTTCAGGGAGGGACCCATGTAGTCCATGGCCCAGAATATAAAAGGTTCATTGACATTGACCTGCTGCAATGGGGTAACATTTCGAGAGGGTTCTAGTTTATTCTGAGCACAGTCTGGGCAAGAGCGTACAAATTCAGAGATATCCCTTTTCATCATGGGCCAAAAAAACGAGATTCTGTGCGCAAAATAGTTTTTTTTAGACCTAACTGGCCCGCAAAAGGACTGCTGTGGATCCCTTTTAGGATGGGTTCCACCAAATGGGCAGGGATCACGAAGGAATAGTCCGGTATAAGTACCTTAGTATTTGCACTTTTTACGAGAAGGCCATTGACAATATGAAGTGAATCCCAGCAGTGCCAAAATGCCTTTAAAATGGGATCTTTGGGCCAAGCAAATAAGGGAGGTTTTGGCATGCCCGAAGCCTTTAATTCAAGGACAACTCTGAGTCGAGCGTCAGTCGTTTGTGCTGTCTGAAGATTACAAGTGGGTGCAACAGTTGTTGCACAAGATAACCCTTCTAGATTAAGAGTGTGACCTAGAGAGCTATTACCCTGTGGTGATGTAAGGCGGGAAAGGCTGTCGGCATTCCCATTTTCAGAGCCAGGTCTATGCAGTATATCAAAATCGTATTCTTAAAGGCACATTACCCAACGTGCAAGACGCCCTTTTGGTTCCACAGAGTGTAGCCAACGAAGGACACTATGGTCCGTTACAACAGTAAATTTCTTTCCTAAAAGATAAGGACGAAAATAGTTAGTGGCATAGATGACTGCTAGTGCTTCTTTCTCGGCATCAGTCCAAGAGAATTTTTTATCTTTTTTAGTTAGTGCCACGAGAGGGGAGGCAATTGCTGCAAAGTTCAGAATGAATCGCCGATAATACCCAGCCGGACCTAAGAAGGAGCGGACTTGCTGAACATTACTAGGAACAGGCAGTTTAGACACAATATCCAATTTTTGTGAGTCAGTGTGAACTCCCTCTGCAGATACAATATGTCCAAGAAAGCGAACACATTTGGCCCCAAAACAACACTTTTTAGCTTTAACACGGAGGTTATGCTTTCGAAATCGCTCTAAAACACTGACTAAACGCTTACAATGTTGCTGTAAACTAGATGAGGGAATAATGACGTCATCAAAATAACAGAGGCAAGTATCATATGATAGCCCAGACAGCACTATTTCTATTGCCTCTGAAATGTTGCACAGCCCCCAGTAACCCCAAGTGGCAAACGACAAAACTCCCACAGCCCATCAGGGGTGGTAAAAGCAGTTTTTTCTCTATCCCGAGGATCAACACTAATTTGCCAATAACCAGAACGAAGATCTAACGTGCTAAATAAACATGATCCTTGAAGGGCGTCAAGCAAATCATCCACCCTAGGGAGAGGGTGCGCATCTTTTTTTGTAACCGAGTTTAGTTTCCGATAATCGACACAAAATCGAAAACTGCCATCTTTCTTTTTTACAAGGACAATGGGAGAAGCCCATGGACTACAACTGGGTTGAATAACGCCTTGCTTCAGCATATCTTGTATCTGGGATTTGGTTTCGGTCCGGTAAGCATAAGGAAGGCACCGTAGATATTTTCTAATAGGGGCACTGTCACCTGTATCAATGGTATGCTGGAGCACAGAGGTATGGCCTAAACCCTCTTCAAAAACATCAGTAAATTCAAGTAAGGTATCAAGAAGGGTTTGCCTATCCGATGGCTGAAGGTCAGGACTTAATGCAGCTTCAAGTTCATGCTTGACAGAAGGCAGAGGCGAGGTGGAGATAGGAGACATGTCACTAGTAGATGCCACATATTCAGGTGAGTCGAGAACCTCAACGAGGGGGCAAAATTCCCCAACCTTTTGACCAGCTTATAACTCAATATCAACATTGGAAGTGTTTAAAATACGCACAGGAATGCTTCTAAACTGTGCTTGAGATACGCTATACGCAGGTATAAGGCTGGGGGCAGAGAGGAAAGATCTGAGAGCGGTGAAACCATCCCTAACTGCTCTTTATTACTGGCTGGAACTCTACAACTAACTAGGACTTCTGAACGACCAGGAATACATAAGCTAGCAGATGAAGTGACAGGAACAGTACCTCTTTGAATTGACTGCACAAGAAGACAATGGGAGTCATTGGTTCTGTTGGCACTGTCCCCTCCACCCTGCAGGGCAGGAGAAGCAGAAGAGGAAAATTGCGGGTAAGAACAAGGTTGCAATTGAGTACTACCACGAACTCCTTCTAGATAATAACTACCATCACTTTTATGAGATAATTGTAATGCATGATAAGTCAAAAAATCCCACCCCAGACGACATTCAAGGGGCTGAACAAGGGCTGAGGAGACCAGAAAATGACATGAATAAGGATAAAATTGACCGCCCGGGAGAGTTAACCCTACCTGTGTTGTTCCATCTATTTGTAGGGGCTGGCCAGTAATACCAATACAGTGTGAATCAACGTCTGCAAGAGCTGGTTTGGGCAAAATCTTGTCAAAAACATTCCTACTTATAAACGATTTCATGGAGCCAGTATCGATCAATGCGTGGACACTGACGCCGCCTATGGAACAATAAACAAGGGGCTGGGATGACGAAGATCGCATATAGGGGACAAGTGAAAATACAGGGGGGTAACCTTCAGTCCAGCCCATCACTGAGGCACCCCATTGAAGTTTAAAGAGTTTGAATTAGAACTTACATGTTGTGAAAAAAGATTGGAACTGACGTCTCTCGGAGCTGGAGTACCGCTAACAGCTGAGAACATTTGAGATCGGAGGCGTGAAGGAGTGGGGCACTGGTTTTGTGAATGACCCCATCCACGGCATGTAGAGCAGTGTACATTCCAGGGGCATTCCCGAGCAAAATGACCAATCTGGTTGCAATCATAACAACGGCTTTCTGGAGCACGTCGTCGTAGAGCACGTGACGGGAGACGATGATGATCCTTCAAGGTGGCTTTAAGTTTCTGTTGTTCTGTAGAAAGCGCAGCAACAGCCACAGAAAGGCTGCGAATTGACTTACGCAGATCATCCCGCGGGGCAGGCGTAGGAGCTTCTGCGGCAGTACATGTAAATGCTGAACTCTCATCACCTAAATGATGAACAGCATAATAGCGCTGAACAAAGGATCTCATGTCCGATAATGTCCGGTATCTTTAATAATTTTGTAAATAATATTTTATATAATGGTATATCGCTTTTAGGTAGTAGACATTGTAATTAGGCTTTTTTTTTCAAATTTATTTTTCAAAACATGTATTGTATTTAAATGGAGGGCCCCTTGAAAAGCAGCTGTAGCTGAAGGGCAACCCTCCTTAAATATTTTTAATAATAATAATAATAATAATAATAATAATAATAATAATAATAATAATAATAATAATAATAATAATAATAATAATAATAAGGTTCTAAAGGATTGCTATAGCCGGGATGGTTGAGGAAGATGAGCGTCCGTTACCTATCAAATCTCCCAATGGCGTGCGGAAAATATAGCCTCTAGCAGTCCAAGTCCAGCTCCTGGCCTTCACGTGGCAGAACTGTTTGGAACTAACAGGAGAAGGGGCGAAAGGCGGGTATCTGGCGCCTTCAAATAGCCAGTGCTCCGGGTAGAACAAGCTCGTTAGCATTGCCAGCAGTTGTTCTAGGAGAAGGAAAATCTCTGATTTCAAAACCAGGGTAGATGGAGCTCTTTAGTCTTGGAAGACAGTCCATCTAGTGGAAACTACACGAATAATTGTATGGGTAGATGGTACTCTTCAGCCTTGACAGGCAAATCATCTAGTGAAGGATACATGATCAATTTTACCCGCAACCCGAAGGTACCGTGCCGATATGGGTGAATGGCCTCTGCGCTATGAGGTCGCTGATCGCGGAATCTGGTAGAAGTGGCGCCCCTATCAAAATAAATGCCTTATCCAGAGAGCCGGGCAACCCTGGAATGACTGAATTTGACCCGTGCGTCACAAATTACTATTTTATGGGAGACTTAGATTACATTCAATTTCAACCAATTTCACAAGATATTGCAGATGACGCAGTAGTACCTTTGGGTGCTGAGAATCAAGCAAATCTAGAAACCAACAGAGTACGTATAACGAATAACTGTGAATGGTCTGATGAACAGAAGCACAGAATAGTGGAGATAGACATTCAGGAAAGACAGAAAGGGAAGAGTTTTATGAAACGTATTAAACAAATATGGGATTTAGAATTTCCAGAATCAAATCGGACGGCACAAAACTTGCTTGATAATGCAAGGAGATTTAAGAAAGAAGGATGGGGAAACATAGCAGTGAGGGAAGACCTAGGGACAGGACAGGCTGTACCCGAAATCAATAATAAGCATTTGGATTGGAAAACCGACATGAAGATAAATTTAGTTATAATGGATGAGGAAGAGAGAGTAAAAGGAAGAGGTTTTATGAAGAGAGTAAAAGAACGATGGGATCAGAAGTATCCAGAATACCAACATGCAAGCTGGCAAAAACTTAGAGATAATGCAGCACGGTTTAAGAAGGAACCTGAGCTGATAAGCCTTATCTTAGTGAGGAAGAGAGAAGAAGAGCAGTGTCAGACTGAGGAACAAACACAGGTGGAAGAAGAAGAACAAATAGATTTGGAAACAGTGAGACCCAATCTTGTTGATAGTGAGGAAGAGGAAGCTGAGAATAATATCGGTGAGACTGAACGAATTGAATTACCCACAGAAGGGCTCAAAGAGGAAGATCGAGATCTTGAGGTAATGTTCATTGATCAGCTAGAAAACATAAAAAATTCAACGTTACTCCAAATAGAACCGAGAGAAAAACTTCCTAAGGTGAGGATTGATAATCAATTGAAGGAAAGTGCAAATCGGGTATTGGGTAGGTTCTTGAAGGAGGTTGACACTATTCCAGAGATATGTGATAAAGTGTATGCTATGGGAAGAGCGATTGGCTTCAAGCTAGGTACTTTGGTAGAAAGGGATCAAGCTGATAAAAAGAAGGGACGTGCAAAAGGAGGAAACAGAAGAGAACGGAAGTTGAAGAGAGAAATTAAAGAATCACGTCAGATTGTAGCGAAAATGAGTAATGAGTTGTACAGAAGGAGAAAACGGAGAAAAGCAACCAATAAGGAAAAGACGATCATTAAAGAATTGAGAGTCTTGATTGAGAAAGATGCAACTAACTATAACCTGAGGAATGCAAGAGAGCAATGGTTAGACAGATTGAGATACAAAAAGATAAAGTTGGCAAAATGTGAAGAAAAACGGAGAAGGAAGCAAGACAACATCATGTTTCAACGAGACCAGAAGGGATTCTTCAGAACACTTGAAGGAGAGAAGGCGCATGAAGGAGAAATGCCAGGAATAGAAAAGTTTGTAGAGTTTTGGGGAGGTATGTGGGAGAAAGAAGAAAGAACGCCAAACATGCCTTGGATGGAACAGATAAGGAGACAATTAAGTGAGAAGGTAAATCGAGTTAATGAGTTCAGCATCACCCTTGAAAAAGTGAAGAAGGAAATTTCCAAGAGAAAAGGATGGACAGCACCTGGAATAGACGGAATACAGAACTATTGGTGGAAAAAGCTAGAATCAGCCCAAGGGGCATTAACAAGAGCATTCACAAAAATCAAGGACGATAACACGAACATACCAACTTGGTGGCCATCTGGAAGAACCGTACTTCTTCCAAAAACCAAAAACTTGGAGGACGAGAAGAATTACCGCCCTATAACGTGTTTGAATACTTCATATAAGATCATGACTGGGGTGGTAGCAAAGTACATGAGGAACCATACAATGGAGAATAAGATTTGGGATGAAGGTCAATTAGGAGCAGTGGAAGGTGTATTGGGTACGGTGGATCAATTGATTATCGATAGATGCATCATGGACGAGGTGAAACAGCACCACCGAAATCTTGCCGTCGCATTCTATGATTACAAGAAGGCGTATGATAATGTACACCATGATTGGATGCTGAGAGTATACCAATGGATAGGTATCCCTGCGGATGTGATTCAACTGATATCAAAGTTTATGGATTTGTGGAAGACTAGGCTGGAGGTCTGGAGCAAAGGTGAGAAATTGACAAGCAGATGGATAAATATATCTTGTGGGTTTCTTCAAGGAGACAGTTACTCACCAGTTGGCTTTTGCATCTCCGAGATTCCAGTATGTCGATTATTACAGCAGAGTAGGGGATACAGAATGGGCCAACCAGGAAACCGAGATGTCATCCGAACTCATAGCTTGTTTGTAGATGATTTGAAGGTGTACCAAGAAAGTCATGAACTGCTTAGAGTTGTCAATGAGGTTATCGTACAGGCAAGCCACGATACAGGGGCATGTTATGGAGTATCGAAATGTGCTGAACTTGTATTTGAGCGTGGGAAGATGGTCAGAGCAGAAGGATTAGAAGTTTTGGAAGAGAGAATGAGAGCAATGGATCCAGACAAAAATGAAATTTATAGGTTTTTGGGGATAGAACAAGCTGATGGAATCAAAACCAAGAAAGTATTTGAGCGAGTGAAAGGTGAAGTGGATAGAAGAATTAAGATGCTGACCAACACCGAATTGAATGATATAAATTTGGCACGTGCAATTAACACAAAAGTGATACCAGTAGCAGCTTACCCAATGAACGTTTGCAAGTTTACTGGAGGAGAACTGAAGGAGCTTGACCAAGTAATCAAACGTGAATTGAGGTCAAGAAACATGCTAGGAAAACAAACAAGTGATGAAAGATTATACCTTAGAAGAGAGGATGGTGGAAGAGGAATAAAATCGATGAGGGACATATATAAAGAGACGAGGATGAGAGTTGCTTGCTACATGGCCTGCTCAGAAAACAGATGGATCAGTGCTGCCTGGAAGAGAGAGATGCTAAAAGAGGAGAATTCCATAATACAGGAGGCAATACAGACAATGACGGAAGTTGGAGTAGAGATTGAATTTGAGGGAGGTAATATTTGTATCGATGGAGAGCTGATCAACCAAGGATGGAAATTAGCATGGAAGAAATTGAAAGAGAAGCTGAAAAGGGGAGTGAAGAACCAAAGAATAGAACACTATGGAGTCAAGGATCAACAGAGTCAATTGTATAGATCACAGGAGAAGGAGTGTCATGTGTGGTTGACCCAGAATCTCAACCCAGGAAAAACCGCAGCAGTGATGACAATGTTGGAGCAAATGGTGGAAACAAGAGCTTGGAAAAAAGTAAGAGGGCTGATAGATGATAATAGCTGCAGAGTATGCAACCAATATCCTGAAACAGTAGAGCACCTTGTAGCTGGATGCACAAAGTTGACAAATACCGAATATCTGACCAGACACAACCGTGCTCTTATGATCCTTGCAGTAGAGTGGGCAAAACAACAGGAATTAGTTGGTCAAGAAGCAGTCTGGTACGAACAGCGATGGGGTAGAGGGACAGTATTGGAGAATAATATAGCCAAGCTTGTGTGGGATTTTGAGTTCCATTTGCGAAAAACAACAACGTCCAGAAGACCAGACCTAATTTTAGAGTTGAAGAGAGACAAGAAGATTTTGATATGTGATATGGCGTGCCCCCAACAGCATAACATTGGACCAAAGAGAACAGAGAAGATGACAAAGTACAGACAACTCGCTTTTGAAACAAGAGAAAGACGCCCAAGTTATAAGATCTATGTGGTCCCCGTCGTAGTAGGAGCATTGGGTGGTGGTATTAAGGAGTTGAAGGTCGATTTAAGAAAGATTTTCGCAAATACTGAACTCATAGACAAAGTCGCTGCAATGATGCAGAAGACAGTATTGATGGATAGTGAAAGTATCATTCGAAGAGTTATATCTGGACTTATTCAAGGAGACGATATTGATTAGGAGGATGCTGTTGTTAATGGGTTTTTTTTTCTTGTTTGTCAGCCTATGACTGTTTGAACTATAGGCCTCTGTTTGGTACTGTTAACTAGCAAATATTTTGGTAGTTAGTTATTGTATTGGCTAGGTACTTGTATTTAGCTTTATTCTATGACATAATAATAATAATTTGTCCTGCGTATGACAGAAAACTGCATCCGTTTGTGGAGTTTCGACGTGGGATAATGAGGTTACCCTTAGCCACAACTACCTCCAGGTCACCCTTGAGCAAGGTGTAGTACATGTTAGCTCTCCCCGAGGCTATGAAGTGCCGGGTTGGCGTCCGGCGGGGGCTAGTCTGTTTCATGGGTGGGAGGGACTCTTCAGCCTTGGTTGGCAACCTTCCTAGTGATGGTGTCACAATAAAAACACTGGTGGTGGTGCAATCTAAACTTCACTACTTTATGGGCAGATGAAGCGCTCTTTAGCCTTGGTTGGCAATCATCTAGAGATGGTGTCTCGATAAAAATACCGGTGGTAGTGTAACCTAAAATCCACTAGACCTTTTATAAGTGAAATGTCAAATCAAACTTTTAGAGATAACGGCGTAAATAGAACTGGACCTTTAGGAGAAGGTTCTTCGCCCGGCAGGTGTTCCCCGGTTCGACAGCGGGGACCCGGTCGTCATCCTGCTACTGTCAGAACGAAATGGTCTAAGAACGTGAACAAGGTTGTTATGGAATGTTATTTTAGAAGTAAGCCTTTTGATGATGAAGGTAAACCGATTAGAGGATACAGACAACGGATGATGAAAGAATGGGAAGAACATGGGGTCTTTGAAATCACTGAGCAAAGATTATGCGATCAGGCAAGGGCAATTAGGAAAAACGGTTGGCTCTCTAATTTGGAGCTTGAAAATATCCGAAGGATGATAGATGCAGAGAATGTGATGGTGAATGAAAGTATTGAGAATGTGGAAGAGAACCAAACAGAGGGAGACATGGTAAGAACAAATGAGGGAAATGAGCAGATTGCTGATGATTCGGATGATTTACTAAACAGTATGAATGCTAATGTTGAGACATTAGATGAGGAAGCACAGCATGTTGTTGCTCAATTGAATGAAATTCTGGTTAGTGGTAGAAAGGCTGATGGTATTTCTTTTAAAAAAGTTGATATGAACATTCTGAGTAGAACAACGGCCAAGGTGAACAGGGTGATTGAATTGATTGAAACAAAAGATATAACCCAGACAAATAATCTTATTAAAGCTGCAGGTGTTTGGGTTGCAGATCAATTAGGTCTCAAAAGGTATGAAGGCAGGAACAAGAAGGATCCATGGTGGAAGAGACGTATTGGGGAAGACATAAAGCAGTTGAGAAAGGATATCAACATTCTCGAAAGGATAAGAAAAGGGCAAATTGGTGCAGGCAAAGAGGGTAGGGCTAAGCTGGTCGAGGAAAAGCATAGGGTAAGGCGAAAGGGTTTGATAGTAGTGATTGAAGAATTAAAGCAAAGGGTCATTGCAAAAGCTGCTAAACTAGCACGGTACGAACAAAGGATTCATCAGTATAAAATTAATAGATTGTTCAAAGTTGATCAAAAGAAAGTTTATAACGAGTTCAATGGACAAACAGTGAGTAGTAATAGAGACATACCAGATGCCAAGGAATGTAGGACATTCTGGAATCGAATATGGAGTGTTGAGAAAGAGCACAATAAAGAAGCTGATTGGTTGAGTGATCTGAAAGAGGAGATTGTGAGAGTAGACCAGCAGAATGTGGCGATAACTGAAGATAAAGTAAAGAAACAATGCAGGAAGATGCCAAACTGGAAGGCACCCGGACATGATGGGGTTCAAGGGTTTTGGATAAAAAGGCTTGATAGTATGCATAAAAGGATAGCTACCCAGTTAAATTTGATACTAGAAGGGACAAAAGAAATACCATCTTGGATGACATACGGAAGAACAGTGCTATGTCAAAAGGATGCAGCAAAGGGAAACTCTGTCGAAAACTTTAGACCAATAACCTGTCTTCCACTTATGTGGAAATTATTTACTGGTATGGTTGCCGAGGATATGTACCTTTTCATGGAAAACAATCACTTACTTCCAGAGGAGCAAAAGGGCTGCAGGAGGAAAAGCAAGGGAACGAAGGATCAGGTACTGATAGATAAGACAATACTTAAAGATTGTAGGAAACGAAAAACAAATCTTGCTATGGCGTGGATAGACTATAGAAAGGCCTATGATCTTATCCCACATAGTTGGATTCTAGAGTGTCTTGATATGATTGGCATTGCTGACAATGTGAGAAGCTTTATTGGGAAAAGCATGAAGAAATGGAAACTTCGTTTAACTTCAAATGGGTCTGATTTATGCGAGATTGATGTCAAAAGAGGCATTTTCCAAGGAGATAGTTTGTCGCCATTGATTTTTGTTGTTTGTATGATTCCTTTGTCTCTTCTGTTAAGAAAAGTAAAAGCTTCTTATGAATGGGGTGGGAAAGAATTTAGACTTAATCATCTTCTCTTCATGGATGACCTCAAACTCTTTGGAAAAAGCAACGACCAGATAGATAGTTTAGTACAAACAGTGTTCACATTTAGTGAAGATATCGGTATGGAATTTGGTTTAAAGAAATGTGGAGTGGTTATAATGAAGAGAGGGAAACTTGTTAAGTTTGATGGAATTCATTTACCTAACCAGGAAATTATGAAAGTAGTAGATGAGAATGGGTATACTTATCTGGGTATTTTAGAGTTGGATGAGATAAAAGAACACGAAATGAAACATAAAGTCACAGCAGAGTATAAAAGAAGGTTGAGGTTAATATTAAAATCCAAATTGAATGGTAAGAATAAGATTCAAGCAATTAATACTTGGGCGGTTGCACTGTTAAGATATGGAGCTGGAATTATTAACTGGAAGGTAGATGAGTTGAAGCAAATGGACAGGACAACGAGAAAGACTTTGACGATGTATGGGGCCCTTCATCCGAAGAGTGACATTGATCGACTGTATTTGAAACGAAATCATGGAGGAAGAGGCTTGATAAGCATTGAAACATGTGTAAGATCGGAAGAGAATAATTTGGGATTGTATGTGAGTGAATCGAATGAACTATTACTCAAAGGCGTAATGAGAGTTGGTACCATCAAGACTGAAAATCTCATGAGGAAGGAAGACTTCAAAAGAAATAGCCAAAATGAGTTTAAAAATAGATGGCATGAAAAGAGAATGCATGGACAATTTGCTCATGAGATGGCTGAAGAGATAGATAAAGAGTTATCTTGGAAATGGTTGGTGCAAAGTGATCTCAAAGTGCAAACCGAAGCAACAATATGTGCTGCACAAGAACAAGCCTTAAGGACAAACTATACAAAGAATAAAATTGACAAAACATCGGACAATCCATTATGTAGAATGTGTGGTGAAAAGATGGAAACTGTACAGCATATAATATGTGAATGCAAAAAGCTAGCGCAACGTGAGTATAAGAGAAGACATGACACAGTTGCAAAATTGGTCCATTGGAAGTTGTGTGAGAAGCATAACCTTGTGAGAACAGAGAAGTGGTATGAGCATTGCCCTGAGGGAATTGTGGAAGATGATGATGTCAAATTACTCTGGGATATGAATATCCAGTGTGATAATGTTATTGAGGCAAGGAGACCCGACTTAGTCTTGGTGGATAAAAAGAAGAAATCATGTGTCATAATTGATATTGCTGTACCAGGTGACTGTAGGATACGTGAGAAAGAAATGGAGAAAATTGAAAAATATCAAAACCTAAAGATAGAGCTGAAAAGACTTTGGTCGCTGAAAAAGGTTGCTGTTCTACCAGTTGGTGTAGGAGCTCTAGGGTGTATTAGCAAGGGCTTCAGTGGATGGTTGGACACACTTGGTATTAAATTGAACGTTGGAATGGTACAAAAATCAGTCTTATTGGGAACAGCTAGGATACTCAGGAAAACCTTAGACATGTGAAGTGAAAGCAGCCACTTGGCTCTTGGCTATTAGTTGTAGCCCACCCAAGAGGAAAATTTCGGCATTAAGAACTGCCTGTGCGAAAGCTATAAAATAATAATAATAATAATAATAATAATAATAATAATAATAATAATAATAATAATAATAATTGTCCTGGGTATGACATAAAACTGCATCCGGTTGTGGAGTTTCGACGTGGGATAATGAGGTTACCCTTTGCCACAATTACCTCCAGGTCACTCTTGAGCAAGGTGTAGTACCTGTTAGCTCTCCCCGAGACTACGAAATACCGGGTTGGCATCCGGCGGGGGCTAGTCTGTCTCATGGGTAGGGGGAACTCTTCAGCCTTGGTTGGCAACCCTCCTAGTGATGGTGTCACAATTAAAAACACCGGTGGTTGTGTCACCTTATCACCACAAAACCTCGTTTTGAGTGAAAATGAATTATATCAGAAATGAAAATAACGACGTGAATGGTACTGGAACTTCATGTGAAGGTGCCTCGTCCGGCAGGTGTTCTGTGGGTGAGCAGCGCAGACCCGGTCGTAATCAAGCGACTGCTAGAATGAAGTGGACGAAAGAAATGAATATTGTTGTAATGGAATGTTTTTATAGTGCTAGACCGTTTGACGAGAATGGTGTGCCAAAGAGGGGCTATCGGCAGAGAATGTTCAGAGCATGGAAGGAAAGAGGTGTGTTTAACACGACTGAGCAAAGACTGTGTGATCAGGCTAGAGCCATTAGGAAAAATGGTTGGTTAACGGACGTTGAATTGGAGAGCATAAAAAGGAGAGTGTTGCAGCATGATGAAGTTGATGGCATTGATGAGCGAGAAGAAGTATTACCAAGATTAGATGTTGAGGGTGAGATTAATGAGGGATACGAAGCTGATGTTAGAATTGAGGTCAATGAGGAAGTAGAAATTACACCCGAAGAGCTACAGATTATTGAAGAAGTAAAAGAATTATTAACACAAGGAGAAGACGATAAGTATATCATGTTTAAAAAAGTTGATAGGAAAAAATTACGTGACAAAACGCAAGAGGTGAATGGAGCTATTAAACACATTGTAACCGCAAGTATTACCCATACTAATAACCTTATCAAAGCAGCTAGTTGCTGGGTAGCAAAACAACTAGGATTTCGTACAGTTAAACAGAGGAAGAGACATATCCCATGGTGGCAACGGCGTATAGAAGGAGATATAAAGAACTTGAGGAAAGATGTCAACATCCTTGAAAGAGAGAAAAGGGGTGAAAATGGAGTAAAGGGGAAAAGAATCGTGAAGAATTTAGCTGATAAATATAGAATAAATAGGAAAGGGCTAGAAACAGTAATAGAAGAATTAAAGCAACGGTTATTAGCAAAAGCCGCAAAGATAAAGAGATATAATGAGAGAATAACTCAGTATAGGCAGAATCGAATGTTTGCAGTTGATCGGAAGAAGGTGCTGAATGAATTGAACGGAGAAACTAGGGGGCAAAATGTCGTTCCAGGTGCTGAAGAAAGCAGGAAATTTTGGAGTGAAATTTGGGGTAGCAGAAAAGAACATAATAGACAAGCTGAATGGTTGAACGAATTGAAACGACAGCACAACAATGTAAGGATGGAGGAGGTAGAGATCACAACAGAAATGGTAAAAAATCAGTGTAGAAAGATCCCTAATTGGAAGACCCCTGGAAGAGATGGTGTTCAAGGTTATTGGATTAAGAATCTTACATCAGTGCACGAAAGAATAGCAGCTCAGCTGAATGAAATTGTTTGTGGAGTAAGCAGACTACCTGAATGGATGACGTATGGGAGAACTGTTCTAATTCAAAAAGACCCAACTAAGGGAGGAGCAGTTGATAATTATCGGCCTATATCCTGTCTACCTTTAATGTGGAAGTTACTAACAGGTATGATTGCTGGAGAGGTGTACAAATATTTAGAAAAGGAGAATATATTGCCTGATGAACAGAAAGGTTGTAGGAAGGGGAGTCGTGGAACTAAGGACCAACTGTTGATTGACAAGGCTGTACTGACAGATTGTAAAAGGAGAAAGACTAACTTATCTTTGGCGTGGATCGATTACAGAAAGGCATATGACTTGGTGCCTCATAGCTGGATTAGTGAGTGCCTGGAAATGGTAGGAATAGCAACGAATATTAGAGAATTCTTGAGTGACAGTATGCAATCATGGAAGCTAGAACTAACATCATCTGGTGAAAGGTTAGGGGATGTGCATATTAAGAGAGGAATTTTCCAGGGAGACAGTCTATCCCCACTATTGTTTATTATATGTATGATTCCATTGACATTGATATTGAGGAAAGTGACAGCTTGTTATGAATGGGGTGACAAAGAATTCAAAGTTAATCATCTCCTTTTTATGGATGATCTTAAATTATTTGCCAAGAATCGAAACCAAATGGATTCATTAGTGAAAACTGTTCATGTTTTCAGTACTGATATAGGTATGGAGTTAGGATTAAGCAAGTGTGGGGTGTTGGTATTAAAGAAAGGGAAAATTGTGAAGCAAAACGGGATTTCACTTCCAAATGGAGATTTGATGAAAGAAATTGATGAGCATGGATATAAATATCTGGGTATTGTGGAACTAGATAAGCTTAAAGAAAAGCATATGAAAGACAAGTCAACAAGCGAATACAAAATAAGGTTTAAGTTGGTATTGAAATCGAAGCTAAATGGTAAGAATAAGATATTAGCGATTAACACGTGGGCTGTACCAGTATTGAGATATGGAGCAGGTATCCTGAAATGGACAGCTACTGAATTGAAAAGCTTGGATAGGAAATCAAGGAAAATTATGACCATGTATGGCGCATTTCACCCTAAGAGTGATACAGACAGGTTATATCTGACCAGAGAGAAAGGAGGCCGTGGGTTGATTAGCTGTGAGGGTTGTGTTAGAAGTGAAGAAAATAATTTGGGGTGGTATGTAAAGAATTCTGAAGAATCATTGATTCAAGGTGTTAGATTTGCTGATGTGATAGATACTAATGATGTAAGAAGAAGTGACGAATTCAAGAAACTGCAAGTGTATCAAAGACAACAAGGATGGAAGGAGAAAGTTATGTATGGTCAATTTATAAGGGAGATGCCAGAATCAACTGATGCAAAGGAAACATGGAAATGGCTAGGAAGTGCTGGCTTGAAGATACAAACAGAGGCACTTCTGTGTGCAGCGCAGGAACAGGCTCTCCGAACAAAGTATATCAAGCATCACATTGACAAATCAATAGAGTCACCACTTTGTAGGCTATGTGAAGAAAGAGGCGAAACAGTCTGTCATATTGTCAGTGAATGCAAAAAGTTGGCTCAAAAGGAATATAAACGAAGGCATGATAATGTTGCAAGGCTAATACATTGGCACCTATGCAAGAAATATAATTTTGAGTTGACAGACAAGTGGTATGAGCATTCCCCTAAAGCTGTAATGGAAGACAATGTGATAAAACTGCTATGGGATGTTAACATTCAATGTGATCATGTGATTGAGGCAAGAAGACCTGATATAGTTATTATCAATAAACTTGACAGAACGTGCATTATCGTTGACATTGCTGTACCCGGCGATAGTAGAATTAGCCATAAGGAAAAAGAAAAGGTTGAGAAATATCAAGATTTGAAAAGGGAAATCAAGAGAATATGGAACTTGAGAAATGTAATAGTTGTACCTGTGATTGTAGGAGCATTAGGAAGTATAACAAAGAAGTTGGGTGAATGGATAAAGAAGCTAGACATCTCAATAGCCATAGAACTACTGCAGAAAACAACAATACTAGGAACAGCCAGGATTTTGAGGAAAGTACTTGATTACTAAAGGAGACTGACTGCAAGGGATCTTTGGTCATAGGTTATGACTCGCTCCCTTGAGAAATACAATCGGCAATGAGATCAGCCAGTGCTTAAAGCTGAGACATAAAATAATAATAATAATAATAAGTGTCCTGGGTATGACATAAAACTGCATCCGGTTGTGGAGTTTCGACGTGGGATAATGAGGTTACCCTTAGCCACAACTACCTCCAGGTCACCCTTGAGCAAGGTGTAGTACCTGTCAGCTCTCCCCGAGACCATGAAGTACCAGGTTGGCGTCTGGCGGGGGCTAGTCTGTCTCATGGGTAGGGGGGACTCTTTAGCCTTGGTAGGCAACCCTCCTAGTGATGGTGTCACAAATAGAAATACCAGCTGGAAACTTGCTACAAAGAATATCCGTGTGTACTCGAAATACCAGGTGGCATCTGGCACGGAATAGGCAGCCTCTTATTAATATATGAAAACTAGAAGAAATCCATGCCGCATCGTCCGTCGCGCGGATCAACAAGGGACGCGTCCCCCAGGGCAAGACTCGCCTGGGATCGTAAAGTATGCTACTGAGTCTAATTCTTCCCCTAACGAAAGTCCGTATGGTCACCAGAAAGGGATGCATCCCACCTCTGGACCTGCGGGTCCAACACCAACCAAACATCACAAGGAAAAAAGAAAAAGATGGACTAGGGAAGAATACAAGGAAATAATGTATTGTTTTTACTACGCATTAGAAAAGCCTCAAACAAACAACACTGAAGACACTTTTATTGCATGGTGTTCACGTAATAGTGAGAGCGAAAAAATTGAAGGTTTAGATGCAAATAAACTAGCAAATGTAAGGAGATTTATTATGCGCAGCAAAAAGCTGTCGGATGTCGAAATTGCACAAATTAAGGAGATTGTTTTAAATGATACTCGTGAAAAGGACCCTGTAGGTCTCGTAAAGGAAGTTGAGGAAGCCCAGGAAGATGTTGAGGAAGTTGTAGTGCCTTATGCTGATGAGAATGAACCAGAACAAGGTATGAAAAATAATGAAGAACAGGAACAAGAGTTGAACCAGGATGAAGTGGCTGAGATGAGGAGTGATATCTTAGAAGAATTGTCTATTGTCCAGCATACTAGTATTAATGATAGGGAGTCTTTATTGAAAGTTCGTCGTACCAGCAAATACAGAACTATAATTGATGTTGGTAATGAAGCCCTAAAACAACTATGTAACGAAAATGGACCCAAATTTAACAGAATTGAATGAGTTGATATATGCAACAGGAAAAGTACTCCAGAAAAGATGTGGTGTTAAACATAAAAGAAAACAAAATAGCGTACGTAAACCTAATAAACCTAAATGGCAAGTAAAAATTGGCAAAGAAATTGAAAATCTTAGAAAGGAAATCTCCTTGCTAGAAGAGCTTCAAAAGGATAAAGAAATAAGATCTGGCAAGGCTAGGAAAGTAGTACGAAAGTACAGAATCGAAAGCAATGATAAAATACCAGCCATTAAGGAAGAATTGAAGCAAAAATTACAAGTCAAGGCTCAACGAGTAAGGAGGTACGTCAAGCGGAATAAATTTTATAGACAGAATAAAATCTTTGAAACAGACACCAAAAAATTTTACAGAGAGATAGGAAAGTCAGATATAAATGTAGATGAAATACCGTCAGACGAACAAGTACGGGAATACTGGAGTAATATATGGGGCAAGGAGAAAGGGCATAATGAGAACTCTGCATGGCTGAATGATTTTGAGAACAGCGCGAATAATATCCCCGAACAGGGATGGGAAGAAATACAAGTTGACGAAATAAGGAAAGCTCTTAGAAAATCTCATAAGTGGAAATCGCCAGGAATCGATCAAATTCCAAACTTCTGGCTTGACGCTTTACACTCAGCACACACAAAATTAGCATTAAACTTCAACAGATTAATGGCAGACCCAACAGTAATACCCAAATGGTTTTGCCTAGGTACTACATATCTTCTCGCAAAAACTAACGAAACTGCAAATGCAAAAAACTATCGCCCAATTACCTGCCTGCCAACATCTTACAAACTTTTGACCTCTATTCTTACTGAAAGAACATACGCACTCATGGAAGATCACAACATATTTCCAATTGAACAAAAAGGTTGTCGGAAAGGATCGTATGGTTGCAAAGATCAATTATTAGTTAACAAAATGATATTAGAGAATGCCAGAACGAAACAGAAACACCTGAGTACTGCTTGGGTAGATTACAAGAAGGCTTTTGATAGTGTTCCCCACTCCTGGATTTTACGTTGTTTAGAAACTTTCAAAGTTTCACCTATAATAATTAACTTTCTTAGAACATCTATGAAGCTTTGGGAAACTAACCTTACCCTCTCCCATTCTAATGGAATTTTGACTGCTAATGGTATGTGCATCAATTGTGGAATTTTCCAAGGTGACTCTCTCTCCCCTCTTTTGTTCTGCATGGCACTTATACCCCTGTCTCGACTTTTAAATGATACTGGATATGGATACAAGATCAGTAATAAGAAGATAAATCATTTATTCTACATGGATGATTTGAAACTGTATGCCTGTAATGATTATGAGCTAGAAGGACTTTTGAAAACAGTGAAGGCATTTAGTGATGATATTGGGATGGAATTTGGCTTGGATAAGTGCGCTAAAGCAACCTTTAAGCGTGGAAAATTGGAAAGTGCAGATAACGTTGTGTTAGATGATGAATCGGTTATCAAAGACTTAGAGCAAGAAGGAACATACAAATACTTAGGCGTTAATGAAGGGGACGGCATACAGCATTCCAAGATGAAAGGAAAAAATTAGAAAAGAATGTTTACGTAGGTAGGACTAATACTGAAAACTGAACTAAATTCGGAAAATAAAATTACAGCTATCAACTCTCTTGCAGTACCAGTGGTAGTTTATAGCTTTAACATCGTTAACTGGAACATTAGTGAATTGAGAAAACTTGATGCAGAAATTAGAAAGCGATTCACCTGCCACAGAATGCACCACCCTAAGTCCAATGTTGACCGTCTATACGTCCCCAGAAACCAAGGAGGAAGGGGCATGATACAACTTGAGATGTCATACAAAACAACCACCATAGGTCTCGCTGAATATCTGGACAATTCAGATGATTGGATGCTACAACTAGTCAATCTACGTGAAAACACAAAAAAGTTACATTCAGTTTTTAAAGAGTCAGCTAAATTTTCTCGTCAGTTGGACTTAGAAATAAATAACGAGAACCACAGCCAGCTAAAACCCACAGAACTAGCCCGTAGAACAAAGAAAACCGCAAAAAACAATGGATTGAAACAACTGAAATCAAGGTGGCAAGAAAAGCCCCTCCACGGACAGTTCGCAGCTCGAAGCAGAAACGCTGATGTAGACGAAATGGCAACCCATCAGTGGCTGAGGAGCTCAGGATTGAAAGGGGAAACGGAAGGTTTCATTCTTGCCGCCCAGGACCAAAGTCTTTTCACGCACAATTACCAGGCCAATGTACTGCACAATGGAGCAGACGAAAGCTGTAGATTCTGCGAGGATAAGCTTGAAACAATTGACCATCTTGTTTCTGGTTGTTCTGTCTTGACACCTAATGAGTATAAAAACCGACATGATAGGGTTGGTCAGTATCTCCACTGGAAGATTCTTAATCACTTCTCCATAGAAACTAATAGCAACTGGTATGAACACCATCCAGAACCAGTCACAGAAGGGAAAAATGTTACCATTCTATGGGATTTTCCAGTCCATACTGATCAGATGATACAGGCAAACCGTCCTGATATTGTTGTCAAGGACAAACGCAATAGCACCTGCTTGCTCATCGATATGAGTGTGCCAACAGATAAGAATGTTTCTGCGAAAGTTTTTGAGAAGTTGTCTAAAATACAAAGACCTGGAGATTGAGATTGAAAAAATGTGGCAGCTGAAAACAACGACCATCCCAGTAGTAGTAGGTGCCCTTGGCCTGATAAAGAAAGGAACCATAGATTATCTTAAGAAAATTCCTGGAGAACCATCACTTAGCGAGATCCAGAAAATAGTCCTTAATAGTACTGCACACATTTTGAGAAGAGCGCTCTCTATTTGAATCACGTTTTATACTTTTACGATATGCAATGCAAAATGGTTCTTACAATACATTACTCCCATTTCACTCACCCTAGGTCACTGGTAGTGACCCGGTGTTTGATCTCAAAATAGCGAATCAAAAGAAATTGATAACATAATAATAATAATAATGAAGGTGTCGAAGGTCAAGGGTTATTGGAGGAGTAGCATCTTTCCTAGATGGCCTCGTGTGGCGTCCTAGACTGGCCTCCCCAAGCCCAGCACCATGTGAAGCGCAAGTCAATAGCCTCTCCGTGGTGAAGATCGTCCGTGCGTGGTGAAGAGCCACATCCTATTAGAGGTGACCTTGTGCTAAGCAGAACACGGCGGATCTAGGGGAGAACAACCCCGAAAAAAAATCCGTAATTCAAGGTGTTAACCGTGCTAATGAATGGATGGTAGCAATGTTATGCTGTCACTAACGGAACCTGGTAGGAAGTGGCGGACCTATCTAGTAAATAGCCTTATCTTATGTGCCGGGCAACGTAGGATCGACAGCTTAAACCCGTGCGTGTAAATTATATTCTAATGGGAGATAGTGATCATGATAATCGAATTGAACATTCAACTAACATAATTCATGGTGCTTCAAATATTGCAGTGGCACAACAGATTTGTGTTGATACAAATGAAGACCATAGGGAAAATAGTGTACATAGAAAAACAATTGGAGGATGGACAGAAAATGAGAAAATTAGAATAGTACAAATTGATATGGAAGAAAGGCAAAAAGGATATGGTTTTATGAAGAGAATTAAAGACCGATGGGACATAGAATTTCCATTAAGAAGACAAATAACAGCCCAAAACCTTTGTGATAATGCTAGGCGCTTCAGAAAAAGTTTGGGAACGCAAGCAGTAATGCAGATAACAAGTGATAACAGAGAAAGTGTGACGAAAGATAAGAACCTTCAATGGACGTTAGAAATGAAAGTAGCACTTGTGCAGATTGATACCGAAGAAAGGCAGAAAGGGAGAGGGTTCACGAGAAGAGTTAAGGACAGGTGGGATGTTGAATATCCGATATACGCAGGAATGATAGGAGCACAGACACTTAGAGATAATGCGACAAGGTTTAGAAAAGAGACGGAAATATCGAACTTGGTACTGGTTAGAAAGAGGAATCTGGTGGCCCCCTTTGAAGAGGGATTAGAATCTAATAGAACAAGTGAATGTGGTGATAGAAATCAAGGGACAAATACATATGAAGAAGAGATGAATACATTAGAGGAAATGATAGAAGAAACATTTGATGAAGTGGAGGATCTACAAGACAGAAGCGAGAATAAACTGACTGAAGAAGATAAGACCCTTGACATCATATTTCTGGCAGAATTAGAGAAATTAGAGAGAAGTAATTTTACTGAGTTACAAGAGAGAGCTAAATTACCAAAACTAAAGATGCCAGATGAATTAGTTGAGAGATCAAATAGAGTATTAGGAAAGTATTTTAATGAGGACAGGGATATTCCTGAAGTAACTGATTTTGTTTATGCAATGGGAAAAGCAATAGCGTCAATTTTAGTCAATTTTAGGTATCAAGACAAAAGTGAGCAAAGAAAAACTTAAATCCAAGGGAGGAAACAGAAGAGAGAGGAAAGTAAAACGTGAGATGAAAGAGTTGAGAAAGTGGATAGCACGGATCAGTAATGAAGTGCATCGCAGGAAAGAGCATCGAAAAGCCTCATGGAAGGAAAAGAAATTTTTGAAGGAGCTAGAATTAAGAATTGAAGGGAAGAAAACAACCACCGTTGCATTGATGACCTACCGGGAACAACTGCTTGACCAATTGCGATATATGAAAGTAAAATTGGAAAAGATGATGGTAAAAGGAAAAAGAGTGAAGAATAATGCATTGTTCAGAAAAGATGAGCGGTATTTTTATAGGAATGTCAATAGATCAGAATCACGAGCAGGGAAGATTCCCAATATTGATCAATTTGTTGCTTTTTGGGGAGGATTATGAGAAACCGAGAAGGTCACGCCATCCCTACCATGGATGGAGGAAGTTGCAGGAAAATTGAAGAGAATGAGTATTGAAGTGAAAGAGTTTGATCTAACGGAAGAGAAGTTGACTGAGATAATCAAGAAAAGAAAGAATTGGTCCTCGCCTGGTATTGATGGAATACAGAATTACTGGTGGAAAAAGTTTAAACCTGCGCAGCAAGCATTATGTAGGGCGCTACGAATAATCAAAGAGAATCATAGTTTGATACCAGACTGGTTCCCTGCTGGACGAACAGTAATGCTGCCGAAGACCAATGAGCTGAGTAACGTAAAGGAGCGAAGGCCAATCACGTGCTTGAATACATCCTACAAGATCTACACAGGAATAATCGGGAAGTATATGAGGGAACATGCTTGCAATAATGGAATTTGGGATGAAGGCCAACTCGGCGGCGTTGAGGAGGTTCTAGGTACGGTGGATCAACTGCTTATTGACAATTGTATCATGGAAGAGGTGAAAACATATCACAGAAACCTTGCAGTTGCTTATTATGATTATAGGAAAGCATATGACAGTGTCCATCATGATTGGATGATGCGAGTTTTTGATTGGATAGGGATTCCAGAAGATGTTAGGTTGGTACTGCAAGCGCTTATGAAAAAGTGGAAAACAAGGTTAGAGGTGTGGGACGAGAGCAAAAAGTATGTTAGCAGATGGATAAACATTTCTTGTGGTTTCTTACAAGGAGATAGTTACTCGCCAGTTGGGTTTTGTTTAACAGAGATACCGATATGCATTTTATTGTCTCAAACTAGAGGATATAGAATGGGTCCGCCAGGAGAAAGAAAAGTAAAAAGAACTCATAGTCTCTTCATAAATGATCTGAAGGTATATCAAGAAAGTCATCAGCAACTGGAGGCAGTGAACGAGATATTGGTCCAAGCAAGTAATGACACAGGTGCTTGCTATGGGATATCAAAGTGTGCAGAAATAGTATTTAAGCACGGAAAGATGGTTAAAGGCGATGGACTTATGGTTCTGGACGAAAGAATGAGAGCATTAGATCCAGATGAGAATGATGTTTACAAATTTTTGGGAGTAGAGCAGGCAGAAGGAGTCAAAATTAAGGAAGTTCTAGTAAGGGTTAAAGCTGAGATACAGAGTAGATTGAGTACATTGCTGAATGCAGAGCTGTATGACAAGAATTTGATTAAGGCAATTAACACTAAGGTAATACCTGTAGTGGCTTATGTAATGAATGTATGTACCTTTTCAAAAGGAGAGCTTGAAGAGCTAGACCAGATGATAAAGCGAGAGCTTAGACGTAGCAGCATGTTAGGGCGACAATCAAGTGAAGAGAGACTATATTTAAAACGAAAAGTTGGAGGAAGGGGGTTGAAATCTTTAAGAGCTGTATATATGGAAACTAAGATCAGGGTAGCTTGCTATATGGCGGTATCAGAAAGAAGATGGATTAAAGCTGCGTGGGAGCACGAAAAATTAAAAGATTACAACTCATTGAAAATTACAGCTGAGGAAATGGCAAATGAGGTTGGACACACATTGAAATTTAAAGATGACGGAATAGAATTAGACGGAGAACTGCAGTGTGGACACTGGAGGAAAAGTTGGAAAAAGATCAAAGATCTTTTGAAGAAAGGAAACGAAAGTTCGTTAATTGAGAAGTATAAACAAAAGTCATTTCAAAGTGAGACGTTCAGCAAGCAGGAAGTGGAGTGCCATATGTGGTTGGAATGTAACTTGGACCCTAGGAAAACGGCGGCAATAGTGAACTTACAGGAACAAATGGTTGAAACGAAAGCATGGAAATTTTCAAGAGGAATAGCAGATGGGGGAGACATGTGTAGATTATGTGGGTCTTATAGGGAGACAGTTCAACACCTGTTGGCTGGTTGCCAAATGTTGGCTGGCAAAGAATATTTACGACGTCACATCAGAGCACTGATGGTTATAGCTGTAGCATGGGCGAAGAAATATGAACTAATTGATGAAAATGCAGTTTGGTACAAAGAGAAGTGGGAGAAAGGAAGTCTTGGAGAATGATAAGGGGAAATTAGTTTGGGACTTCGAGTACAAAATGAGACAGAGCAGTTCGGCTAGAAGGCCGGATCTAACACTTGAAGACAAGGAGAGAAAACGAGTCTGGATTTGTGACATGGCATGTCCACAGGAAAGTAACATTGAAGCAAAGGTGAAAGAGAAATTGGATAAATACCAGCAGCTAGCTTTTGAGATGAGGGAAAATTGGGTTGGGCACAGAGTTGAAATTGTCCCATTGGTCATTGGATGTCTAGGAGGAGGAGTTGGAAAATTATTGAAGGCTGTTCAAAGCGAATTAGACACTGAAACTGAGATCGAGAACACAGTGAAAGGGATGCAAAAGACAGTGCTAATGGACAGTGAATCTATTATGAGGAAAGTACTGTCGGGAGTGGTGCAACCACAGTGAACATTAGGACCTCAGACTGTCATGTACATTGTAAAATAACTAGACTAATAAACTTTGGTAGTCTTAACTATTGGCTTAATTTAGCTGTTTGTATGTATATATGATGAAGGTGTCGGGTTGCTCTCCAGGAGGCGATGGCGGACCGTTGTGTTGCATATTTGTGTGTTATTTATCCTTTGTTAAAAGGTAGGTGCGATCCGAATCCCGAGCGAAGCGTACACAGTAACAAATAGGCCAATACAACAGAACAAAACAATTCGATATTATGTGTTATAAGTATGTACAGCAATAGATTAATGGTAACAGCAACATCATAAGTGTATCCAAAAGCGAATCCCAACTTCCAAACCAATACTTGTTCTCAGTTCACATAAATTCTAAAACTCCAAGTGTAATTCCTTTCCCATAACTCTCACCTCCATGCTTACTCCCAAAAACAACCCTCCTTCTCCGTTCCTAGGCAACCACAAATATAGCCAATTACAATACATACTACTACGTCATCTAAGCGTTAAAAGAACGAACAAAACAATGCAATAGTAACAACACAACAGTTGAAGGTAAACTTTTCATGAACTGACGTTCCAAAAGAGCGGTACGGGCGTCAGTAGGCAAATCGGGATCAGCCTTTCGAAGGGGGTACACTAAATCCCATAAAAGCAGAGAGGGATCTTCACCAGAACGCAAGGTACGATGTTCAAATGTAGCATAAAACCGCTCCCGATCAACGCGGGGGTACAAGGTATCTCGTAAATGCGTAGTGAGAGCATCATAACTGGCCTTGTGATCATCGGCAAGGCTGAAGTAATGGATAGCAGCAGGGCCTCGCAAGAAAGCCGGGAGCTTCTTGAGCTTGTCTTCGGCAGACCAAAATATTGACGAGAGCACAGCATTCGAAATTGCGCAGCCAAGACGGAAAGTCCCCAGATTCGAATCTCTCCGTAACGATAGAAAAGGAGGCAATGATCAAGACGAAAGCCTAGCCCTGTACCTCTGTCACCAATTGTAATGCTTGTGGGCTCGGCAGGATAAGGCTCAAGAAAATGACGCTTAGTTTCTGGTCTGATTGTCAATTTCTCTTCTGATTCACTGTTAGGATAACGTATATTAAGAAAGCATAACAGGAAGGAATTAAAACGGAAATAAAACGACTGTCCAATTAAAAGCGACCATTACAATAAAAATGAAATGATTGTCCAATCAAAATCGTTTATACTAATAAATCATTACACATACAGTCAGGCTTTTAGAATAAGAAGAATATGTTCAGATGAGGAGAAACTTAGAAATAGATCAGAAGATTTGGTAGTATGGTTAGTGCAGAGGGGATACAAGGAGAGCGTTGTTAGGGAACAGGTAGCTCGTGCTAATAGTTTAGATAGAGCGACTCTACTAAGTCAGGAAAGTAGATGTAATGAGGAGAGGAAAGATCGTATTCTGTTTGTAGTATCATACCATCCAGCACTTAGTGAGCTAAGGGGTTTAGTTAGTAGACTTCAGAACATGTTGGAGGCGTCTGAGGAACACAAGAGCGTGTTTCGACATGAGCCTCTTGTGGTATTCAGACATGCCCCCAACCTTAAGGATAGTTTAGTTAGGGCCAAGCTTCCAAAGTTGCAGATAGCATCAGATAAGGGTTGTTTTAGATGCGGTAAATCGAGATGTCAGCGTTGTAGGTTCATGTCTGAGGGTAACAGTTTTAGATCCAATGTCTCTGGAAGTGAGTTTAAAATTAGCAGTAGATATACATGTGATTCATCAGGGGTAGTATACTTATTAGGTTGTAAAGTTTGTGGGAAGCAGTATGTAGGTAGTACTTTTACGTCATTTAGGGTTAGATTTAATAATTACAAGTCAGCTAGCAGGAGGTATTCTAAGGGAGAAGTAGTCACACAGGCAGATTTTTCTAGACATTTTACTGAAGCTAATCGTCACGGTTTTATGGAGGACGTTAGTTTTCTGATCATAGACAGGGTTTTTGGGGAGTCTAGACATAGAGAAGGGTTTTGGCAGTTTAAGCTAGGTAGTTTTCCACCAGAAGGACTTAACGTCAGATTTGTAGACTCTTAACTTTTCGTTTAGAACGCCTGGTTTCTTAAGCCTGGTTTCCATATGATCGCTGAGGATCGCTGAGGATCGCTGAGGTTCGCTGAAGTTCTGTATCGATCGTCAACGATCATGTGGAAACAGCATTTAAAAAGTCCAGCGATCCTCAGCGATCGTGAAAGATCGGATCGCTGGGGATCGCTGGAAAAGAAGTGAGCTCTATTCCAGCGATCGTGAACGATCCATAAAGATCGTGAACGATCCTGAAAAATTAATGGAAACACAACAGCGATCGTGAACTATCCTCAGCGATCCAAATATCCCATGACACAGTTGATTTCTCTCTATTTCTCATTAGATTGATAACTTCCATATAGGCATGTTTGCTTAAAAAAGTATTCACGGTCGCTCAACCGCAGTTCCTGCACGAGTGCATTGAACACATCACGTTCCTTCCTTTTCTGAAATATGCTTCGACCCCAAAATCGATGCTTTCTTCGTTTACATAGCTCTGCTTCCTTCTTTAGAGCAGGGTTGTCCAACCTTTTTTCTCGGAGGGCCACTTTCTGACTTAGGCCATAGACAGAGGGCCACTTATTTAATACATATTATGACGATGAAAATTTCTAGAGAAGATGGAAAAATGAGCATCTTAACATCACAACAAGAAAGTATATATATATATATATATATATATATATATATATATATATATATATATATATATATATATATATATATATATATATATATATATATATATATATATATATATATATATATATATATATATATATATATATATATATATATATATATAACTACAGTGGCCATAATAGCAGTTTTTCACACTCATTTTCTCGACAGTGAAATTCATATATTTTTCATACAATGATTTGCGTTTTGATCCCCCTCTCTGGCACAAATTGTCAAAAACTTTTTAATAATCCAAAAAAATATTTCATAATATGGATTTTTGCGTTGGTACCCCCATAAAAAGCACAAAAACATGGATAAAACCATCTGAATAAATATTATGATTTCCAAATTTAGCAGTAGACTCCTCGGCACGACGAAGTATTTGGATGGCTTGCGAAGCAAGACGTTCAAAGACTCGTCGCGGGGATGGAGGAGTCGTAATTGCGCATAGGGCAGCTCGGCGGGAAGAGCTAGCGAAGCTAGCGATGGGCTGCCCTACGTAAAAACGGCCAATAATATGAAAAAAGATGGCAATTCCATATTAATAATAAATATCAAAGAGCTTCCGACAAATAGCGTCACCATGGGGTATAAAAGCATGGATTCACAAAACAAAGCGTGTCTGAATAAGCGGAAATACCTTTTCTCCCAAGCACTATTAACACACATTCTTCGCCACAGCTGTGGCGTGACGTCATCATTTAACTAAAAGTATTACATTGCGGACATAACTTTTTCAACCAAAACACAATTAACACACATTCTATAAATTCTTGGAGTAAACTTTACTTAAATAGACAAAAATATTTATATTCTTGGCTAAATTTAGCGATACACATAATTAATTGTGAGATATAAAGCCTCATGGCATTAATGTTATAAATTAAATTACCTTTATATAATAATATAGTATATGCATTGTGATAATGAGATTCATGAATATCTAAGTGAAAAACACATCTATTGCCCATTCTGTAATCAAAAAATAGGAGAGCAAACAATAAATAATAATACTTGTTGTAACAACCAGGATATTTTATATGACAATGGAAATATTTGTAAGAATTGTGGGTTATTTTATGGATATAATCATTCTACTGAATACATTGATTTTCATCTAGCTAAATATAAGATAAATAGAAAATCAATATACCACCGTAAGTATCATATATATAACAAAATTAATGATATATACAATGTATCATCCAACGATAGAGAAAAATTTATACAAATATTTAATGAGATTGATAAAATACTACCACAAATAAATCAAAATAGAAAGAGAATGATAAATATTAACTTTATATTCAAAAAGATATTTAATATGATGAAAATAGATGTTGATATTAAAATTTCAAAATCTAATAAAACATTAAAAAAGTATGATTTATATTGGAAAAAATACAATTATTAATAGGAGATAAAATCCAGTTAATAATAAACAAATAATTTAAAATTTACTGTTTTTAATACTCCAAATGAAACCAGTAATATGACCAAACAATGGCGAAGCCTTTAAGAACTTAGGAGCCTTTTTCAATACATAACAATATCCACGGCCTTTCTTATATTTTGTATAAAAACGACCATAAGTATCATGAAGAGCGCTATGTACATGACAACATTTAAATTTTCCAAATAGTTTCTATAAAACTCCAGTTAAGCATCCATTTCCAGGCCCTATTAATCCAATTTCATTCTCATTATCCAACAGAATATCATCAATGGATAAAACTGTATGAAATTCATTATAATAGAGACATTGATAAATCAAACCACTTTTTAATACTTGTATATCAACCTTATATTCTGTTTTTATACAAAATAAAGTGTCTCTAACATATTTCAATGCTTTTTTCCGATTCATATAAATATATATTATATAAATTTATCCTAATGCAATTGGATCATGATCGATGATATACCAATTTTGACATAAAACATAGTGATGTAGTCTGATCTCTGGTTCGGGAATAACTCTTTCCTTATATAATGCAAAAAAAGCAATTGAACCGTTTAAGCCTGCTACACCAGTTGGATTTAAATCCCCAAACGTCATTTGATTTGATCCTGCTGATGTTCTTGCGGTAGAATCACATAATTTCTTACCATTACACCATACACTAGATTTATTAGCTCCAGCGGGTACATTCCAATGGATTGACAAACATATCCATTTATTTAAATCTCCAGCATTAGCTTTTGTTTGATAATTTGCAATAGGTGATACACCATTAACAGTATTAGGACCAATAACAATATTATTATTAACAGCACCAGCTACAACAAGATCACCAGAGGGTCCAAAAGAAACAAATTTATTATAACCAGCATTATCATGACCAAACAATCCGTTTCTAGTCCAATACGTACCATTAAATGATATTAGTTTATAAACAATAAATATATTTACAATATCCTGACCACCAGATGCTACATTTAAATTGATATTACTCAACATTCTCTGACTACCATTGAAATTTAAGTAGTATCTATTATTAAGTTTAAAAGCAGATGAAACTAATGTAGGTTGATTAGCTGTTGTTGTTTGTTCTGCATGATTTTCATATAATGATTGATCATAAAGTTTAGATACTTTTCTTGTTGAAGAATCCATAACTACTTCTGATGAAATACCACGATCAATTCTATAAATAGCATTCCCAAATTTCGTATAATATTCCCAAAGAAGTGTTTCACTTAGACTTGTGTAAATATGTGATTTAACAAAACCTAAAGTACAAGCATCAGTATCTATAAGAGGAAGGGGCAATCCGAAAATACGATTATTGCTCATATTCAAACTAACATTAACAAGTTCATTAGAGAAATTTGAGATTGTTGGATTCATCTTCTTATGTAAAAAGTATTCTTTGAGAAACTTAACAGTTACTGCCGCCTGTTGATCTCCAGTTGAGTCTGAATCTTTAACACCTGTAACCTTATGTCCTTCCATATCCCACCTTAAGTGATTTATAGTACTAACATCATTTATTGACACTGATGTGTTATGACTACCGTCAGAATAACCCATATATATTAATAGATTATATAAAATAATTTTTAATTAATTGCTCATTATAGTTAGTATCTTTTCTTTTAAATGTTTTAATTAAATCATAATAAGATTTTCCCTTATATAATTCATTAATCCAATAGATACAATAGTAACCACATAGTGCTGAATTTAAGTTTTGGAATTGTGAATCGTGATATAGATAATTAACTCTTAAAATATCAGATAATTGAATAACTTCTTCTGGACAATTTAACCCAAAACTATCAAAATATTCAATTATATTATGTTTTATATACATAACAACCCAATGTGTGCCAGGTCCAGTACTATCATCTATATTCACAACATAAAATCCATCATTTACACAATTTATTATATGATCTCTAGATACAACACCTTGACAGTTTTTAATTTTCAAAGATTTTATCCATTGTTTTATCTCAATTGTTGATATAGGTTTATTTACAAATTTTGGTTTTAAAAAACCATTCCTAGTAGAGGAACGTCTTTGAATGGGCTGTTCTTTCCTAGTAGTAATCCTTTTCCCTTTTGCTTTTATTTTGAGTTTTAATACCTGTACCAGTAGCATTAGTTGGATTAGTTGGATTACCCCAAAAAGGAGGAGGAACATAAGGTAGAAACATATCACTATATGGCCGGTTTTGTATTCCCTTACCTGATTTTTTAGGTGGTAAGGGTATATGTGGTATTCTAGCTACATATTGTCTATTTTGAATACCACTACCAGTTAATGCTTTAACAAGTAAAGGTACACCAATGCTAGCAAGAAGCGTACCCAAAAATCCTCCACATTGTTTTGGGTGTTGGCTTAATAACAAGCTTTCCACCTGATTGAAGAGATGATATAATTTGTTCTTTTTGCTTTTTTGTAAGTAGGTTTTTATGTGCAATCAATTGATTGATTTTATCTTGTGGAATAAGAAATCCTCCTTTTTGATTAGATACACCAGAACCTAATGCTTTACTAACACCAAAGTCCGTCAGTGCCCCAACCGCCCCAGTAGCTACACCAGGTAGTAATTTTGTAACTAGTTTAGTTGCTGCAGGAATCATTTTTGTCCCAAGTTGCATTAGACTTGTAAACAAAGACCCTCCTTTCTTTACAACATGACTAATTTGTGTCTTTGATATTTTTAAATCAACTCCTTTTTTAGCTGTTGTTGCTTTTTGAATCTTCCCAATCTGGGTTTTAGTGAGAAAAAGTTCATCAGAACTAGATAATTCGCCTAATGATAGTCTTAGTACAATAGCAGACTTATCAATGCTTTTGCTAAGTTAGACTTTTGATTATCACTGAGAGAAACATTATATTTAATGTACATATATAAATACATTAGATTAAATTAAAAAAACATGCATAATTTATGTTTACAATTTTAATTCTGCTTTATTATCTACAACATCAATTGATATATTTTGATCACAAAGAACAAGAGCATAGATAACATATTGAGCATCTGGGGTATCAGAAAGTGTATAATTAAATTCTAATTTTGTTGTTCCATATTTAATTTTCTCTTCTTGATATGTTAGAGTGAAATAGAGTAAACCATATAATTTCTTAAATGATTTAAGATCAACAATTGGATTCATAATATAGTTACTATTACCAGAACAGTAACTCATCAATGTATCATATGTTTTAGTTAGTTCAGTTGTTGGACGCATTGCCTGCAATGGATAAAATGTTCCATTTTCAGTTTCAAGTTGACATTCAACAAAGTTCACATTATTTCCTGCAACATCATATGTATTATATGCAAACATATTATCTAGCTGATTTTTAATCTTACTTTTGTTGATAACCCAAATAAATGCATGTCTTGGGCGAGCGATTGATGAAGCAATCTTAAAAACTCCTTCTCTTTCTTGACTTGTATGATATACAACACGCTCCCTCAAATAAGTCCATTCAAATTTTTTCTTTTTATCTCGTAGGGCTTTAATTTTTTCTAAAAATAAAGTTAGAAATATGTCTTCTCCTTCTGGTTTAAAAGACATTTTTGGAACCCATAATACCATCTTAGTAACAAGGTATCGACGAGCATCACCAACAACAGGTGGATCGGAATTAGTAGTAGCGTTTCCATAGATAACATTACTATCCTCTTCTAGTTCTAAAGTAATATCAACCTCTTTAAAGGGTAAAATTTTATCTTCTAATGAATCAAAAAAACCATATCGATTTAATGGAAGGTAATCTGACACAACACCACCATTAAGAATTTGTGCCTTCCTCTTTGCAAAACCAGCATTATAAGATAGATTTTGTTTAGCAGTATGTGTAGCAGCATCAGCAGTGAACTCAGCAGAATCAGCAGCAGTTGATGTGTCTGGATAAAAAGACATACTCTGACCAATTGTGTCACTATATGATTTTGAAAATTCTAATATATTTTTAACTTGTATTGCATGATTGATGTCAGAACTATCCATAACGATAACATTATCAACCTTCACAGTCATACGTTTAAACAATGAAAAACCTCCATTAGTTGTAGCTACCTCATGAGCATCAGTTACATTAGTGTTATCATATTTTGTAACTTTATAGCTTAATTCTATTCTTGCGTTATACCAGTCTAGTTGTTTATTATCATTTGTGTTGCTGACAATAAATGTATAGCCTGTTTTATCTTGGTACTGATTAGCACCAGGTTGTTTGATTGCATCTACTAGTCTGTTCGAAACGAACTCATAACGTTCGCAATATTTTGAACTTCTGAAACTCATATATTATTAGATTATATTAAAATTACATTTGTAATATTTTTTCAATTTCTAGCTTCATAATATCATCATCTATATTAGTCTGTTTAGTGGTATCTTGTTGATATTTTTTATTTAATGGATGTGATTTTAATGCTTCTATAATTTTATAACCTTTGCTTTCATTTTCAGGTTTTTTAATAAGCTTACTATCTAATTTATTAGAAACAATTTCAGGTTTTTTACTAAACGCACTATCTAATTTATTAGACACAATTTCACCCATTGTAGCTCCAACAGCTTCAGAACCTTTTTCTACAGCTTTTGTGGCTGCTTTTTTAGCAATCTCTTCAGCAGTCTTACCAGAAAGTTTTGACACAACTTTTTTACCAACTGTCTTAATAGCATCAAAAATACCATCACCAGTTTGATATATATTATAACTTTCATCATCAATACGAGTTAATGTGTCTAAATCATATTTATACATCTTACCGTTTTTATCAACTTTGTAGGATATTCTCATATATATATTATACTTATATTATTTCAAGCAGCTTTTAATAATAAAACAATTTCTACGGATTGATTGTTTAAGTCTATAGGACGATTCAATGCGTCTGTTATGTAGATTCTCAAATCTTTAATAGTAGAGACAGAAACTCTATTATATAACAATCTCCTCCCCTCTACACGAAACGGAAAACTAATAGGTAAATTAGTTACACCAAAACGGTAAAGCACGTTTGTACTTTTACCATTTACAATTGATTTAGAAATAATATTTGTATGTATCACTATTTCATCAACAGATCTGGTTATATTAGGTATATTAACACCATAATTTGAACCAGTAATAATAGATTTATTAAATCCGATTATATCTGCAAAATCATTATTGGTAAGATCTATTTGATAATTTGTTTCAAGAGCTATATAAACCAAAATTCTAGCTCGAACAAAGGATAGTGTTATCCCAGTAGTCGAATGATTATTTTGAGTAAGTGTTTGCTGTATAATACTATTTAAATCTTTGTAACCATAATTACCTGGAGGAATTGTTATAGTAGTCCATGTTGTACTTCCATCATGACTATATCTTAATGTATTATTTGAATATTTTTGTGATATGTTATGCCATGAATAACTCATTGAAATACTATCAAGAGTTATATAATAATCTGTATTTTTATCAAGTAATAATTCTGGATCGAATGAGACTGTAAAATCATGAGACACAGAACCTACATCCGTATTTACACTATTAATAAATAATGGGATATTCATATATATATATATTACATTCAATATTTTTTTACAATTTCATCATGTTGTTTACTCGTCATTAACCCAAGATCAACTAATTTATCAAAAATTTCCCATATCTCATTACGTTGTTGAATATTGTTATTTCCTGCTATTCTGGCGCCTATAAGTAATTTAAGTCTTTTAATCATATCTTCAGGTTTGATGAAATAAATAGTACCACCTAATGTACTTTTACCTGAAGATTTATGTTTTGGCATACCAGATAACATATTTAGATCGTTGAATATTTGCACAGCTCTACTACTATATCTTTCTTTTGGATTAAATCTTTTTGTTAACAATTCAACAAGTGACTTATCACCTTTATTATCATATACAATCTGACCACCCTTTAGAGCCTCTACTTTGTATTCATTTATTAGTTTTGGATAATTGATAAATAGACCACCATACATACCATCATGTGATATTTTATAAGCTTGTCTTTTTGGTTGTTTATACTTTCTAATACCTTCACCTGTTTTATTATCTTTATTTAACTGTTCCTCATAAGCTTTATATTTTTTTAAATGTTCCAATTCCTGTAAATAACTATATAGTGTATTTTTCTCAAACTCTGCAGCCTTCTTTTCTGTCATATTATTAGTTCTCATTTTACGAAGAGCAGACATATATTTTGATCTTACTTTTTTGTCATCTGGAAGGACTTTAAAGGTTGGATCAAAATTATATCCTTTAAGTAACTGTTTTTCAACAATATTGAATGGTACTATATATTCTGATTTATCACCATTTTTATCAGCCTCATCACCACCAGAAGCTTCATCCTTTTTATCAGCCTCATCACCACCAGAAGCTTCATCCTTTTTATCAGCTTCATCATCAATAACTTCAAGAGCGGTATTATTTAAATTATCATCTTCTTCATTAATTACATCAAAACCAAAATTATCATAATCTCTTTGTCTTTCTAACCACTCTTCAACACCAGTTGTCGAACCTTGGTTAGATAGGACACTGCTTAATGTATTAACAGATTCTTGTAGATTTTTTTGATTATCATTTAAAGTTTTTATTACCTTCTTTTGAGATTCTGTAATAGGTTTGTATTTTTCATTTAAAAATATCTGTCTATCAGCTAATACATCCTGATTTCTAGAAAGTTCATCCTTTATCATATGTTTTAGGGCAGATATTCTTTTAGATCGTTCTCTCTTTTTTTGAGATCACTATTCATATATATTATGATTACATTAATTTAAATGTTTTTTTTCATATATCTATAAATTTAACTGTTTTTTAACACTTATCTATTGAGAAAACTATTATTTTAACAGATATTATAGTATAACCATATATATATGCGAATACCTAATTACGACAGTAATAAAAAGGATAATGAAAAAAGAAGCTTAAATAACTTCATAAATGAAGATTATAGGATGTTAATATCTGGACAATCTGCATGTGGAAAAACTAATACACTAATACATATGCTTAGAAAACCACTTGTATATTATGACAAAATATATATTTATACACCAAATAAACATCAAGAGAAATTGGTTGATTTACAACAATTAATGTATGACATATCAAAAAAGGTTGGTTATAAAGTATTAGAAATTAAAGGACCAGAAGATATTCTTGATACTAATGAGTATCCAAATAATAAGGGGTCATTCAATTAGTACGTACGCTCTAAATTGGCTAAAATTTGACCCCCCCTCCCCCCTCGTACGCAAACGTACGCTTGATACTCACCCCCCCTTTTTGCGTACGTACTCTTGGTTGTTTGATCCCCCCCCTCCCATCTCTAACAGAATGTTTCTAGGCATCTAAAACCACGGAGAAAGACTTTTTAAGCTTTCACGAGACTGTAAAATGATCACTTCAAATGTATTTCATGAAAATTCTGTAGTGCTGTTCAAACAAATGGCCACATAGGGTATAATATGGCGCCACAATGGCCTGGTAGTTTGACGGAACCCCAGAGGGCTAGGTAATATGGGGCTTTCAAATATACATATCTCATCGCATGTTTCCTATCTGGCACGCTAGGCAACGGCGAAAAACTGGGTGTTCAGCCTTGTAAATGCCACTAGTAAATGCCGCTATTACAATGGGAAAAATATAGCTAGGTTTCAGTTTATTCAAAATTCCTAGGGGCCACATTGTCGGATTTGGCCTGAGGGCCGTAAGCTTGACACCCCTGTACTAGAAGTAATTTCACCTGAATACGTAGTTCATTAATTAATTGTTGCAGGATGTATGCAAAAAGCTGATAATTTTTTGCTTTGCGTACGTACTTCATGTGTCCACCCCCCTCCCCCTTGTACGCATTCGTACGCATTTGCTTGACCCCCCCTCCCCCCCTTCGTGCGTACGTACTAAATGAATGACCCCTAATCGAAAAATTGTTATATTCGATGATTTAGTTAATGCTTCAGATAAGATCCAATCAAAGATCGCTAATCATTTTACTGATGGTAGACATCATGGAATCAGCCCGGTATATATATCACAAAGCTACTATGACACCCCACAAAAGTTAAGATTGAATTGCTCTCATATGATTCTATATCAACCAACAACAAATAATCACTGTTCATTAATTGGTAAAGAAAATATGATTGATTCAAAATAATTTGATAAATTAGGACCATATGAATTCTTATTTTTAGATAAAGAAAAGAAGTCATGTAAGAAGAATTTTGATGAAAATATGTAAGATTATGAGTTATTTTATGATGAAAATATATAAACTAATGATATATGAGTTATTGTGTAAAATGCAGAAAACAAACTCCTGATATAAATGAAAAACAGGAAAAATCTAAGAATGGTAAGATAATGTTTAAATCAAAATGTGGTGTTTGTGGTTCAAGAAAGAGTAGATTTATGAAATCAATACACGGAGGCAATATAGATGTACATAAACTTATCGGTAAATTACCAAGACCAAAAAAGGGTTTCACACCTGGTGAATATAAATATATGGGACCGTACAATCCTCTTGAAAACCAATTAGAATATGATAAAAATGGTAAAATAACTAAATGGCATGTAAAACCATATAACAAAGTAGATGAAATAGCAGCACATCATGATGTATGTTATTCAATGGGTAAAAATAAAGGAGACTGTGATAGACAAATGGTGAAATCTCTTGATCAAATTCCATATGGAGAGATGCCAAAATGGGGTCAGACTGCTCGTTTTCCAATTAATGCAAAACAAAAACTAGGAATGGTAATAAAGTCAAAAAACAGAAAAAGCCGTCGAGTAACTGGCAAGAAAAACTAGCTGATGAGTTACATACACCCATAAAACGTAATTTTACTCGGCGGCGTATAATTGTAAATCATATTGATGAGATTTGGGCAGCTGATCTAGTTGATATGCAACAGTTTAGTAAATGGAATAAAGGATATAAATATCTTCTAATGATTATTGATGTATTCTCAAAGTATGGTTGATTGTTCCTTTGAAAGATAAAAAGGGTGAAACTGTAATGATGTCTTTTCAAACAATATTCAAGAAAGGTAGAATACCAGAGTATTTATGGACTGATAAAGGTAAAGAGTTCTATAATAAACATATGAAAGATCTATTAAATAAACATAACATAAAGTTGTATTCGACAGAGAATGAGGAGAAATCATCTGTGGTTGAAAGATGGAATAGAACAATCAAAACCAAGATGTGGAAACAATTCACAGCTCAAGGTAACACACAGTATTTAGACCTGCTACCAAAACTATTGAAAGAATATAATAATACAAAACATAGCTCAATAAAAATGACACCTATAAAAGCATCTGATAAAAAGAATGAAGGAACTGTTTATTTTAATCTTTATGGTGATATGGTGCAAGATACATCTAAACCTAAATTTAAAGTAGGTGATCAAGTTCGAATATCTAAATATAAACGAAATATATTTGATAAAGGATATACACCAAATTGGACAGAAGAATCGTTTATAATTGATAAAATACAAAATACTAATCCAATTACATATAAAATAAAGGATCTCATGGGTGAAGAAATACAAGGTAGTTTTTATGAACCTGAATTATTAAAAGCCAAACAGGATGTATTCCGTATTGAAAAAGTCATTCGAAGGGATTATAAAAAGAAGCAAGCTTTAGTTAAATGGAAGGGGTATAGTGATGAATTTAACACTTGGGTACCATTTAAGGACTTACAAGGATAAATATTATGATGACTGAGTTTAAACGCAGTTGAAAAATATATTTAAAAATAAAATATATAGATATTATATATGGAGAATCAAATTAAAAAAAATCGTGGAAGACCAAGATTATTTAATGATGAAGAAAGAAAAGCTCATAAAACGAATTATATGTTGAATAAAGAATGGTATTGTTATGTTTGTAATAATAATAAGAATTATACAATGGCTGGTAAAACACTTCATGAGCAGACAAAAAAACATAAAAAAAACTTTGTTAATGATAAAATGTATAAGAATTCATTACTTATAAAGGAAAAAATAAATGAGATGGATAAAGAACTTGCTAAAATACAAGGATAGTGTACAAGTTTAAACGCAGATAAAATCATTTAAAAATATTTTATATAGATATAGTATATATAAAATATGGGAAATACTATAAAAACATATAAAAACGATGCTGAATCTATTTCAGATAGTCCAAATGTTGAATCTATTTCAGACAGTCAAGAGTTTAAAGATAATTCAAAAAAAAAAATAAAAGATATATAAATTTTGAAGATTTTATGAAAAATATGGATTTATCTATTTTAAACAGTCAAAATTTAGATTCTGAATCAGAATGTCTAGAGCATGAGAAGGATTTAAATGACAAATTATTGAATCTTACAAATAAAATGATGAAAGGTTGGATTTATCCAGTTTAGGAGAAATAAATAATCATTTGATGAAAATTGTAGTTACTATGATAAAAAAGGGATTATAAACTCATACATAACCATATTTAGTGTATAATATTAAACGCAGATAAAATCATTTAAAAATATTTTATATATAGTAATAGTATATAAAATATGAAAGAATTTCGTCGATTATGTGTATGTGGAAAACTTGAGGAGGCTAAATCACTATATCATAGTGGAATTGATATCCATGATGGAGATGATTCATTATTTATGTTGGTATGTATGTTTGGACATCTAGATGTTGCTAAATGGTTATATAATATTAGCATTGAAAATAAAAGTCCTATTAATAATTACAAGGAAGCATTTATACAGAGTTGTGGTCATGGTCATTTAGATGTTGCTAAGTGGTTATATCAGTAAGGTATTGACACTAATAAACCATTTGAAATTGATATTATTAACAAAGCTTTTTATTGGTGTCGTAGTCATGAACATGAACATGTTGCTATTTGGCTTCATGAAATTGGTTTTAAACTTAAATTTTTTAAAGATAGATAAAACGCAGATAAATTTTATTTAAAAAATATTATATATTGTAAAGGTATATAATATGAATAGTTATTTTTTAAAATGTTGTAAAAATGGAGAATTAGATAAGGCAAAAAAATATTATAATTTAAAAATAAAAAGAGGTAATCCTATAGATATTGAATATATTTTTAGGGATGTCTTATATGAATGTGTGAAAGGAGGTTATATAGATGTTGCTAAGTGGTTATATCAAATTGGTAAAAAAATAATTGATGATGTAAATATTAAAATTAATATAGATAGAGGATTTAGTATAAGTTGTGTATATGGTCATTTAGATATTGCTAAATGGTTTTTAAAACTTGGTGATGATATAGGAAAACCTGTTTGTATTGATGATTATTATGAAGAAAAATATATATTTACAACGTGTTGTTATAAAGGCCATTTAGAGGTTGCTAAGTGGTTATATCAGTTAGGTATCGACACTAATAGTCCTATAAATATTCATGATAAAGATGAAATTATATGTCGTGAAACATGTGAAAAGGGTAATCTAGACGTTGCTAAGTGGTTGTATCAGATAGGTATTGATAATAATAGTCCTATTAATATTCATATTTATAATGAAGATGCATTTAGATATAGTTGTGCGAATGGTCATTTAGAAGTTGCTAAGTGGTTATATCATATAGGGATTGAAACTAATATTCCTATTGATATACATGCTTATAATAATTATGCATTTAGTTTAAGTAGTAAAAAAATCATTTTCATGTGTTTAATTGGTTATTAAATATTAATAATAAGGTTATTTTTATTCGCGATAATGATAATTATTGTGATAATAATATCTTTGAGAATACATTAAAAAGATTTACAAATTTAATACCTGGTCAAATATTACAAGTTAAAAAAATGGATAAACAAATAGAATGTATGATATGTTATGATAAGTTAAAAAATAATATATTAAATCCATGTAAATTTGATAATTACTATTGTGAAGAATGTACATCAAATCTAGATTTGAAGTGTCCATGTTGTACAACATCATTTACACAACTAATAATTTATAATCCTATATAGATGAACTTGTTTAAACGCATATAATATTATTTTATAATATAGTTCAAAGGATTTATGTTTTAGATCACTTGAATTTAAACGCAGATAAAAACCTATTTAAAAATAAAATATATAGTTATATTATATATGAATCAATATAATCTATCATTAATGAATAAAGATGAACTGAAGAAACTTCAATCTCAGATCAATAAAATGCTACAAAAAGAAAATGCTAAATCTGTAAAGCCTAAAAAGGGTTTTAATCATGACGATTTATTTAATGATGACATATTTACTGATAATGTTGTTAACGATCCTTTTGAAAAAACCATGAGAAAAGTTTATAAAACGAATACAAAAATTTATGATACAAATAAAAAAATTTATGATACAAATAAAAAAATTACAGAAAAATACAATGCTTTAAATAAAGTAGAGGAGGACGATAGTGATGATGGTGAAAATATTATTGAATACCCTAAAATAAAAGTATCATTACGAAAATTTAGATTAGAAGAGGCAAGAAGAACTAATACTGTAAGAAAGAAGAATTCATCGTTCCTGAAACTATTTGGTAAAAGACTTGATAGTATGGAAGGAGAACAAAAGAAGGTATCGAATACATTATATGTTGATATTAAACATGCAGATGATCATGATGATGTAAATGTTCAGGAAAAAATATATGGTCCATTTATGACGGATATGCCTAAATTGAGTAATAACGATATGTATAAATTTATGATGTATATATTATTAAATAATAATTTCTCAATTTTATCGATTGAAGTTATAAACAAAATTGGTTGTAAGATTATAACATATGATAATCAACAATTCATGGATCATAGAATGGGAAAATTAAAACTTCAATCCTATCTATTATGTAAGCAGAAACCAATAAAATCTCATGGTAAAAATACATGCGTAGTTGATTATGTTTGGGATCAGGTAAAGGGTAAAAGAGGTTTTAAAACATATGACTATGATAAATTGAAAAGTGAAATATATAGCTATGTATATGATCCACCTATGATAAATACCGAAGAATTAATTGATTGAGTTAAAAATTGTCATCATAATGTATCAATACATGCATATGACAGTACATACAGAAAGTTTATATCACATACAACTCCTAGTACAAATGTATCATTAGTCTATATTGTTAAGGATCATCATTGTTTTCCAATTACCAATGAAAATACATGCATATGACAGTACATACAGAAAGTTTATATCACATACAACTCCTAGTACAAATGTATCATTAGTCTATATTGTTAAGGATCATCATTGTTTTCCAATTACCAATGAAAAACTAAAATTAACCGCATCAAAAGCGAGCCAAAGTGTTCACTTATTAAAATACATGTCTGATCTAAAATGGACTAGACGTCATGTAAATATATATAAAATGAAAAAACTAGAAGATTTACATTATATTGATAAAGAAAATAATATTATTATTTTACCTGAAGGAGTGAAGATACCACAAGTGATAGAAATATATATGAATCTATCGAATTTATACATTGAATTTCTACATTGGAGTAATAATGGAATATTAGATGGATTCATAGATCATAGAAAAAACATGTATCTTCTCAATGATGATTATGATAAGAGAAAAACATTATGTAAAAAACTGTTTAATATATATAAAACTCATGACTTTAAATGGACAAACCAAACATTCACATCTATAGCATCAACATTGTTCAGACAGATGTATGGTTTTTTACCTCAATCATCATATAATGTTAACACAAGGCAAATGTTAGATGATTATTATCCAAGAGCGTTACAATGGTGTACTACAGAAGAAATACCAGATAATATTATAAGTATTGATATTTCAAAATCATATCCAAACATTCTACTAAACAATGTGTCACCAATACCTATTTATTCAATTCATGATGTTATTGAACCATTTTATTGTAAAATTGATCTAAAACAATGTGGAGAATTCTATATAAATGAAATTGTTCTTAACAATTATGGTACACCAATAAAAATAGAGGCGGGATTTTATTCTGTTAATTTAATATCATATCTCGTAGACACATTGAACATGCCCACATCACAAATAAAGTATAAAATAGTAACTAAGAGGGCATTAAAACCAGATACATTTAAAGGTTTTATAAAATATATTTTTGATGAATTTCAAGAGAGTGAAGCTAAGAGGCTAGCTAACAGTTTTATTGTTGAATTAGGTAGAAAATATGATAGAACCAATAAGGGATTTACTTGTATAGATTATGATACAGCAATGTGTTGCTGGACAAGAGCGATGGCAGATAATAGAAATGTTACAATAAATCATTACGACAATTTATATCTAGTAAAAGAACAATCTTGTAAGCGTATATTTTCAGACAATACGAGTATCAACAGATTCATTGTATCAGAAGCTACATTAAAGTGTCTACAACTAATTGAAGCGTGTCATGGAGATAATAGAATATTATATGGTTATAATACAGATGGTATATTTATAACAAATCCAAAAATAACGTTTAAGAATAAAAAGGATGTTAAGTTTAGTACTAATAAAATTGGCAAGGCGTATGTTACAGATAGTGAATTAAAATATTTTATATTAAAATATTAAGCATTATAGAGAAAACCTGGATATTGAGAGTTATAAAATAGAATGTGGAAAAGGGGGTATATTTAATGGACAGGCGGGTTCTGGTAAAACAACAAAATTATGTAATATGGTTATTGAAGCCGAGGATCCAATTGTTTTTTCATTTACCAATAAAGCTGTTAAAAATGTTAAAAAGAGATTAGTTAAAATGGGATATGAAAATGCAAATAAGATATGTTATACATTTGATTCTTATTTTTGTGAACTTAGTGGTACAAGTATAGATACAAACATTAAAAGTCTTAAGGATAAAACAATATCTATTGAAGAATTTAGTATGGTACCGAATAAATGGATAACACTTATTTATAAAATATTTACAACACATAACAACATTATATATATGTTTGGAGATCCAAATCAATGTGAGCCTGTTGAGGCAGGTAGTCAGATACATCATAATTATCTAGAATCAAAAACAGTAAATGAAATGTGTCCTGAAAGACAAACTCTTGAATATATTGAGAAATCATGTAGATATGACAAACAAACACACGAGATGCTAAAAAAATTATTAAAATATGGTAAAATATCAACATACTTTCAACCAATTAATAAAAAACTGTATAAGAATATATGTTATTTAAATTCAACAAGGATAAAAGTAAATACAGAATGTTGTAAAGAGTTTACAAAAAACAAGAAATTCATAAATGTAGATTTTAAATATGATAAAAAGAAGGAAACATATCAAATTTGTAAAGGTATACCAGTGTTAGCAACACAAAATATGAAAGATAAGGAAATATTCAATACAATGGAATTTGTAATAGAGGATATATCAAATAATAGGTTTAGGGTAAATAATGAATGGTTTGAGCTAAATGAGTTTTCAGAGTGTTTTATTCCAAGTTTCTGCGTAACTGTATATAAATATCAAGGTTGTGATATTAACGAACCATATAACATTCATGACGTAAACCGAATGGACAAAAAACAATTCTACACATCATTGAGTAGAACAACAAAATTAGAATACATTAATATGAACAATAAAGAATTGAATAATATATATTTCACTCGTAGACCACCGATATTAGAATTAACAAATGCTAAAATCAATAGTTTATATTCAAATGGAAAGATTTATAAAGTAGTTTTCAGTGATAAACAGGTATATATAGGATCAACATGTGAGGAACTACAAACACGACTAAAATGGCATTTATCTCATAAAAACGTCAAGTATATATGAATAAAGACAAATCACCAAAAATAGAATTGATCGTTCATGCACCAAGTAATGATAAAACAAGTCTTGAAAGGGTTGAAAATGGATATATTGAAGAGTATGCTGAAAAATATGGTAAAAAATTATTAAATGTTAAATGTAATCCATTAAACAAAACAAAAAAGTAGAATATGAAGTTGTAATTGAAAATGAAAACCAATTAAGAGAAAGGATAGCAAAACTTGAAAAGAAATTGACAATCAAGGATGATGAGAATAATAAAAATCTGTTTTTTGATTCTATCATCAACGGCAAGAGATATAAAACGATGGCTAGATACGGTAAAAAATCAAAAGAGGAGGCACTTGAGCAGATCAACAATAAAAAACAAGAATTAATAACAAAATTTAACCGTTTATTTTGGGTAAATATTGTATGTGAGGTTACACACTTATTCAGACAAGTTTCAGACCTGTCTAAATGAAAATGTAATACTTTTAGTTAAATGATGACGTCACGCCACAGCTGTGGCGAAGAATGTGTGTTAATAGTGCTTGGAAGAAAAGGTATTTCCGCTTATTCAGACACGCTTTGTTTTGTGAATCCATGCTTTTATACCCCATGGTGACGCTATTTATCGGAAGCTCTTTGATATTTATTATTAATATGGAATTACCATCTTTTTTCATATTATTGGCCGTTTTTACGTAGGGCAGCCTATCGCTAGCTTCGCTAGCTCTTCCCGCCGAGCTGCCCTATGCGCAATTACGACTCCTCCATCCCCGCGACGAGTCTTTGAACGTCTTGCTTCGCAAGCCATCCAAATACTTCGTCGTGCCGAGGAGTCTATTGCTAAATTTGGAAATCATAATATTGATTCAGATGGCTTTATCCATGTTTTTGTGCTTTTTATGGGGGTACCAACGCAAAAATCCATATTATGAAATATTGTTTTGGATTATTAAAAAGTTTTTGACAATTTGTGCCAGAGGGGGGGATCAAAACGCAAATCATTGTATGAAAAATATATGAATTTCACTGTCGAGAAAATGAGTGTGAAAAACTGCTATTATGGCCACCGTAGTTATATATATATATATATATATATATATATATATATATATATATATATATATATATATATATATATATATATATATATATATATATATATATATATATATATATATATATATTTATATATATATATGTATACCGAAAGTATATATAAGAAAGTATATATATGTTCCAACCAATGAGCAATGTGAACTTCTCCCTTGCTTGCAACCGTACTAAATACTATGTAACTTTACAATTGCACTAAAATTTTACCACAATGTAATATTTTAACAATATTTTATCTCAACGCGGGCCACACCAGACAGCATGTCGGGCCACAATGTGGCCCGCGGGCCAAGCGTTGTACAACCCTGCTTTAGAGAAAGTAGCACGAAGAAACTTGCTTGCAGTATAAATTGTTCATTATTAATTCGCGTCATTGCAATAGCAAAGGATTCACGTTAATGCGCGCCAAAACGCTGTCAGAAAAACTAACGATCCTCAGCGATCCTCAGCGACCCTCAACGATCCTCAGCGACCCTCAACGATCCTAAACAATCGCAAAAGATCCTCAGCGATCCTAAACACCAGCGATCCTCAGCGATTCTCAGCGATCCCCAGCGATTATATGGAAACCAGGCTTTAGTAGTGTCTGCCTATTGTTTTAAACTCTCAAAGGCGGGTGAATATTTTGCCTCAACCGAAGTGGACGACAATGTGGTACCTCGGGTTGCTCAAGCGCCCGTCCTTGAGGGGTAGGGGGTTCTCCCACTACTATGTTGATGTCCGTGCTTTCGGGTACTGGCCAATAGGGAACTCCTTTGTCTTCTGGAATAGCACATTCCTTCAGATTGTTATGGTGTGCTTCAATCTCCTTCCCATCCTTAGACCGTAGTTTGTATGTAACCCCCATGCGGAGCAAAACCTCATAAGGCCCAACCTACCTGCCACCAAATTTCCAGGCCCTAGGGCGGCGCAACCACACGGAGCTGCCAGAAGGAAATGGGGTGCAGTTTCGACAATGAGAGTCGAGGCATTTGGTGAGACTTAAATTCGATTACCTTGCTGAGATCAGGGTCAGTTAATTGTTCTTGCTGTAAACAACGGTCTGGAGTGACAGAAGTAACACAACTATGGCTGCTAACTTGGGAGTTACACCCTTGATTATCAACAGGGGAGGGAGTGGGCAGACGAGACAATGCATCTGCATTCCCATTGGAAATACCTGGCCGATGCTGTACATTAAAAGAGTATTCTTGAAGGGCAATGATCCAACATCCTATACTTCCATTTGGTTCCAAAGAGTGTAACCAACGAAGAGCAATATGGTCAGTTATAAGAGTAAAAGTCCTACCTAGCAAGTAGGCACGAAAATGGTCAGTTGCAAAAAAAACAGCTAAAGCCTCTTTCTCAGTAGCAGAGTAAGCTTTTTCACGATTAGAAAGGGAGCGACTGGCATAAGAAATAACATGTTCCTCACCAGAAAAATCATATTGAGTGAGTACTGCACCAATCCCCATGTCAGAGACATCTGTTTGTAAAATGAAACATTTATCAAAGTGGGGGTAACTTAAAACTGGTGCAGTGCACAGTAACTGTTTGAGCTGGGAAAAAGATTGTTCTTGCTTATCTGTCCATGAAAACTTAGAACCTTTCTTTGTCAGATTGACTAAAGGGGAAGAAACATGAGAGAAATTTGGGATAAAGTGGCGATAGTACCCAGCAAGCCCAAGAAAAGACCTCACTTGATCTAAGTTAGTAGGTGGTGGAAGATTAGAAACTGCTTCAATCTTCTTGGGATCTGTATGCACTCCTTTCTCAGATACAACATGACCAAGAAAAGGAACTTTGGAAGCTCCAAAACAACATTTTGAAGCTTTGACACGCAAGTTGTGTTTTGACATCGAGAGAGGACAATGCTTAGTCTTTCACATTGTTGCTGAATGCTATCTGAGGGAATTATGATATCATCAAAATAACATAGACAAGTATGGTAAGTGAGGCCTGACAGAATAATTTCAATGGCACGTTGAAAAGTAGCAGGACCCCCAGAAACACCAAAAGGTAGGCGAATAAATTCCCACAACCCATCTGGGGCTACAAATGCTGTCTTCTCCCTGTCTTCAGGTGCAACACTTAACTGCCAATATCCAGCTCGAAGATCTAGAGTACTAAAGTATTTGGAGCCTGCTAGGGCATCCAATAGGTCATCTACCCTAGGAAGTGGGTGGGCATCTTTCTTAGTGTCACTATTCGACTTTCTATAATCTACACAAAACCGAAATGTCCCATCTTTTTTTTGACTAAAACTATAGGTGATGCCCAAGGGCTAGAGCTTGGTTGTATTACTCCTTGCTGAAGCATCTCTTCCACTTGGGCTTTGGTTTCATTGCGGTAAGCATAGGGTAAACGGCGAGGATATTGGCGAATGGGGGAGGATGAATCTGGGTCAATCTTATGTTGAATGACATCAGTATCACCTAGGCTATCAGCAAAAACATCAGAATATTGAAGCAATGTTTGAAGTAAGGTATTGCGGTCCTGTTCATTGAGACTGGGAGTTATGTTGGCTGCAAGGTGGCTAGCAAGTGCTACATTGTCAGAGGTGCTGCAAGTAATATTCATGTGAGCAAGTTTAGGTGCTGCAGATATGTTACCATCAGAATAAGTTTCAACCAAAGGGCAAAACAACCCTACTGTCTGACCAGCATGCAATTGAAGGTCAACATTAGAGGTGTTCATTAATCTAACTGGAACATTTCTACCTTCTGCCTGACAAACTGTATATGCTGCCAATATACTACAGGCTAAGTCTGAATCTAACTTTGGAGTAATCATACCAAGTTGCTCTTTACTACTTTTAGGAATAATACCATGTACTAAGACTTCAGTTCTACCTGGAATACAAATGTTGTCTGGAACTGAAACAGAAACTGGGCCCCTTGTGGTGGATTGCACCATTAAGCACTTGGCAGCAGGCTCAACATTGGTGGGATCATCCCCAGTAGAGTTGGTGTCAGCAGAACGAGACCCTAACCATGGAACGGGACATAACGGGGTTGACCCATGGGTGCCTCAAGACAGTAAGTACCATTGCCTAAGAAAGACAACTGCAATCCATTAGAAGTTAAAAAATCCCATCCTAGGACACATTGGAGGGGTTGAAAGAGGGATGGTGAGACTAAGAACTTACCAGGGTTGGAATGAAGAGGGCCCTCAGGGAAAGACAACTCAAGGGGGACGATTCCAGTAATGTCTAATGGCCGACCGGTAATTCTTATGCAGTTACTGGGAGCAGGCGATAAAACGCCAGACTGAGAAAATTGCTTAAAAATCCGGTCACTGATGAAGGATTTCATAGATCCTGTGTCGACTAAAGCTTGGACATCAACCCCACCTAATTGACAAGAAACGTAAGGCTGTAGGGGGGAAACAGAAAAAACTTGGGGGTGACCTTCAACCCAGCCCTTTATTGAGGCACCCCTTTGAGGTTTAAAGAACCAGAGTTACAAGGAGCTGATTTATAAAGATTATTTACATAAGGCAAAGAGTTCGGAGGCAATGCTTGATTGGTAACGTGGCCTCCCCTTCTTGATGCATCGGAGTTCATCAGATAGTTATTGGCACATTGATCACGTGTGTGGCCCCATCCACGACATAGAGAGCAATTGGGGTACCAAGGACATTCTCTTGCAATGTGGCCCAGTTGGTTGCAATTAAAACAGCGAAATGTAGAGAACGAATGCTTTTGTCGTGGAGAAACTCTGCTTCCTGGCAATCGTGATGGACGGCGGTCACGTGATGGTTGTTGTGCTTGTGAGTCTTGCTCCTGCACAGCAGCTTGAAGGTGTTGTTGATTGGCAACAAGAGTGGTAACCGCGGCCGTCAATTGATCAACGGAGCTGCGCAGTGAGGCCAGCGGTGGCGCATCCTCGCCGGAAAAGCAAACGGAAGGCTGAAGGGACTCACGGCCCAAATGACTGGCACGATACCCCTGTACAAAGTCCTGCATCGTTTGCAATGTCAGAGTTGGATCATGCTCTAACAAACGAAGGCGAAGATTGTTGGTGAGGAACTTCATAAATTGGCGGCTGAGAAGGGCAGTTTGGGCATCCTCAGCTAGGTCAGGATCGGCTTTCAGAAGAATTTCCCGTAGGCCCCATAAAAAGAGGGAGGGGTCCTCGTTTGGCAGAAGGCGTCGGTGTCCAAATTCTGCAAAGTAGCGCTCACGGGCAACTACAGGGCATAAGACCTTTCGAAGCTGTGTGGTAAGGTGGCCATAGGTGTCTTTGTGGTCAGCAGCCAGCGAAAAGTAGTATGAGGAAGCTTGACCGTGAAGAAAGGCGGGTAATTTCTTCAGTTTCTCACCCTCACTCCAGCCATTGGCGGCGGCACAGCACTCAAAGCTACGAAGCCACTCAGCGACATCCCCAGTTTCAAACTTCTCGGGCACGACAGAAAGGGTGGTGGACATCTCTGGATCTCAGCTCCAACAATGTCACCAAAATGTAGCGTGGCTACTGTTCGAAGATTGAGACGCGAGAGAATACACGATTGTGTGCTTGTATGTCTGTACTCAACTTTCCAATTCTATAGACTGACTACATTTTGTGAATTATCTAACATATACGATATACAGAAAAATGCTCAATATATGTCCATTCATTTAGGGAAAGGGACTATATTGCACTACATATATATATATATATATATATATATATATATATATATATATATATATATATATATATATATATATATATATATATATATATATATATATATATATATATGTATATGTAGTCCAGTGGTTAAGACACTTGCCCGGAAAGCAAGAGATCCGTGGTTCGATTCCCGGTGGTGGCAAGTTTTAATTTTCTCCTGATTTTTCTGAGAATAATAATGTTTCTGTCTGCACTGAAAAAGGAGAAATCCTGGTTACTCGCAAGCTACTGAGTTCATATATATATATATATATAGAGAATTCAAGAATATACTTTCTTCTGTTGTAAACGTTTCGATATATTATTTTCATCATTGTTATGTAGGAAATTTAAGTAGGCCCCGTATCATTGTAATGTTAGCACTGATGAAGATAATATATCGAAACGTTTAAAAAAAAAATTAAAAAATAAAATAAGTACTCATGAAGATAATATATCGAAACGTTTACAACAGAAGAAAGTATACTTTTGAATTCTCTATGCTTTATTTATATACAAAGTTAATGCGGCTTTGACTTATTATATATATATATATATATATATATATATATATATATATATATATATATATATATATATATATATATATATATATATATATATATATATATATATATATATATATATATATATATGTATATATATATATATATATATATATATATATATATATATATATTTATATATATATATACAGTATATATAATATATATATATATATATATATATATATATATATATATATTTATATATATATATATATATTGTAATACTGTTAATTTTAGATAGTATAAAGTTTGGTGATTTACACCATACGTTCGACATGGAACTATCGTCGGACGATTAGGCCGGATACCAAATGGCTTGAAGAAGCACTTGTATCTGTTTAGGACGGTATTTGTCTTATTGGTAGTATTTCGGACTCTCAGTGTTCGAAGGAAACTGAGGAGTGGCGCTTTGTATTGTTTGTTTTCGTACAGCGTCAGAGGCTCCAAGGAATATGAGCCAACAGAATCACGATAGGTCCCAGGAAATGATAATTATATCGTTAAGTGAATTACGCTAAGGTAGCATCCGTATTGTGTCAACTGTCTGTAGAGGTAAATTTAGATTTGTGTCGATATTGAATATAAAGTGTAACCGATGTCATCACATGTCAATAGCACCATATGATTTAGTAGTGTTTAAATAGAGTTGTAGCGTTCAGATTAGAGGATTCGCTCAGGTTCAATGGCAGGGACGTCCAGTCACCTCGCCGAACCAGTGGCCGCTGTAAAGAGCAAACGAAGTTGCATAGAAAGTAAAGTTTAAGTATGTGTATTTCTATGGCTCTGTTCTCTACTACCAACGACGGCACCATGCCCAAGACAAGATAAGAAAATGCATATTAAAAAATACCCTTTTACAATATAAATATATATATATATATATATATATATATATTTATACTTGACCCTCTAATGACTTCTTAAAAGTTGGGAGCTATGGGACTGAAATGTCGTTTTGTGTATTATGGTAGTTCCGTATTGTGATGTTCGGTTTTCCACATTTAGTGTTTACATCATGCCATGTCATCGTCCCGTATCCCTTGAATGGCTATTACGTATTGTCTAGTCTTGGTGTATTGTATCATTATGTGTTGTCCTCACTCTATTGTTCTTGTGTAATTCGTTTTCGATATAAATGTGGGTACGTTGGCATCAGTGTTCTCACTTTACTCCATGCAAAATTCCTTAGAGCTGAGTGAAAATTTCCTTAAGGCCGAGTTACAGGAAGGGATGTCAGTTTGATATTGGCGGAAATATCAATTATCGGATTATCACTTTGATTATTTCATCGTGTATCAAGCCAACAAAATATTGCAAAATGGGTCGTAGATAATCTAAGCGTGGGCGGAATATAATCAAATTGGTTTGATTTTAGTCGAATATCGGGTAGAAGTTAAAAGGTACCGACAATGGCTTTACACAAAGTAGCATGTTGTGATCATAATAATGGCGACAAGTGAAAAGGAAGACCCTTTAGTATTACGAAATGCTGCAATGGTAACCGGCCTTGCTCCTTGGTGGTTGAAGTACATGTAGTCTTATTTAACGTGCAGAGAACACGGAGCCAGAGATAGACGATGTTGTGTGAACGAACTGATCTACTGACTAACTATACAACATAAATTACATTCTTATATGCGTAAATAGTGCCGACAAAACATTACACACGAATTACCAAGTGGATACAAAAAGAAGGTAGTGGGCTGAGTAGGTGGAATGGACATATGAGATAAACAAAAGCAAAGGAATGACCTGTAAGATGTGATGACAGGGATGACGTAAGGTGATGTCCAGATGTGGGATGACTTGGCAAAGTGGAAAAGGTCGGTTGAGAATGAATGATGAAATGAGGCCTGAGTTGAAGGTGTGGTTCCCGGTGTTTAGGGTCACTACAACCCCAATATATTGCAGAGGTATGTTTACATAAGTTGTAATCAAAGCGTGCGTACTACTTGATAACTATTTCTTTCAAAGTATTGCCCCTCTAGTATCTACACTGTCAAAATATTTGTCAGCAATATCCAGACATTCTTTAGGAGATAGCTCTTGATTCATATCAGCATAAACAACATGCACATGACCAGCAAGCATTCAGAGTATGCATGTTTTGTTGCTTCACTTGTTAGAAATTTCATAATCTAGAATCTCTCTAGACATCTCTCTAGACATCTAGAATCTAGAATCACTCTGCACACAGAGGTTTTGGAAGTGCACATTTTGCGTAGAACTGGACGTCAGGCGCATAGCCAAGTAGGTCTGGGGGAACGTCCCCCCATAGTTTTGAAATTTGTTTCATTGTCATCCAGAAAATTACAGTACTGTAGTGCACTCCAGTATTGTTGCTTCGTTTTAGCATTTGTCGGAATGGGCTCGCTTGCAAACATACCAAGCGTCAATCCGGGAAAAATCTGCAAGGAAAAGTTAACTAACCAGGAAATATTACTATGCTGGAAAAATTGAGGGCTAAAGCCCCCAGCTTCTCAGAGGAAAAAACGTCTTGAAAGAAAATTCTAGCTAAAGTTCCCTTCCCCCAGTGGCACTATACCTGATGGATAAACAGTAAAGCAATGTCATATGAGAGGTGAGCAAGGCCACATTCTCTACTTACTGTCAACCAGAATCAACTCTGCCCAATGAGGGAATTTTATGAGTAGGGTAATTCGGGGCAAAATGAGACGCTTATGCAAATATTCTATTCTTGCTCAGCCGGGAATACGTGAATAAAAGAGAACAGTATTCATATACTTACTTAAACATATGAACTATTCAACAGCAAGAACAATTTTCCCTAGCTTTTCATAATTTGAAAATTTCAAGCTTTTTCTACAACAGGTATATCGTCTCATTTTGCCCCACATGTTGGGCAAAATGAGACACTTTATCTGCTATGTTTATAACTCTTAAAGACATACATCTACCAGTTACATTTTTAAATGATAAGAGGCGGAGGCAAGAGACATTTCACAACAGTTTTTAGCAATATATTACTAATTGAAATGACTGAAATAAGTACACTTACATTCGAATTAATTTAATGAAATTTATGAAATTCTTCTAAAAATCATGTAATGGCGAAAGATCAACGCGGTGTGTGGTTATGCAAATTAGATGCAAATTACAACAGCAAATCAAAAGAACAGGAAGTCGAAATACGGTCAATGAAAAAATTATAATTTGAAGATTCGAAAAGTTAATCATTGTTGCGAAAAACTTTCAACTAAAACAGATCTTTAATCGATGTTTTGATGGGTAGCCACGCATTTTTTTGACAGCTTCGAATGTCAAATCTAATGTTCTGCTATCTGAAGAAGTTTCGAGTTAACTCTGCTCTGTGAGCAGATGCATTATCCTATTGACAAACGAAAGTTTTTCTTGATTGCTATGGATATTGCGATTACTTTAAGACGGATTTTCTTGAAGCAAGGAAATATAACATGTTCAATTCAATCTTCATGTTATTGAGTCGTTTCTAAGGCCAAAACGACAATCGTTAGAAAATACCCACTGAAGAAGGATCCGGCAGTTTTTTGCAGAAATAAAAGGTTTTGCTTTCTTATACTCTTTGATAAATGCATACCATCTGAAATCAAAGTCAATTCAACATATGTTTTAATCCATTTTAAGAAATACTAGTATATACTATGATTCCTAGTGGTAGAATAGGATGGACTTAGGCCATCGTCGCATTTTGCCCCCAGTTTGATAGCAGAAGAAAGAAAGAAACTAAGAATATAATGGTGCATTCCATCATGCTATGGTATTGCGAGTAATATACAGTTGTGCTTAACTAAATTCTATAGGGGATTGTATCTCAATCAACTTGAATCACTGGCGCAAAAATTTGAAAAAGTTTTCAAGATATTTTCCTTAGCCTTTGCAAAATTGCTTTTTTAATCATCGATGAATCCGCAAAAAATTCGTTTTTCTCACCTCAGCTTTTCGTTGCCACACAAACAACGGTTGAAAAGCTGCAAGAGGGAGTTCAATTTTTATATCATAGATTGAGCTGATTTGTTTCTCTACCGGACAAACCGAAAATTTATTATGAAAGAAGAAATGTCGCATTTTGCCCCGTATCTCATTTTGCCCCATATCTCATTTTGCCCCGAATTACCCTAGTAGGTATCAGTGAGCATGGAACAATAAAAAGAAAAACGGGATTACATGAGCCAATATATGGGAACAAACTGTCTACTCGCTGCTAGGAAACATTTTATAAGGGGATCTGTTTGCAAGCGAGCCTAATCAGACAAATGCTAAAACGAAGCACAGTAATGGAGTGCACGACAGCACTGTGATTTTCTAGGGGACACTGAAACTGATTTCAAAACTATGGGGGGGGGGAGATGTGTCCCCAGACCTACTTGGCTACGGGCCTGACGTGCAGTTCTACACAAAATGTGCACTTCCAAAGACTCTGTGTTCAGTTCTTGAGAGTTATGCAAATTGCATTGTATAGCTAGTAAGAAAGATTACCTTATTGGTCCTTTTAACGCCGGCCCTTAATGGCGTTAATTTTCCTTACGTGGTGATAAAAGGGTCGGCGTTAAAAGGGCCGGCGTTAAAAGGACCGGCGTTAAAAGGGCAGGCGTTAAAAGGGTCGGCGTTAAAAGGGCCGGCGTTAAAAGGACCGGCGTTAAAAGGGCAGGCGTTAAAAGGACCGGCGTTAAAAGGGCAGGCGTTAAAAGGGCCGGCGTAAAAAGGGCCCAAAATTCACGATTTTCCTCCAAGTAACGGCATTATTCTGTCAACTCTTAATTTTGGGACCATTCACTTATTAAGTTATCAGAGAAGGGGGAAGGGGAAGGGGGGCGGAGATGCTGATATATACAAGTATACTCGAATCAGGAATACATTCAATCGGTTCAGAAATAAGACAGATACCAACGTTGTGTTTATAAAATAAATATCTCTTTTAGAATGTACTCAAGTGCAACAGTCAATACTACTCAACTCAACAACAAACAGAAGAATGATATTGGAATCTTTAATTAACAGTTATTTCGATTTCTTGAAACGGATTTTCACACAATTGTACCAAACTGGAGGCTTAACGAACAGCATCAGAAATGTGCGCCTTTCTAAACCCCGACAGTATAAGTCATTTCCACTCTTTTAGGTGTTTGTACATATCAATGATAATCTTGCATGGAGAGGTTTGACAGTTGATAGTCGAGCATCAACTCTAACATCATGTGCCTGAACACCACGGTTCAGTTGCTCAAATACCTTCTCTGCGTACCAATCTTGGTATCTCCCCGCAGTGTAACTCTTAGCATGTGGAAGTTCTTTTGTCATGTTAATTAGCTTGCCTATTGAATTTATGTTTACTAGGACTCAGGCGGTAGATTTAGGGAGAGAGATATTTCGAGAGTTGAGAGTGAGTACGAAAGCAACATAGAGAAAGCTTTTAAGTGATATTTGGAAACTTCGTGAAGGATACCTCAACTTAATAATTTAGGTTGATATATGATTGTAGTTCGAGCTTGTTTCATGGTGGTTAAAATACGTGTCATATTATACTGTGGCATTTTCTTGGCGTCAACTGTCAGGGACTACTGGGATATAGGGTATGCAGCAATCAACTTAGTGAGTATTATTTGTGGTACAGTAAGCAAGTTTACCACAAAAGTGGCACCCCAGATGGGAGACTGGTTTTCCACCATAGATATTAGATTCTGATTGGGATTATGGCAACTCGAAGCAAAGCGAAGGAAAACATCAAGCCTATATCGGGAGAGGCAGAGGCATATTTAGGTGATATGGCTGACATCGAAAACAAGAAGGTATCTTTGGCAAACATGCTAAGGAAGCTATCATACTTCAACAAGTCGACAGGTGAGATATTGAAACAAAATTATAGGGAGACGTTAACTAGACAGTACACTCTTTTGAATGCAAAAATCAACGAAGTTTTTGAAGCGATATCAGGGATACAGGAGTTGTACATAGACTCAGACGCGGACGAGGAAACAATAGATGCTTGGTCAAGCGAAATAAAGGCACAATTAACTCCTTTTGAAACATCAACAAAGGAAATTAAATCAGCTATTGAATTGCTCGATAGGAAAATGAAAGAAAAGCAGAGGAATGAGCAGTTTGAATATGAAGCTTATTTGAGGAGTGAAGCTAGAAAAGAAGAGATGGAAGCCGAAGAATTAAAATTTGCACGGAAGTATCAGCATGAGCTTGAATTAGAAGAGAGAAAACTGGAGATAGCAGAGAAAAAACGAGTACATGCAAAGTTACCTGACTTACAGATAACAAAATTTCAGGGAAATCATTTAGATTGGTTAAGATTTTGGAGCATTTTTAAATCTCAGATAGATGAAACAGAAATGCCTGAGGAAGCAAAGTTTGCGTATTTAAAAGAACTTCTGGTTTCCAAGGTTAGATCTATGGTAGATAAATTGCCTTCTGATTCAAGGGGGTACGAGAAAGCAAAGAATATGCTATTACAAAGATACGGCGATACTTTAGAAGTGGTTAATGCTCATGTGCAACAAATTATGGCACTTCCTACCATACATAGCACATCCAGGGTAAAAATTCACGAATTTTATGATCATCTGCTGGTTCATGTGCAAGCTCTTGACACACTGGGAAAGTTAGAACAAGTGAGAGGAAATGTTCGCATGACTCTTGACAAATTGGATGGAATCAGAGCAGACCTAACAAGAACTGACGAGAAATGGAAAGAATGGGATTTTAATGATCTTCTAGAAGCTCTGAGATTGTGGACAGAAAGAAACCCTATGTTGCCCAGTGAGAAAGAAGGAAGACATGTTCAAAAAGAGTTCAAACGAGAGAAAACATTTGCAGCCAGGGAGCAGAAATCAAAACAGTGTGTTTACTGTGAGATTGCAGGTCATAAATCAAGTGAATGTCAACAGGTTATCAATACAGAAGAGAGACGAAGGATTCTTAGCGACAGGAAGTTATGTTTCAATTGCACAGGAGCACAACACAGAGCAAGTGAGTGCAAAAGTAAATCCTCATGTCTTATATGTAAAAGGAAACATCATACGTCCATTTGCGACAGAGTAAAACAGTCAAATTCTCACAGTCAAGGTCAAATTCTCACAGCTACCAATGAAAAGAAAGTTGTTCATCCGGTTGTTATCATAAACATTGAAGGTATAAAATGCAGGGCTTTACTAGATACTGGTTCTAGTAGTTCATATGTATCATCAACAGTGGTCAATATGATAAAAAAGAAGCCATTGAGACAGGAAATTAAAACCATAGAGATGATGTTACAAAGAATGGAGAAAAAGGTAGACATCTATGAAGTAGAGCTTAAAAATTTGGAAGGTACTTTCAGTTTACATTCTGAAGTTAATGGTATTGAGCGGAAGGTTTTACTTACTTTGCCAAATCCTCATTATGAAAGGATAATTGCAAAGAACAAACATCTAGATGGGATAGACATGAATGACAATGATGGGAAAGAATATATACCAGTTCATGTGATATTAGGAGCAAGTGATTATGCTCTCATAAAGACATCTACTCCAACTAGGATTGGAAATCTGGGACAGCCTATCGCGGAGAAAACAAAATTTGGCTGGATAATTATGTCACCAGGTCAAGACGAAGAGGACACTACACTCATGTATACAAGAACAACACATGAAGACTATATGGAAATGTGTAGCCTTGATGTCTTAGGTATTGAAGATAGATCTGAAGGGAATCAGAGTTATGTATATAATGAGTTTAAAGAACAGTTGTATCAACGAGATGATGGGAGGTACGAAGTATCATTGCCTTGGAAACCTGGACATCCAGAATTACCTTCTAACAGAAATGTTGCAGAGGCTAGATTTAACTCACTGATGAGAAAGTTAGACAAGCAACCAGGAATGCTGGAAACTTACGATGAGATCATTCGGAACCAGATTAAAGAAGGAATTGTAGAGCTAGCACCTGCTGAAATCAAAGGTCCTGTCCACTACATTCCACATAAGCCAGTTGTGAGAGAAAATGCACAATCAACCAAGGTTAGAATTGTATATGATGCGTAGAAAGAAGATAAAGAAGATAAAGAATCTCCATCTCTGAATGACTGTCTTGAAATAGGACCACCTCTTCAAAGGAAAATATTGGATATACTGACAATAATAAGATTCAAACCAATTTTGTTGACTGGAGATATCAAACAAGCATTTCTACAAATTTTCATAAGGGAGTCAGAACGTGATGTATTGAGATTTATATGGGTTGATGATCTGGAGAGTAGGGTGAAAACTATTTACAGAGTAACGAGAGTTCTTTTTGGGTTAGGATCAAGCCCATTTTTATTGAATGGGACACTACAGCAGCATTTTGAAAGATATAAAAATAGTCATGAGAACTGTATATAGGAGTTGTCAGATGGAATCTATGTCGATGATATTCATATTGGAGGTAACAATGTAGCAGAAGTAAAAGAAATGAAGGAAACAGCGATTAAAATATTTGCAGATGGAGGCTTTGAACTGCATAAATGGCATTGTAACTCATGGAAACTTGATGGTGAAGCAGATATGGATTGTGACTCAACATTTGCCAAGGAAAAGTTAAATGTGAAATATTACGAAACCAAGCTGCTTGGAGTTAAATGGGATAAAGATAAAGATGAGTTATCCGTTGTTTTACCTAAACTAGAAACTCCAGTGACTAAACGATCTGTGCTGAGCACAATTGCCAGAATATATGACCCGCTTGGATTAGTGTCACCAGCAACTTTGACAGCAAAAGTAATATTCCGTGACATCTGTGATCGAAAACTTTCTTGGGATGCTCAGCTACCAACTGATTTGTTGAAACAATGGCTTAAATGGATGAAAACGTTACCAAATCAAGTCTCCATTTCAAGGTCAATTTCAACAGAGGGTACAGAGATTGCATTGATAGAGCTTCACGGATTTGCAGACGCAAGCATCCTTGGGTGTTGTGCTGTTGTTTATGCTGTTGTAAGGCATGGTAATCTAACTAGCCAAAGTATACTGGTTTCAAAATCCAGGCTTTCAAGAAAGAATCTTACTGTACCTAGACTTGAACTAGTGAGTTGTCATATGGTTACTAATCTTCTTGATAATATAGCAAATACCCTTGAGCAGTACACCATAACAAAGCAAGCTTGGACAGATTCAACAGTGTGTTTATATTGGTTAAAAGGGATTGAACAGTATAAACAGTTTGTGTCTAATCGTATTCGCAAGATCAAAGAAAAGAAAATTGAGTTTAGATATGTACCATCTGGTGAAAATCCTGCTGATATCGGAAGTCGTGGAACAAACAATCTTCAAGAAAACGGAAAGTGGCTGCAGGGACCGTCATGGCTTAAATCACAAGGAGAATGGCCCAAAAATATTGTTATAATGCCAACAGAAGAAACTGAGACAGAGAAAAGAATGATCAAAGAGATAATGAGAATTACTGTACAGAAAGATAAAGATTTAATTGATGTGTTACTTAAGAAAAAAAGATTTTGGAAAGCTATTAAAATTCTTGCCTGGTGCAGACGTTTCATAAACAACTGCACAAAGATCAGTAAGAGTGACAAATTGAAGGGGCCATTGACAAGAGATGAGGTCGAAGAACAAGAGATCATATTAATAAAGAAAGCTCAAAAAGATGTATTGGACAGTGAAAGTTTCATTACAGACTCTAAAAGATTGAATTTGAGGGAAAATTCCTATGGGATTTTCGTATGCCACGGCCGAATTGAAGGTGATTATCCAATCTACCTTCCGTATGGGCATCTTGTTACTGAGAGCATCGTAGAATACTATCACAGGCAAACGTTGCATGGGGGAGTCGGCTTAACTATGGCAAAAGTGAGAGAAAAGTTTTGGGTTCCAAAACTGAGAAGCTTGACAAAGAGAGTTCGTAAAGATTGCTATGGTTGTAAAAGATTTCAGGTATCAGCAATTTCAGCACCACCTCAAGGTAATCTTCCAAGAGTGAGAAGTGAAGGCACTATTCCATTTCAAGTAATAGGACTTGACTTTGCAGGTCCTATAATGTATAGAGGGAAAGGTTCTACTGAATATAAAGGGTATATTATATTATACACCTGCAGTCTTACCCGCGGACTACACCTAGAATTCTTAAGATCTATGAGCTGTGAAGAGTTCTTAATCAGTCTAAAAAGATTTATTGCTGCAAGGGGGAGACCTGAGGTAATTTATTCTGACAATGCCAAGACCTTCATTGCTTCATCACAGTGGATTAAGAAACTAAGGAAGGAAGAGAAGTTGCACGATTATCTTTCGCAACATGAGGTGAAGTGGCGATTTAACTTGAGCAGAGCTAGTTGGTGGGGTGGTTGGTTTGAACGAATGATTAGTCTTGTGAAACAAGCATTGTATAAAGTGATTGGTAGGGCGAAGCTTACATTTATAGAGATGCAGGGTGTACTTCTTGACATACATACATACTTCTTGACATACTTCTTGACAGGCGTCAACTGTCAGGGACTACTGGGATATAGGGTATGCAGCAATCAACTTAGTGAGTATTATTTGTGGTACAGTAAGCAAGTTTACCACATAGCACTCCTGGATCAAGTACCGTTACTGTTGCTAGTATTACGCCTAGGCCGTTGTCTATTCCAGAAGGAGGGCTAGAGATTCCCATTATAATGTACTTTGTTCACCAAAACAAACTAATTTTTACAGAAAATGAAAACCTTTGTTGATGAACAAGTAAACAAAATGACAGAGGTATTCACTTTCGAAGCACAAGAAGCATTAGAAGACACCGAAAAAGAGGAAGAAAGCATTGTTGAATCAGGTGATGAAACTGATAGATGAAAATTGTGTAGCAAACGAAGATACGTGGACTTGTACTCAACTTCTTTTGATTGATGATTAAAAGTGTTAACAAAAAACATATGAAAACTACGTAAATAATGTCCTTATCAATTTTCATTATCCTACACTTTTGAATGGCGTTAACTGTGGCCCAAAGGGCGGTAGACCATATTCCTTCCCTGGCGTTATAAGGGCCGGCGTAAAAAGGGCCGGCGTTAAAAGGGCCAATAAGGTTGTTAGTATTCTAAAAACAGAACAGAGAGGTGTAAAGGATGCTTTCAATCAAATGGAGTCAAAATTTCAAATATGCATGTCGCCAAAAACAGCGAAATGAATATATAGCCATGGGGCAGATAACTTTATGTAATTGGTATACGAGGGCCAACCATATTTGGTTCTGACATTGGAGAAAAGTTCTAAAATTTTACGCGCTAAAATGGCTAAATGGGACCTACTCCAACATTAAGATTGCAGTGAATAGTGCAGTGCTCAAGTGCAGATCCAAGAAGAGACTACAATAAAAGTTAAAATGAGCGGGAAAAAAGTTATTGGACAGAGTTTGGAGGGGGCTAAAGTGCGCGGTAAACCTGGGAAAGAGTTTGTCAATTGATGCAATGTTTTGTATCCATTTGCCCACTGCACCTTTTTCCAAGGGATGATACACTCCCAACCCCCATATTGTTAGGATGACCCCTATGTGCCCAAGGTGAAACCGTCAAAGAACATGCTTAATTGTTTATTTTCTGTTCTTTTTATAAGTGAAGTCTCAATTTCTACCCTCATTTGAAACAACAGACCCTTTCAATCACAAAGATTAAAGCGCTTTCAAAAAAGTTTCAAAATTCCTTGAAATATCCTTAGATTTTAGGCCTAGTTTAAAGGTCGCATTTCTGCCGCGTCGAATTAAATGCAATTAAATTCGACTGTAATGTGGCAATATACGACAACAGCTTTAAACGTCACATTTAATTCTGTCACATCAAATTCCAAAGTGTCATCAAACAAATGAACGCATGCGCTTTTGTTCCAAATTCGCCAAAATTGTGCAACTTTCATCAAAATCATGAAGTTGCGTTTAAAGGCATGAGTTTCGCTGCCTTGATCAATTTAATTCGACGCGACACAAACGTGGCCTTTAAATCGAGTCGCATTTCTGCCATTTAATGCGACAAACCTGGTGAACTACTGTCGAATTAAACTATTTAATGCGGCAATGGATTTAAAGGTTGAGCTTCTCATTTACAAGTCCGGAGAAAAATCAAATGTGAATACTTACAGGCCAATCTCTGTAAACGATGTTCTGTCGAAATTCCTAGAAAAATCTGTGCATAAACAGCTTCCAGACTACCTCGAAGCCATTGAAATGCTCGAAGCCAACAAGCTGCTAACTGACGCCATGTTTGGCTTCCGAAGAAATAGGTCAACGCAACACGTTGTTACCCTGTTCCTTGACCACTTTCAGAGTAACATGGATGCAAGTTGCTGCACAGGAACATTGTATGTGGACCTACGCATAGCATTTGATACATTGTGTTTGCTATGATGGCTTAAACTCCAAAACTGACCATTATGCACAAAGGGTCCCCTAAAGCTCTATACTTGGACCGCTCTTGTTCGCTATTATGATTAATGATCTGCACCTAGTGAAAACACTGACGATACAGTATTAGTCTATTCGGATAAATCAGCACAAGCCGTTGAAGATGTCATAAACTATGAAGCGTGATTTTCCATTTCTGCACATTATTTAGATACTTCAATCATTGCCTCTTGATCTTTTGATGCTTACTCTCTTGGTTGGCGATAGGTTCTCTGTGGTGCTTCTTCTCCAAACATTTCTTAAGAAATCATGTTCCATGTGTGATGGTCCCTTATAGGTAGCGCTTTGTGCAAGACATGTATATAACAATATACAACATCAAAGTCCATTAGTTTTTTATAACAAGAACAAAAGCACTATACTTGGAAAATGCATACTATACAGGTCTGCAAAAAGCGGCCAAACGACTAGATTTATAGCTCTAGAATACTGCAAAATACTTCACAGCAAAACTCTGCTACATATTTTCAATTTCGTAGGTCTACATGTTGTAAGCGTGGCACAATCAATACAAAACTCGACATTATTGACCTCGGGTAGGGCAGCAAATTTGACATGCATTGCAACTGGTCGACCAGCATCAAATATAACATGGCTATATAGCTCATTTATCAATGCAACTACTTCAGTTACGTATGAAGGATCACCACTCATCACTGTGACAAGTGTACTTACAATTCACAATCCAACTCAATCTATGGATGGCCAGCTAATCACATGCGTTGTCAATAATCTGTTTTCACCTACGATAAACAGAGCGACCATCCTCAATGTTAATTGTGAGTTATTTTGAATTTTGATTGCCATCAGTAATGCAATTTGCCAACCTATGTATGCCTGTAGCACTTTTTCTTTAAGGCTTCTGCAGGCCTTTTATTATCTTATGTTAGTTTTCTGACAGTTTCTTGCTGATAGTAACTTCTGTGAGCAGACTAGTGAACTTCTTGAAACACTATAGAAGCATTCTTCAGAGGGGCCTGGTTGTGTTCAAAATGAAACAGTATCAAAATAGGGAACTTAACTTGTTGCAAAAGTATGAAGACGACTTGTTTGGAAACTTAGTAATTGAGAGGCAACTTTGAGTATAATGGCAACTTTATGATTATATATATTGCAAGGTGTGCAGTTACAACAAAAGTGGTGAAAGGCCCTTTACTGAAGAAGGACATGATACCCCCTGTTTTTGGGTCTTTTATTGCTCAGTAAGCATCTGTTAAATATATTTTCTTGTCACTATGACTAATAGGTACATACATTCAGGGGATTTAATTTTATAAAGTTTAGGTAGCCAATCTTCTGCATAATGGTAATTTAATTCGACTCTTCAGAGCTTTCTCATAGTTGCTATTTCTTTTCATTTTGTCTTAGTTCCCCCTATTAATACAACACTCACCATTTACCCCGAAAGCCCACATATCAATCAGACTTTTACTTTACATTGCAATTCAATTGGAAAGCCACCTGTGACAGTGTACAGTTTTTATGTGGATGGACGTTTCACTGGGAGCTCACCAAGCGGAAAATTTTCTACTAAAATGACCATTTGTTCGAAAACCAAAGAACTCTTCACATGCGTACCTCAGAACGCAATAGGACAAGGAGTATTAATGCATAGATTGGTTGTGGCATCAGGTATGCTATAAATTTCCTATAGAAGGCTTATGGGAAATTATTATTCAATTTGGCAGATAAGTTATTTTAATGTTATCTGTACTCACGGAGGTATCTGCCTAATTCATAGCTCCAACATAAAGACGCTTTGTCATTGTATATTTTGCAATTGCAAAACTTACAGGCACATAAATTTTGAGCATCAATGAACTTTTTTGCTATACTGCTTTACTATCCATTGCAATTCTCTTCAAAGTCGATGTATGGACATCTGTATCATCTGCTTCTCTGGTACTTAATAAAGGCCAAAGTGCAACATTACAATGTACAGTTTATGGATGTCCAATTCCTTCTGTAAGTTGGACCAAAGATGGACAAATGTTGAATATTTCAGGAAACAGTTTACTACTGAATTCACTTCGGATATCGGATGCTGGTCAATATTTATGTCATGCCCAGAATTCAAATACAAGTTCATCCTCTGAGGTCAAAGTCATTGTGAATTGTAGGTATTGATCTTTTAAATGCTTCTCGATTGATTCTGAATAATATTCTTCACGACCGTTGTAATTATCAAACTCAGCATCAAGCTATGAGTTCCAAATTAGGGATGCGTACCTATTATGAATTACATTTCTAGGAGGGCATTCATAAACATTGTACACTCTGAAGGGGGGAGAGAGAACCAAGAAAAGCGTACGAAAATGTACAAGGGAGGAGGGTCTTTTCAAAGACCATACGTACGCTCATGTAATTTTCAGACGCTAGTTACTCGCGAAGAATCCCAAATAGATAAAACTATCTTTTTGAAACCATGCGTGCAAGATCGTTCTAATCATGAAAACCTTAAGTTAGATTTTAGATTTCTCTACGAATTACATTTTACGAACTTTGAAAACAGCGAGATAAAAAGTAGATTAAAATTCATCGGGGGGGGGGGGTCGTTAAACGTACGTACGCCTAGGGAAAGGGATTACCTCCAAAGCGTACAAAAGGAGAAAGGGGATCCAAAATTGATGAATTTTCAGCGTACGTACTTTTGGAATGCCCCCTTGATAGAAGTAGATTTTTACTGAGGCTTTATTGAAGCTTTTTGAAAATCTGATTGTCAACTTATTTCTAGTACCATATCTGAATAAGGCATGTTGATTTTTCCCAGATGAGATGGCATGTTTGTAGACAATGGTTTGACAATGGTGCACTATGTTTTTGTTTACCACAGTTGTTTCATCTGCAGTGATGTCACTGGCATACATGAATTTTGAAGGTTATGATATTTTACTAGCTATCGTTCTCGTTTTCCATCATATAGAGCATCGGTCCCAAAACTTTTCGAATTATTTTACATGGCAGTTCACCACATTACTTTCTCGAAGTAGGATCCCCTGGAGGGGTAAATATATGTTATTACTGCTAATTTTTTACGGAAAGCTGTTAGCAGCAGTGATATAGGCTAATAAAACAACGAGTCGAACAAGCAGAGGCAACCTCTAGTGGTCCACTAAGGTCCTTAGCGGGCCTTCATGTTTGTCGCGCATTAGCTGGTAGTGAAGATAGGTAGTACTTTTGAAAATTATCTCCATGCCATCGAAAGCCACTTCACGTGTGAAATCTTGAAGAGCATTGAAACCTGTCACTGTTGAGCTTTTGGTTCATTCTGTTCACCTGAAATGTGCTGTTTGGCTATGTTAAAATGTTGAAGGCCCTAGACATTCTCCGGAATCCTCTTATGGTGCCAAAACAATGACCTATTTATCCCTTGACGCAATGCTTATGTTCTCTATTTTCTCCTCATCAAACCAAAGTTTGCTCATATTTCGTGTCAAAGCGTTTCGAGAACCCGAAGATGATTCCAAAGCACATGGATTTTCTGTTCTCCTTTATCCATTTCAACATTCCGTGGTCACCGAACAGGCACTGAACAGGACTAGGAGCGCTGTGAGTTCCTCTCCAATATCATTAAAAAGCATCAGTAAGGGAAGGTTCGTGAAAACCTATTTGGTTGCAGAAGCTTTTGTCGAGAGTACAAGACATCATGCATTATATTTGGCTGACTTTCGTCGGGTGCAGTTCACTGTTTATATCAATTTTCGTTGTATCAACCTGTCTATCTAAGTACCAATTTGAAAAATTCAGTTTTTGCGCATCATAGACCTGTTTTGCTTTTGACTCTACTCCGTTCTTTTTCACTTTTCAAGATCCGATATCCTTGGTCTGCCAAATAAAGATACCATGCACTTTTATTACTTTGGTACCGTCAGTTAGAATAACTGTTCAAATTGTCTGAAGATCAGAGTAGAGCATAAGAAAACAGATTACGTAGAAGTAGGGAATAGATCCATACAGACCAAGTTTATTTGCAAATTGTGAAAATGCAGTCTCACAGTTGTACCCGATTTACAATCCAATCCATTTAGTTGTATTCAATCCAAAATGGCTGCGATGCCCTCTCCTTATCCTTTTCGAATCAAGGTAGCTCCAGAGCCTAACACCTTTTCTCATAATTGCTACTTTGAATAAATTAAATTGGACAAAGTTTTCCAAAATATACGTTTTGCTCAGTAGTAATACTACCAGTGTATGTTCTAGAATCTCATGATCTATTGCGTATAACCATTTTAACGTTTCGATTATGTAGCTCTGTGTATGGCCAGATTCATAAACAAGATAATAATCTCAGTTCAGAATGATCACTGATATGGGGAATTCTTTAAGTATGTTGTGGATATCTTGTACATGATGCATAGGAATCTTGATAAATATCTACTTAAGATTACTACTTATTGAGAGGCTAGAAATTCAACGATTCTGATGTGTGAAGTACCAAAAACTGAGAGCTCTATTTATGTAGGTTTTTATGTCATTATATTGTTAGATCTGTAAGAATGAGAATGAGAAAGCCGACATCTTACCCGATATCCTTGGTCTGCCAACTAAGGATAATATACAGTTTTATTACTTTGGTACTGTCAGGTAGAGTTGTTGCTGAAATTGTCTGAAGATCAGAATAGAGCGTGAAAGGAAACAGACAGCCCAAAAGTAGGAAATGGATCTAAAGAGACTTGGTTTATTTACATAATGTGAAAATGCAGTGTAATACCCATTCATTTGTACCACATCTACAACTATTGTGATGTTCTCTCTCTCTCTCCATCTGATCCTTTTCGAATCTAAGAAGCTCCAGCAGAACCTTATTTCCCCTCGGACAGCTGCTTCGTTGCATCAACTAAATTGGACAAATTCTCCAAAACATATGCAATACTCATTGACAATATGACGAGTCTATGTTCTGAAATTTCGAGATCTTTTACGTAGAGCTATTTTAACGTTTTAGTCATGTAACTCTTTGCATGGCGAGTTTAATAGACAAGACGAATAACCACAATTCATAAAGTACAAGGATATGGGAAACTCTTAGCCATAATATATGTTATATCTTGGCCAGAATGCATAAGGGTCTAGACAAATATCTGCTTAAGATTACTACGTGATGGGAGAGTGGAAAGCTAGCGATTCTTATGTGTGAAGTGCTAAACTGAAAGTTCTGTAGGTTTATGTAGGTTTGCATGCCAGCATAGTGTTAGATATGAAAGAATATTTACTAGATTTAAGATGATGTCTCTACTGACATCTTGCTGCACCATTTAAGATATGTCTAACATGGTACAATAGAGATCTCTTCTTGGGGTCGTGTGGAAACTAGAGGGTGCTTTCTCGTTTTCTTCACAGATGCTCCAGACCATGTTGAACTTACTGTGTCATCACATAGCCCAACAGACGGTACCTCTGTGACTTTGAATTGCTCTGCTCGTGCGGCACCATTGGCAAATAGGTATAAATTCATAAGTATTAGAGGATTCTCTGAAGTTACACTGCAGGATACGTCATCTTCAACCCATGTGATTGCAGCGATAGATTATAAGAATTTTGATAATTACAAGGCAACGTTTGCATGTGTTCCATTCAATACAGTTGGTAGTGGGCGGTCGAAAAATGTCACAGTGGACATTCAAGGTGTGTTGATTTCATGCTTTTAGTTCAAACTGCATGATTTGCTTGCATAATTTGTCTCTCATTGAAGAGATATTGTAATATCATGATGGTGTATGAAATGACAATGATTTTATTCACTTTACTTATAACAGTTTATATTCTGCACTATGTATAGAAACGATAAATTACTCTCCAGCACTATATCTGCTGAGTATTGCAATAAGTAATTCCAAGAAGCAATTGGAAATATTTCTTAACTAGATTCACCTCATACGATTGAGCCGGTACAGAATTTTTCCGCTTTATGAAAACAAGATACCGTGGTATCAAAATACATTTTGTACCTGCTAAATTTGTATTCACCTTAAGGAAACGTCATGTAATTTTCCAGAAGTAATCCGGAGTTACTTATACCAGTTGTAGATCTATACCTTCGCCGTTAAATGCTTCAATGGTGGTAAGTAAATAAAACACATCAAATACGCAGCTTGAGACATTAAACCTATATCGCCGAGCCTTAACTAAATAGTAAAATTGACGAGGAAAATAAGAAATAAAAGATTCATTAATAATTATGAATTCCATTGTTGAAAATAGACTTCCTATTATTTAAGTAATATAATTCATGAAATTGAAACAAGTTGTTTCCTTCTTATTTTCGCCGTCACACTCAAACTTATGTATATTACATTTTAGATAATATTTTCCCTCTGTAATTCCGGCTAGCCATGTGTCTATCTGTATTCTTAATTTCAAATATGCAGGTACGATTTCAAGTAGGATTGTCCAATGTATTATTGAAAAACATTTCTGCTTTTTGCTGTAGTTAGCCCAAAGATCAGCAGGCCATCATCAATAACAGTTGCTGAAGGTGACAGCATTACACTTTACTGCAGCATCATTGCAGCCAACCCTCCGCCGACTATTACTTGGCTAAACCCAGATAATTCACCTATACCAAATACAAATGGAGGGATTTTTTTACAATCAATAAATAGAAATCAGCATGGTGTGTATATTTGTCAAGCATCAAATGGCGTAGGAATGATTGCAAGAAAAACAACTGCACTGACAGTGAACTGTAAGTTTTACTTGTTATGGATACTTCTAATGGATGTCTCTTAATGCTTCTTCAATAAATCGATATATATTTCCTACAGTGGTGTGGAATGCTGTGTTGACGGACTGTTTTAGGTTTCAATATAGGAAATGAAAACAGTCAAGTGGAATGCAGACAGATCGTAATATGATACTGAACAGTTATACATGAGGTTCATTACAGCTGAGCAGACCAAGCTCATACTACTGACAGACGGTTCATATGTGTTGGAGCTTTATTTGTAGAATTTCATTGTACAGCCTAGATTGCCGTAGATTAAAACAATGATCTGGCAAAGTGTACGGATGGCCTTGATTGAATTTCATTTCATATCATTTCATTTGAATTCACATGTTCTTTGCATATTTCATAGCCTTCTCTTTCGTGGTTCTCTTTAGACTTTTCTCATGTATGTCTTATTGCTGTTGTGAACACACTCGTTCTCCAATTCACTATAAGAATTGTATTTTCCTTAGTCTCATTTCCCCTTCTTCACTGGTCGTCATTTATTGTCTCTCCAAGTCTTCTACCACTTCAATCCTCTCTCCACATATATTACATCTCTTCAAACCATGTGATCAAAAAAAATGTGACATTATTATTATCATTATTATTATTTCAAAAACCTCTTGCTATGTTTTGGTCTTCCTAGGGCAAAAGCTGCAGTACTATTCTTATTATTGCTTTGCTGGCAAGTTGCTTTTAAGTCAATTGGTCCACGAGCAATATGTATCCCTACATTTCAAAGTGAAGGAAGACAGAGAGTAAAATCACACTAGATAGCTGTCCAGAAATGCAAAAGTATCTGCTAACTATTACCCTCAGAAAATTAATCTGTATGCCATTAGATAAATCCTCTAGTCTAATCTTTTCAACACTATTTTGAGGAAGCCACACTGTCACAATCAGCATAGGGTTCAGAGGCCTGCAAGGTGATATCATGTACTATTGCGTCAGTCCAGGAGAACACTATGTTGTTCGATAACATGACAAATTTGCAAGAAGATTAGCAACTATATAAGAGAAGCTTTAAAAAATGTTTAAAATTTTACATAAGTGTTGAAGCTTTAACTTTGAATCCTTTATCTTGTAATATATATGTGATAAGTCAATATCTTCTCTTATCTGCATTGATTGGTCTAGTACAAACGGTACTTTCCCATCTATGAAGCATCACTGGATCCGACTGAGTCATTAGTGTATTTTCATAATTTCTCTCTTTGTAGATGGCCCAAGCATTCTGCAGAGTTCGACTAACGTGGAACTTTGTATAGGAGAGAGTGCTCGAATAGTGTGTAGTGCTTCTGGCCAACCGCTTCCAGATGTATCGTTGTACTTAAATGGAGCGTATCTCTCATGGAATTCAAGTAGCTTGGTTTACATTACTCAGATAGACGCTGCAGCAAAATTTGGAAGATATGTCTGTGCTAGTAATAACACTGTGGGAATCGTTAATGTTACAAAAACACTCAAAGCTAAATGTAAGTGTTTGAGCCGAAACGTAGTTTTGTGCATGAGTGTAATAGATACACACATTATGTTAATAAACTTGGCAGAGTTGAATGTCACTTCTGCAGTCGAAGGAAATGTATATACATTATTTTTATACAGTATTGACAATATAGTTGTCTGCTGTAGCTACTAGTCCTTTCTTTGTCGTCTTACCTCTTTGGCTTTAGAGTAGGGAGGAAGAAATATCAATTTGGTGTTTGTTATAAGGCAGGTATAATTTTGGATTGTCATAAAGAGCTCTAAGTCCTGTTTCTTTATTTAAAGAAAATTTTGAAGAAGTACAGAGTTCATTTGCATGGCAAGAAGAGAGAGTAATTCTAATTATCCTGTTGCTAACTTTCACTAAGATTTCTCCCTGAAAAGTGCAAAACTTTGTTCTTGAAATTTATTTTTTGTAATACTCTGCTAAGTATATGTATCATGCATCTCACGATTGCTGCAATTTCTGGTTTCATATTGCATCTTTTTGTCTGTATTTGTATGCTTTTGCAGCACCAGGGACTGTTGAAAATATAACTCTAACTGCCAAAGGCAACACAATTACTGTTTCATGGGATTTACCTCAGTGTAGCACCAATATAGATAACATCAGAGTCCAATACAAGAAAAAGGCTCAGATAACTTATGGATGGGAAATACAAACAAAAAGCGCCTCTGACGTTACGATAGCAATAACTGGCTTAGAAACAGGAGCTGAATATGAGGTTCGCGTCATTGTTGTTGATATCAATGGACAGCAGCATGCGATGAAAGCTGCAGGAACAGCCAAACCAACCAAACCAGGTATTTACGTGCATTGAACGTGATTTATTCTATCGTATTCTTACATTGTGCTATGACGTTTCAACTATCATTGAATTTAGCTTCTTGCAAGTTTTAACGTTGGTAGTTCATTATATTTCATTTCCTGTGTAGTACATATGTTTCAATTACTATTCGTTATCGCAGTATGCTAGATCACAGATAAAAAAACTTGGAGAAGCGACATCTAATGAATTTTCTTTCGAAAACATATAGCGGGTTACTGCGTTATTGTAGTATATTTATGCAATTCTGTTTTCTAAAATGTGTCAACATTTGACCTTAATAAGACCTTCTCCAGGACATTGTAACACTTTAGTTTGCCCAGCTTGAATTTTAGTAACAGATACACCTGAATTTAGTCCAGTAGGCTATATAGGTCGTACTACTATGGTAACTGTTTAGAGCTCCAGTCTTGCTAACCGGTTTGTTTTGTGAGACGCAATTGTCATCATCTCCATTGTATCACATGACACCATCAAGCTATGCGCTTCATTGGAATACTCTTCGATACTTCACAGCTACCATTGCTTTGCTACATATATCAAAGTTCGTGTTGAATTCACCAGCTTTCAAGCAATATTCTCTGAATGCTCAACATTCCTTGTTTGTTTTCTGTCCGAGGAACTTCTAGTTGCTGGTAATCTAACTGTTAAGTCAAGATCCACTCTGCCTAATACCTGGCAGATAACTTTGATAAAAATCCACTGCACATGGGATGCATAATTCTCAGTTGTAGAAGAGATCATCCATTTAGAAATGCTTTCTTAGTGCATCGAAAGCATCAATTTTGTTATTATAATCCTCCAGAATTCTTTTAATGACATAGTTAGCAAGTAGTGTCGAAGGAGTTTTACCAAACCTTATATCTCTTCAGTGACTGGATCCTAGCTTAATTGCTGGGATCATATTCTCATCAGAGATAGGGAGTTTCAAACATATCTGATGCTGGTTTGATCATATCTTTTATATATATGGAAGTGTATGCAGTTATAATTTATCTTATATCCTCAATTTTAATTTAATTACATTCACTGAATCAATTAAATCGTTTCGTCTTATTGATAGAATTGTTTACCAACTAACTAACTCTAATTCATTCGTTTTTAGGTGATCAAATGTTAACTTTAAGTTTGTCTTAAGCAATTCATCAATATATTTTTCCTGGCGAACTATTTTTGCTTTCCATCGCAATATAATTGATGTGATTATTTCGCAAAATTTAATTTTAAGTTCGTCTCCTCTGCTATTATTTAATGTTTCTGTTCAATATCAATAGTGCACAGTTGTACTACATATTTAATATTCGACAAATGTTTGCATTGGTTACTGTTTTTCTGGAAAATACTTTATTTTTTTCGCTTAATTCTTTGTTATAATTGAATATTGCATTCTAGTAGCATGCCTTCACATTTTCCTACTCGTGTTTTGCACTTAAAAACTAACATTCCTGTTTTCAAATCAGTTATGTATTACTGTTAGGGATTTGCTCGTTACCTAAAGCATACTTGCCACTTGTTCATTTGTATGAAATTCTAATTACGTTGTATATGATATCTGTTTTCTCTATGTTAGTACCTTAAAACAGCATTTCTTATGTTGTTGCAATCTTGTATTGAGGACAAGGTTTGTATTCATTGTAAAAGCAATGATATTAGATATCATGAGATGACCGTTATATGTTGATGTAATAAAGGTGTGATATCCAATATGATTCCAATGATGTAATTTGTAATTTATCATTATCTGTAGAACCAACTACGAACAGCAATGCATCATCTGCTGCAGAAGTGGCTCTATATACAGTTATTCCTATGCTTATGATAGTGATAGCTGCACTACTTGTTATGATATTAAGATTGAGGAAGCAAGGTAATCTTTGATTCTATATACATTTGAACATACTAAATCATGCTCTCTGTTGAAGTGACATTGTTACTTTAGTGCACTTATGTGGCAAATAAGATTTCCTTCTTAGTTCTCATGAAGTAAATAGTGATTTAAAAGATGCTACTATGCTCTACATCAATAGTTCTTTCGTCCTGTTACTTTATATGTAGGATATAGGTATGATTGTTACACTTTTCATTTGGCGCAAAGAGTACTATTGAAAGAAACCTATATTTAAAGAAACACCTCTATGTTTTTCTGTATTTGTTCATTAATACATTGGCACGTAATCTGCAAGGAGCATTGATTTAATCCAATAGCATTTTTTCAAAATCATCAATGCATCTTCCATCAATTTCTAATATGCTGTGTGGCTTGTGCAGTTTCTGCCAGTGTTACAGCAATACATAGAAATAGAGGTAGAGAGATTCTCATTTCAGTGTGTTATCACCAAATTCTGTATTGTTTAGTAATAGATTTGAGTATGAGTAAAATTTGCCCTCAGAATGAAGCTGTAACTTCTTTCTAGATGTATACTACCAACTTCTTTCTAGATGTATACTACCAACTTCTTTCTAGATGTATACTACCAATTATATATCAGTCAAATAACTTTCATTATTGACTTCTTGTCTTCTTCTCTTCCAGTTACATCCTTGTCCAAAAAAATGTAAGCATCCTATCTTTACTAGCAAAAATTCGATGCGAACTACCATTATTTGCTTATTATCATTCTGCTCTTGTGCTATATTAGCAAAATAATATTGCAAATTATGGCATAATAATATGGAATACCCAAACAAGACATTCCACTAAAATCTAATGTGCTAGAACTTCAATGTTGATACAGTATAGTTTATCAGTGTGATCTAAAGCAAAAGAATAAGTAAAGAACATGCAATTCATTCCTACTTTTCTGAATAGATGTTTTGATCTAGGTGACCTTAATCACTGTTGTGATTTCCATCACTGTGGTGACTTGGATCGTATCAGTGGCTTGTTAGGTCTTAGACTAGAAGTTTGCACTTTTCAATGCACTTGTGATTTTACACTAACAACAGCTAAAGATTGTATATGGATAATATGCAGATTTGCCATTCTAAATAATGTCAATTTTGATCATCGTGAACCTATGATCGAATTGCCACTGTAATATTTGTACGTAATAGCACCAACAATGTTACTTTATTGCTCATTACTGGTGACTATGGTCTCTTTAAGTTTGGAAATAGATATATAATGCTTAGAACTTTTGAGGGTATTATTAGTCTTATAAATATCTCTGATTCTTTGTCTACATAGCAATATCCTTTAGATCGAATGCAGCTGTTAGGAAGTAATATACTCATCTAAGTATCTCGAATTATTTCAATAATGATCTATCCTCGGTGAATTGTATAAATATTCCAATTAATTGCAGGGATATGCTGCCTAAAGAAAATAGACAAGGTGTGTATACGGATCTCCAACCAAATAACATGAATCTTGAAGCACAGCAATATGCATCTATCACAAACCCTGGAGCAGTGGCATATGAGCAAATCCCAGAAGCAAACAGCAGTTATATGGAGTTGAATAATCATAGAGAGGTTGAACAGAAGTATTCCAAGCTTTCAAAAGACTACGAGGAACTTGGGATGTAATAGGCTTGAGGTGCTAAAAGTAATTTTTCTTCGTTGAAAAAAGCAATCAACTAGGACTATGATTTTACTGATTGGCTGTTAAGTCCAAGATTCTTAGCCGGCATTGAATGTCCCTGTACTTACTGTTGTAGGTCATTCTTAGCTGCTATTTTAATTCACAGTAGTATTTTTCATTTTGTATGGTTTTGTATTTCTTTGTAAATACGAGATATAAATTTGCTGTATGCTCATATGGTAGTGAGGAGGAATTTAATTGAATCAAAAGGGTTGTAGCAGCCTCCTCCCTTTGGTATCACAGGGGGTAAAGGAAACAGTTTTATTCAGTTCAAATAATATAGCAGAAAATATGATAGTTTGTCAATAATGACACATGTTGTAATTCAGTTGGTGTGTTCCAGGCTGAAAGTTCCCAGTTTAGTTCATGAACTTCTAATGATTGAATGATGGCTATTTCAAAAACTGTTCTAAACTCTAACTACAGTACAGGATATAGTAGAGATATCCAATGGTTTCAAACAGTTGGTCCGCTAGACACAATTGGTTCACTAGCCTCCCTAACGTTATCGACATTTGTGCTTCAATATCAGAATTTGTCTAGGTCATGATGAATAGAGTAGAAATACATATGCTTTCTACCTTCCGCTGATTAACCATCATGTGGAATAAAATGTTCAAGGCGCAAATGGAACATTGCTATAATACTGTAATTAGCTATAAGGGGAAGAAGACGATCAGTTTTTTACTACTATATACATCTTTGATACGCAGTCAAAATTTGCATTTGAAGCTTGAAAACACTCACAGCTTTTTAATTTGAAAGTAACCAGTTTAATATTTGAACTTAGCAAGACGGGTTATCATTTTACTCTTCCATGACATCCTCTGTAAACAGCTCATCTATAATTACTAATATTTCTTACATGCAATGTTTATATCGAAATATCGCTAAGTGTCTATGGGAGTGTTGCTAACAAAGAAGTATTTTAACTTGCATGCCTATTTGATGAAAAGTTGTGGGACGGATAACTGAAATGAATTTGAGTCTTCACTTGGTCATGCGTAACTCCTATTGAGCTCAAGTGGGCGAAAGTGAACATACTGCGGTGCCTATTTCCATTGCCATAGCCCTAGGCTTCACATCTGCTGATACTGTGATAGCTAGAGCAGAGGACTAATTCATTGGTAGCCTCACGTATTCGGTTTTTCTAGTCTATTCTTTCATGTCAAGTAGCAGACGAGAACGCAGTGGGGGGCACTTTTGTTTAGTCGGTGGTATGACATGACTAATTCTTGGCTGGAACCCACAACCCACATGTTATGAGGCTGATGCTCTATGCAATCACCCCATTCGCTGAGTTGTTAGGAACAGTTGTGCCTTTGGCTGAATATCAAGAATGGCATTTAATCCTTTCGCTCTGATATTTGATCAGCTCTAAACATACAATCATTATACCACTTCTTATTTTTGTATTCATCTTGAGGACACTTCCATGGCATCATCTTTGAGAAAGTCAAAGCGTCAGGATCTACGAATTTCATGAAATGATACTATATCAGTGATAGATACTTCGTTATTGCTCATCAAGATCAAAGCAAGAAAAGAACATAAATAATGTCGGAATTTTAACCTAATGACAACACATTTGATAATTCAGTTGTAAAGAAACAACTGCCTATGTTTTATATCACATTTATTGATGCTGGTGTGTTTCCAATTTCTGACGTTCACTTCATAACAATCAGAGTCACATACAGGGAGCTTTATCCACTATTGACAAGAGGAAACCACTCAATTAAATGGGAGTAGTAAATCTCTGATCAACTGAAAACTTATCTTGGTTTGCAGTATTGGCGTGCGTTAAAGATAAAGATTCAACATACTGTATGCTTAAATAAAAAACGGGCTGGCTTTTATCATTAGATTGAGGGGACTTTCTGTCTGGCAGTGAAGAAGTGATTTGATTTTCAGGACTATTTTCCAATAATCACTAGAAGATTAAGCAAAGCAATTGCCATGTGACAATGATGCTCACCCTATCTCGCTGTCAACATGAATATTTATTAGCACACTATCAACTATTTTTTAATCAAGAGTAACTATTGGTTGTGGCAGCTGCCTAAAGTTTTAACGTGTTTTTCATCCAATCACTTGGTAAAACCCCAATGATACTTATACGGATACTAGTAATATTGCAAGTACTAAGTAATTCAGGAATCTATTTCAAAGTGTCTGTAAATCATATGTGCTTATGACATAACTGATTTTGGTATTGTATCCTGACATGTGGGGTGTAAACACTGCTTGATTCAAGGGTGCAATTTCTGTACCTCCTTGCTAGAAATCTATTCCTTCCTTAAATGTAACTGAGTACCATTTGGTTAAACTTCCAACTACGTAGAATATCGATGTTTGGAGATGCACTATCATACCTTTCTTAAATCCAAGATAATCCAACAAGATAAAAAGTACTTTCTCAATTTTAGATCCTGTATTTACTCGTGTATAGCATGAGCAATTAGATTCCTAATGAAAAATGACTGTGCTCAGGCTTACTATGCAGTCATATCTTTATCAAATTGTGGGAAGGATATATACTGTGATTAATAAGTCCTACTCAAACATTTGGCAATACTATCTCAAAGTAGGGTTGACGTTGTTGCCATTAGTTTTGCTAGATATTGTATACGATTACACGCAATTGATAGCAGAGTTTAGGCTGGGATCAGGGTTGAGGATTGCTGATAATACTCTGTTGTGGAACACTTTTTGGGGTATCACTTCTTTCAATGTCTTACTTACTACTTTGTCGAATTTCGTTTGCATATGGCGAGAGATACCTAGATCAGTTCGAGCCTCACTAATTCGTTTGCAGCAATACTCTTCTGTAGAAGCTTCTTTTCATACTATCTGACGGAGTAATCAAGGGGTGATATTTTCTGATTGGCTGTTTTCCTTTTGCACCCCATATTTGGTCATTCTTTGTGCTTTGAGGTTGTGTGGAATCTCTTCGGCGAGAGCTGTTGTTACTGATATAATCTTTATCTTTGTTTGTTTGATTATTTTGTCTTTCTCTGTTGATTTTGTTGTAATTTGCTAGTTAATTTGGCACCTTTGTTGCTTGTAGTGAATTACTTGGTACCTTCCTGCCTAATTACTCTTGTAGAATTCCTCTTCACTTTCTTTAAATTCAGTGCTGATTGGCGGTGGGGATCATACACGTCAAATTCTCCATCTTCCCTTAATGTCATGCGCTTTCATACTTTGTTATCTCCCGGGAACCCTATACTTGACTGCACATTCTATTACCTATTTGCAAGCCAGACTTACGGCATTAAGATAGCAGCTTATAATGCCGTTGGCGTGGTTGCAAGAAGTACTCTGGCAAAATATGAAACAGTTTACCACAGCGGCGACCTTTTCACTTTGTTTTCCTTGTTGTGGATTTGGTTGAAATCCCATATGATGATTACTTGTTGCAGCCAGGCTAGTAGCACAGTCTCAGAAAAGTAAATCCCTTGCTGCAAATAGGAAAGGCTTTAGTTTATTTCAGTATTTATGCTGCCCTAAGTTATGCAAGCCATAGAGGAGAAAAGGTGGTTTAGAAAATAAATACACATTGAACTTAGAAAACTGCGGTAGAAGAAATGTGTCATATGTTGAAAAATAGTGTTCAAGCAGTCGAAAAAAGTTGTCGAGAAGTTGAAAAACTGATTGAGTTTTTTAAAAGTGTCCGAGATTTGAAAAAATGTCAGAGGTTTTTGAAAGCGCCGAGAATTTGAAAAAAGTGATCGAGAATTAGAGAACACTGGTTGAAATTTTGAAAAGTGTCGGGCTTTCTGAAACAATTTTGAACGAACACTATTATCTTAACTGCAATTTGTTAACTTTAATTTGTTTTAACTTTCTCAACCACCTTTTTGTCCACTATGGTTTGCCATACTATGTTGAAACGGAGGCAGAATGGCTTCAGTCTTCCAATAACTATGGGCACTTACTTGTTAAAGGGTGCAATTGAATTTTTCTTGTTGTGGAATTGAGCATGACTAGTCAACTGAGGCTAGCCCACCACTGACTGTATGGATTGCTTTTACTTGCTTGAAGAGGTAGCATAGTTGGGAGGTCTTCAGCAGAGTCCAGAAAAATACCCAACCTTCCTCCGGCTGTCAAATCTTCATCATAAACCTTCCTCAACATAAAAGTTAAGATTATCAAAACTAGTCAAAGATTTTTAACTCTACAATGGGTATGTCTCAGTAGCTTTAACTGTAAATGGGCTATGCCTTTCACAGTTGATGTCGCATAATATGAAAACTTTGCTGAAACTGGATTGTCGATACAAATTTCAAAACCTTCCTCAAATACGTCATAAAGAGGAAAATTTTCCTCCGGCTCAGAGCCGTGGAGGCGTGACTGTTTCTGGACTCTGGTCTTCAGTTTCTCGCCACTGTGTTTAAGATACCTCAGAAATACAACCTAAATAGTAATGACATTAATGATAGTAATATTTGTATCAATTATTTTAATCACAAATCAGCAAATTTTAAGAGATGAATTTATCATACATATGTAAGAACAGCCATGCTATATGGAATGGAAACGGCACCAATGACAAAGGCCCAGGAAGGCAGGATACGGGTGGCAGGAATGAAAATGCTAAGATTCTCATAGGGACTGACACGGGTACATAGAGTGCAGAATGAGGATGTAAGACATATATTGGGAACAAGGAGTCTTGGTGAACAGGCAAGAGAACGTGGACTGCGATGGTATGGCCATGTGAGCAGAAGGGAAGAGACATATGTAAGGCAAAGGATGCTAGAAATGATGCCTCCAGGAAAAAGAAAGAGGGGCAGACCAAAAAGAATGTACATGCATAGCATCAGAGAAGATATGAGAAAAGTAGGTGCCAAGGGAACGGATACACAAGACAGAATGAGGTGGAGGGCCTTCATGCGCTGTGGCGGCCATTTTTAGTGAGCTTGACGCCAAAAGTCAAAGAAGAAGAATGTCAATCACAAATTCATTGCTTCTTGTATTCTTTTTATGTATTGTAATGTGGAAAATGTTATTAAGTTGTCACACAGTGTGTCCTCAGGATACATCCTAGCCAATATAACTAGTATAAATAACTCAAAAGCAGCTATAAGGGCTGTACTTGTTAAAACCTTCAACATCCGATGAAATGTTCTATGATAGGGAAAACTGCATAACGTTGAAGTACTTTACTGTATATTTCTATTTTTATTTCCTTAAAAGAACCAACTATGAAAAACAATGCAAAATCCGCTTCAGAAGTGACACTCTATACAGTGATTCTCATATTCACGGTGGTGTTGATTACACTACTGCTTTTGATATTCAGATTAAAGACACGAGGTAATAATTCATATCTTGTCAAAAGATTTGCCTTATGGTACGCCATATTCTCTGTTTGAGAAACTGTTTTGTCATAAATCTTCTAAACCTGGATCAAACCACATTCAATATTGTTAGGTAACAGATCTGATCCTCGCCAACATAAGCCATATGAATAAAGCTACAAAATTTTGGTAGTTTAATCTCGCCAATTATATGTGCAAATGGTGCAAAGGATTACTATAATTGATTTTGTGTTTTATTCTTTTGTAGTAACATCTTTGTCTAATAAGAAGTAAGCATTTTTTCTTTACTACCTAAATTAAATTTGAATTGGTATCTCTTGCTGAATGGCCTTCTATCCCGATGTGAATTGAAATTACACTAGCACAAAGAACTGTTATGACACGTAATACTAATGTAACAATTGGAAGGATTTCAGACTGGATGAATTACAGAATCGTCTGTTGCACTATTGTACATAAGAAAGTGAGAAATAACACTGCAATACAATAGAAGATCACAAAAAACAGTGAGAAATAACATTAAAGAACCTGTTTGTGCCTTCTTGATAGTGTTGCAGACTATGTTATAAACTTTCGGCGTTTCCAAGGGTGGTCCCTCTAGTCAATTTGCACAAATAACCTGCAGCTTTAAGGTACCCATGACACATTTATTTCTGTAAGTGCTGATTCCTAGCTGAGGCCATTCATGCACTAATACTAGCCATCAAAGAGCTTGTTTTAGTAAATACAATATATATAAAATCTGCTTACAAGCGATATGATATGATATGATATATGCTACTAAATATTGTGAAATTGGTCTTATGCATGTACATTATATGTGTATTATAAAATTTTCCATAGCAACTGTCAGCAAGAGAACATTATTCGCCAAATGCACATTCTGCATTTTCCTACAGGTCTCCTATGTCATGCACGTATTATGAGCATTTTCATATTCACCATGTGGACTATTTTAAAACAAATGAATAACATATAAAGCAACGGTGTTGCCTGTGATTCTGTACAATAGTATCATAAGCATAGAAGTATTTACAGAAACCTTGCCTTGTACATAACGTCTACTACTTTTTTTAATCATACAGATTCAAGAAGGCAAACCATATGCTGTAATGAAAATAACATTATATCTAGATGAGAATATTCGGAAGTCTATTGCAACGACTTCCAATATTATAGGTTTCCAAATAATACTGGAATACCTACTTAAGATAGTCAAAACCCAATGTTCTTGAATCCCTATATTAATATCCTCTAATTTGATTTTGGGGTCTGAAGCAAAGGGGATAATTAAAGAAAATAGCATTCATTCTGACTCTTTTAATTAGATGATGTAATCAAGCTGACTTTGGGCCTTGTGGTGACTTTGTCATCACAAATGATATCAGCCCTGATCATCGTGAGCCTACGATCGATTTGCCATTATTATATCAATATAGAACCGCCTCGAATTTAGTACTTATTCTGTAATTGCTGTAAAAGTTGATACCATACATTTGGAATTCAATTTGTAAAGCGTTAAAGTCTAGCGGATGTGATTGGTCTCATGTTTGAACATGTAACATGTTCTATAACAGATTCTTTGTCACTGTCCAGTTTCTAATTTAATGGTCTTTTCTGGATAGTAATATCCTTTGGATCAAATGTATTTTTGAGATCGTCAAAGTAGAAGTTAAGAACGGTATTCTCTAATTTTAGGATCTTAAGTATATTTGAATACTCCTCCCTCATTAGTGAATTGTTTAAACATTGACATTGTTTGCAGGGGTGTCTTGCCTAGTGAAAACCGACAAGGCACATATATGGAGCTCCAGGTAAATAACACGAATCCTGCAGTGCAGCAATATGCAACAATCATAAATCCAGGAGCAGTGGTATATGATGAAATCCTAGTTGCCAGAAACAAATACATGGAGTTGAGTAAACGTCAAGAGGATGAACAGAAGTATTCCAAACTGTCCGGAGGCTACGAGGAACTTGGGAGATGATACTGATATATTGCCAATGGCAATTTTTATTCTTTGAACAAAACAGTCAAGTAGAACCATGAATTTACTGATTGGCTTTAGGCCCCAAACATTAGTGCGCTTTAGCTGGTACTGAATGTAACTATGCTTACTATTGTAGTCAGTTCTTAGCTATTATATTCTACAGTGGTATCTGTGTATAAGCTGCTTTATTTTGATGTGATGGTGCTATGGTAGATTCCTGTGATACCAGATAAAGATTTACAATAGATCCAGGCAGCTGCAAGGAGGAATTAAATTGATATATGAGGGTCGTAACAGCTGCCTTCCTTTTGAAACGAAGGAAAGGACGCAGTCGTACTCTTATCTAAATCTTATACTTTGGACAGAATCACATTCAGTAAAAGAAGAGAAGACACTCCACGCAGTTAGTAAACATATAGCAGGAGCCATAATACTCTGTCAGTCAAAGCGCTAGTTGTATCTCAGCTCTGTGAGTCAGCCAAGTAATTCAGATTTCAGTACGTGAGCGTCTAGCAACTGCAAAATTTCTTTTTCAAAATTTTATGAACTCCCAATACCGTTCAGGATATAAAACAGATAACCATCAACTTTACAAGAGTTGTTACTGTTACCCTTACTTGTTCCAGTTGCCTACCTTATGTTATCAACCTTTGTGCTTGAATACTGGCAGTAGTCTAGGTCGTCGTGGATAAGGTAAAAATAAAGCATTGTTTTTAAATGCAGCCATTGGACCACAAAAATCAACACTTAAATAGAACAGTGAGTTAACATTACAATTTGCTATAGGAATATAAGTCACTAACTTGTGTCACTACTATAGGCATTGTCGATACGTACTCACAGGTATTCAATTTGAAGTCACCAGTTCTATATTGAAGCTTCAATAGATGGGTTGTTATTGTGCACTTCTAACATACCTCTAAACAGCTCATCAATTAGTGATCAATAGTTCGCACTTGAAATGTTTATATGGAAACCTGTTATAAGTTTTTGGTAATTTTGATCGCTTGTAAATATTTGTTGTGCTTATTTAACCATGAAAAAACTCGTTGGACTGATGAATAAATGAGTTTTAGTCTTTCAGTCTGCTTTTCAGTTTAGTTGCGCTAAAGTGAACCCTTACAGAAACGTACGGTGTCAAACTGTAATATAGTAGGTCAGAGTAGATAATTAATCTAAGATATTATCTATTACCTCGTCGAGGTGTTCAATAAATAATCAGGACTATCAGTCCTAATGGGGCATATGGCGTAGCTTACTTTCATTTCTGTAGCCCTACGCTACAAGTCTGCTGATGCAGTGAAAGCTAGACTGGAAGCTACGCGGGGTTAACTTTCCGACTCCATTCCCAAATGTCAAGCAGCAGAAGAGACGGCATGGACACCACTTTTTGAAAAGTCTTTGGCATGACTAGTTCTGAGCTTGTACTCACGATCCATTATTTGTGAGGCTAACGCAATATCTCATGGCCCCGACCGTTGAGGTGATAATAAGACTAGTGCCCTTGGTTTAATATCAAGAATAACATTTTGTATCAAGTAATTTTATCTGAATTTTGATCCGTTCTAGAAATACACTCATGGTGTTACTTGTTATATGCTAAATTCATCTTGAAAACACTTTGATGGAATCATCTTTGAGACAGTCGAAAAGTCGGGCTTTATTAATTTCATGAAAGGAGACTTTTCAGTAAGATAGTTGTTGTTGCTCACCCAAATCAGTCCAACTCAATACTAGAACATCACATAAATAATTTACAAATATTAACTGAATCACAGCAAATCAGAAACTTTATTAGATGCTTATGTGAAATCAAGCCATATGTCTGTGTGTCTCGTTAACTTGATAACACTTCAAGTAACAAAAAGGAAGCTACATCCACTTTTGACAAGAGGAGACTATTCAGTTAACTGGAAGTAACAAATTTCTGAACAACTGAAATGTGTCTTGGTTTGCCGTACTGGTGTGCGTACATTACTTAATATCAAGAAGTTTAATGTAAGAAGGGGCGGCTTTTATCATTAGATTGAGGAGCCATTCTTGCTGAAAGTGACGCAATGGTTTGCTTGTCACGACTATTTTCCAATAATCACAAGAAAATAAAGTAAACCAATTTCTGTTTGACAAAGTAGGTCACCCTGTGTCATTTTCAACATGAAAATTATTCAACAAACTATCAGCCATTCGCTAATATGAGTGAAATTATGGCTGTGATAGCTCTCTAAAATTGTAGTTGGTGTTCAATCAAGTTGCAAAATCTCAAATTTATATATTATGATATTAGCAATATTTAAATTATTAAGTTATGCAGTAATATAGTTTAAAGTGCCTGTAATTGGTGTTTCTACGACAGAGTAATTTTTGCGTTACATACTGACATGTGGGATGCGACACTGCTTGATTCAAGGAGGCAGCTTCTAGACCGCTCTCTGGAACTCTTTTGGAGATAGCAATGCGGTAAATTTGTATCACGTACTACTATAGTCGGTTAATTAGATCATTTTAAACCATATCAGTTCGTATTGCATTAACACCATTCTGTAGAGCCTCTTTTCATAAAATTCGACGGACTTGAGAGTCAGTAATTGATGATATTTTCTGATGGGCAGTTCTCTTTTTTGTATTCATCTTTGATAATTTTTTGTGCTTTGAGATTGCGTGGAATTTCTTTTGGCAGAGGTTGCTGCTGCTTGGTTTGCTTGCTTGGTTTTTCTTTCTTTAGCTGTTGGGGTGCTCTGTTAATTAATTTGTTGCTGTCTGCTACATTAGTTTGCTAGGGTTTCTCTCCTTCAAATTCCACGCCGATTGACTTTGAAGATCATGCAGCTCCGTGCTTTTCTGTCTTCCATTAACTTTATTTGCTGGGTTTTGGTTGACTGCCTAATTCATCATGTAATATGTCCCCTAGCTCTTGTTCTGTCAACCTTTGCTGTTGTTATAAGATGATCCAAATCATGCTTTCTCATGTTGTGTCCAAAAGCATTGCCTATGTGTCCTGATCTTCTTCTTAAGAATTGCTGGTCTATTGACATCAGCATGAACATTAGACTTCGTAAGTTCAGCTGTCCGTGATAAAATACTTCCAATATGGATTATTCATAATTTGAATTGCTAAAGACTTACATGTGTTGCTTAAGATTTTTTATCGAGCTTTTGCAGTTATCACCCCTTCAAAAAATACAGATATCTATTGGGGATAAAAGCATTTGTGATTTATTTGAACCATAGTTGAATGCTGATAGTGTAAAATGCATGTGTGGATTTACGTAAATTATTCAGTTAAGTAACCATAGGTCTTATGGTTGTGCAATGAGCCAGTTGGAATTAGATAGCGGGAAAGAGAAGGCATATTCGCATATATTTTGCGACGGCATACTTGCAAACCAAGGAGCAGCAAATAATCTTTACATTTCATTTTCTAGGCTGGTTACTTTGCATTAAGTTGGCTGCTATAAAATCTGTGGTATCCAACTAACTTGTGTACGTGTATTGATTATCTGTAATAACTGTTTCTAACTCGACAATCACCTACCTTCAGTTCTAATAGTAGTGTTTAATTGGACAATCATCTTTCTGTTTAAATTCCTTCCTGACTTCTATTTCTCGGAAAGATTCAGGCAAATACTTACAAAACGTCTAATTACAGACGTATATTTAAATATTCGATTAGAAATAGAAATATAAATAAATTGACAAGAACTGTAACTGGTCTATTCGTAAGCAGTGACGTGAGTTTGGTAGAATGCAAATGTAGTAATGATACATAAAACAAATAGATAATTAAATTTTTCTTATTTTATGGTAATCTCTCTTGACAAAAAAACAAGTTATATCTAAAAAATTTCCATAGGTCTGCATTTCCAGTGTGCTCTTTTAGTCCTGTTCGTACACCTGATACTAATTTGCATAATACTAGTTTTAGCAGGGAAAGTGTAGCAGTGACGCAACAATGAGAAAAGTTAACAATAAGAAATTGCAACAGCCATAAATGCGGCAATATTTCTTGTCTCTGAGTTTCACCTTTGATTGAATCAGCATTAGATCAAATTGCCTGGATACAGACTATGACGTGAGCCTTGCCTTAGTGAATATACCCATGTATTAAAATTGGTGACTGAGGCAAACGACTAAAATTTTCTATCAATAATGGCCTCCTTTTCTGTCCATCGGAGAGATTTGTCTCGGCACTTTCTGTCTTGTCTCCTCAACCTCAAATGCTGTGCTCTAAACAATAACTGAAATGAAAAAGACAACCTAAAAAAGTTGCCTGCTTCCTTGTGAGGCTTTGCCGCTACCTACTACTTCAGCTTCTCTGATGAGGCCGGTTATGATGCTTTCGCTGTGAATTTACGGGATACTCTCTTCCCATTTGTTGACAGAGAGCGGTTTTTTGAAGCTTTGAGAATCATAACGTACGTCCCGAGAAAGAGCTTTCGCTGTTTTAATGGGATATAGAGGATCTTCTTCGAAAGCCTGCCCTAGACTTAGCTTCTGACACTGGCCTTTTCCTCTCTCATAGATTAAAACAGTAGTGTGCATAAATTTGAACTTTCTGTTGGCCTCCATTTTGAAAATCTCATTCGGGGAATACCACGGACCGTAAACGAAGCGAATCTAATCCCGAGATCCCTTTTTTCTGCTCAATTATTCTCAACAAGGAAGTGAATTTTGATATCAATGAATCTCGGCATCACCAATATTGCGTTGTTCTGATCGTTTAATCCCAAATGCGGCGTAAGTGGAATGTACTTATCAATGCTGTAGAAGTCTTGTTTCTGTGTGTGCAACGAATATTTTGCTATCAATCTGGGAGTCAACAGCTCAATATTTCAAACGACCTTCTATCTGCTAAGGTAAGTATGTACAGTTCACAGCGCTCCTGAAGTCTAGTCGCATGAAAGCCTGTGGTAACACGCATGCGATATGATACAGCTTTGCTTGTGTAGGCTGTTTACCTGTGTTACCAGTATAATTACTTTGCTATTTATGTTAAATTTTACCTAGATTTAAAGGAATTGTGTCTGATAAAGAAAGGGTCAGTACCCATATGTAAATGAGCAGCTGTGAAATGCAGACAGAATTTATCTTAATTGTTGTGTGCAAGGATTCTCAGTGGCGTATCGAAATGGTTCGTTGTCCTTAGAAATAGCTTGCTCGGGGATACCTTCCCATGTATTGTATTTGCTAAATCTAGACAAATTAAATAAGTATTGGCACACCAGTATGCAACGGGATACATCGACAAGGGATGTGAAAAATTCTTGGGGGTTCCTGGGCTTGGTAAAAATGGTATATAAGGCTGTTACTATGCAACAGGATGACTCTAGGATAATGTGGGTCTGTATGCTACAAAAAATTCAATAACAACCTAACATTGAAAGGGCTGGATAGTAATTGGCCTGGGAATGCTCGCCTCGGGGAATAGTGTTAAGGTTTGATAACAATTTTGTAACAAGATGTAAACTTGCTTAAAAGATAAACCATAATTTTGTCATTGCTCAAACATTTCAGAGTTGCTATATTTTTAAAATTTATATGAAGAACATACTGTACGTTCTTGTTTATAAGAACGCTGTTTTCACCCTGTACTGAAACTGTCTTAATTGTTTCATGATTTCAGTAATGATAATTTCTTAAGATTTTCTTGGCAAGAATAGCCGAGTCTCTGTAACACCGCATTGTTACAGAGACAGACAGGTACTACACGAAAGTAAACATAGAATGTTCCAGGTATCATATACATAGACTGCTGTCTCGAATTCAATCCGAAGAACATCATTATGAAATTAATGATACTGATATCGTTAAGTATATGGAGTTGAATAAAATTACACATTCTTGTATATAGTTAATGTGTAAAGATACGTTAGTAAACGATGTCTTGATCAATTCTCCTTATTTGCTACAATTGGATGTGATAATATCACTGTAGACATCTGCAATGCTCTGCTGTTATTAAGTGGTCGGTCTGCTATGAATCGATGGTTAATGAAATGTCCCATATCAGTCTAATTTTTGCTTATGGGTGAATTGAAGTCCAAACGGAGATAGCCAGCTCTCTGGCTAAGGGTATTAACTATGATTGTTCGTCATTTCAAATCAAGACCCGTTTGTGACTCCCTAACGCAGTGGCCATCCACTGTTCTGCACGGTCAGTACCTCGAGGTGTTTTTGTATGCCCAAACAGTATATTTTGCCGCTCTTATTCAGTCAAGGAGCGCTTGACATGTTTAAACACCATTTAAGAAGAGAATTGCCATGATGATCAAAAGTGAGATTTTACGTGTTAAAAGGAAACTGAAAGCCCCCGAATTTGCCTGTATAATATCGATTTTCGAAATCAGCGCCCCAAAATTGATCGCGTTCACCATGTGCCATAACCTATGCTAAATAGTTGGGTGATTCCCCCATTCTCCACCTAGTCTAGTAAAACTGACAATTTCTCAATTGCCACAGTTTTCTCTTTTCTTTCATACATTAATCTTTGGACACGTTTTGCAATATCTGCACATATGCCACTCTTCCATCCTAATAAGTATAACAGTGTCTGGTTGCCTTGTCATTCTCTGCTGTTCCTTCTGGTTTGTGTTCCTACCATCTACCCTACGTTTTATTGTATATTTCTTACACAGATTCCAATGAATCATCTTTGCTTCATGACCATATTATGGTATATTAATCTATGTACTTACTGTAGGCTACGTGAAAACAGTGCAAAACAGCTAATTAAGGCCTATTTTACAATAACATAAAGAAGAAAAAACAAAACACAAAAAATCAGAATAATACGTTAAAAACATTTTTACTTGACCTATTTGGGCCTGACCTTGCTAAATTACATCAGTAACTAAAAGAGCAACAAATATATGAACCAAATTGGTAATGACAAAATACCAAGTCAATAAGCCACCTTAGGCTAAATAATGTCTGCACAACCTACAGGGAAACTTTTCTTGTCTTTTCAAACGCCTAATAAAATTTTTGATTTCAGGTCTGCTTCTTGAATTTTTAAGTTTATTTGTCACTGCATGCCATAGTGAACAACCCAGTAATGCAGCATTCTGTATGGCATATGATATTATTATGGCAAATCCATCCCGCTATTCACTCGTAAATTATATGATGTGCTTTCTGTAAAACCTACTTTTTTGACAGAAGAGTTAAGATCAAAATTCTTTACTTTTCCTAAATTTTGCTAAATACGCTTAATATGTGTACAGCATGGTAGATATTCAAATTGGAATAGCTTGACTCAAACTTTGAATGAGGTGAAGGGCATAGGGCCATATAACTTATTTCAGTACAGCATCCCTTCTTAAATTGTAGGAAGGCACCTCTGCACACAACAATGCCTCTAGCCCATCCTTATGATCATTTCCGACTAACCAATTTCTACTTGGGTAAATCCATGCCTTGGTAAATCCATCCCGATATTCACTCGTCAATTATATGATGTGTTTTCTGTAAAAATCTGCTTTTTGATACAAGGGTTAAGGCCTAAATTCCTCACTTTCCGGAAATTTTGCTAAGTACGCTTAACATGCGTAAAGTACTGTAGAGAATAAAATTTAAACAGTTTGACTGGAACTTTGGATGAGGTCGAGGGTGTAAGCCATAGAAATTGTTTCCGTACAGTATCGCTTTTCAAATTTTCAGGAAGGCACCCCTGCCCACAACAATGCCTCTGGTTCATCCCTGTGATCATTTCTGACTAAGCAATTCCATGTTTTTTCCTTATCGATATTTCATGCCTAAAACTAGAACATTGTGCAGCAGAGAGTCGTCAACTTCTTTGATTTAAATCATACCTCACAAATAGACAAGCAGTTTACTGACAATGCTCTACTGTTTTATAGTTATTTTGTTGCAGGGAATCAATTATCAATTCAGAATGATGGCGTCTTTTCAAACTGTGTGTGGCATCATCTTGTTATGCTATATTGGTACGTATCTATCAAACTCTAATTTACATGAATAGACTGCTTGTACTACGGAATTTCACCATAGCTCAATAAAGCGGTAACATCCATGTAGCATGCTAAAAGAATATTCCCACATTTCCGAGCTATAGTGAAACTCTAATTTGAAATGATAGAAGGAAGGAAATAGTATATCATTTCAGATCAAAATGCACCCAGCAGATTCATTTGATACAATGTAAACACGAATACACTATTATGTAAATCAAGCAAGCCACCCTGCAATATTATCCTTCGTGCCTTCTTCTCTATTACAGTCGTGTCAAAGCTTCTTTATTATATCTTTAGAAATATTTCAAAATTTAGTTGTCTGTTTAGCATCGATTTAGACGAGCATTGTAAAGCTGGGGGCTGCATTTGGTGCAGTTGAAATGCACCTCTTTTTCCCAAACTGCATCTTTTACATGTTCAATTTTGCCATTGCATTATCTAATTATAAAGTAACTTGGCATGTATATAAGTCAAAAGACAGCCAGCTCAACACTATTGAGTAAAGGTTTATATTTGTCAATATAAATGACAATTACTCTACGTGTACCGAATTCTTTGAATTTTATCACTATCACTTTGTCCATCTCCATCTCTGGCTCTACTTAGTACAAATAAGTTAATAGATGTTGCGTAGTATCATGCATTGGTTAGAATTCTATGAGTGGTATAGATATATGATGATCAACGTATGCTGTTTATTCTTGCAATGCCGAAAGATTCTTAAAGCTTTGCAAGTCTGCCACTTGTCGTCAGCAAATCGATATACTTCCGATTCTAGCTTCAAACCGGACATAAAAAGCTTTGGACAAATTGATAGAGTTTGCTCTCAACTTGTCACTGTGCGAAAATCTAGCCTACTTCGTTGCTTTTATACAACTGCTATGCTCAATATTCTATACTCATGTTGATTGTCGAGATATTTGTGAGTGAGATTCCAAGCTAAAACGTTGAGTACATTGCATGGTGAAAGGTATAGCCGTTTGGGCACAATAATATGCATAACCAGGTTTTCTAAATACCTGGTATACCAATGCATACCAAAAGTCAAGAGAAAAATCTAGTTGTTTAGCCCTAGCTTAATGTTTGATACTACGCAAAATCTGCAACTTGTTGATATATCGTCTATAAAATCTATGTTAAAACTATGTGTGCAAATTGTGGCATCTAAAAAGCTATAGTTTTCTTCAACTATGGTGGTCTACTTCCGAATCATGACAGAATTTGACCAAGGGGCTAAAGCGAAATGTTTTGCATTTTTGATGAATTTCAAAGTTTTGCGCAAGTTAGAAATCTTACTGATTCTTCAGGTTAAAATAGTTCCTAGTACAGAAACTCCATGGAAAAACTTACTTAAATTTAGTGACCGGTATTTTCATAGTTGCTTAGTTATCTGGTCAAGCAAATCTGTTTTACGGACGGACAAAGCTATTTCTCTTACTTTTATAATCGAAACTCAGTAAATTAGCAAAAACCGTTCAAAAATGATAGTGTGGAAAGCAGTGAAAAGAGGAAATTGAAGGAGAGCAGCAATTAAATGTAAATGGAGAAGAGGGTGACAACGATATTGGCAATCCAGAATCAGAGCGCGATTTATCAAAATATGAAGAGGACGACTAGGGAGCGCTATTAAGTTAAATATGGTTGTGCGAACACTTAATATTTATTGTCAAGAGCACATTTATGCCTAAATGTCCAACGAATATTGAAATAAACCGCGACCCAGATTTTTCAAATAATTCCTGTCTACAATTCAATTTTGTGCCCATGTGAATCAATAACTTATAAGAAAATCACGAAGCGTTTGCCTATTTGAAGTGTGTCAGAATTTTAGCGAATAAAGTCCATGTCAAGATATTTTGAATTTTAACATACTAAATTTCAAAATACTATCTTTATCGACATTTTCATCTTGTGAAACCAACCTAACACTCTATTGTTAGGTGGGAAGCATACATTATGTTAAAAATGGCATGGCAGCCATAGTGAAATTCCTGGGTAGCCATTATGGAATGTTGGGCACCACTTATCAACAATCGGTCAGCACCACTGGTTTCAGCATCAAAACGTGATCTAGAATCACGTTTTAACATAAAGTGAACACCATTTCCTAGCTGAGCTCTTCTGTGTGACCAACTGAAGTTGATACAAGTCACTCATCATATTTCTCCTGAACCTTTTAAGTTTTAAGCTGGCGCTTATTCGAGGGGGAGATCTTTCGAGGGTGTGCGCTTTTTCGAGGAAATAAGGCAAATATATTGACGTCTTTGTCTTGTTAAAATGTTCATATTATCATTATTTTAATTATCATAAAGATTAATAAACAAACTCCCTAACACCCTCATTGATTGGCTATACTTCATTCAAATCAGTTTGCTTTTAGTAGAAGCGTAGAGAATGGTATTTATTATTTTGCGTAGTATCAATTAGAACCTTACATTACATTCAGAAGTTAAAAGTGCCCAATAATTATTTGTATCTGTTTTGTTTTTGTCTCTGTTTGTAGTTTTAGGTAACACTGCCTCAGTTAATCTGACAATATCCAGCCAAAATGTCAAGAACGGAACATCGATTACACTTACTGCAGTATCTGACCCTCCTACTGGAACTGCTGACGTTAATAATTTGCAGTGTGGTTACACTGAGCCAGATGGTACTGGGTTTACACAGCTGACAACGTATAACTCACATCCATCTCGATTGAGAGTTGAAGTCAATACAGCTTTGCCATCATCTCTTCATGCACGGTTGAACATAACATCAGCCAGGAATCCAGTAATACTTGATATTTCTTCCATCACATTTGGTGATGAAAAGAGGCAATTCTATTGCGCTCTGCAGTATTATGATGCTAGTCTCAATATTTTCACCATGATAAGTCAGAAGCATACACTGGAGAATGTATACAGTAAGTAAATCAACGTTTGTCTCATTGGATTCTTACAAGCTCCTGAATTCTTTATAGCAAGGCTTATTTAGATTGCAGAATTGTTGATATAAGTTAATACGCAATGTTGTCAGTAGTTGTCGGGTCAATAAAGTCTTGTCGAGTTTTTATACGAGGGATGACATCCATCTCAATTGATAATGTAGTCAATTCAGCTTTGCTATCATCTCTACGGGCACGGTTGAACACACCATCAGCAAGAAATCCAGTGATTGTTGATATTTCCTCAATAACATTTGGTGATGAAAAGAGGCAATTCTATTGCAATATGCATTATTGTGATGCCGATCTCAATATTCATTTTATGACAAGCCAGAAGTATACACTGGAGACGGTATACAATAGGTACATCCAAGTCTTCTCATTGCATTCTCCCAAGTCTTCTCATTGCAGTCTCAAACGCCCTTAGAATCTTCTCATCTATTTGTACATTATGCTATATAGTTCTTTATATATACATTGCTTTCAGTATTGTTCCAGTGACATGGATGGTAGAGCTGTGAAGCTGGAGAGGGCTGTACCCTTTTTATTGCTTTTAGAAAATGTATTATAATCGTTTAAAAGCTCGAAAATGAAATTTATGTTTTTGAGTATTAACTTTATTAAAACTGTTCATTCCACTTTGAATGAGTTTAACACATCAACTTTAATGGAAGTCGTAAGTATTACAATAAGCAGTCGTTGCAAGCACTGTAACTGTAAACTGACACCTATTTTCATAGTAAAGCGTAGATGGGGAGGTTGGGTGAGTTAAACGTCATTTTATCCCATTTAGAGCTCTCTACATCCCAACCTACGTTTTCCACAACCGCCCGCACTAACTTTAATGCTCCACCGTCCCTGATCTAATGCTACTGAACCCAAAATGCAAGTAATATCGTCACATTAGCAGGCCTTGTCAGTTACCGCGTGCGATCGCACGCGCACGTGCCCACACACACTCAAATCAAATTGCGCGCGCGATGGGTCGCACGCGCGAACAGATTTATTGAGAGCTCATTTTTCTATTTTCTATTTCTATTTTTTCTATTTTATAATATTTATACAGGGTAAAACATTCAGTTATACTGTTTTACAATGTACCCTGTTTAAAATAAAAACTAGCAAACGAAAAGAAACTATCTAAATTTACACGTAAATCTAAAATAAGATAAAATAAATAATCTAAAATATAAGAGAGAATAAAGCGATATAAAACGATATAAGAGAGAATCAGGTAAAAGCGTGGTTTGCTATGCTTTTTTTGAAAGTTTTCAAAGTCGGAGACAATTTTGATTCTAAGCTGTCACAATTCCACATTTTCGCGAATTTATATGAGAAGCATGTTTGGCCATTGGCAGATATTCGCATGGGAATCTCTAAACCAGATCTAGTATTTCGTAATTCTCTCTTACATGTATCAGAGAGTCTTGAGAACATTTCAGTAAGGTAAATGGGAGCCAGATCATTTATAGATTTGTATACCATACTCAAAGTCTCCATTTGAACAATTTCACTAACAGTGTGCCATCCAAGTTTCTTAATGATAGGCTTTGCAGAAGCATCATATCCACTATTAGTGACTATTCTTGCAGCCGGATTTTGAAGTTTCTGTAATTCGTTTATTGCTGTGGAACCACAGCTTCCCCATACAGGGTAACAATATCTAAAATAGGGTTCTACAAGAATTTTATGCATGCATTAAAAAGCTCATTGAAACCCCAATTCCAATTCTTCCATTTTCAAAGTTTTTTGGCTGTTATCTTTCCCCCGTAAGTTACATGATAACTTGCTAATCACAATTATTATCACCTATTTCCGACTTTCGAGTGCAGTGTTTAGCGTTTTAATTAGAACCACTTCGCAAAACTGTTTTATTGTCACTTAAACTAGCAATGACATGTTAACAGGATGCTGATGATGATTCTTTGGGATACACGGGCATTTTTGCAATTGATGTCGATGGCGAAGATCTTGAGGACGATTCTCATGATGATTCAAGTGATAGTTGTGATGATGATTTTGATCCCTTTGACTAGCTGGATGATGAAGTGTTTTATGTTTAAAACCTAAACTAGTTTCTTTTTCTATAAAACATCTTTTTTCGATAAATCTTACTTCTATTGTATGTTTTTCCTCTTTTGCATTGTTCTTGATCCCCTTTGTCCGTAAGTAGAAATTTTCTTACAAGTGCGATAGCACACGGAAATTCATTTGCGTGTGCTAATTACCGCACGCGTGGTATTTTCCTCATGACAAGGCCTGCATTAGATCTCTCAAATAGTTCGATTTCTAATTCATGAGGTGCCTTCTCCTTCCTGCGACGAACATCAACTCTGTGAAGCTTTATTCTAGAGTAGAGAACTTTTGGCTATTTGTATAGAGTCTAGAATCTTGCCTTTTACTGTGAGCAAGAGTGAGAATGCGATTTTGACAGTTCTCAATGTGAGTATAATGATGAAGTGACGTTTTCAGATGTACATCACAGCTAGCAATGTAATGAGTTGGATCCTAAGATTCTTGCTGCTTCCCATATAACTGGGTAATATATGTGCTAAGGGAGGAGTTTTAGACGGTACATAGATTGGTGTAAGGCAAAGAAGAAAATCATATACATCACAAAGTGACTTAATAAGAACGGTAATGCATTAGGGTTTCAACAAGAGTTTTGATCCTGGGGATAAGGTCCGCAGAGTGTATTCATTTTCTTCGAATCTACTGAAAATGTATCTTTTTGCATTCTTACCGTACCGATATGATATATGCTACAAGCCTAATAAGTTAGTCCATTAACTTGGATAAAGTCCCATGTTCAGTTGTACCATGTGTCTTCTTTGTTAACGGTAGACTTGTGTAGAAGGCAAGAATAAAACTAGTATCCCTTTACAATATTGCAAGGCTAGAAATGGTGTAGAAGTATTATAATTAGGCTGCAGAGAACGAAAGAAACTTTGAGAATTTATAGCAGCAGCCAGCGATTCATAGAACCCAAAGCTGACAAATATCCATAACTTAGAGAGCAAATAAACCTTTGTTATGCTTACGAATCTGGCACCCCTACTATATATATATATATATATATATATATATATATATATATATATATATATATATATATATATATATATATATATATATATATATATATATATATATATATATATATATATATATATATATACTAAGTCATGAGTGGGCTACCACAATTGGAAAATTTATTTTGGCCCCAGTGCGGATTCGAACTCACGATGTTTAGATCAGAAGACTCCTGTGCTAATCAATTGCGCCATCCAGGCACAAAAGAATAGCGGTGGAATCTTAAGGTCATTCTACCGTGAGTCCCTCAACGCATCTAGGGCCTTCTCTATGTTTCGGCTATAATGCCTTCTTCAGAGCCAAGCGTACTTTATAATATTAATTCGGCTAAGGCTATTGTGCCTGGATGGCGCAATTGATTAGCACAGGAGTCTTCTGATCTAAACATCGTGAGTTCGAAACCGCACTGGGGCCAAAATAAATTTTCCAATTGTGGTAGCCCACTCATGACTTAGTATTTACCTATGTCAGCCTTAGCCGAATTAATATTATAAAGTACGCTTGGCTCTGAAGAAGGCATTATAGCCGAAACATAGAGAAGGCCCTAGATGCGTTGAGGGACTCACGGTAGAATGACCTTAAGATTCCACCGCTATTCTTTTGTGCCTGGATGGCGCAATTGATTAGCACAGGAGTCTTCTGATCTAAACATCGTGAGTTCGAATCCGCACTGGGGCCAAAATAAATTTTCCAACTGTGGTAGCCCACTCATGACTTAGTATTTACCTATGTCAGCCTTAGCCGAATTAATATTATAAAGTACGCTTGGCTCTGAAGAAGGCATTATAGCCGAAACATAGAGAAGGCCCTAGATGCGTTGAGGGACTCACGGTAGAATGACCTTAAGATTCCACCGCTATTCTTTTGTGCCTGGATGGCGCAATTGATTAGCACAGGAGTCTTCTGATCTAAACATCGTGAGTTCGAATCCGCACTGGGGCCAAAATAAATTTTCCAATTGTGGTAGCCCACTCATGACTTAGTATTTACCTATGTCAGCCTTAGCCGAATTTATATATATATATATATATATATATACACACAGAAATATACTCTGTAGCTTTGGTACAGCTACAGAGCATATTTCAGAATATTTTGACTTCCACCTTAATCCTTTAGTTAGTAAGAGTAAATCATTTGTTAAGGACACGAATCATTTTCTGTCGTTGTTAGCTACGGGGTTATAAGGAGGATTTCGTTAGGGAGCAGATAGTTCGTGCTAGTAGTTTAGACAGAGAAAGACTTTTTAACCAAGAAGGTAGATGTAATGACAAGAGAAAGGACCAGGTTCCATTAGTAGTTACATTCAATCCAGCACTTAATGAGCTTAGGGGCATAATTAAGAAACTCCATGCCATGTTAAAAGAGTCTGAAGAACACAGGGTGGTCTTTAAAGAGCAGCCTCTTGTGGTCTTCAGACGGGCACCAAATTTGAAGGATAATCTAGTTAGAGCTAAGCTTCCTAGGATTCGGACAGAAGGAGTTAGGGTTGTTTTAGGTGTGGTAAAGCGCGATGTCAAGTTTGCAGTTATATGTCAGAAGGTAGTAGTTTTAGATGTAATGTTTCAGCTAGGGAGTATGATGTAAATAGTGACTTTAATTGCGAGTCTTCAGGGGTAGTGTATTTATTAGGCTGTAAAGTATGTGGTAAGCAGTATGTAGGTAGCCCCTTTACATCATTTAGAGCCAGGTTTAACAATTACAAGTCATCCAGTAGGAATTTTTCTAGTGGAGTAGCAGTGACGGAGGCAGAGTTGTTTAGACATTTTACAGAATCCAACCATCATGGATTTTTCGAGGGTGTTAGTTTTCAAATTATAGATAGGGTATTTGGAGTTTCTAGACAAAAGGAGGGATTCTGGCAGGTTAGACTACAGAGCTCTATACCTGTGGGACTTAACGTCAGAAATGCAGATCATTAGCAATCCCCTATGCACTTTCCTAGCGTTAATTGCTTCTTTTGTCCATTTTGCGCCTATCCAGCATCTATTCTTCTTTTCTTCACACTTCTCACACTCTTTGCATCACCTTATATGGTCTATATTATCCTCCTTTGTTTCTTACTTCACAGCTTCGGCCCTCCCCATATAACGGATTCTTAATATATCATGAGGTGTTAATAGGTAGGTCCCCCTTAGGTAATATCAATTGTGGCCCCATTGTTATGTAGGTAATTTAAGCAGGCCCAATATCATTGTAAGTTTAGTACTGATGACGATTCTAATCGAAACGTTTACTGACAGAAAAGTATATTTGTGTTTTATTCTATGTATACAATTTATATACGTTGTGGATGCGGCTTAGGATTAGTTTATAGATATACATATAAACATATATATATATATATATATATATATATATATATATATATATATATATATATATATATATATATATATATATATATATATATATATATATATATATATACTCAAATTGCTCCAATCATAAAGAAATTTGTAAAGACATAAATAGACCCTCAAGAAAAAATTCCAACTCTTAAAACGTTTCGGCACAAGCCTTCATCAGTTATAACATTCCAGGTACATACAGCGCATATATAACGATAAAAACAAAGGAACAATATCTAATTAACTTACGACAATAGAACACTTTACACAATGAAACTGGACTTACAATGGATAGCATTTGAAATTGAATGGAAGGGAAATTGTATTTAGCATAAGAGAGAAAAGGGTGTTGGAGAAGCTGATACCTACCGTCCCACCGGGGTATAGAGAAAACCATGCGAGAACAAAGTGGGTGTGAAGTAACATAAAATGAAATATCGTCCCTCCTCTCAATATCGTCCTGTCTAGGTCATATTGGGTTTCCTTTTCATTTTATGTTACTAGTAAGCTATCCAGTGAGGTCTTTTTACGATAAGCTAAAGTTTTTTAAGACAAGATGGATAGTTATTATATAAATAAATAAATAAAAAAGTAAATAAATAAATAAATAACTAAATAAATAAATATATGTTGATATACAATGGAATTTTGAAAATGTTTTGCATTCAATATGAAAAACTGTTTACCTGCTCTCTCGTTAAGCACTATGATAAGACGAGGTTCTCGCTGTTTATCATGCTTTTTGAATGGTCTATTGCGAATACATAGCTTATTAGTGCTCCTTAAAGACAAGCTTGTCCTAGCCCAAAATACGAAATTGGAAAAATAAAATAGAATTAAATAAAAGTGGTGAGTTTGTCCCGTTCTTTTTCATAGCGTCTTCAATCCAACTGCAGGCAAATCAAACCGGGCTGTCCTCTGTACTCTAACCATTTGAGTGCTACTATTCAGTGGGAGCAGCCATGAAGTAAAGATCTCCATTAGCATTCAGAAGTGAAAATTATAGGCTTGCTTTGTACCTATGGAGGGCTTCCAATATCTATTACATGCCACAGCGAGGGATGAGAGCTTGTATTCTTTCTTCTTTGCTCCTTTCTTATCCAGCCTTTGAGGTGGGGCCTCCATGTACAAGTCACTTCGTGATCAATAGCAGCTGGCGTTTCCTCTTATCATTGCAAGATTTTATCAAGCATTACTCGGAAAACTTTACGTAAAAAGCTCAGAATACTCTTGCCAAAGATATATACAACCATTAATAAGGAACAACCGTTTGTATTTGGAAGTATATCTAGGAAAGTATATTTTGATTTTTGTTTTTTGTAATTACCAATTGAGGTATGCGGTTATGCGTTACTACCATTCATATAAACAATTTTGCATCAAAGTGGCAGAACTATGCTACATATTTCGTAGGTCCACATGTTGCAAACGAGGAACAATCGATACACAACTCGACGTCAATGACTGCCGGCATGGCAGGAGACTTGACATGTATTGCATCTGGTCGACCAGCATCAAACATAACATGGCTATATAGCTCATTTATCAACGCAGCTACTTCAGTTACGTATGGAGGATCACCACTCATCACTGTGACAAGTGTACTTACAATTCACAATCCAACTCAATCTATGGATGGCCAGCAAATCACATGCATTATCAGTAATCAGTTTTCATTTACGATAAACAGAACGACGATCCTCGATGTTAATTGTGAGTCTGTGATTTTGAATGTACTTGCTTGCATGCAGGTATTGCTGCTATGCATATTAACAGTGGTACTTTCATGAAGGCTGCCGTTTAACGTCTATTGTTTATAAATTTACAATTCTTTTGAGTGCTAGCTACCCTTATGAACCTTTTGTCAAGATTTGTATTCCAGTTATCGAACCTATGGAAAAGTAGGTGAGGGGACGAGGACGCTGTATAAACATACCGGTACCGGCATGATAGCATTTCTTTAGGAGCCACTGGTTAGGTAAAATGATGTATGAATGATCTCATACGATGAAGAGAGTACTTCTCAGACAAAAGACACATTTGAGTAATTCTATGTGAAAGTGGACAACATTTGTTGATTTGTAGCCCACCATCTCAGATTTAACTAAATTTGGTGAAAACAATCTTAGTGTAGAGGTGTGAAACGTCCTTGCGTGGGGACTGGTACCTCTGTACTACATTTTCTGCGAAAAATAAACAAAACCAAGGTTGTCAAAAATTCGGATTTGAAAACGCTACCTAGCGTAGCTCAAATCTCCAAGAGTAGTTTGAGCTGAATTGGGGAGTTTATTCAATTGATTCCCCGTGCTACCATAGTATTACATTGTATAGAATCAGCTTGGCTTCTGATACTACATATAAGCTATGGATCTTTAGATATCCCCCTTTTCACACTAAAAGTTTATTTTTCTCTACTCTAGCTGATAGCATGATCAACCGTAAGAAGCATGTCAACATTGGTGCCTATCTGTGTTATATGAACATTGTCTTGAACTCTACTTTTAACAAAAAACAAACTAGTCTTTCTCCACAAACGCCAAACGCGTTGGTCTTCTACATTATTTTATCTTATTTGGAGAGCCCTTTCTCCTGTACAAACTTATATGTTACAAATTCCTGCCATCTTCGAATGATGATGACCGACAAGGGCTCTAGCTTTCTCCATTACAGTCCTCTGCATATTACATATATCAATAACACTTTTACATATTTGACAGTTCTTGTAGGTATAACTAATTTGGTTACGAAATGGTTTAGCTTCAAGATGCTTGAGGTTACGTCAGCAAGTTAGTCCAAATTACCCCCAAAACTGATGTATATCTGAGAAAGACAAGCACCTGATGAATACTGATAGCTTGCAAACGGCAAACGATATGTTGTTCAGTTGTGAATGGGCTGTCACAATGTGCAGTTTTGTTGTGTAAATTCGGTTTCTATCAAAATCTGCTAATTATCGAAGACATACTTTTAGATTTACGAAAGTTCTTTGTCGCTACAAGCAGCACCAAATCTTAGTCCAAGAAATGTATATGACTAATATTCGAAAATTCTTCCTTGCTTAATAAGATCAAAAAAAGCAAAATGACTTTTTTACACGGAGGAAGTATTACTATGATGCTAAAACTCCAATTGCAGAAATAGTTTCATCGCTTTAGAAAAACCCCAAAATTTAGTGGCTAAATATAAGTGATTCATATTTTATATTCGAAATGACTTTGTATGAGTTATTTGTTTGCAAATTTAAACTGTCTTCCATATAAAATTTATTGCATACCATATTTCAAGCCGATTGTATAATTAATGACAAGTTCTTATGACATCTTTGCCACTGAAGCATTTCAAGATGGCCGCACAGATGACAGAAATTCGGCCATCACGTTAAACTTCAATAGCACAGAACAGCAATTCATTGATCCCTCAAATTTGACCAGGTTGCTACATTCCACATTGGTTTCTGTTGTGCAAAATTTCATTTATCATGAGCAATACGGGTTACAAGCCTGGTAAACTTTCACTTAGAACTACATAGTAGGAAGTTTTGAAAATGTCGTAGGTGATTGTCTTGTTTTACGTCTTCACATTTCATGATCCATGGATGGATCATAGTTGTTACGTGAAGATGGTCAGTTACGTTGAAAGTGTTTTAGATTGACAATTATAGCGCCTGGTCTATCGCAGGGCTGGGAGCTATGCTATCAGGGACAATTACAATCGCAGCATAGGATTGGAAATCGCAATTGCATAATAGCTATGTTCATATTTTTGGAATGTCCTTTGTATCAGACTGCTTTTTGGGTCTGTCCGATCAGTTACGTTGAGTTGGATTCAAGAATATGCAAATTCTTTCCATTGAGTTGTGTATTGGCATGGTAGCTGGTTTTTCTATTGCGCATTCCTTCTAGATAACTCATCTCTGTTATTACCAATTTGGAATAACAAAACTTTTGTCAAATTTTGCATTGATCTCTCTTTTTCCTCTTAGATTCACCCGTTAATACAACATTTACGGTTTATCCAGAAAACCCAAAACTGAATCAGGCCATCAATCTAAACTGTAGTGCAGTTGGAAAACCAGCTGTTACTATGTACAGTTTCCATGTCAACGGAATATTCATTGGTAGTTCTATAAATGGGACTTTATCTGTAGTTGCGAATAAGTGCTCAAAATATAATGGAATTTTTACTTGTACACCGATAAATGGACTAGGAACAGGAGAGATAGGACGCAAATCAGTTGTCGTAACAGGTATGTTATAATACTTTTGTCTGCAGAGGATATATTGCTCTTTAGTATATGCCTTGTTTACTTGCTTAGGGATGGATAGACTTTACGGTAGAGAAGGAGCAAAGCAATTAATTGAATTTTCTTTGAGACATTTTGGTGGAAAAAGATGGCACTGGATTTCTTACCACCGTTTACAGGAAACCAACGTTTACGGGGCAATACATCCGTTGGAATTCCTTCAGCCCAAGACATATTAGCATTACTAAAGTCTTAGTTCACAGGGCACTTATGATTTGATTGAAAATTCAATTAGGCTCAGAACTTGACAGAGTAAAACAACTGCTCATTTAAAACGGATATCCAGATGATGTCCTTCTTTCTTGTATTAAGTAAAAACTTGCCAACTTTGCAGCGGAAAAATGGCGTGGTCCTGAGAAGTGCCCGGTTTACCTAAAATTGCCTTGGATTGGTAATGTTTCATCGAAATTTGAAAACCACATTAACAAAGCCATTGCATCCTGTTTCCATGCTGTGAAGCCTCGTGTGATCTACAATACTAAGGTCATGCTACCATCTACTAAGAAAAGATAGCGTTCCTACCATTCAAAAAACTTGTGTAGTTTACAATTTTCGTGCCGATGTGAAGCTCGGTATGTAGGACGCACTATGAAGAGAATAGCAGACAGAATAAAACAACATGTACCCACGAGCATCAGGACCAAAACACTATAATAAGAGAACAGCCACCTTGAATATGTAAGATCACTAATTCTAAAATGAAACGTGAATCGGCCATAGGACAGCATCTCATAAAAACTCCAGAATGTGCCAAAACATATTCAGACGATAATTTCCGAATCATAAGGCAAGCAAGATCGTCCTTTCTTGTAAGTGTTTGTTTGAAATCAGTTTACATAAAGACTCAAAACCCATTCTTGTATGAACAAAAAGAGTTCATTTTCTTAGGTCTAGGTTAAACATCGCTCTACTCATGCGCCGAATCTAATAGCTGAATTAAGTACATGACAAGAGCGACGTTTAACTTGATCAAATACGGCAGGAATGCTTTGGAGCGGCAGATTGCATTTTAAGCGACACGTCCAGTCGCATTATGCGACCTTAGAGCGACGTCGAATTAAACGTCGAAATCCTCATGTGCCGAACTCAATGCATAAATTATGAAGCAATTAACATGCTTAATTCATCGTCTTAAGCGAGGCGGAGCTTTCGCACTCAGTTAGTAGTTTGTACTCCTTCCTGCCAATATAGAATGTTCATTCTAGCAACATTTTATTGTGTAGTAGGCTGTACCATTTGTTTGAAAAAAGATGGATCGAAGTATGTCATGCAAAAATGAAACTAAATATAGATGCATTTATTGTTGGGTGTCGACTTGTAATATTTGTTAAATTGTGGGAAGAAATGAAAACGTGGCGTGAAACTGGCCATGTCTGCAATAGCATGGAAGTAATCACCTCTTCCGCACTCTCAAACCTTTTAGAGCAATCTTTATCAGAGTTGCCGTGTGTCTCAGCTCAGGAGTTCTGAACGAATAGTAGCATAGCAGCAAGTAAACAAGCTCTTACCTTCAAATTATGGTCGAGCAATATACCCTGCAATATACATGCAGCTCCAATATCAAAATTTCTTCGACGTCTTCTACTAGCTCGGCTCATCATTTTAAGCATCAAAGTGGTTAGCTTGTCTCTAGCAGCTACCATTACATCATGACTTCAACAGCCCACCAAGATCACGTAAAAACAAGCACGCGTACAGATATGTCCTTATTAAGAACAGCAATAAACATCGACGTCTAACTTGCCGTCGCTCCAGAGCCACTCCACTGCCGTACTAAACTGAATTAGGTTCGGCGCATGAGAAGAGCGACGTTTACCTAGGCCCTACTTGGACCCTTCAAGTAAAGAATGGTGAATAGGTGCCAAGTGGCCAATCATACGGCTAACTGGGCACATTATTCATCATATCAAGTGTATCCGCATCTGGCTACATATTTCGGTTCACCTTTCGGTCGCTATCCAACGTTTCATACTCTGACGAGTGTCAGAAGAAAAAGGTTTTTCAGTATGCCTAAAACATAGTGCGGTTTTTTGTGCTGTAGTGAAGTTCTGTAGTACCAACAGACTGTTCTTTTATGTGTGTTTGTGAAGCATAGGGTATAAGCACAAATATGAAGGAGAAATTAGCAACTTTAGAATGATGGCGTTACAGATGACTACGCTAAGTGTCATGGGTTGGTGAGTTAAGAAATTAATTAGTACTAGAAAGGGCGAAGACATACGGAGGTCTGATTAAAATGGCTACAAAGCGTCAATTGTCAATCCTTGGTCATATGTGCAGAAAGGGACATCTGGAGTACGTGGTCAGTAGAGTGAAGATGTTGGAAAGAGAGCGCTCGGCAAGCAAATATAACGCTATTCTGCTATTACGAAAAGAAGAATGAGAATGTCTTGGACGGATAATAAGAGTATATACAATACAACAGACAGAGAACATCGAGGAACTACGATAATCATCGTCAGCAGACATGACACATAGATAGATAGGTCAATAAAAACTGTCAACAGTGGTTGCTGCTTTTCCCGACAATGTTCTTGCACTTGCTGCAAGGAGAAAATCATGTCAATAGTCCATCCCTAGCTTCTGAAACCAGATCGAGATTCAGGATAGAGCGTCTCCATTTTATGAACAAGATCTCATGAAATTATCTCAGACTTATCATTGACAACTAGTCTTTATTCACACGGCCAATAACTGTTCCATCTTTTACTCTCATGATATTGCATAATATAGGTATAAGTGATTTGGCAGGACTTGATATTGTCTCTGTTTGTCTCTTTGGTGGTTTTAGCAATTGATCGTATTGTGCCTCAACTCTTGGTGAGTATGGAATATTCTACCATAGCCAAATAAGTAGCAACCCAAGCTGTTTTTGTTTTGTAGCTATTACTCTTTTTATTTGTTTGCTTCAAAGATGACGTAAAGACTTCTGTTACATCTCCATCTGTGATGTTGAATGAAACTCAAAATGCGACAATAGAGTGTAGTGTTTCTGGATGTCCGGCATCATTTTCTATAAGTTGGAGCAAAGATGGACAACTTTTGAATAAATTTAATAGTAGTCTAGTACTGAATTCGGTTGCGAAGTCTGATGCTGGTCAATATGCATGTTTTGCTCAGAATGGTTATACAAACTCGTCGTCAAAGGTACAAGTCACCGTGAACTGTAAGTAGTAATGTTTCTGCTCTTTTATCCTTGATAAGAGAATGGTCCGGCTAGTTTAACGATTTTGGTCTGGATCCTGATTTGAAACATGGTTATCCTTTTGCCATTTCCCTGATGCACTTATCTCTTTCAAATCGCTTCTTTGATAGTTTTGGTTACTAACGTGTTGCCAATGAATGACAGCTGTTGCATTCAATTTGTTGCCAAATGATCTCTTTCTACATGATAACTGAACCTTTTTGGAATTTATAATCATAATTTTGCCAATTGTACTCAGCACTTGACTGTAGTTGAATGATGTGGTCTCTAGTTAGATATGATTTATGAGTGCCTATGTGTTAGCCAGCACAATTATGTTGAAGGTTTACCTTTACAAATGTAATTCACATATAGTATGTATTAATGCATAAGAGTAGAATTTTGCCTACACCTTGATTCTACAGATGCCCCATGCTGTATGTATTTTCCTGTTTTGTAACAGTCACAGTCAGGAGACTCTTAGTTTACTGAAGAAGTGAATTTTCCCATCAGGTCTTTGTCAGTTTTTTCAAAATCTTAGTTTACTGGATTTCAAATGAAAGTTGTTGCATTGTTGCCCATTGTAGCATCATTACTTTCTTGATAGCATTTTGATTTGATTTTGTTTGTTCATGTAACCTATTGTTCTATGTCATTGTCTGCTACGAACTGTCAGAGTTTGCAATTTTAGCTTTTGCAGTTCAAGATCCAGTCTATGACCGATCATTGATGTTAATTTTCCTCGTCGACCGATATACTCAATCCGTTCGTTGCCAACGGCAAAAAGGCTGATATTGAATGAGCACCTAGTAAAGCAAGAGGACTCAAATAGTATTTGTAGCTGACTTTAGACACTCAATTTATTTATGCTACGGAGTATGAGTTTTTTCACTTCTATGTGCATCTTCCCCTTGTTTAGTTGCAACACTTTTATTAAAACAGATGCAGTATCCTTGACATTTCAAATGACCTCTGCCGTATTTCATTTGTTGGGTAACAGTCTAATGCTGTAATGTTCTCGTCTGTATTATAGATATCTATTGGTGCCAGGAACAAGGCCCAAGTTACCTTAACTTTTTGATTCAAATGCGCTTCCCTTTCAGTTACTAGTGACTGCCTACATATCATTCCCATTTTGATATATCATTTGTAGTTAGAGAAATAGCAAATTGTCACTGCATATACCGTTCTGTTTGTATTATATCGTAGATAAACCTATTGGCACGTTGTTGTCAGCAAATGATACCAAACCAGTTGTGAATACTTCAGTATCATTTAATTGCACAACTGATGCACTACCTAAAGCAACATATAGATTTTACTGGATTGATTCTTCTGGTGAAAATGAGGTATCCAGCCTAGCTTCAGGAACAACAGGCGTTCTGATTGTATCAAAGATTTCTCTAGCTGGTTACAATGTAACTTACAAGTGTGTTCCATCTAATATATTATGCGATGGTAAAGAGGGTAGCGTGACAATTGATATACAAGGTAAATTTGTGCAAGTCATATGTAGTCAAATTGCTCTGTAAGTCTAATTTCCTGACAAACTAGCCATCATCTATGCTTTTATTTTCTACTGTAGACTCAGTGTGCACCATGTTCATTAGTATCATTCTTGTCTACGTACTGTTTGTTTGCCCTCGTTTATTTACTGTTTTGTGTATCAGAATGCCTTTGTAATAAATGCTTTCTGTTTACAACTTTTCAAAATAATAAATATAATAGCATATTGTTTATTCAGAAGTGATGGAATCAGCTACAAAACACTAGCTGAGTGATGAAGTATATTGAAATGTTAAATGCTACTTTGCTTGGCATTATCATGGCATTTGTCATGGCGCTTTTCGTGCAAGTTTTCTTAGTATGTCTGGATATGTTGTATGCACCACACGATATATGGATTTAAATACTGCTTGTTTAGTCATGATTTTTGTCACCTTATATATTTTCTGATGTTGTTATGATTGAAAATATTCTCAAATGAATAATCCTTTTCGGAACTTTGCAATTATGTTTTGCAGTATAATAAGACGTTGATTTTTATTTTATGATGAAATTAAAGCTTACTTGTCTGCTCAAGTAGGCTAAGGCCTACGTAGAGAGACTTGTAGCATGATAAGCATAGTGTGCACCATTCGCTCATGATCTATTTTTAATCAAGCAAAACAGGGTGGGAATCAGGGACACATCAGGGAAAATGACTTCCCTGATTTGGCAGGCACCCTGTACCAATCTTCTGTAGAAAAGTTCCAAATTCTATCTAGGACAAAGCATCAACAGTAGCTGGTGCCTTTAAAGCCGGTCTTATCTCCACTTTACACGCATTATTTTAGTGAAATGGGGGAGGAGTTATCAGAATTCTACGTTGTTCATCACTAGAAATGGGGTGGACTTGCTGATACATTGGTTGTGTGATTAGGGGGAAGGAGGGGGGGGGAATGGCTCAAATAGTGACGACGTCATAAATTTTTGGTCCTTTGTGGAGGCATTTATATGGTTGTGAAAAACCACATTTTCGCCATAGGAAGAAACTGTTGTTGCTGTTATGGTTCATTATCTCAATCGTTATTGCGAAATCTTTTGTAGACCCTGCCAAGATAAATCAATTTGCGATAGAACCACGTAATGTAACTGAATTTCAGTCATCTGTTTCAATTCAATGTACTGGTGTTGGAAATCCTCCTCCAACTGTCACAATAGCTGATCCCAGCGATATGACAGTATCGCAAAATGGATCAGTTACACTTAACAGTGTTTCTAGACATAGTGCAGGATTATACACATGCACTGCAGATAATGGAATTGGCTCGTCAGTCAGTAGGACAGCAGATCTGGTTGTTTACTGTATGTATTATATTTGGCTTTTGCTTTGCCGATTTTCATTTAACTCGCTCGATGAACATAGTTTCAGTTGCACAAACATGTATGTAAAGTGTTGTCAAAGTGTACACAGGTTGGGAAAAGTACCGTTTATCAATCTGCTTCACTCCATCACAGATATCTATATGAAATGAATGTGCGAGAATGTGACAGACACGAATTGGAATCAAATTCGCACACCTGGATTTTGCTTGTCGCTTAAACTAACTACATGTTTGCTTTGCTGTTACTGGGAATCTTGTTCAATGTTTTGTTCGGAGCATGTGGTCATTCTATCAGTTAACTGTGCTCTTGTGCTTTGCTCTTACATGACCATTACCGACTGACATCGCTAGCATCGCTCATCTAGACTCACCTAATGGATGCGCATCAATTGAAACTGCTGTCTGCTTTGCTACATATGCCCTCTGTTATCTCGTTTTGAAATTTTATCTGTTATCATTTCATTCTCATCTCATCATCCCCTCAATATAATCTGTCATGATGATTCAACATCGATATTTCAGCTTGTTTTGTATCTCTCTACTCTCTCTACGAACATCACAGATCGTATAGATTACTCTAAACCATGACAATCTACTTTGAACTTATTATTATTATAAAATCTCTGAGACTTATCCAATTTGATCGGACAGGAGATTACTTACGTTGTCTATTTTCCTTTTGATACTCAAAATAAGTGGAATCGCTCGATGATGATCCCTTTTGTGAAGAAGCATGATTTGTCTCTCCCTAATTTATTGTTTTGATCTAACCCTAGTGTATCAATAGTTCGGTAGGTAGTGTTCTTTAGGTTTTTTAGCTGAAATTTATTGAATTATTGTCGATCGTCAATATTTTAGTAAAATTTGAGGCATTTGATAGTTGAGCTAGAGAAGACATTTTTAATTAATGTATCAGCTTTCAGAGAAAAATTTAATGCTCCACTTTGAGATGACTTGGAGTTATACTTCTATGCAGAGCACTGAATATGTACCTTATAAAATATTATTTGTTGTCGAAAGACATTTTTGGGTAATGCTGTGTTTTGGTCTTATTTTAGATGTACCCAGTATTCTAGGTTTCAGTTCTATACCATCAAAAGTTTATAATGGTTCAAGGGCAACGATTTCATGTAATGCCGATGGCAATCCAACTCCAAACTTCAGATTCTACAACGAAAACGGATCATTGCTGCAAGATAGTTCTTCTAGCAATCACACATTGACCTTAAGATTTGAGAATTATCAAGCATATCGGACAACGTTCAGATGTGTTCCATATAATAGAATTGGAGAGGGTGCAGCTCAAAATTTGACTGTTGAGATTCTTGGTGAGTGTGAGAATATATGTTAAAGAAGTTTTTATTCTTACTTGCTTGTAATTTTGATCCCATACCATGAACTTACTTTATTGGAGTGTATTGTGAAAGTTTGGCGATGTTTCGTTTGTTCAAGTACTTTGCTATTCCCATCCAATGAAATGCAGGAAGAGACAAAAAGACCCTACAGCATTAATATTCAATAGGAAGTGTTACTGTCAAGCTCACGTAATTCGGATCGGTTTTATCCGGATTTTTGATGTATTCCGGACAGAACTACCAAGTCCCATTAATTTCCTACTAAAATATCCCTCATTATCCGGATTCCTTGTTCGGATAAATGCATAAAAAACGGGGCTAAATATTTCGGTCCATTTAGTACAAGTGCGCATGCTATTTATTCACCTTAGTTCGGATCAACGATTTTATGAATACTTCAACTAATACAGGTGTAAGTAACCTGAAATTTTTGTCTTGCAGTTCTACCCAGAGTATCAATCTCTGTGTCACCAAGCATAGTTAATGAGGCTGACAATGCAACTATTTCATGTGCTGTCACAGCGGCAAACCCTCCAGCAAATATCACAATACGTGGACCAACGAATCAAGAAATTGAACATACAAATAGATATGGCGTCTTGACTAACCTTTCTCGCAATGATGCTGGATCATATTCTTGTATTGTCAGCAATGGCCTCATTGGCTCCCCAGTTGTAGTGCGAGCTTCCTTAGCTGTGAATCGTACGTTATTTACATATACTAGTTTACTGTTTGCATTATTCAGATATCTATTTGCCTTCTTTGAAAATCAGACGGTTTAAAAAGTCTTGAGATGTGGAGATATTAAGTGAAGACAGATGGCGCAAATAACATATGCTTTCTGACTCTAGAGCTTCTAAAATGCCTAATTTTTCCCTGGTATTACGCACTTTTGTCTGCGGTTTATAAGCGGGTGAGACTTTTAGTTTTGGAAGGCTAATAGAAAGAAGTGACGCAGATGATATTTTCATTTCAAACTGAACTTCTTTCACCCTTTGTAGTTAGTTAACTGAAGATATCAGATGACGGCCTGAGCATTGTGTTTCAAAGCTATTATTTGTTTTTAAGCTATTCAATTTTCTTAAATGTAATAGTTGGTAGCTTGGCTTAAGATTTCGAAGGATGTTTTGAAAGATGTGATTAGTAGCCTATGTTATTCGATATGTATTGTCCTGCCATTATTGCAGACCCCATTAAAACTGAGTTTGTTCTGCAACCATTACCATTCAAAATTGAAGAATACTTGTACATATTTCTAGACGGTGCAATCTATATTTGCTATTGAAGCAGTTGACTTAAATATTAATATGAAATAATTCTAAATATTATAACTAGCATGACAGATGTTAAACACAGCAACTCCACAAGAAACAGTTGCGCTTTGATCTTAGCTTGATAAATAAGACGCGTGTCAGGAATGGTTGTGGTTAACGGCCGATAGTAGCATATATTCAACGAAATACGATTATCATAAAATGCTCTGAGTTCCTCTCAATATTGATGCTTCTATGCTGCGTTAGCAGTATTGCCATATTTCAGGTGCTCTGTAATACTGTAGACTGCATGGGGTCTCAGTTGTAAGACCAGGAAAAATACTATATTTACTGAAAATAAGAGACAATTAGCTAAGTGCTCTACTACTGACTTGTAGGGTGACGTTTTTGCGCACAAGGGAGCTATTATAGCTCCATCGCAGCTCCATGCGTGGTGAGTGGCCAAGAGGTTCAGCTAGCGTCCGTTAACTAGCTGGAGTTAAGCTTGGCAATGTTAGGTCAGCAACTGGATGGGCAACTTTCCAGATAAACGACCAAAGTAACTCACTCCGCCGTACTTCGGAAGGGACGTTAAACTGGGGTCTCATGCCTGGATAAGGCATGCACAGTATAATAGATACAGCAGCCTACTCAAGATAAAGTAAGCAACAACAACCAAATCACAATGTGTATTGAAAGTATTGTTGAGAACAAACGGCCCACACCTATTGGGAGGGGAAGCATCGTGGCCTCGTCGACTAGCGGGCTATTTATACGAGGCTATCTATTGTCGAGACAATATCCAAGGTTACCCCTGTTAGCCGAGGTAACCTTGGATTCTGTGACGCTGTCACTACATCTAATGATGTCCATGTATGCTCAGCTAAGCAGTATCTAGCTCGGCAAAGCGAGTTGAAGTGTTTGTTTGCTAACAACTTTCCCCGTTAAACAGGGCTAGTGCTTTGTATATTTAAATATGTTGCTCAGGCAAAGAGCGGTCCAGGCCCTGGCTTGATGGGGCAAGATTTTCTCATACACGAACAAATTGAGTACCTAATGCAAATCAGAGATGAGCCGGGATCTCATCAAACTGAGTGCCCCAGAAAAATGGGCTAGAAACGAGCTATGTCTTTTCATACATATGGCCCCGTTGAAGTACATTACGTTTTCTGAAACAAAAAAAATAAATTTTCGCTTTAAACTGCTTTCTATTGAATGCAACTGTTGCACAGCAAGGGATACACTTACACTAGCTGATAGCACAAAATCATAACAAACGAAATTGAAAAATTAAACAGATTCATCAGACAGCATTTGCAGCTGCATTATGTATAGAGCGATTTCAAGTTCATTTTCTTAACCACTTTACAGATAAGCCAAAATCATTCCCTTGTCAGAGCTTGCCACTAACTTTTTAGTGGAGTGTTATTTGAAGATCTGAAAGTAGAAGGTGAACGAGCTTTGCTTATTCATAAGCACATGCCAATATCTGAGAGTGTCTTTTAAATAGAGCTTAAGTAGAGATTTCCCAACATATGACGTTTGTCTTCACTGCATATCACTTACGCAAATACAAGCATAGCCAACAGGTTTGGTTTTTACACTTTGTTAAAATGTCACTTTCATTGCAACAAATTATGAATACGTGGCCCATTTGATACTCAGTCACATTTTGGTAGTCACATGTTAGTTTGTTTTAAAGTTCTGCTTTTTCGTTCTTATACTACTTATAAATGTACGTTTTTAGTTAAAAGTTGGTATGTGTTTTATAGTCATTTATTTTAATAAACCAATAGTACTATATATTTGCTTTCAAAGATGAACCAGACCAAGTTCAACTAACAGCATCGAGTCTTAAACCTATAACTGGATCCTCTGTTACTCTGACTTGTGCGGCAAGGGCTTCTCCTCCTCCAAGATTCAGATTCATCTTCGTTAATGGATCAGCTATACACACGGTTCAAGACAATTCCACCAGCAATTACATTATTTCATCAATTGATTACAGAAAGTACACAAATTTCTCGGCAAAGTATCGATGCATTGCAAATAATAGTTATGGTGAAAGTGCATTGCAAGATATCACACTGGATATTCAAGGTAATCTAGTTGTTTACAGTTTCCATGCATGTTGGATAATCACACAATCATTTGTTATATAACTTATAGTTATGGACCATGACGAGAGAATATAGGCATTCCTCCATTTTTGCATGACTTGCATTGGTGAGATGAAAGAGTCGTATTCTATAATTTGACGATAAGCAGAATTAGAGCTAAATTTTGATTTAAATTTAAAGTTTATCTTTTCTTGTCTTGTAGTCCCTCCATCAATAAGCTTTTCTATCACACCAACGACTGTCAATGAAACAAAGAATGCGACAGCTGAATGTAGAGTGAATGTAGCGAATCCGTCTCCAAGTATCACAATTACGGATAGCAATAGCCAGACGATTTCCAATGTTGGAGGTCAAGCGAGCATTACACGAATTACTAGGAGCCAGGCTGGAGTATACACATGTGCAGCGAATAATGGCATTGGTGGTGTTGTCCGTGCAACGTCTACTTTAACTGTCTATTGTGAGTATATAACGCTTCCGTTATATCATGCCATATAGAATTCAATGCCCTAGTCTTTATACATATCCTCTAGTTTATCATTCAGCCAATTACATTTATAGTCTTGATACTATGTGAAATATATATGCAGTTAGCATGTGAAGTTAATGTGTAATATCATCGACAAGAATCATTGGAATTGTTATAAAGGAAATACTTCCCATCAAATACTATCATGTCATAAGAAATTTATATATATTTACTGCATTTTATATTTCTGGCGTCACTATACTTTTCACGGGTTAAATCTATTGGCCCTCTAGCAAACACTTATCAAGTGGTGGTCTCATTCGAGTACATGATTAGATAGTACATTTGGCTGTGACGTCTTATTTATAGAATACTATTGTCTTAGTTTCAAACATATTTGGTAGATCAAACGTCCTTGATGTATGTATTTTTAGACTCAAAATAGTGCATTGTTGATCGCCAACGTGAGTTTCAGTTAAGGTGGTAGCCTTATTGTAAATCATAATGAGTTTTGCTTTTGATAGATCGACCGTATTTCACAAGACCGCAATGTAGTTCTTAATCTTTAGACTCAACACTGTGTGATTTCAAACATGGCCACATTTTGTTCTTGACCAACCAGGGCATTTGTATACATTAAATCCTAACCAATAACATGCTTCCATTATCATCATTTTCTTTCCACTGTCATGTTGAAATGGAGGCACTGTGAGGGGAATCACAGCTTACAGCTCTGTCCAGACACATCTTACTATTCAAACTCAGATTCATACTGTTAGCTTTAGGATCGGTTTGACTGTTGATCGAATGCAAAAAAGTCACAGATATCTTTTGTGAATGAAGAAAGATCATCTTTGTGTATAAACAGTTAAAGATGGCTCAGTAGGAACCTACTGTATAAGGGATACACAGTAACTACTTTTCCATAAGTTGAACATATTGGGATCCATTCATTTCTCGGCTTAGGTCTCAGAGACATCCATTGAAAGTCTACTCATAAGGTTGAAATTGACAGTGCGCCATTGTAAATGAAAGTAAACGGCCACTCCGTTTCAACATAGCGCTTCAAAGAAATATGATTAAAATAGAAGAATCTTATTTGTTGATGATTTAACTCAAGGAAATCCGTGATCATTCGAGAGCAAAATGTGGCCCTGTTACTTTTACTGATCTCTTAGGTTTGTTTGAATTACTGTTTTGCTTGTGATTTATCAATAGCTTCTCTATATTAATTTGGGTTGGTCAAGGTTTTCTTGCCGTCTCTTTACAGATGCTCCAGACCAAGTTGAACTTACAGTGTCATCGCATAGCCCAACAAACGGCACCTCTTTAACTTTGCATTGCTCTGCTCGTGCGGCACCGTCGCCGAACAGGTATAAATTCACAAGTATTAGAGGTTCATCTGAAAGTACACTGCAGGATACGTCATCTTCAACCCATGTGATCGCAGCGATAGATTATAAGAATTATGATAATTACAAAGCAACGTTTGCATGTCTTCCATTCAATTCAGTTGGTAGTGGGCTGTCGAAAAATGTTATAGTGGATATTCAAGGTACGTCTGTAGTATGTATAGAATATATTTCAATGGATCTGCCTACCTAACTTTCCCTGCATTGAAGAGATATTACACTGTTGTAATGAAGTATGAAGTAGCAATGTCTTATGTTTAGTGCTAAATGTGTGATATCACTGTCTAACACCAGATTAGTGGAATACTGTCGCAAATAATTCAGAGAAGCAATGGGAGATGTTTTGCATGGGCAAATATTGTAGACATTTGCTTAAATTGAAATTACATACTGCGATTGAACAATTGTGCAATTTGTCCGCTTTATTTTTCTCTGTGTGTACAAGACACCGCTGTAGTGAAATAAGTGGTGATACCTAAAAATTTTTATTCCACTTGAGTATAAGTCACTTTGTTTTCAGGAACCTAAACAGATTGTCGTAGGTTCTTCTTGTTAAAGCTTTAAAAATTCATTTTCAAATGCTACAATGGCTGCTAAAATTCTTGGAACACCTGCTTTGATCGGAAGAGTAGCGCATGTGGGGAGGGGATGCAACAACCCCTAACTTTGAAACTTAGTTGGTGTCTCCTTGTGGTTCGGGAGTTTGCATGCTGTTCACCAGCATCTATGTATCTACAGGCTTTAATGCTCGAAAAAAAATCTGCGTTCGGCAATTTATATAGACAGGAGGAACTCAATAGGATATCAACTATTGGAAGGGCATTTTCCAACGATGCATACAAATCAAATACTAAATAGGATACAGTACCACTAAGGTGCAACTTTTCTAAGAAGTTTTGAGCTCTGTATTTCAATTTTTGATTGAAGAATTGTATTAGATCTGTATCTAAGTGCTATCATACTCTGTCAAATTCTAGTTTGGGACATGGCTTCTAAGCCATTCTAGATAGCAAAATTTCAAAAGAGTCTAGTGTCGGACCCAATCGTTGTGGGTCCTCCTGTGTCATCATTAGAGATTATATACCCCCAGGTATAATCACTGATCCCAGTAAATGAATTTGACGATGAGTTATATCTTTGAAAGACCTGAACAAAGATTAACTATAATAGGGGGGGGGGGGCTGTCGGTAAATCATCAAGTCTGCTAAGAACCTGTATGTAAATTATTGCCTTGTACCTCCCATGTCAGAGAGACAACACTACACTATTGTCCATGATATGCTCTAAACAATAAACAATGGTGCCTGAAGCATATATGAATAAGCCTAGATGTAAGAATATGGACATTCACAAGAATATGTGGATGTTTCAAGTGCGTAAGGCAGTCATTGTAGTTTCTTATATGTCAATCAGATGCACCACATGCACTGCTTGAGTTGCATTAAGCCAAATATTTCTCGATCACCTACTCATGGTCACTTTGAAAGTAATATGCATAAATTTCTTGATACTACGTTTTCCTATCTACGCTCCTGTATCAAGTGCGTCAACATGCACTGCTAACTGCAAATATGCAGAAATGATTTCCGAGTGGGTATGTCCAATATATTATTGAAATACATCTCTGCTTCGTGCTACAGTTAGCCCAAAGATCAGCATGTCATCGTCTATGATAGCTACAGAGGGAGAGAGTATCACACTCTACTGCAACATTACTGCAGCCAACCCTACGGCAAGTATTACTTGGCTAAACCAAGATAATTCACCTATACCAAATACGAATGGAAGGATTCAATTACAATCAGTAAATAGAAATCAGCATGGTGTGTACATTTGCCAAGCATCCAATGGCGTAGGAATGATTGCAAGAAAAACAACTGCATTGACAGTGAATTGTATGTTTCACATATGTCTACTAGATTTCTCTTGATACTTCTTCTATAAATGGATGTCAATTTGCCATATTATTGTTCAATGTGAAGTACTGATTGTAGTATGTGAGATGAAATTCTAGTTGACGGACTGCTGTAGGTGACATATTTAGGAAGTGAAGAGAGTCGACATGGATGCAGAAAGGCCCTAATATGACACTGACGTATATCTTTTCAGTTGCGCAGGACAAGATCATATTGGAAGCGGAAGGTTCATAATTGGTACAACTTTCTTTGTAGAGTTTAATTCTACAGTCTTGATTGCTACAGAGCGGAATAATGATCTGGACAGATGTTTTTGATTGAATCCTTATGCTTTGCATGCTTTCAATAGTGTTTTCATCGTTCTCTTTCCACTTTTCTCACTTATCTGTGGTTGCTGTTGTAAGTAGCCATCTGCAATTTCACTATATGGACTTTAATTTCCTTCGTCAGTCCCATAGCATTTAAATCCCCCACTTCACTTCTGACCTTTCATAATCATCTGCCCAAGTCTTGTAATCCTTCAATTCTCTATGTACAGGAACTCCCCCGTTCCTAATCATACCGCCAGGTTATCAAATATATATTGGAGAAAAGTGCTGCATGAGTTACGAAACTTTCAATCTGATTCCTTCAAATTCTGCCACATTCGATATATAATACTATTGTCATTTGCTAATGCCTAGCGCACACTAGCGATTTTTGTCGCCAGCGACTGCGATTTTTCTTGCTGTCAACTAAAATCGCAGGTCTGCGGGGAAGCAAAACAGAAAACTTTTGTCACCTGCGACAAAAACAAATATCTAGCATGTTTGATATTTGTTTTTGTCACCAGCGAGTAAAAACAGAAGATCGCAAGTATGCGGGGGTGCAAAACCATTTCTCTGGTCGACGCACCAATCAGTGACTGTTTCATCGCACGTGATATCATGCAAAGTGACAGTATGGAGGCGACATCGAAAGGAGCATATTCGTTTTCATGGACAACAGAATGAAAGAAATCGCAAGTATGCGGGCTACACAAATCAGTCACCAGCGACAAAAATCGCAGTCGTTGGAGACAAAAATCGCTAGTGTGCGCTAGGCATAAGACCTTCTTGACTTTATTGGTTGGTTTACTACAAAGTGTACTTTTCCATGCGTCAAACATCACTCAGTCAGATTATACCTCTTTTTTCCACCTTGATGATTTCTCTCTTTATAGATGGTCCAAGCATTCTGCAGAGTTCGAAGAACGTAGAACGTTGTATAGGAGAGAGTATTCGAATAGAGTGCAGTGCTACTGGCCAACCACTTCCAGATGTCTCATTGTACTTAAATGGAATAAATCTTGCAAGGAACTCAAGTAGCCTAATATATAGTACTCAGATAGAAGCTGTAGCGGAATTTGGAAGTTACATCTGTGTTAGCAATAGTATTGCGGGAATCGTTGATGTTACAACCACGCTCAAAGCTAAATGTAAGTGCTTTAGCTGCAAGATATTTTTGACTTTAGTTAATCACTTTGTAATAGATGCACATTGTGTTAATGAACTTGGAATGGTTCTAAGTCACGTCTGCAATCTACGAAAGTTCATGCCAATATAGCTGTCTGTTGCAGTTGTTAGTCCTTTGTTTGCCAGGTATGTTTTTAAATATTGTAAGGAGAATTTCTATATATAGCTCTAGAATGAGTGTTTTAAAGCCAAATATAATTTTAGATTGCTATAAAAAATACTGCGTCCTATCCATTTCCTTTAAGACTTCAGGAGATATCTAATTCGTTTGTGTAGGAAGCCGTGAAGTATTATGTTGTTAAATTGTGCTAAAATGTCTAATTGATAACTCCAGTACTTAGTTGTTGAAAAATATTCTTTCTTATGCTTACTTTATATTGTATGTTCGTTGTTTCCATTCATATGCTTTTTGCAGCACCAGGGACTGTTGAAAATATAACTCTAACTACCAAAGACAACACAATTACTGTTTCATGGGATTTACCTCAGTGTAGCACCAATATAGCTGTCATCAGAGTCCAATACAAGAAAAAGGCTCAGATAACTTGGGGATGGGAAATACAAACAAAAACCGCCTCTGACGTTACGATAACACTAACTGGCTTAGAAACAGGAGTTGAATATGAGGTCCGTGTCATTGTTGTTGATATTAATGGAAAACAGCATATGATTAATGCTGCAAGTACAGCTAAAACAGGTATTCACGCAAATTGAATGCATTTGAGCTTATTAGATTCTCATATTGTGCTATGACGTCTCTTCCAGCCATCAAGTCAGTTTTTTACAGGTTTAAAACCTAGTTCACCTACCTATTACTACCTACCTATAACATAACAATTAGTTCACTTTGCTGCAATTTTACGTTGGTCCCGTAATGTCACCAAAGTTTCTTCATAGAATATGCCTCAATTCCCTGAAACTAGTATATTACTCTGGTTTCATCAATTCAATTTGATAAAGAACTTTGAGTGCATTTGTCACAGTTCTCTGTTCAATTGCGACTGCTCCATATTCATTATTGCAATTCGATACCGATGGTTTTCAGTCTCCTATTGATATCCTTCATCTAAAAGTAAGCTAATCTGAGAGCACTTTTTGCATCAGAACCGTTGGTATGAAGTGATTATACGATATTCATTAGAACCCGTACTGTAGACCTCCTTTGTGAGCACTGACGATTAATCGGCATTTGTTTCGCCTGATTGTGTCTTATATTAGCAGGAAATTTAAATGGTAATTGGTGATTTTGAGGATTTCTTGTATTTCCTGTATTAAAGATAAAATTTGAATCAATCTTGACTTTCTATGACATTATCTCACAGCACAATGGATTGTTTAATGCTTTAAAAGAAATACTAAATGATAGGTATCATTCTAAAAACATTACGAAAGGTAGTATATATTTGATGTAAGACTGCCTGAAAGAGAGGAAGAAATAGCTTAAATCGGTCTTATGGTAATTAATTTCCTGTTTATTGTTATCTTTATTTCCTTAAAAGAACCAGCTTTGAACAGTAATGCCCCATCCGCTGAAGCAGTGGCACTCTATACAGTGATTCCCATACTTATGGTGATTTTGGTTGCATTACTGTTATTGATATTCAGATTGAAGAAACAAGGTAATCAATCATGTTTTATCAATATACTTGTAGCATAGTAAGTCATGTTCCCTGTTTTTAAGTTACTGTGTTAACCTAGTGAATTCAGCAATAGAAATGATATCTTTCTTAGTTCTCCTGACATGAACAATCACCTAAAAGGTTCTCACATATACTTCATGTTAATAGTTCATTCTTCCTGTCACAGCATCTGTTGCTATAAGGAATATCATTGTTACGCATCTGAAATGGTCAAAGATTGCCATTGAAAAATGTCAATGTTTTACCAAACACGTCCAACATTTTCTGCATTTGTTCATTAAGACATTGATAGATAATGTTAAAGAATGGATTGAATTAATCTAAAACCACTTTTGTCATAATCATTAATCCATCGCACACTACCTTTTTATAATTGTGGGTGGTTTACACAATTAGTATTAGCGTTACAACAAAGCATAGAAATTGTAGTAAAGTGATTTTCCTCCTGGTATTATGAAACTGCAGGTTGGATTGTTATGGGGATAGACTTTGTCGTCGGTAACATTCATCCTAATAATGAAACTGCAAATTTTTGCCAGTTTAATATCAACTGTTATAAATCATTCATATAATTATTATTGTTAATTTTTTGTAATATTCTCTTGCAGTTACATCCATATCCAATAAAAGGTAAGCCCCGCCGAAAATACGTGAAAAGTCTACAGAACTTCACTACAGCACGAAAAAGCGGCAACATTTTTTGCACACACTGAAAGCTTTCTTCGTCCAATACTCGTCAGTGTATGAAACGTCCGATAACGATCGAAAGGTGAACCGAAATATATAGTCAGATGCGGGTACACGTGATAGGATGAATAATGCGTCTATTTGGCCCTATTATTGGCCAATTAGCACCTATTCACCGTTGTTTACTTGAAGAGTCCAAGTGCAAAAATGAACTCTTTCTGTTTACACCAGACTGGATTTTGAGTCTTAATGTAAACTGATTCCAAAACACTCAAATGAAAGGACGAGCTTGCTTACCCAATGATCCAAAAATTATCGTCTGTATGTGTTTTTGGCGCATTCTGGGTTTGTAATAAGATATCCTAAGGCCGAATCATAATTTATTTTAGGATGATTGCTTCTGCACGCACGAGGTGGCTGGTCTCTTACTGTATCACTTTTCTTCCTGACGCTCGTAGGAACTCAGAAAGAAAAGTGATACAATAAGAGAAAGTGAATTGGATCACAGTAGTGTGATCTTAGTTCTTAGCTTAAAAGCTTGAACTTCAAATGCACCTTGTACATTACACCAATCAGTGTACGGATTGTCTGCATCCGCATTTCCATTGCAGTTCAGTTATAACTTACATCAGTCCTAATAATCGGTAGCCAAAAATTGACTTGTCAATATAATTGTGCATAAAAGCATCAACTATGTTTCTTACTGTGTAACTGCTGGCGACTCTGATCTTGCTACGTTTGGAAATCAATTGATTATGCATAAAAATCTTGAGAGTATTATAATTCTCATATATGAACAATACTAGCTCTCAGGTTCTTTGCCGCTGACCAATGCTTGATTCAAGATAGTAATATCCTTCTTATCAAATCTGTTTGTGAGATCGTTGAGGTAGCAGTTAAGGAAGTAGTCTAATAATGTTAATACTTCAAATTTACTGCAATGCACATCTCTCATGGGCGAATGTCTAAACATTGTCATTGATTGCAGGGATGTCTTGACTAGTGAAAACAGACAAGGTACATATGTGGATCTCCAAGTAAATAACACAAATCCTGAATCACAGCAATATGCAACGATAACAAACCCTGGAGCGGTGGTGTATGAGCAAATCCAAGAAGGCAAGAACAATTATATGGAGTTGAATAGTCATCGAGAGCAGGAGCAGAAGTATTCCAAACTGTCAAAAGACTACGAGGAAGTTGGGATTTAATAGGTTTAGAGTGCTAAAAGTAATTTTTCTTCGTTGTAAAAGCAATCAACTAGGACTATGAGTTTACTGATTGGTTTTAGGCTCTAAGTTTCAGAGATTTTTATCCTGCAACGATAACAAACCCTGGAGCGGTGGCATATGAACAAATTGAATCATATTTATGATACTTTTTGTATTTTTCGCACTAAACAACAAGTTGATAAGTTCTTGTCGTACATAAATTCCTTTCAGTAAATTATCATTGCTACAGTTGAAGTGGGTGCTGATAACAAACTCCCGTTTCTTGACACTCTTGTCATATTTAATAACAATAGTTTCTCTACTGATCTTTAGCGTAAAAAACTTTTACATGACTTTGATATGATTTTGGTAGCCTTACTCCGCATGCGTATAAAGTTAATCTTGCTTTGGTCCTTCATTTTTCGTGCATATGATATTTGTTCGACATATTTTAGCTTTCATTTTGAGCTTTCTCCTATTAAAGGCTTTCTTAAAGGGAATTCTTTTCCCATATTTCTTAATGAAAACATTATTAAATCTTTTCTTGACAATATTTTTTCTAGTGTAGGTAACAACACTAGGATTAATGAAGATACGCTCGCTTTAGTTTTTAATACTCCCTCCCTAGATCCTAGTAGCTTACATCTCGAATCTCGTATCTCTAGACTTATTTAACCAATGTTATCCAGGTTATAAATTGCGGATTGTTTTCTCTACCCCTAAACGTATATCTCATTGTTTCCTCTTTTAAACGTATATCTCGTTAAACGTATAAGCCTGGTTCACACTAGAGGCGATTATCATAATCGCTTTGAGAATCCAAAACGATTATCGAAAGCGATTATCAGCCGGAAGTAAGCCGACGCCATTCCAGCTGAAGTGAAAAGTTACATCGCATAGGTCTAACGACTGCGAGTAGCTGTGTTTTCGAAATAAAAGATATAATTTGCGTTAACTTATTACTTACCATAGACCCAGAAGGGAAAAAGCAAGAAAGGGAAGGTGCTAGGCGGGTAGTTTTAGAAACAGATCGATTTACTATCATTTTCAAACGGTTGTGAACGAAATGGCACCATTGATATACTTCTACTTCTCTTCTTCGATATAAATTCATCTACGCGCGGTTTATTTCAAAAAACTGTTTCAAAATAGCACTCACAGGACAGAATCTACAGGATTCTGGCAGGAATACCACAGAAAAATTCCATTTAACAATTGCCGGAAGAACGGTTGACTTTGAAGTGGCGATTATCGAAAGCGATTATATCAAACAAATTTGATATAATCGCTTTGATAATCGCTTTCGAAATGCGTATTCGCGTACGGTTCACACCAAGCGATTAAATTTTTCGCTTTAAAAACTTCAAAGCGATTATGATAATCGCCCTAGTGTGAACCAGGCTTTAAGGACTACATTCCTACACTCCTACGCTCCTCTGTAGTTTACTGTTATAAGTGTCCGAGCTGCAGTGCTCGGTACTACATGAAGACTTCCTGTAACTTAACCATACGCTGCAGAGAGCACATCATTTTTCTACCACTGGTCACCCTGTTTCACCTGAGGATTTTCGTATTAGTCGTAGCACCAATTACAGTATAAATCTTTTAATTCATGAGAGTTTACTACTCCATAGAGACCGTCCATCCCTTAATTCCCAAACGTCCTCTATCCAGCTTACGCTTTTCTAATCTATTTACTTTGAATTTGACCATGGATTTCATGGTCTACTCTTCCCATTCCTTTGGTTCATTGCTTTACCCGGTAGTTTGTTTTCCCTAGGTTCCCCATGTTTTATGTTATTTATCATTTACTTTCGCATAATTTTCGATATCGTGGAAGTTAATTACATTGATGATGGATCCCGGGAATTAGGGTCCGAAACGACTGCACTTGTCTTATGGAAATGTCATGATAATTTGGAAAGCCTTAATTGGAAAGGTCAATAATGAAACCATGACTCTTTTTGCCGTCGTCCTTATCCTGTGAAAGAAAATAAGTACAATATGGCACTACAGTTACAGTGACCATGGAGCGTATTTGAGAATTGTAAAGGCACCAAACTCGCTACGTTTAAGAAAATTTAAGAACCGAAGGCGCGAAATGTTTAGAATTTAGATCTTCTGAAATCGCAGGATGCGTGTTTATTTCTACCTATTCTCGGGAAATATTGCCATTTTCTGCAGAGAAGCGAATATTACTAGGGATTTGGCATGACCTACAACGATGGAGAACAGAGGTCTAACATTAAGCCAGTCTCGAAATTTTTATCTCCACAATTGTAAAAATGCGTTTTTAAGACTTCATTCCACTTTCAGCCTTCAATTGGTAGCTCCACCCATTTCAGCAAATCATTTGCATTGTCATTTATCATTAACCAGTTCACCAGTTGTTTCGTTTCACAGGCATACTTGTGGCACCTGAGCTGAGACCGACAGCAGTTTTTAATTTATGTGTTCAAATGGCCCCGGGGTAGTCATAGTCGTTTGCTCCCTGGGGTACCGTTCTAGTAGTATTGTAGTGTGTAATTTTGCCAGTATTGTAAATCTGTATCGTAACTTTTATGGATATATAAAAAAAGTGACTTGGTTATACATGATCGAAGTTATCCGCAGGAAATGGTAAAGACAAACCAAAGTTACGTTAAGGATTCTAATTTCAACTAGCAATTTCGTTGGCTACATCAAGTCACAAAGCACCTGTTCTTGTTATGTGCATATTTATAGCTGCACCATGGATAAATTGTTGTTGACTCATCTTTGCTCACAGCCAGGATTTGATTCTTAGTGCAGTTCAAAATGATCTTTCGCTTGTAGCTGCAGTGACTGCATTGATGATGAGCAGTTTGCAGATCTACAAGATCCCACATATCGTTGGTCTCTGAGTCGAGGCAATGCCCTTAACTTCATCTAGTATGTCTGAGAAACTCTCGAAACTTTTTTCTTCTCTAAGACTGTTAAAACTCTCCAGCTGAGGAAGGACGTACTAACAATGTCACTAGCATAGGTCTTTCAACAAGTTTATTTAAGAAGAAATATTATCGCCTTTTTTATAGTTTATAAGAAGACTTCCCAAGTTCCTAAAAGATATTGGACTAGGCAGATCGAAACATTATAAATAGCAAAAGTAATTAGTTCCAGAACTAAAAACCATTTCTGTAAATAGTGATCCTCTAGGTTTTCAGCCTCAAACATTTCAGGAGGCTTTCTCTTACGTGGAAATTGTGGATCTGAGAAGTGTGGATGATAAACTCTTCATAATCATTCACTTATTCTGCGTTTTCCACCATTCAAGTTATTGTTTTTGATTAAGGAAATAAAATTATTCATTCCCTTCCAATTGCTTCATTCTACTCTTGTCATGTTTGCTTCTCTGCTAAATGCGATAAAACCCAGCCAAATTACTGGTAGGGGTATAGCACAGCCAGCGCCATAGTTCAGCAGTCCATGGATTATAATTGGTTTTTCCAGTATTCTCAGATGTTCTCCCTATTACTAGGCAGGAAAGCAGCATTAGCAATGCAATGTAAATATTTTAGTCTGATTGTATGCTAAATCCAGCGTTACTGTTTTAATACGAGCAGGTTGAAAATCTTTGATCAGAGCAACAAGCATCAACTTGAGTCCGGGCAACATAGTGATTTCTCTTGGGCGGAAGGATAGGCTTTATAAGGTAATCAAAAGACATTGATGCAAGATAAACAAATTCTGTTTTTTCAGGACATCTTTCTGTCGTCTGCTTCGGTGAGGTGGCCCAGCTGAACATGCAGGATACAGAGTCAGTATCCTTGTTAAAAGGCAATTTGAAAGTATGATTCAATGTGCAATTGAAGAATGCTAGAGAATGATAGTATGAATAGAAATGATGGGAACTAAAAGTGTATTGCATTAAATTGTGTCTTAGCAATAGCTCCTAATTCCTCCTCTCCCTTCTTCACACAATTAAACTTAGCATCAAATAAACATATGGTAAATAAATTTCCAAGCTTTATGACCAGCAGCACTGTGCTACCTTTCAATTCACTATAAAATAATTAATTGCAATGGAGTTTGATGCTCGTAATATTGCTTTAGTAAGTAGACAACCTGTCTTTGCCAATCAGTGTAGTAGCTGTACTTTAAGCAATTAACATTTGCCATAGATCTCTGGATTAGAGTTTAATAGATGATGATAAATGGAAGCCCATTACAAAGGCACAAGACCTAATTCAATATGATATATAAATTATGCCATTATAATAGTGGAGCCTAAGTTGTAGTGAGACACGACTCTTAAATTCTTTGAAGTTAAATAATCCCAAAATATGGAGTCTTCCAAAACTTGAATTGGGAAGTACACCACTTTTGAAATTTAAACTAATTTTACACAGAAGCTATGCTTGATGTTGCTGCCAATAAGGGCAATGGCATTTAAGGGTCTGTTTATGTAAGCCCGCTAAGCGGGATGGCTCGGCAACCGGGTTGAAATTTGTCCCTTGTTTATTTGGAGAAGTTTCAGTTCGCTTACCGAGATGATTGATAATCTCCTCCATACCTTGTCAACCACGGCTAGCTGGAATACAATGGTGTTAGCTACATTTGACCTTTACGCATGCCCAGTTTGTTCCAATTCAGCACGACAAGCAGGATGAAGTGCTCATATGGAGACATATCCATCTCGCCTACCGAGATCTCGGCAACACTGTAGTGAGATCCTGCTTACCGGGCTGATTCGATTTTAGATATAAACGAAAGCCAATTTTCCTATTGATCTAATAAGACAGTGAGGTGTCACTTAGCGAGACAGCCCACTAAGCGGGCTAATATAAACAGGTGCTGAGACATTTTGTAAACTAATTTTCCAAAATCAAATGATAAAAGTAATAGAAGAACCATTACATCATATTTGTAGGATCATTGTATACCAAATGTGAATCACACGAGTCATGTACACTGCAAAGCCAAAGCATTATATTCTATGGTGTATTGCTACAGTATAGAGTATAAAGCTTCGGCTTTGCACTGTATCTGCTTAAAGATATTATAAAAGGAAATTGTTTTATCCCACTGAGCCTGTATCTAAGTAATACCTTGATTTTTATAAATAGAAAATTGATATGGTATTTAGCATATTATATGATTTTGGCAGTATGGAATGTCCAATAATACCCAAAGTGAAAAATTGCACTTAGAGTATTACTGAACATTTCATACTGCCAAAATCATATCATGTGCTATATACCATATCAATTTTCTATATATAAAAACCAAGGTATTACTTAGTTACAGGTTCAATCGGAAAATACTAGGGCAAGGTAATAATTGGTTGGAATAAAAATGACATAGCCATAATTGCCAACAATGAAGGGTGTTATATATCAAACTTTTTTGATCAAATGAGTTGGCACTACTAAGGACGAAAATATCAAATGAAACATATTCTAGACACATACTTGAATGGCTTCCTATTTTCTGACCTGAACCACTATTGCACCTGCACTCAGCTTGTACAAAAGGAGCTGCGCCTGAAAGGAAACAATTATGTTAAGGAGTCTTGATCTCACTTGGTTTCCAACCGTTGCACAGTGCTTCAGTAAATTCTTATAAGAATGGAGCCACAACTAACAGCCATTTTATGAAAATGTGACACCATGCTTCAGTGTAACTCGTTTTAAGACTTGCTGCAAGTATTCCATGATTCACGCAAGGTGTTCTAATATTCAACATACCACAGTGGCTCGCACCAACACTTTAGCTATTTTATTTTGGTTTGTGATTGGGGTTGGCGGAGGAGTAATATTTCAAAAATATGAAGTTGCTCACTCTGACTCGCCCCAGAACTAAGATGAAAATGCGAACTTCCGAGTTGTAAAGAGCGACTAACTTGACAAAGTTGCTCCCCATAGCTCCCACCATGTTTTGATATATGAAAGTCTTGTCAACTTAACAATCAGGACGACGACAAAACAGAAATCATTTTAATTATAGACGAATCATATGACTATTCCAGTGGTTACATTTTGACAAATCCGGTATGACTAATCCAGTACAGTATGACTAATCCAGACGTTTCAACTCAGCCTTCAGTCATCCTCAGTAAAGAGAAGAGGGGAGAAGTGATATTAAATGGGGAAGCACAATACGTGGATAAAAACCCACATGATGTCAAATGAAAAACGGGAGGAAAAAGTATTGTAAGGAAGCAACAGCAAGAAAAACAGCAGGAAAAAGTATTATAAATCGTTGAATAGAAATACCCAGAAGAATGAAAAGAACTGTAGAGGCAGAAAAGCAGCAAGTGAGAAGCAAGAAATTAGAATAGAACCATAGAAATGGAGGACTGCTGGGAATTAAGGGAGGGTCTATCTCTTTGAATGAGGAAGCTTTCATCTATGAGTAGATCGTATGAATTACTGGTTTTACTACTTACGCCATAATTATCAATAGAAGCAGTATGACCTGTTTGTTTAACATGATCTCTAATGCACGATGGGCTGGGTGACGAAGGTTCTCGTCCATTTCTATTACTACCTAGATGGTCGTTACAGCGAATCAAAAGATTCCTGTTGGTCTTACCATAGTAAGAGGCGTTACAGCCACTACGCGAAAATTTATATATACCGTTAGAGCAAACTAGTGTTGGAATACGGTCCTTATACTGAAACAAAGATGATATGCGTTTGGCCGATTTAAAGATAAATTGAACTTGAATGGTCAGATAATGGGTTTTAATAAGTCTAGTAGTATCATTACGAATCCTAAAACTACGTTTACCCAGGTATGGTAAACAGCATATGATACGAGGATTATCCTCATCTTTATCCTTGGGTTTGTTACAATTACTACTGTTGAAAGTCTTGGAAAATTACTGCTTGTTATACCCAACAATACTGTATCTAGTTGGTTCGAAGGTCTAAGCAGGCACGCAGGAGGAAGGGGGGCTAGGGGGCTGCAGCCCCCATTTTTCTGCTCATGTATGATGTCAAGATTGAGGCATTCGATCCAAATAGAAAGTAGATCCCCTTTCTCCTGTTATAATTCACTTACCTTTACAAAGTACCAGTGCCGGAGTCGTCAGGACCTATTGGATATAAATATCCCAATTTTTTCAAAACATGGTACTATAGACTGATCCAAAAGTCTCATAAACATATAAAGTCTGGAAAGGGTTCCGTGTCCTTCGTCACCTGGCGCTTAGCATGATCTCGTTGCTTTGAAAACGTATGTCTCTATCATTTTACTTGGCCAGGCAAAACTCATCACCAGCCCCCCCCACTCAAAATGTGCTCCGGGGTCCCTGATAATTGCCTGTCTGCTTTTCTTTCTTTGCATTCCATAAAATGTACTTGACAAAATACTCAATGCTATTACTTACAAGCTACATTATATATACTACAGGAAAGATACCTCAAAGGATAATAACTATGACTACCCTAGGGGTCATGACATACAAGAATACGAGAACCCAGCAGCAAATGACCATATTTTGCTAGTAACAATAACAAAACTTCCATGTCATGAGGCAATTAATTGACTCAGCAAGTTAATCTTTCCATTAAAAGCTTGGACAGTAGCAGAAGAGAACCAATGCTTCCAAAGCAGTGATATTCTTATTTTCACTTTGCATTTAGGTACTGAAAGTAAAATCCAGTATATATGGTACTGAAAGTCTGATCATGCCTAATGCAGCTCTCGCAACTCCCTAGATCCACCCCTCAATGCACCATAGCAAAGAATTTAAGAGAAGAGCAGCAGACCCATTCGCTACAAATTATTAACGTCTTTGCTCAAATAAAGAAGTCATCCCATTCAAGACAAGAAGCAGACGAGTTAACTTGCAACAGTCTAGCCTAATGCAACAGTTTTATGAAGTGCTATTAGCAATAGTTGCTTGTGACCTTCAAGTTCACCTTTCAGACCTGCAGTATCACAATCATGGACGGAGAAAGGCTACAGCAGAATCAAAAATGCTTTCTCCTCTAATAGGTTCTTTCATCCACATCAAATTATAGCAATTAAGAAGGACTATGAGCATTCTCTTGGAAATTTTATCTTCATTGGAGCTCAACTTCAGAAGTAGCAAATCAATCCAGCCAATAAACACAGTTTATTAAGCAACGTCGTTATTAACTTGCAGTCACTTTCCATATACATACCACTAGATTCCTCTTCTGAAAATCGAATTTATTTGCAGACTAAGCGGCTCATATCTTTAGATTAAGGGAAGGGTCATTAATTCTTCCAGGGGAGGGGGTGGAAGACATCTGGGAGGGGGGGACCAAAATCAAGTACACTCAGAGGGAGGGGGGTTGAAAAATAAAGAGTATTTCAGGAGAAGGACTATGGAGTTTGTTCTGAGATCCTGGAGTGGGGATCAAAATATTTACATAAATCTAAGAGGTGGGTGAAATTTCCATTAAATATATAAGAATGTCTTCCACCCCATCCCCACAAGTAATTAATAACCCGTCCCTAAAGAGCCAATCTCTGAAAGTAGAGTAGTGGCTTGTTTTCAGGATTATTATCCAATAATAACTAGAAGGTTAAGCAAAGCAATTGCTGTTTGACAACGATGATAATCCTGTCTCGTTGTCTACCTGGACATTTATCGACACACTATAAGCCATTCGCTAATCAAGAGTGAAGCATGGCTGCGTAAGCTGTCCCGAGGATACCTATTTGGATATCTACTATTGATATTGAAAGTACTAAGTAATGCAGTTATATGTTTTGCAGTGTCTGTAATTCATATGTTTTGTATGACAGACATGATTTGATTTTGGCATTACATCCTGGCATGTCGGATGAAAGGACTGCTTAGTTTAAGGAAGCAGTATCTGGACTGCCTGGCTAGAAACTTGGGTCTTACTTTTTTGTAATTCAGCCCTATCTAGGTGACTACGGAGAGCATTGATGTTTGGAGATGCAACTGCCATACATCACTTAAATCCAAGATGATGATGACACCGAACTGATTCCTCAACAAGACAAAAGGTACTATCTCAACTTGAGACCCTGTATTTACCCATGTATAGCATGAACAATTTGACTCTCAGAGAAAAACCGACTATGCTCAGGATTATGATGCAACTACAACCTTTATCCAGTTGTCGGAAGGATATCTCTTGAAAGTAAGTCGTGCTAAATAATAATTTGCAACAGTTCAGCTTCATAAGATGAAATGATGAAAGAGCCAATCAGTAAAGTATGCAATTGCTATAAAGTATGCAATTCAGATAATCCTCAGGGGTTTATTCGAGGATTTAAGTAAGGTATGTCAAAAAGATCAAAACCGATCAATAGGGTGTTATTGATAATAGAAGCTTGTATCAAATGCTGAATCTGATCTATTCTATTTCAGGTGCACAGCAGTTTGCTTTTTCTACCGGCAATTACAATAAATTTTGAAACAGGTCACATTAAATTGATTTTGTTTGGAGATATACGACGCCAGAAATTGCACAGACAATTTTGCTTTGTGGCTGTTCCAAGGAAATGATTGTGTACCAATCCAAGATAAGCTGGAAACTCAAGCTCCCTCTCACGTACAATTTTTCCCATCAGCTGGTCTTCGATAGGCATGGCTTTCTCCCAACCCATAGCTTCTTCTTCTATTTTACTTAGCCTGGCTGGCTAAATGCTGCGTATTATTTACTTGTTGTTTTGTCCCCATGGGCGAACCATTGACTCGTCAGTTCTAAACCGTCTGCCCGCTTCACGAGACGATCACTTCTCCGAGACTGCAATCACTTCCATTTTGAAATTCACATCATGCACCCGGCTTTTACTCAATTTGGAGAGTAAGGAAACAAAAGAAAAACTTCCTTGACAACTGTCGGCAAAGCACTGGTATGCAGTGGAGAAATATAGATAGAACCTGCTTGTATCATCATGTTAGGTACGGCAAGATGTCATGAAGCATGCAAATACCTGGTTTATTATTATTATTATTATTATTATTATTATTATTATTATTAATACTTTAATTTAAAGTTGGCTTTTCGAAATAGCTAAAAATAAAAGCTAATTAAGGCCAACTATTTACAAAAAGGTATACAAAAGAAATACATAATAAAATTATTTTACAAATAACCTAGACCGTATATAAAAGGTTTGCAAATCCTACAGTTGCAATGTTTGCATTTTGTTGTCTTAAGATGTTTCTTAAAAATAGTCAACAATGGTTTCAATACATGCGACTTTTCATGCGCATAGGAAACGGTGTGTCCTGAATATGTGGGTTTAATTGACATATTATGGTGGTTTGACGACTTGGATACAAAATGTAAGCCACCCATGATCATAAGCCGCAACAAATGTTCCAATAAAATATGTAAGCCACGGCTTCTAATAGAAGAAATACGGTAATTATCGCGACAATAGTTTTGAGAAGAACGTAAAGTCCTACTTGAGTGAGTTAGAGAAAAAACCAATATAAGTACTTTTGCTCTCGTTTTAAATGCCAAATGGTTTTACACAAGTCTCAGTTTCACAAGAAGCTCCGATAGAGTTTACACACATCTAAAATTCCAATTTTTAAGTAGGCCTATGAAAAAGAGAACGTGAATGTTGGGTAAGAAAGTATTTCCAAAACTGTTTGTCTTCTACGATCAGATTAGCGCTTAAGTTATTGCTTGTTTATTGCAAGCATGTAATATTCATAGTTTAGTTTTCAAGCTTCTGTTTCAATTGTAAATACTGTAATCCTCAGGAACGTAATCATCATTTGAACAGCTGACTATTTATTTATGTGCATGCTATCTTCAAGGAGTATGCGCTACATAATACTTTACAATATGCAGTGGCCTTAATATTGCAAAATTAATAAAAAGTATTAATCTTGTACTATTGTTAGTATGCTTCATTGCCCTTTCGTTTCTGTTCTTCCTTGCACTACTGTTGCTCTGGTGCCCCTGCGATCTATCGCGATATATAAAAAAATCACATTTTGCTTACGCTGCAGTTTGCGTGGTTCCGCTTTGTTAGAAGACAACTTCCTTGTGAAGCATAAGGTACTACACAACTGACTAATAAATCTGAACATGACTTCATACCATAGGAGGATCAATGCCAAGACATTTTGCAGTCATGAAATAGTCTGTTTTTGACTTAAGTAAGCACATTACTGACATATTTCAAAATATTCAAAAATACATTTACTTGCATCATAGACGGCTGTATTGTCGAACCCTCGGACCCTCGGATCATAGTTGGGATGTTCGCCCACTGTCCACCCAGCAGCAAATGGGCACCCGGTAACAACACTGGGGAAGTGTAAAGGCGGCGAGGAAAGGACCTGGCCACCCTATTTCACTATGCCGGCGGCTCAGGATAAGTGCCCCTCTAACGGGCACTCCCCAAACATACGGAATCGTACATGGGACTCTCTTTTACCTTTTTTACGTGTAGAGACTACTGAGTTTATATGTATATATATATATATATATATATATATATATATATATATATATATATATATATATATATATATATATATATATATATATATATATATATATATATATATATATATATATATATATATATATATATATATATATATATATATATATATATATATATATAATAACCCACAAATATACTATCCTTTAAGTAAACGTTTCGATCAGAATCTTCATCAGTACTAAACTTACAATGACATTGGGCCTGCTAGCGTTAATTGCTTCTTTTGTCAATTTTGCGTCCATCCAGAATCTATTCTTCTTTTCTTCACACTTCTCGCACTCTTTGCATCACCTTATATGCTCTATATTATCCTCCTTTGTTTCTTACTTCACAGCTTCGGCCCTCCCCATATAATGGATTTTTAATTTATCATGAGGTGTTAATAGGTAGGCCCCCCTTAGGTAATATCAATTGTGACCCCATTGTTATGTAGGTAATTTAAGCAGGCCCAATGTCATTGTAAGTTTAGTACTGATGAAGATTCTGATCGAAACGTTTACTTAAAGGATAGTATATTTGTGGGTTATTCTATTTATGTAATTTATATACGTTGTGGATGCGGCTTAGGTTTAGTTTGTATATATATATATATATATATATATATATATATATATATATATATATATATATATATATATATATATATATATATATATATATATATATATATATATATATATATATATATATATATATATATATATATATATATATATATATATATATATATATATATATATATATATATATATATATATATATATATATATATATATATATATATATATATATATATATATATATATATATATATATATATATATATATATATATATATATATATATATATATATATATATATATATATATATATATATACATATAAACTCAGTAGTCTCTGCACGTAAAAAAGGTAAAAGAGAGTCCCATGTACGATTCCGTATGTTTGGGGAGTGCCCGTTAGAGGGGCACTTATCCTGAGCCGCCGGCATAGTGAAGTAGGGTGGCCAGGTCCTTTCCTCGCCGCCTTTACACTTCCCCTGTATATATATATATATTGTATATATATATATATATATATATATATATATATATATATATATATATATATATATATATATATATATATATATATATATATATATATATATATATATATATATATATATATATATATATATATATATATATATATATATATATACAATATATATATACAATATATATATAAATGATAAATGAATGAAGGATAAATGAAGGTCACTTTTGTCTTGTTTTCTAGCATAGAATTTTAAGTCTTGATGAAGCTTAAGCTTTGTATTATTCTTAGATTATTCTTACAGTTGAGAGAATTTGAGCTTTGATACTTTTATAGACTATATTCTTATAAAAAGTGTGTTTTGAAAGAGTTGCAGTCTTTCAGTCTGCCCGCGATCAGATGCAACCCTGGGTTCATGTAAACGGGGACAGAGGCTTAATCCTGGAGAGGCTACAAGTTAAATATAGCCGCCGATTATCCTGTACTTTTATTACGGTATATTGTATACCATATCATTTAGACAATTTTCAACCGATAGCAATCTATGGTTTACAAGTGTATGATTCTAAATATTGAGTTTTTGCATTGACAAATGAATTCCTCTCAAACTGAAAAGTTCGCTTTGTTTTGCATCCTTACCGCACTACTGCTCAAAGGATGTTTTGTTGGTAAGTAGTATACGCTTGTATTGAATTAGAATGTTGTTGCCCATAGTGGTTTGGTGCGATTTGTGGATAATGAAGGATAAACATATTTGGGCTGATGTGAAGATACAAATAGACTCCCGTACCTACAGTGTGGACACGAATCAACACCGTGCGAAAATGATTTATCGCGAAGTACAAAAGTAAACTATGTTTGGTCGCGTAATATCTTCACAGTGTTAACTAAATTTTTTTACATCATGCTACATAATGTATTTGAACAACTTTTAAAAAGTAAACAGAAAGGAATTTAATTAGCAAACGTGCAAACATGGTAAGAAGCAAGGGATATTCATTTGAAGGCAGAGTTGCTATCAAATATTACAAGAAATAGTTTATTCCCTAGGAGAAATTGCAAAATAGATTGACAGCTGCAAGCCAGTGACCTATAAAGACGTGGTTTTTAGCGACGAGTGCTAATTTACTTTAAATAACAGTATCGGGAACGTTGGGAGCATGGAGAGAAACAAGTGAAGACAATATAATTCTGATTATTGTCGACGAATTTTGCCAGTTCTATTTCATTAATGTTCTGGTGATATACCAGACTGGAAACTTTAATGCATCCCACGATATCTTCACCGAGTATTACCCTACGTGCCATATATTTGCATATAATATTCACAACGTCATAGAGACGCAACAACCACACATTCCAGTCTGGGGGTGAATTGGGAGTAATGAAGTAGGTCGACTTCTCTTATTTGCATGTACTTTGAATGAACCCTATTATTGTGAAATTCTGTAAAATTCTTCAAACTAATGCCCCGTTCACACTATTCCGGTTTTGAAGAAAAATGGATCTGTTTAGTATCATTTTTAGCTTTGCGTTCATATTAGCTCACCCCAACAACGGAGCTAAATATAAATAGAGCTAAACAAAAACGCAACTCTTTAGTGTTAACACCAACAACGTAAAGTTTTGAAAACGCTACCAATAGAGCCAATATAAAAGAAGCCGTCAAAAAAGATGTATTTGCGAGGACAAATCTGAATGCCACTTGATAGATATCCGTTTCTGTTTGGAAACGGAGTATTGTAGCGTGAACAGAGAAGAAAACCAGCTCAGTAGTTGGGAGCAAAATCAGATCAAAATTAAAACGAAATAATGTGAACGTAGCATAACATGATGCAATGCACAGCATCGAGGTTAGAATGTTTGGAAGCTCCATGCACCATTCAACATGGAATGCATCATCCTATAATATCAGCCTGATGCAGAATGATATTTCTTGCCCATCGTGGCATAAACCTTCTTTAAATGGTCTATTCAATCTACCGATATCAATACAGGCGCCCAACTACAAATTTTCAAGGTAGGGGCCTAAACAACAAAAAAAGACTACCTAACCAGCATCATTAAACAAACATCAACGACATCAAATATCAACAAACACTAAAAAATTTCTACAGATAAGGCATCATGAAATAATAATTGAGAGCTGGTCTTTGCAACCAAAATATACTCAACTGTTTCAAAAATCTCCAATAAGGGCACTTTTAGTCTTTTGAAAAAAGGGCATGGACCTAGATCCCAAGGACCCACCCCGTAGTTACGCGCCTGTAATATCATTAAAAATGTATAACTTCTCTTGAAATGAAAGCTGCAACTCATGAAATCAATCCTTTAAAGACTAAAGAAGATTAAGTAGAAAGACTATCTGAAGAACGGCAAGCGATTCCAAAATGGTACATTGACAAACTTTATCGATCAATTTCACGGCGCGTAGAAGCTGTGGTGAAACAACACGGTTATACTACAAAATACTAGACTTTTGAACAGATGGAGTTGTCAAAAGTATAGTCTTTTATTTCAAAGATCAGCAACTCTTCAACGATGCCACGTTTGGATGAAATTTCACAATGGTTTGCACAAAGTTGCTCAATAGTTCATCGCTACTGTTGTGACAGAACTTTTGATGAACTTTTGGTCATCAACGAAGACCGTAATCTGGTTGAAAAATGGCTAAATGGTAACAAACTTTCACTAAATGTCTTGAAATCTCACTCTATGCTTATTTCTACAAAACCTAAGCATAAAACTCTAGAAAGCAATAATGAGTATCTGTAACTATTTGCTAGTTCCTTCAAATTATGAGGAATTGGTAGTGAAAGCAAATAAAATGTCCATTCAACATAAGAAATTTTATAGTTGCTTACCACTAAAATATACAAAACTAAAAGTAATCTCAATCCAAGTTTTATGACTCAAATCTTTATGGAAAAAGATACGCCATACACACTTTGTAATAGAAGAACCATTTCAGCACAAAACCTACCACAACTGGATACGGCATTTAAAATGTGCGCTTTCTAATGTCTACAATATGGCAAGCACTGCCATCTTTCACAAAAGAGTCCAAAACACTAAAGAGCTTCAAAAGAATCAAAACCAACGACTTTCATTGCAACTGTAAATTGTGTAAACAGTATATTACATGTGTAGGGTTTGTATAGTAGCGGAATGAAAATTGCATAACACTCTTGTGTATATGGTACTTTTCGACGCACTTTAATTCTCTGTGTGTATCAGTTTTTACTTAGCATCAACACGTATTGTAAGTTTTTGGTTGGCGTTAATATGAAAAGCCAACCGTAAGTAAAACAAATTATTATCATTACTGTATTCTAGAACTGCTGGAAAAATTGGTGAAAAAGACAGGGAATTTTCAAAATTTTGCTTGGAAAACTTGATAGAGTCTGATATGTCTGGTGAATACTTTACTGAGAACCCTGTTATATCTAAAGTCAAACAGAAAAAGAAATAGTGTGTTTTCCTGCAGCTTTGTATTTCCTATATACGTATTCTGAACCCTATTCAATTGTGTTATTATAATCTTGTAATTTTAAGATACACAAGGACGGGTCTAGACTGGATTGACCGGTTTCATAAACCCGGTCAATTTTTTAAAATTCCATTTCAAATTATGATGATGATGATTATTACTATTTCAAATCTCTACCGAATATCTTGTAATAGTATGTCAAGCATAGAGTTCGACTAAGTATTAGTTTTTCTCATCTTTTCTAAATCCATCACTATTTTTCCTCTCATTACAATTGAATCGATATCAAAATATCAAAAGTCCTATAGCTATTGTTTTCTATTCCTAACCCAGCATAATACAAAATTTACTAGAAGAATATTTATCGTTTATATATACTCCTATATCACTTAGCACATCATGTGCTTCCACGAATCCTATTTGGCCTCTGTTGAAGATCTATGGCTCTTGAATTGAACCGGTAACTCATTCATTCGCAACTTTGAACCGGGCTAAAACCTGTCTAAGTTACGCAATATGAATATTCATAGAACTCCTATAGGTTTCAGAGGGTTCGGCAGAGTTGAAATTGGAGACTCATTAATTGGAGAGAGCTTAGGTCGCTGCAATGGAACTTTGGCAGCATTTAAATGCAGTTAATAATCACTGAATACGCTGGATTCGCGCCTGTATACGCAATATTAGAAGTGGTGTATCTGGAAATCTACTTACTTATGCAAAAGCTCTGTAGGGTACCCTACTCAGGGCTGATGGTGATGTAAACAAGCATGCCCGTTAATACTCTAAAGTTCTACAGGGAATATTGATCTAAGCCTACCTATTGATTCTTGCTACATTAATATGGCAATGCTGCAGCACCTAGAGCAGTTGGGAACCAAGTAAATAACAGGTTTGCAAAGTTACCTGCAATCAACCTGTCTATAACATCCTGCTTTACTATGGCGGAACACTTTTGCATTCAGATATGTGCCTCGAGGCACAACTCACGTCGTCTAACGAGCCCTCAATCACGCTTAATCGGCCCTGACGCAAGTTCAATGGGCCATTACTCACGTTTAATGAGCATATGCATTGTGTATTGTCGAATGAAAGTTTTGAATGGAGAAACTGACAGTCATTGTCACCAGACTTCATGGACCATGAATCATTAGGAATTATTTTTGTAAAGGCAACAGGATTTGGAAGAAATGAAAAGTGAAAGTGCGAGAAAATAACCGACCTGAGCGGCATTCGAACTCGCGACCCCTGACATTGTACGTCAGTGCTCTACCAACTGAGATATCGAGCCAATTCAACTTCTCAATTCAACAATTCAACTTATAATTTCAATGGTAAATAATTTCAATGGTAAAACTTTACTCCATATCATCCTGTATGGCCATGAAGAGTTATCTTCAGAGTCAAATTCAAAAATCCTTGAGACAACTGTGGAATATATTCGAATCTCTGAGCAATTTCAATGAGTTCCTAAGTTTGTTGTACAAACTTTTTAACACCTGTTGTTTCGTCTTGTTATTCGCTTTGCGTCTTTTTCGTAAATATGTTACTGGTGATAATTTCATGAATTATCTATTGAATTATATTCTTATTTGCTTTTCGTGCTGTAGTGAAGTTCTGTAGTACCAACAGACTTTTCATATATTCTTATTCTAAATATCTATATTAAATGTTATGGTAGTAGAGTTGCTATATATTTTCATACTCCCCGTGGCATCGTCTTGTAATTTGTTCGAACACTTTGCAAATTTTTATGCGAATAGAAAAAAAGCTATGTAATGTCCTTCGATCGTCCTTCTTGTCTTGATGAGTAAGAGTATTGCATAAGGATTGTAAACTTTGTCTCTCATATACTACTTCTTTTTTAGGATTAAGCTCCAGTCTTCAAATCTTTCTATATCGATGAAGCACCCAAGATCCACATTTCTTTCTCTGGCTACTCTCTGTTCTGCATCAACTCTGTAGCAGAACTATTTCCTTCCAAGAATTCCACATGGTAGTATTTGCGTTTGATTAACCACCTAAATTATTTTTTCTTATTTCGTTTGATATTCGATTTTATTAAGGCTGGTTTCCACTTATACTATAAGTGCTAGTTATACTATAAGTTATAACTATACCACAGCAACTCTATTCAATGGCTATAAGAAGTTGAACAAATCGATCGCATTTGTCGATGTGGTGCATGCGTAATAGAGTGAAAATGTGGATTCCCCTTCGGCTGCCGATCGTTAATCTTCAGATGGCATTTTGAATTGCAAATCAAATTGCAGATGGCATTTTGAACAGAAAATACTTAATAACACTCCAATAGCTTGAAATGAGCCAGGTCAAAAACAACAACAGCGAAGTCTGATCAAAAACAAGGAGCTTTTCAAAAACTATGTCATTTCAGTATGTCAATCAAGCCAGGAGAGTAAGTTTAATCAGAATTCCTTTATTTTTGTTTTGCTGGGACGATTGGAAAGCAGTTGATATACTTAACCGAACTGTATCCCAGGGCAAATATTTTTAAAATACAAAAATAAAATAAAAAATTTCACTTTGATAGAGTACCTGCAAGTGAAATCAAGAGATATTTCAGTTGCACAAGCAGACCTCGTATTATTTCGAGTGGTAGAGTTCACTTTACATGGCTGGCCAAATACTATTCAATACGAATCTTTCAAAACAGTTTTTAGAAGGAAAGGCGATCTTTCAAAAAAGCAAAGTTGACTACTATGGAGAATTAGGGTTTTTGTCCCCACAAAGCTCAGAGAGCAGTTATTAGCAGAACTGCATGAAGAGAATTCAGGGATGTGCATAGTGAAATGTTTAGCTGGGGGTAATTTTCGGTGGCCTTGTTTGCATATAGACAATGAGATATTCTTGCCAAGTTGTCAAGCCTGAAATTTTGTTTAAAAATGCCACCTAGTATGCCACCTAGTATATTACACCACTAGTTATGGCAACAAGGACCGCGAGAGGAAATTTATGTTGACTTTGAAGAGAAAGGTGGTCATAGATTCCTTGCTTTTTTAGACAATCTTTCAAAATGATTTCAAAGTGACCGAAATTTCTTCAACACAGCTTTCCAAAGCTATTGAAGGTCTTGAAAATTGTTTGCTACCTGATGAGTTAATACGTCAAATTGGTCCCCAGGCCATTTCAGAAGAACTTTAGCAGTTTTGAAGGATAACTGGAGTTAAGAACACACTTTCTCCTCCTTACCACCGTAAAACTAATGGTGCTACAGAGAAATCTGTTCAATTTGTCAAATCTGCCGTGAAGAAACAGGTAATTTTGACCAAGATTATCAATGATAAAGCAAGATACATCAACACAAATACGAGAAAAGGAGTAAAATAAAGGCGTTTCCAAGTTAATGACAGCGTTCTCGTGAGAAACGTTCGGGCGAGAGGAAGGGAAAAGAAATGGTTGCCTGGAGAAGTAATCAAAGAGCAAGGATCCGCAAAATATTAAGTTAGAGTTGATGGCAAACTCAAATGTATGCATGTAGATAATTTGACTCAAATAGATTTAAGACACAAAGGAATTACTTCAGATATTACAGGACAGCTGGATAAAGAGCATATAAACAAGCAGCTTGTCTCAATTCTTTGTGTATCAGAGACAGTGAAAGAGCCTAGTACATCACCAGTTCAAAACATATATCAACAGCCAGGAATTACAAGACATGTTTGAAGTTGTTCGCCTGCTAGATAATCACGATACGAAAATAAAGCAACATTCTCAGGCAGAAGCAGAAACCAGGGATTTCTCCTGTCCTTCTGCTAGATGTTATTCATTGAACGACCAAAAGCCAATAAAGAGACTTATCAACCAACTATGGTTCTTGACCATGAACTTTGCACATGTTATTTGGGTACAGACATTTGCAGGGAGAAAATTTTATATTTATGAATGTGTTCGGCTTACTACCATGAGCGAGTGTTGTTGTTATTCTTGTTGTTGGATTTTTTAGGGGTTGAAACTTTCGCCTACAAACATGCGGTGATTTAAATCCCTTAATTTCTAATCAATCTACGACACACATCATTCTCGTGATTATCATCAGCAATGGACCACTCCTGTTCGTCGCATGTTTTACAAATAGAAATGCTCTAAAAGTGAACAGAAGTGGCAAGGCATTCATTTTTAAAAAGTTTCGCACGGGCCCGGAGAAGAATCCAGTAGAAAATTCAAACATGCTGTGGAACATAACAAGTCAGAGTAGACATCAAAACACAAATTCTGAAGTCGATGCAAGCCAGTATGTTAATATCATTTTATGACAACATGCAAAGTCCAATCTTATGTGGCTGTCAAAAGATTTAGGAGGGATATGATTATGAATTTGCTGCGAAAAGAGCTCTGCTGTGAAGACGCATCCTCATAAATGGCTACGTTAAAATAGTCAAAAGAAACTCTTTGACATATAATATCTTTGGAACTAATGTATTACGTAACATTTGGTGTCTTCTAAATGTATAACAGGCGCGGATCCAGACTGTAGCGAACACAGCTATAGCATCAGTCAGATCTTAGAAGAAATTGTGTACAAAAGATTCGAAAAGTAATTCTTCCTAAAACTGCTTCATTGAGGTAATGCATAGAACACTATTCCTTCATTACATATAAACAGCCATTGGTGATGCCAAGTAAAGGGCACTTCCGTAAAGCTGCTTTCCTTTCATCAAGAGGAAACGTTGCAAGTGCACTAGGCTGGAAAGTTCCTCTTGATGGCAATACAAGCTTTGTCGCTAGCAACAGTCAGTTCACACTGGCTAACCAGAATTGGAGATGACTGATGCTCAACTGTAGCAATGCAATAACAAGCATAGTTGACAGTTGCTCAAAGATCTAAAACTAAACAAACCTGGAGGAATGTAAAGTATTGAATATCGGCAAAATTCGACTTTAGCTGCCAGCCTCGAGAGAAATAATGTGATATTTATGCTAGTGGTACTGGCGGGTACTCATCACATTAACTCGAAAAGCTAAAAGTTCTCATCAAAGACGAGGCACTATCAAGTGCCGAAAAAGAGGGTCCTTTATTAATACTCAAAACTTCTTATGGATATCACAGAGGAGAGAACACGTCAATGTCAGAAGTTGCAAGGCTCCGAACACTAACAATTTTTTGCTTATATGTAATACACGGACTTTTTCTCCCTTTTAGCTTTTTATCACTGGTTTGAACCCTTTTTTCTTTGAGTCGAACTTATGCTGCCTGACACAGTGCTCCAAAGAATACTACCTCTAAACGATAGGGAGCTTTGTTCATAAGAGGATGTTTTGACTTTCGGTATCTGGAGAAGATTCTTTATTCTTAAATCATAGTTCACTTCTTTATGGGTGAAGAGCTCTGACAGGAGAGCGGGGCAAATATAATAGGTTCATTCATATATTTCGATCGTTAGCTTCAGCAGGTTGATACAATGGATCGCTATTTCTTCCAATTCTAGTAGTTCTTCACATATAGATACACGTTTTTTTTATAAGAAAAACACTTTTTTCCTGAGGCTCAATTTTCTTAACTTTTGACGAATTTGAGGCTGAGATTTTCTTAAGATTTTCTTAACTTTTGCAGGAATAAAATGGCAGAAACAGGCTACTCTGTATTTGTTGGGCCATTAGTCTCGATCTTTGTACGAGAGTTTGCAAAAATAAGCCAATATCAATTTCTGGCATGTAAAGAAGATAAACTGTGATTTTCGTAGCATTGTCTTGAACCTGAGCCTTGTGATTTTCTTAGGATTTTCTTAAGATTTTGGCCATTTGAGCCTCATTTTCTTATAAACTTTTTTCTTATAAAAAATGTGTATTTAGTCTCTATGGAGAACTCTGATTTTGCGCTTGTGCAACTGGTCTTTTCTATTGTTTTAACACAAAAAATCCATATCAATGGACAATACTTGAAAGCTGACCTTACGAAAGTTTTGCAAATCACATAGGCTTTATGTTTCCGCAGGTACCCAGCGATTCGAGAGAGCGCCGTTACTTCTTGGCTTGCCGTTTTACAAATAGCTTCGATATGACTCTGAAATTGTAGCTTTGAGTTACTTATTATTCCAAGAAGTTTAACCTCCTCAGTTCAATTTTTGACTTTTTCAAGGCCCATAACGATCACCTGAAATTTGTCTGGGTTTGCTTCCACTTGGTTTTGTTTGACCAATTCTAAAGCATTATTTATATCTCTCTTGAGGAATCTCAAACTGGTTTCTATACTATCATCGAATGCGTAGATAGTATTGTCATCGGCAAAGTTGCAGAAGTCCGGGTTTTTGATTACGTAAATGAAATCGATGATGAATAAATTTAATAGCAAAGGCCCAAGAACTAATCCCTGTGGGGCACCAAGATTTTACTTGTTGCCAGTTACTATACGTATAATTTATTTTAATCCTTTGTATCCTATTTGTGAGGTAGCTATGCACTATTTTCAAACTTTCCAGACCAAAGCCATATGCTTCAAGTGTAGCTAACAGTAGGTCATGGGGAATGCAGTCATAGGCTTTTGACAGGTCCACTAGCAGCATCCATAACTTTTCTGACCTGTCCAGTGTCTTACGACACTGCTCAATAACTCTAAATAGAGTATTTTGGGAGCTGTAGCCTTCTCTGAATCCACACAGGGGTTTAGATATTATAGGTTAATGAATGAGGTGACTTGTTTCGACATCAACTTCTCACTCTCAACTATGGACTAGTCGTCAGATTGCAGGGGAAACTCATAATTTTTGATTACGTAAGTTCTATGCACCCCTGCTTTCTAAATTGCACTTCAACAGAGATCTTTTAACCAACTTATTGACATGTATCTATTTGTAACATTTGTATACCAAACATCAATGAAATGCTAGACTTGTCCATTGTTTTAAGTCTTCTGTGGTATAATGTTTCTGGCAATGCTCCTATTAGCACTTACTGGAGCTGTTTGTTTAAATGACGTTTCAAGTTCAAAATACACCTCTTTGCGAAGTTTCCTTTGCCTCTTACAAAGAAATCTCACAATAACCGATATTGCATTCTGCAGGTTTTCTTGCAAGTAGTTATGCAGAACGCATTTTCTATAGGTGATCTTTACAAGTAGACTATAGTAAAGTAGCAATCAAGAAAGTTACCTCGAAATGATCTCAGAAAACTTGCATCAAAGCTTAACTCTGTAGATAGTATCTGGGATGGGGAATTCTTCACTTATCTCTCAAAAGAGTATGAATTGGAAGGGGTGTAACATTTTTGAACATTTATAAATTCTAGTCCATCCATATACCCAGAGTCATAAATGACTAACTACCTAAGTACCAACCACAGGGAATGATGAAGACTTTGGTACTAATATAGACTTATGCCTAAATTAGACTGCTGTTTTAATATTATAGAGAATATGGAGTTTTGACAATGAGCTTTTTGGTGGCATCTGTCAGATGATTTGATAAGCACCTCCCTCGAATACACCTTGCCCTAGAATAAGATCCCATCCATACAGTATGCAATTCGGATAATCCTCAGGGGCTTATTCTAAGATTTCAGTAAGGTATATCAATAAGGTCAAAACGGATCAATAGGATGTTATTGATAATAGAAATTTGTATCAAACGCTGAATCTGTTCTATTCTCTTTCAGGTGCACAGCGGTTTGTTTTTCCTTTCAGCAATGAAAACAAATTTGGAAATAGGTCACAATCAGTTGATTTTATTTGGAGATATACGACGCCAGACATTACACAGACAACTGTGTATTGCGTTCTTTCCAAGGAAATGATTGTATACAAAGGTGGAAGTGCTGCAGCAGTAATTAAGGGAAGGTTTGTTGGCAGGGTAAATGCAATTGAGGATTCAACGGTTTTACCATACATTATCGGGTTCAAACTAAGAAATGCCGATTTCAGTGATGCAAATGACTATTCTTGCACCATGATCTATGCAAGCAATCCGCCACTGTACAGCTCAAAATACAAATTGGTAATTTACGGTAAATACGAGTATTATGTGCTTGCTATAGAGGCGTAGTTTATCCTCATATTCTCAGTCTCGTGTTATGTTTTAGAGTAACCTCGATTCTTTCACTTTCCCAGGTACTCTGCTTTTAAACAAGGTAACCCTGTCAGCTAAGGCTTCTTTCAAGGCGCCATGATAAAAATTACAAATTTAATTAAATTCCAAATTAGTACATACGGAAAGTAAACATAAATCCCCTAAGTACAAAGCTAAAATAAGATAGATAAACACATCAAAATTGACATTCAAAAACATATGAAAAGGGGGCTTACCTAACTTTGGCTTTGAGGCTGATCCAAAGATTTGCACCATGAAATGAACATGATTTCTGTACATTAGCCTTTCTGAAAGGACGTAAGTCAATCTCAGAGTCTCTCAACTCGACAGTGTCTCGTTAAGGATTCCTTGAAAAAATTACTGGAGAGGTAAGTTAGTGCTAGACCAATTAAAGATTTGTAAACCAATGGTCTCTAGTCTAATAATTTCTGCGATATCATATAAATATTCGCTTAACAGTTATTTTTGTTATTAGTTCATTTGACGTTGATGTATCCTTATTTCTTTTTTTTCTATAAGATTTGTTTGTTATTATTTAGTATCCTTTGTTTTATTGTCAAAATTACGTTGCAGACTTGCCAATTATGCACTGCCTTGATATAGTGAGCTGCAAGATTCTTTACTAAAATTGTATTATCATAATGAGGTCTATCCGTATTGAATACAAAAACTGTGACCTCTCCATTAGGGCCCCTAATTTTCCCACTGATGACAACACATATCTGCAGTCTCTACGAGCTCTTTAGTTTTAAGCAGTTGATTAGGGATCTAACTGGGCAAAATAGATCCTCCATCTTACATCATATCGCAACAATATCTCCCAGTAACGTAGTTGAAGCAGGAGTGTACAAGCTTTTAATGAGTGATCACTATATGGTTTATTGTGTTCGTAAGTTTGAAGGTGCATTGAAAAAGGATCAGAAAACGTTTACAACTAGATTTATGAAAAACTTTGATAAGGATGCATTCATTGCTAATATCGCTGGTATTGGTTTGAAGCAAGGTTCGAATGAGACAGATGATGTTGATATTCTTGTCATTTATTGGTCATATCTATTTCCATCTATTGTTGGCAAGCATGCTCCTATTAAATTAATTCGAGTTTCTGAGAGGAACTGCCCATGGGTAAATACAGATCTAAAAAAGGTGATGCAAAGCAGAGATAAGATTAAGAAAGCTGCTATTAAAAGCAACTCACCAATTCTTATGAGCTCCGATAGACATATTGAAATAATACAAACAAGCTAAATTCTGAGCTGAAAAGGCATTAATTTTCTGAAAGAATCTCTCAAGCTAAAGGTAACATGAATGGATCAGAGAGGACAATCAACCAGGTTATTAACAAACAATCCAAATCTACTAACATCGATATATTGAAAGAGTCTAATGGAGATATTGTAAATAAGCAGGATATAGCTAGTGCCATGAATGCCTATTTCTGTACAGTTGGTAAGGACCTAGCAAGCAAGACTGAAGCTGTCCCACTTCCACTAGTCACAAGGAAATACAATCTAAACCCTCAAAATAAGCACTTCAATTTTAATCCAATAGGAGTACAAGACATCAGAGGCGCGATGGTTAAACCATCAAAGTGCTTTGCAAGTGATGAAATATCTAGTTACTTTCTACAGCTTGCAATTCCTTTATTGAGAGCTCGCTAGCTTTCATTTTTAACACTTCTCTCGAAATTAGCCATTTTCCTGACTCGTGGAAAAACGCTTGTGTTACACCTATTTCTAAGGAAAGAGACAAGGATGAAAAATCAAAGCACCCTCCCATCTCAGTTCTCCCTGTAATTTCAGGACTATTTGAGAGGATTGTTTTTAACCAGCTATACCAGTATCTAATTGAAAATGATCTGATACACCCTGGTCAATCAGGGTTTCTGAAACACCATTCTGCATTAGCATGTCTACTCAAAATTACTGATCACTGGTATTATGGACTAGACAGTGGAGGGTTCAGTATTAAAAGCATTTGACATCGTAGTAATGACCTTCTGTGCAAAAAATTAAAACACTATGGTGTTTAGCTGCGGGCGCTATCTTGGTTTCAGTCTTATCTCTATAACAGAGCACAGTACTGCAGAGTTGGGGGGGGGGGGTATAGAAGTGGGTGTACCTCAAGGTTCAGGTCTTGGACAACTTCTGTTCTTGATTTACACCAATGACCTCCAAAGAGCTGTACTGTGTTGGAGTATGTCTATGTATGCTGATGATACTAGTCTTTACTTAAAGTCACAAAATATTTCTCAAATTACCATGACTATGAACAAAGATCTTGAGGACCTTAATTTCTGGTTGGAGGGCAGCAAGCTTTCTCCAATTGTTGTGAAAACACAATCAATGTTAATTGCAACCGAGTCAATGCACCAAACGCTCAATAATGCTGCAGAGAAATTAAAACTTGAATTCCTTGGCAATGAGTTTTACGTTGTCACAAAAGCTAGGTATCTCGCTGTTCAAGTTGATTACAGTTGAGATTGGAAGGAATGCAATAAAATATCTTCAAAGTTTCCAAAGCCAGAGGATATCTAAAATATGCAGAAAACATCCTCCTATCGCTTCTGTGAAAACATTGCACACAAGTAATGTGGAGCTCCACTTTCGTTATTGCTATTCAGTATGGAGCTGTTGTGGCTCAACCATTACTAATCAGCTCCAAGAACTACCAACAAGTGCTGCAAGAATTTGATAGAAAACAGCACTAACACCCCTAGTGGAAAACTCATCGAGCGCCTCGATCGCAAGACCATTTGCAAACGTGCAAAAGAATCGAAATTAATTATCTTACAAGTCTATCAATGGGCTTCCTTCAAAGCACTTGCACAATCTTTCCATAAGTAAGTCTCGAGCAATTGCCATACATTTTGCTTTATATCGAGGTGTGAAGCTCTGCAATATCCTATCTACTAAGAAAAAGTAGTAACCCTCCATTTTTGTTTTCAAAACCAATATATATTGGACTGGCGATCTCTCCATTGGTCAAACGGTAGCTACCCCTGTTAATATGTGCTCGATTTCTACTGACCCTATGACGCTCAGCTCTTTTTGACCAAAAGGAAGGGTGCATTTTTAGTTCATACATAACTGGGGTAATTTTCAGTTCTCTCATTTTATATTTTTATCTAAGAAATTTAGATTGAATTTCTTACTTTTTTGCACTTTAATGTGCATTTTAAAAGACTGTTTGTTTTCTCTTTTTAATAAATATTAATTTGTAACTTTTTTACGGAGGACTTCTTGGAAACCAGGCAAACTGAAGAGCAACTCTTCGTAAATATATAAATAAAAGTGACGGGATGAAATGCCTTTGGTCTTTATTTAGACTTATGTCACAGAGGTTAAGTATTGCAGTAGATATTGTTTTTCGTGCTTTACATTTTAGCATTTGCCTTAACCTCCCAGTAATCATAAGCCTTTTACTTCGTAGAACCCCCCGTGTTTGTTAGCTGCTTGGACGATGGATTGACGAGGGATGCTAATGGGGCAAGGTATTTTGCCGTGCGTGAAGGTGAAGTCCTTAATTCTACCTGCTATGCGTATGGCAATCCAGTTCCCAGTCTTGTCTGCAGAACATATGATCAATCAAATATACAACAGCAAGCATTGCCTCCAAGGACACGCAACTATACATCTTTGCCTTTGAGCGAACGAATGTGTTTTTTTTTCGTGAGACGAACAGTCACTAAAATCAAATGTGTTGCTGACGGAGGACCAACGGGAAAGCAATCTAAGGAACAAGATGTTCGGGTTGATTGTGAGCATATTTTCTGGTATTTATTGCCAGTGAGATGTTGTTTTAAAAATATGATTGTGTTGACTTTAATTCATTGGAGTGTATAAAAGCGCTCGTGGAAAACCTCAATGCATGCTTCCAGCTGTAGGTTTTGTTTTATATGCTGCATTACAAAGCAGTTCTGCATACAATTTAATTTATTTCTACTTGGCGGTTCCTGTGGCATGATATTGTCATTTTTCAAGTTTATGCTTCACTCTGGTTGAAAGTTTTAGAGATTTCACCCTCTTCAAGTTCTTTTCACATAATCACCAAAGAAACGTAGGTCCAGAACGACGAAAAGGAAATAGACAATTTCACTTGTGAGTGTCGTAGACTATCGCCTAGTCGATCAATGAATCTATGTTAAAGAGTAAAGGCAGCCAACTGACGTGCACAATAAAATAATTGACTGCTATACACAGAGAAAATAACAACCTAGTCCTTGCGAAAGTAGCCGCTGGCCTCGCTAGAGAGGTGACCGTCCTACAAAGGTTGGTCAGTTACACTGTAAACACTGTAAAGGTTGGTCAATTGATGGCCGCTTAGGACAGGTTGACGTTCTGTAGAGGTGGCCGTAAAGGCAAGTTTCACTGTATTTGCTCACAAGCAGGAACACTGTAGTAGCTCTCTCTCTAAGGTCCTGCTCACATGGAGCAGGCTGGCTTGGTAAAGAGGGCTGGCTCACCCAACTGAGCTGTTTTGCAGTCCGCATTCACATGGCGAATCTGAATAGCCGAGCAATTTCACTCACCGAGCCAGGCTGAAAAGTATCACGTGCGCACGTGTTCACTTGCACTAATAACAGCATTCCATACATGGTTACACATGCGCTGTATATACATTTTCATCCTGTTCAGCCGGGCTGGCTCGCCTGTATGTGCTCACATGTGAAACTTCAACCTCGGCTAACCAAAATTTCGGCAGTTTCAAATGAGATCTCGGTCGCCCGCTTCTCATGTCAAAACAAGTAGCTTTTCAGTAGAAATCACTATAGAAGTGAGACCTCTTTTTACACAGCAAACCCGCTTTACTGAGCCATTTTGCCCCATATGAACACGCCCTAAGCCTTTCAGTATCCTGATCCCGCCACATATGAAATAAGGATCTTAAGTCAACAAATAGTGACTGTCTTTTTGTTATTCGAGGTATGGCATGCTAACCAGGTCCTTTCACAATCATGGCATAGCTATGAATTGAATTATGGCTTGATTTTATGAGTATGGTTATCCCTCATTAATGTCACAACAATAGCAACCTAATAAGTCAAATATTACGTGCAGAATATCAGCATTGTCACTTAGGCTTATGTTCTAATGTTCAGAGCCCGTTCTACTATTGATAAGGCCAGACTAAAGGACAGTTGGTCTCATACTTGGTTGACCGTGGAACAATTAATACAATTTGACCAGATCGGTTATGACGTACAAGATAGTCAGCAAGCAATGTCCTGAAAGCCTTTGGGGTAAATATCCTCATAGGACCAAGCACTCAAGCTACAGAACAAGGAATTGTAGGGACCTGCAAATCCCAAAAAATAACATTGAATACGTAAAGAAAGGCTCTCACTACTCGGCTCTTAAAACTTGGAACAATATTCCAATCAATATCAGAGAGCTTCCTACACTCAATGGATTTAAAAACCAACTAAAGAGTTATGCTAAGAGCTATAGTAAACAAACACGACTCCCTGGAAGAGCAGCTACTATGTAGTTAGGTTGCTGTACATAATTTTAGATTTAGCTGTATATTTATGTATTTAAATGACTATTTACTTTCTTATTTAATATTTGTAAGCTGCAGGGATTTTGTGTATAAATAATTTAAAATGAAAAAATAAATGAAATGACCAACTGTCTACAACAATTTTCCACAACAAGTTTCCTTGTACGTGTAGATAGCCAACCAGTTTCATTCAACAATTTGTTCATTGACAAGTATACCTACCCGTGTACGTCAGCTACAAGAGTCTTTGACAAATTTTTGCAGTCCCATTCCAAAAGCTTGCATGTCAGTTCTGAACAAGTACACTTGTCATATGAAAAACTGCTATATGGTTCCATCTACACGAGCAAACAAACATTTCATAGAAAAACGTGGCAAAAAATTGTTTGTTGACCTTAGGCATCAGATTTAGACCGCTACTGGCTCATCTTTGACCCTGTGAAAGGTTTGTCTTACTACGTAGCTCTTCATTTAGGCCTATCAGTCAGTATTGGCTATATATTTATCTGGTGAATAGTTTGTGGCATATCTTGCACCATTGCAGCAACTAGGTTTCCTTTGTTGCAATTTAACGTGAATTATCTGCTATACATAATCCGGAACGACAAAAGATGCGAAAAGCTCGGTACTCTCGGTATCAGCTAACTTTGGCATTGTTCCTGAAGTTCTATCATCTATTGGAAAGTTGTGCAAAGAAATACCATGGCTATTCAAAGTCAAAAATTCTTCAGCAAAACTCTCGGCATTGTAATCAAGGGGCTATCACAGCTCTTCATAAACCACAAAACTGTTCTGAATTACCTCGCAAAGTAGTGCAAGCAGCTGGTGCATCTGATGGTTCCCTTGATGAGTTCGTCCAGTGACATGACAGAGGGGCAATTGAAATGACATGAGCCTTAGCATTTTAGCTTACTCTGCCTTTGAAAACGTTTATGTACTCGGGACCAGTGTTCTTGACAATCATATGCTTCATTATAAGGTAACTACAACGAAGGCTTCTCAGACACTGTAACCTCTACAAAGGCTTAAGAGCTTCGTCGGTTGAAATATGGCCTACATATATCTGGCACTTTAAAATAGTGTTCTGGGCCTTTTGCATTTTCCAAACATTTCATTTCAATTGTAAACCCCCCAAGCTTTAGGTAATTATTTTAAGATACATTTATTGCAGATAATACATTTTAGATGTCTTCATATGTTGGGCTTGTCCCATTCTGTTCCTATCCAGGAGAAGATGCAGTAAGCAGACGTAATGCCCATAGTAGATACTTTCCCTATAGTTTAGTTCTGATATTTGGTTTCTATATTACGCTCTTTTAGCACGTGTAAAAGCTTTTGAAAAGCGAAGAAACAGCCTCTGTATTCCTTGTGTATAGGTTTACGACTAAACTTCTGGTGTCTTACGAGTCTTAGTCATATCCTGGTATTAAATCGGTATTTATCATCTTTCTGAGTTATATTGATGAAATATATAATGATAGTAGTGTTATTAATCTATATAGAATATGCTGCCATGATTCCCTGTTCTCTTGTAGATTTGCCATCTGCACCGCGTGATGTAAAGCTAGTATCTTCAACACCTCAGTCAATCAGAATAACATGGACAGCACCTTTGGAGCCCGGCCGTTCCGTCATTACAGATTATCTCATGGAACTGTACCATCCAAATAATACAATCACAACCAGAAATTATACTTTGTTATCTCCGAGGAACCCACAACTTGGCTACACTTTTACTTACCTATATGCAAGTCAGACTTACGGCATTCAGATAGCAGCATATAATGCCGTTGGCATGGGCGCAAGAAGTGCTCGGAAAAACTATAAAACAGCTTACTATAGTGGTAAATATGTTAAATTTCACTTCAATTTCTTGATTTTTGATTTTTTTGAAACCCTTCATAGTGAATGCATGTTTTAGCCAAGCTAGCAGCACAGTCTCAGAGAATTATACCCCGTGCTGTAAATAGGAAATGGTTTAAGTTTTATTTCCGCAGTTATGAGAGCCTGAGGTGAGTTGATGCTATGTAAAATTGATAACTAACATTTTGATGCAATAGTAGACTTGATGATGCTTACTGTGTGTAATTTGCTTTTACTTGCAAAAAGAGGTAACTTAGTTCTGAGGTCTTCAGTTTCTCGCCACTGTGTTGAAGCTACCCCATAGAAATACAGCCTAAATAGTAATGACACTAAAATTTTTGTACATGATGTACATTTCACTTGTGCGTGCGTTACTATTAATCTGAGTCTTGTCAAATTAAAATGGATTCCAAACTTGGATATATAAGAGTTATAATAATGTTTTAATACATGGTAAAGTGTTTTATTACAAGACCTTTTTATATCTAGAAGCTACCAGTTTGACTATTTTGAATCGATAAATTATCCTTAGATTTTCGCACCCAATCGACCGGAAGCTACACTTTGTAACTGTTGATATGACTTTTGGAATTTCATTATTTCAATCAAAAACCCATTGTTTCCAGTATTTTGTTTACGTGCTGTGATAATGAAAACTGTTTCTAAGTTCCCACAAAGCGTGCTTTCAAGATACTTCCTTACAAATATAACTGATATAATTCATTCAAATGCAGTTATAATGGCTATACTTGCAAAAACCCTTCTACTCATGTTAATGTTTAAGATCATATGTTTCTGCAAGAGTTCACTTTCGCTTAATTGAGCTAAACAGCATACTCAAATCACCCAATCTAAGATTCAAACTTATTCATCTATGAGTCCCGCGATGTTTTCATCAAATAAATAAGCAAAACAAAATACTTACAAGTGATAAAAATTACCAAACAACGTAACGGATTTGAAAACAAATATGTCATGTGGAAACTATTGGTCACTATATATGAGCTGTTTAGGCAGTACATCGCAGAAGGGCAAAATAATCTAAAATAGAGAAGACAGCATAATGTTGAAGTATATTACTGTATGTTTTATGATTGTATTTCCTTAAAGGACCAACTACGAACAACAATGCAACAACTGCCTCAGAAGTGGCACTCTATACAGTGATTCCCGTATTTATTGCGGTGTTTATCACACTACTGTTTTTGATATTCAGATTGAAGAAACAAGGTATGCATCCACATCTAGTCAATAGATTTGTCCTATCGTACGCCATGTTCTTTATTGGAGAGAATGTGTTAACCCAAATCTAAACCTGATTCAAACCATATTCAATACTGTTAAGAAACAGATCTGGTCCTAGCCAACATTGGCCATAAGGATGAAGCTGCGAATTTTTCCTAGTTTAATGTTGCCGATTATACATAATGAAAATGATGATTATTGTTAATTTTGTATTTTATTATCTTGCAGTTACATCTTTGTCCAATAAAAAGTAAGCACGTTATCTCTCCTACCTAATGTCAATATGCATTAGTACTACTTGCTGAATGTTGTTCTATCCTCATGTGAATTAACATTATGCTATTAAAAAGTATGACTCAACAAACTGTTATGAAACTTTATGCTAGTGTAGCAAAAGGAAGTACTTTAGGTTGGATAAATTGCAGAATCGGAATATTTTTAAACAACTGAACCGTATATAAAGCGACGATCTTGCCTGTTGTTCTGAACTATAGTATCATAGGCATAGACGTCTTTATAGAAATCGTGTCAAATGAATAACGCTACTAATACTTCTTATTACTACTATTTCTTATTCAAGAAAGCAAACCAAACGCTCAAAATGCTCTAATGAACACAGAATACTCGGAAGCCTAAAGCACCGAATTCTATCATATAAACTTTTAATTAATACTGGAATACCTACTTGAGAATTTGCAGTCAAAGCCTTATGTGCTTAAATCCCTGTATTAATATCCTCTAATTTAATTTTGTGGTCTGAAGCAAAAGGAATAATTAACAAACTAGCATCCATTTTCAATTGTTCGGTAAGATTTTCATATAGGTCATATTATAAAATATATCAGCCCTGGTCATCATGAGCCTACGATCGACTTGCCACTATAATATCGATATAGAAGTACCTCAACTTTAGTACTTATTGCATAATTGCTGATGAATCTGATACCGTTAAGTTGGGAATTCAATTTATAATGCGTTAAATTCTTGAGGCTATGATTGGTTCCTATATGAACAATTATAACAGATTCTTTGTCACTGTCCATTTTCTAATTTAATGGTCTTTTATAGAGGGGATTACCCTTGGATCACTTGTATATTTGAGATCGTCGAGGTAGCAGTAAAGGAAGTCATCCTCTCATTTTAGTATCTCAAATTTATTCCAATAATCATCTCTCCTTAGCCTGGTGAATTATTTAAACATTGTCATTGGTTGCAGGGATACCTTGCCTAACAAAAAGAGACAAGGTACAAATACGGATCCCCAGCTAAATATGACAAATCCTGAAGCGCAGCAATGTGCAACAATCACAAACCCTGGAGCGGTGGCATATGAGCAAAACCAAGAAGCAACCATCAGGTATATGATGTTGAATAATCATTGAGAGATTGAACAGAAGTATTCCAAACTGTAAACACACCACGAGGAACTTTGGATTTCATAAGTGTGTCATGCTAAAAGCAGGTTTTCTTAGTTGAAAAACGCAATCAGATAAGAATATGATGTCTCTGATTGACTTAGCCAAATATTAGTGATTTGTAGCCAGCATTGAATATAACTATTCTTACTGTTCAAGGTAATTCTTAGCTATGTCATAATACAGTGGTAGTTTGTGTTATGTGTCACTTTCACATTCCAAGGTAGCGGTGCTATAGTAGATTTTGTGATGCGAGAAGAAGATTTGCCATAGATTCAGATGGTACAGACGAAGAACTGAATAGAAGCATGAGGATTGTAGCAGTTGCTTTCCCTTTGAAACTAAGAGAAAGAAAGCAGTGGTTTACTTATTAAAACCTTGTATTATGGGTAGAGTCAAATTCCATAGAAGAGGAGAACACACTTTACATAATTCAAACTAATATAGCAGGAAGGCTGATACCTCGTCAGATATAATGCATGATGTATCTCAGCTGCGTGTGTCAGTCAAGTAATTCAGATTTCCGTACATAAGCCTCTAGCGACTCCATAATTTCTTTTCAAACTTGCCTGAACTCCAAATACTATGAAGGATATAATAAAGATCCCCATTGAGTTTAAACATTTGTCTCCCTGGTCCGCAATTGGTTCATTTGCTTCCTTCATGCTACATGCCTTTGTGTTTTAATATTGGAATTATTTTAAGTCGCGATGAATAGGATCAAAATAAAAATATACTTTTTACGTTCCGCTGCTTAACTGCCATTTGGAAATAGACCACTGCCTTAACACTTTAATTTACTGCACAGAGAGAAGTCAATAACTTCTGTCACATTGTAAGCACCGTTGATACGTAGCCGCGAAGTCTTTGCATTTGAAACTTGCAGATGTATCTCACAAGTTATCCACTTAAAAGTAAATAGTGCTACTTTGCAACTTAGCTAGATGAGCTAATATTCTGCGCTCCTGCGATGTACCCTATAAACAGCCCATATTTAGTGACCAATAGTTTTCACGTGAAGTGTTTATTTCTAAATCCGTTAGGTTGTTTGTTAATTCTAATCACATGTAAGTACTATGTTCTGCTTATTCATTTGATGATACAAATCGTCGGACTGATAAATGAATGAGTTTGAATCTTGAATTAGCTGAGTTGAGTATGCTGTTGAACTCAGTTAAGCGAAAGTGAAGTCTGGCAGAAACATATGATCTCAAGCAGTAACATAATTAGTCAGGGTATATTATTAATGAGAGGCATTGTCCTTTACTTCGTCGAGCTGTTCCAAAACTACTCAAAGTACGTAGCCCATCTCCATTTCTGTAGCTATAGGCCATGCAAGCGGCAGAAGAAGAAGGTAGAGGGCACCAGTGTTTGTTAAGTCTTTGGTATGCATAAATCAGGTTGTGGGGCTGACGCTCTATGCCGCGGCCCCGATCGTTCAGGGGTTGAGATTACTAGTGTATTGGTGTAATATCAAGCATGCCACTTTGAAAAAAATTTGTTTGATTTTAATTTTCATCAGTCCTAGATATAGTTCATCTTCAAAACAATCCGATGGCATAATATGTGAAAAAGTCGTAATGACAGGTTTTATCAATCTGATGAAATAAGACTTTTTCACTCAGATACTTTGCTGTTGCTCATCCAAATCAATGCCAGAAAATGACGTAAATAATGTCAAAAGTCAAAATATTAACCGAATCAAAATAAATTAGAGACTTTGTTAGTCACTTAAATCAACATACTAATTCATATTGGGCAAAACAGCTGCCTATGTTCTGCGTTCTGCATCACAAATATTGATATTGCTCTGTTTCTCATATGTGACGTTTACATCATGACACGTCAAGTCACAAATAGGGAGTTATATCCACTTTTGAAATTGTAGACTATCAACATCAAGTATATTCAAATGAAAGAGAGACTTTCACTCTTTCCTAGCAAATATGATCGTGACAATGAACTTTGACAGTTTCTTCCATCCATATCAAACTCTAGCAATTATGAAGGAATCAAAGAGTTCTCTTGGAATTTTATCTTCATTGCACCTCAACTTCAGAACCGGCTAATCGATCCAGCCAATAAACATAGTTCGTTAAGCAACGTCATTACTAACTTGCAACAACTTCCTATTTACATACTACTAGGCTCCTCTTCTGAAAATCTAATATATTTGAATACTGAACGGCTCTTATCATTAGATTAAAGAGCCATTCTCTTTGAAAGTGACGTAGCGGTTTGTTTTCCAGGACCATTTTCCAATAATCACTAGAAGGCTATGCAAAGCAATTGCTAGTTGACAACGATGGTCATCCTCTCTCTTTGTCTATGTGAATATTTATCAACACACTATGAGCCATTCGCTACTCAAGAGTGAAATAAGGCTGTAGAAGTTGTCTAAAATTGTAGCGAGTTTTTCATTCAGCCAACAAGCAAAGTCCCAAGCATACCAATTTGGATATCTACTGTTGATACTGAAAGTATTAAGCAATGCAGTAATCCGTTTTAAGTGCCCGTAAATCTTATTTGATGTATGACGGAAATGGTTTTTGCATTACATCCTGATATGTGGGATGCAGGCACTGCTTAATTCAAAGGGTCAGTATCTGGTGTGCTTGATTAGAAACCTAGGTCTTCTTTACCTGTACTTGAGCCCCAACTAGGTGACTCCAGAGAGCATTGATGTCTGTAGCTTCAACTGCCATACATTTCAACAACAAGATAAAAGGTAGTTTCTCAAATAGGGATCCTGTATTTATGCACATGTAACATGAACAATTAGACTCCTGGTGAAAAGACCTACTGTGCTCAGGCTTACGATACAGCTACCACCTTTATCCCATTGTCGGAAGGATACATCTTTCGAGAAATAAATCCTACTTACTAATACGACAATACCTTTTCAAGGTACGGTTGGTTCTGGCACCATTAATTTTGCTAGATATGTGATAAGATTACACACACTTGACAACAGAGTTAAGCTGGGATCGAGGTTAAGTTCCTTTGATCTCTTACGCACGTAGTCTATATTGACGATAATGCGATATCGTTTCTCTTTTGGGAATATCAATGCTGTCAATGTCTTAATGTTTTACTGATTTTGGTTTGTTTATGGCGGAAGTTAATCAAATTACTTTGAACTCCATCAATCTGTTTTGCAGTAATACCATTCTACATCAGCTTCTTTTCATAAATTCTATGGACTTGGGAGTCCACAAGTGCTGATATTGTCTGGTGGAAAGTTCTCTTGTTTCCGCCCCATCTCTGGTACTTCCCTGTGCCATGAGATTGAGTGGAATATCATCGGCAGAGGCTGCTGATTTAAATATAATTTTGATCTTTGTTTGCTTCATTCTCTGTTGTTTTTGTTGTAATGCTTTTCGGGAACTTATTGTTCTTGTTGTTTGTAGTGAATCCTATTGTACTTTTCCTGTTTCATTACGTTTTTAGAATTCCTCTTATTTTTCTTCAAAGTAAGTTCTAATCAAGACCTCCCCTGGAATACGTCCCCACCAAAAAGTACAAAATGGTAAGCCCCTAGGGGGCTTCTTCGAGTATCTACGGGATTTAGTATTGTCAGTGAAATCACATTCACGAAATGCCTCTGAATGTAAATGAAACACAACAAACTTCGAGATCTTTTGTCTGCTCAATTAATCTTAACAAGGAAGTCAATTTTTATAATTCTAATGAATCCAAAGTAGTTATCAATGCTAGAGTTTAACTACAAGTGGAAAGTAGCTAACAAAGCTGTAGAAGTTTTCTTTCTGAGCGAGTAAGGAATTAGTTTGCTATCAGTGTGGGATACAGTGGATCAACATTTCATGTAGCCTAATATCTACATAGGTAAGAATTTACAGTTTACAGAGTTCCTTAAGTCTAGTCGCATGAAAGGCCTGCCACAGCATGCATAAAATATGTTGTGATAAGGGATTTTTTGGGTTGGCTGTTAACCTAAAAAACTTTGCACTTATTCCTAGACTCTCATTGTAGAAAGAGTACATATGTTAATGTATATGTTTATTGTTCTCTCCAGTCATATTGTTGTTTAATGAATTTTTGCATTCAAGTTACATACTTTAAATATAGATATCTAAAAGCAGACCTTGAACTTGTAAATATGATTCATATCTGTCTTCGAGTGCAAGGCCTGTAAAAAGTTGCATGGGAGAGAAGCAGCAAATTGATGGTTAATCATAATGACTAGCATTTGCAACATCTAACTTGTTCTGATTGCCTGCTGTAGGAAAGAGCACAAATAGTGTTGTCATGGATGGGATTTCGGAGGACTTAATCTTCCTTTTCTAAAGTGAGAGGGTTTAGGAGGACGCATCCTAGTTTAGTGGGCACCTAAACAGGAAGTATTTAACGTTAGTTAAGTGTAATGCGTGTATAACTTTGAATATATTTAGATTTAAGCTGCTTGGCTGGAATGTTGGGTGCGGCTGTGCAAGAGAACCACAGAAATAGTTTCAGGACAGCCTCCCTTTCTACCATCCTAGGATATAACCCCTGCGCACAACAAGATCTCTTCCTCAACTTTGAGACAACTTCAAAGTAACCAATCCTAGTGTTTATCTGGAAGTATATCCAAGAAGTAATAAATTGATTTGTGTCGCATGTAAGTGCCAGTTGAGATTATGTGACCAGCGTATGCTACTGCTATTTATATAAGTAGTTTCGCATCTTAGAAACTGAACTCTACTGTTTATTGTCAATTTTATAGGCCCACATGTTGTAAACAAAGCAAAATCGATACAAAATTCAACATTAATGACTGACAGCAGGGCAGCAAATTTGACATGCATTGCAATTGGTCGACCAGCATCAAAAATAACATGGTTATATGGCTCATATATCCATTCAACTATTTCAGTTACGTATGAAGGATCGCCACTCATCACTGTGACAAGTGTTCTTACAATTCACAATCCAACTCAATCTATGGATGGCCAGCAAATCACATGCGTCATCAGTAATCAATTTTCACCTACGATAAACAGAACGACGACACTCGATGTTACTTGTGAGTCTGCTTTTCTAATTTTCTTGCCTGAATTCATTTATTGCTGCTTTGCATATTAAGAGGGGTATTTCAATAAAGGTTGCTGTTTGACGTCGGCTGCTTTTAAATTTAGTCTTCTAGAGAGTGGTATTTACTTTTATAAACGTTTTGTCATGATTTGTATTCCATTTATGGAGCATAGAAAAAAGTCGAGGAGGGAGGAGTGCATCAAAGATATCTTGTTGTATTGTATGAAAATGCCAGTATACGAATGATGGGGCATCTTGAAAGAGCACTAGTTATATGTAATGATGAATGAAAGATGTCGTCCAACGAAAAAGAACACTTCTGCGAGTTAGACAAAGGGGCACAAAACAAAGAGTATTGCAGAGATCTCAGGTTTGACTCTCTCTTCATAAGTACTTGGCATTTTTTGAACCACGGGGTGTTTATATTTTTTGGGTGATGATGATCTGTTAGATTGAAAGTCTCTCAACTTGAAGATGTTGAACATTTCCTTTGTATCTGATTGTTTGCTGGAGTATGTACAACAGTCAATAAAAGTACTGGGACACTGCAATCTTTATTCTGGACTAATCTCTCATCCACCTCCTCCTCCTCCTAAGCAATTTGTTTCAGGACGAAGTACATGCAATACGGGGAAAATTTCACGGGCGCAGTAATGTCAAATGTTTCCTGGACCATGGAAGCCGGATTTTACAATACTCTATCTTGTAGTCAAACTGGTTCTGTTATCACCGACGTAGATTTGCTAGGCTCTTTTCCACTTTACCATTGGAAGTCTTTCTCTTTCCATTTAGACCTACCCGTCAACGCAACATTTAAGGTTTATCCTGAAAATCCAAAATTGAATGCTGCCATCAATCTAAATTGTAGTGCAATTAGAAAACCAGCTGTAATTATTTACAGTTTCCATGTCAACGGACTATTCATTGGTAATTCTTCAAATGGAACTTTATCCGTAGTTGCGAATAGTTGCTCAAAATATAATGGAATTTTTACTTGTACACCGCGAAATGAACTAGGAACAGGAAAGATAGGACACAAGTCAGTTTTCGTGACAGGTATGTTATAAACCTATTGTCTGCAGAGGATATATTGCTCTTAAGCATATGCTTCGTTCACTTATCTGAAGTAAATACTCTTCACTCGCTTCGCTATTTTATAGTTGAAGAGTGTTTTCATTTGCCACGATTTTTTTCTAAAAGGAGTGGTTGCATCATTCAGAATAGAATTTGAGATTAGAAAGTTAATTCAAAGTTATGAACATACGGCCGAAGCCATATACAGTACTGAACAGATGCAATGGATGTTTTGAAAGATTCAAATTATGGTTCTCTACGATGTTAGAAGTGCAATGGTGCTTAATTTGGAGCTTTGATTTATCGCGTCATGCTATAATTGATGCAAGTTATGGCACAAATGGAATCAGACTGTGTTGATTCTCTTGATTAGTACTTGTTCAGATCTTCTATTCAAATGATATTGCAAAAGTGATTCAGCATGACTAAATGCTGTCTCTACTTGGTAGATTCTCTTGTTGTTCTCAAGTAATTGATGGTACTGTGCCTCAATTCTTGGTGCATACGGAATACTGATTCTACCAAAGCCAAGTGAGTAGGAAGCCAGGTTGTTTAGTTTGTGTAGCTATTAATCTTTATGCTTTTTCTGCTTCAAAGATGACGCACAGACTTCTGTTGCGAATGCATATCTAATGTTGAATGAAACCCAACGAGGAGCAGTGGAATGTAGTGCTTCTGGGTGTCCGGCAGTTTCTGTGAGTTGGAGCAAAGATGGAAAATTGCTGAGTGCATCTGGGAGTAGCCTTGTATTTAATGCAGTAGAAAAATCTGATGCTGGCCAATATTCATGTTTTGCTCAGAATGGTTATACAAACTCGTCGTCAAAGATACAAGTCACCGTAAACTGTAAGTAGTATTTCTAGTGTCCTGTTATCCTTGAAAATATTTCCATTACGGCTTGTAATTATAGTTAATGATTTTACACTAACACCTGACTTGAAGCATTGGTACCCTTTTGCCGTTTTTTTCAAGCAGCTGCATCTTTAAATTTGGTAGCTTGATAATTTGTGATTACAAAAATCTTGCTAACTGAGCTTATTTGAAATTCATTTTCATGCCATTGCAAATCACACTCAGTACCCGACTGAAGTTAAGTAGTGTGGTCTTCCAACAAGTACCATGATTTGTAGCATGTATACTATTGAACTGGTACGGATATAGTTGCTTTTGACTATTTATATGGTTGTCAGCACAAACATATCGAAGATTTGCTTTAATTGTTGGGATTGCTACGAATACTTATGTTAAACATGTAGTAGGCCATAGTGCATAAGAGCAGAATGTTGCCTGAATTCTGCCTATACTGTGGGTGCTTTGCTGTTTTATAGCAGACTGAATGTTCTGAATGTTCGGATTTCGGTTCTCACTTCTCTTTCACTTTCCGGAGTTGTATAACTTTCCAGATACATATGTTAGTCATTATATTGCCACACATCGAGTCAACGACAATCCTTTCAAAAGTTTTGATTTCCATCCACTTCCAAGACTCTAATTTGTTCAAATAATCTTCTGTACTGTTTCATCGTATGCAAAAGAATGCCAGATTTTGCAATTACAGCTGTTATGACTAAACTTCCCTGCATAAAATATGCTATATAAAAACTACTTACGATGAAGCGCCTTACGACCATCGAGCTTACTACAAGTCCCTTTCGATGCCATAACGATGATGTTAATCGTCCTCATTGGCCGATATATTGAATTCCTTTCCTTGCCAATGGCATAAGACTGATGTTGATTGGATCCTTGCTATAGAAAGAGGAATCAAATAGTACTAAGTATAAATGGCTTCAGACACTACCTTAATTCCTGCTACGAAGTAGGCAGTATGCTCTTTCACTTCAAAGGCAATACAATTATGCGCTTCCTCTTATTGCTTGGTTCGCATCCTTTCCTTACATAGAGCTAACCAGTATCTATGAAATTTTAAATGATCTTTCATGTGTATTCTAGATATTGCATTAAAAATGGATCTCTCCTTCCATTACTACTGACTGTCATTGCATATTAGCTGTATTTAATATATCTTTGTAGTTAGATTAAATGGCAGATTTTTGATACACATTCGCAGCCATTTCCATAGTTTTCATTAACATCTTTCTACTTCGTATGCATCGCAGATAAACCTGTTGCCACATTGCTGTCAGCGAATGATACCATTCCGATGGTGAATACTTCAGTAACATTTAATTGCACAACTGATGCACTCCCTAAAGCAAAATATCGATTTTACCGGATTGATTCTTCTGGTGAAAATGAGGTATCCAGCCTAGCTTCAGGAACAACAGGCGTTCTGGTTGTATCAAAGATTTCTCTAGCTGGTTACAATGTAACTTACAAGTGTGTTCCATCCAATATATTAGTCGATGGTAAAGAAGGTAGCTTGACAATTGATATACAAGGTAAATTTGTGCAATTCATTTGTAGCCATATTACTTTGCAAGTCTAATTTTCCTGAAAACTGGCAATCACCTATGTCTTATGTTCCTAGTATCAGATACCCATGCTGATTCGTACTACCATTCGTATTTGTTTATTGTTTTGTGCGTTTGAAGACTTTTACACTGATGTCTTCGCTTTTCAAATTAGTATAATATTAAGTTTACTATTTAATCAGTTATAAAGAGTGCTTCAACCAGTATAATGCATTAACGGCAACTATGGTATATTAAAGTCAAATCTGCATTGTCTAGTGTAATGTCGAATATCTACTATATAAGCTGATTGATGAAATTTATTACATTTTATGTAAAAATGCGGTAATTTGTCCTGGAATTTTTCCTTTGTATTCTTCGTAGTATTTTTGACTATGTTGGGTAGACCAACTCTTTGGATTTACCAATAATGCTCGTTTGATCTTGATCCTTTCGATCCTGTCAACTGTTTGCTGCTTCTATGATCGACTGGTTTGGTTGTGCTGTAAAGTTCACTTCCTTTAGATAAGTGATGATATAAAACTCATCTTCCAAGAATTACCTCTGTAGCGAAGACAGGTATGTGTCTATGTAGAAACGTTTTCTCTACAAGAAAGAACTACTGCTGCTGCAGTTCCTTATCTCAATGTTTGTTCCTAAATGTTTTGCAGATCCTACAAAGATTAATCAATTTACGATTGTTCCACGCGTTGCAGTTGAACTTCAGTCTTCCGTTTCATTTCAATGTACTTTTGTTGGAAATCCTCCCCCGAATGTTACAATAACAGGCCCCAATAATGGGACAGTATCGCAAAGTGGATCAGCTACAGTTAACAATCTTTCAAGACATGAAGCAGGAATATACACATGCATCGCGAATAATGGAATTGGCTCGTCAGTCAGTAGGACAGCAGATCTGGTTGTTTATTGTATGTACTATATTTGGCTTTGTTGTTTTTGACATCGCTGATCTTCATCCAATTCGCTGGATATATACACATTTCAGCTACACAAATAAGTTTCTAGATAACTCTTAATTCTAGGAAAATTCATTCTAGGTTTCAATTTACATCTTTCATGTAGGTCAATGGTCGCTCTATACTGCTGATTGATAAATTCTTAAGTTTAATATTTGACAAAGCCAAATGCTCCTCGTTATAAAAACGTCACTATGACGGTTATTCAACATTGCCTTCGATACAATTTACCTTTTTGCAACGCTCAGAACACTCCTGGTATTACTTTCTATTTTGTATCTTGTGCCATCAGGAACTGTGTTAATAGTAAAGGGTTTCTTGTTTCCCTACCATGATTTTATGGTAAGTTGCGTCAGGTACGCAATAGTTCACGATATCCATTTTACTCAGTTGAGAAAGGTTATATATTTGTAATGACCCTAAACACTGTGAATAATACCTTCAAATTAGGCTTTCCACCACCATTCATTCACAACCGGCCTTTTCCATTTCTGCCATATCATCCACAGTCCTCCCACGTCTGGACACCACCTTACGTCATCCCTGTCATCACATCACACAGGTCATTCCTTTGCTTTTGCTTATCTCATATGTCCATTCCGCCTACTCAGCCTACAATCTTTTTTTATACCTATTTAGTAATCCATCTGCAATGTTACATCATCAGTATTTTTATATACGTATGTATAAAATCAAGTGCAAAAGTCAGTTAGTAGATCAGTTGGTGAACTCAAAATCGTGTATCTCTGGATCCTTATTCTACGCCAACCATCAAGGAGGATAGGCTGGTTACCACGCTTAGAATTTTCCGTCAATAAATACTCTTAAATGGGAACGCGTTATTCAAGTTTGTCCATAGATCTCATTTACAAAAGAAGGTTGGCACATTCAGTATGGTAATGCTTCTTATGTGTGAAATGTAAAGTTGAAGGTTCTACTTATGTACGGTGGCATGTCTTCATAGTGTTTGATATGTAAGCAGAAGGTATACTAGGTCAAGATGAGTTTTCCATTGACTTCTTGCTGCATCTCTTGAGATACATTGGTACATAATTGATCTCGTCTTGTGGGTTTGTGTAAAGAAGCTGGTGCTTTCTCTGTCTCGTGCTAGATGCTCCAGACCAAGTTAAACTCAAAGTGACATCACATAGCCCAACAGATGGTAACTCTTTGACTTTGAATTGCTCTGCTCGTGCAGTACCATTGCCCAACAGGTATAAATTCACAAGTGTTAGAAGTTCCTTTGAAATTACACTGCAGGATACGTCATCTTCAACCCATGTGATCGCAGCGATCGATTATAAGAATTATGATAATTACAAAGCAACGTTTGCATGTGTTCCATTCAATTCAGTTGGTAGTGGGCTGTCGAAAAATATTACAGTGGATATTCAAGGTACGTTTCTTCAACATAGCCACAAAATGTTTGAGAGCTCCAATCAAGACTGTTTTCTCCCAACCCATTTGACCAATCATCTTGCAGAATGGGCCTAAAGTTAGCTGTTGAATGCATATATGGTGAGAATCCTACAATATTGTTCGTGAAGTAGATTGGGAGACAATAGACTTGATCAGAACACTCAAACAGTTCGTGATCATGCTCGTTATTGTATATAGGGATTATATCACACATGATTTGCCGATTTCAATTGTCTTGCATTGTCTTGAATTGTCTTAAAGAAATAGTGCACAGTTGTAATAAAGTATGAGATGACAATGTGTATTCATTTTACTTATATCAGTCACATCTTTAGTGCTAAACATAAATGTGCTGTATGACTATCCAACACCAAATTAGTGGAATGCTGCAACAAGTAATTTAGAGAAGCAATGGGATATATTTTGCGATGACGAATATTTTCAAAATCTGCTCACATTGAAAATACTTCATACAATTGAACTGTTGCAAAAGTTGTTGGCCGTATTTGTTCTGTATGGTGAAGACATTGGAGTATTGAAATACAATATGACGCTGCTAAATTTCTCTTCAACCTGAGTAGAGGTCACTTCATTTTCGAGAATTTGGCTGTATTTAATTATGCCTGTTACAGATTCATCCTCTTTAAGATTTATAATCTGATCGCTAAGTGCTACAATGTCTGCTAAAAATCTTGGAAAACTTGCTTTGAGTTACGTCATAGACTAGCTACAACAATCTCTCCTCCATTAAACAATCACATTAGAGGCAAATATGAATAACTCCTCGGGTAGAAGTGATGCCTGTACTCAAAGCCACAGTATTTGGAATTCGATTTCTTTAAAACAGTGCTTTTGTTTTTCATATTTCATCGATCTATTTAACATAAAATTTTGAATCATGACTACAATTCAAGAGTGTTTTAGGGGGAATGTGACTAAATCTTTACTGCTGTCACAAAGCGACAGAGATTTCGCAGGCATTCCAGTTCCTTCTAAGTCATTGAAGTAATTTATATGCACATCATCAGATTTACTAAACGAAATAACCAGCTTTGATGAAAATGAGAATGACGAAGAAAGCAAGAAATAAACAGCTCGTTTAAGGTATATGAATTGAAATATTAAATCATAGACATACTGTCCTATAGTATTAATGATATAATTCATGCTACTGACAGGAGCCGTTTCTTTCTCCTACTCGGCGTCACTCTTAAATTGAGATGCACTAATTTTAAGATATTTCAATTCGCTCTGTCTATAGGTAGTCAGATATTTATTTGTACAGTTGATTACAAATATGCAGACATGATTTTACAAAGTGGGTGTGTCCAATCTATTATTGAAATACATATCTATACTTGTTACAGTTGCCCCAAAGATCACCATGCCATCATCAATAACAGTTGCTGAAGGTGAGAGCATTACACTTTACTGCAACATCACTGCAGCCAACCCTACGGCAAGTATTACTTGGCTAAACCCAGCTAACTCGACTATGCCACATACAAAAGGAAAGATTCAATTATCACCAATAAATAGAAATCAGAATGGTGTGTATACTTGCCAAGCATCAAATGGTGTAGGAATGATTGCAAGGAAAACAACAGAAGTGTTTGTGAATCGTAAGTCTTAATTGTTATGGATGCTTCTACTGGATTTCTCTCGATGATTCTTCAATACGTGGGTGTAAATCAGTTACAACAGAAGCACATTGTATTATAGCTACAATACTCGCGAAAACTCTTTGTGACACTTAGAAAAACCTGATAAAGATCTACATTCCTCTACATATTGGTATCGCTGCAACATACACGCACCCTCCTTCCCAGTAGAACAATGTTGGTTCGTCTAAGGCACACTTGAAGTCAGTGCGTACGTAAAGTCTTCCCATTGTCGCATGTATTTCTCCCAAAAACCAATATTGCTTGAGGTGAGTAGGGGGACGAAAGTTCATTGTAGAATACAAAAACTGTTAAGTGTCCCAAAACTTTTTCGACTATTATCCTTTACTGTAGCTGGTATTTAGTTGTGCAAATAGCTGGTAATAATAATTTAGAAGGAAATTGTCCTTTTAATAAACCAACTTTAAATAATATAACAACAACCATAATAATAAAAGTAATACTACATTAATGTTGAATATGAAGTCTCATTTATATTACATAAGTATAAGATAGAATTCTTTGCGACTGACTGCATTACATATCAATCAACTCGAACAGGAAAGTTCATAGTTGTTGTACCTTTAGGTATAAAGACGGATTGTAACGTTCATTCGGGTAGATTGACATAGAGCTAAAGAATGATCTAGCAAACTGTACATACATTCTTGATTGAAGAAATGCTTTTTAAATCTATCATAGGCTCCTACTTCATCGTTCGTTCTAAAATGTTTTCTCACTTATGGTTGGCTGCCTGTGTAACTAACCTTCTCCAATTCGCTGTATGGGCTGTATCTTCCTTGTTCTGTCTGGCACTTTCAAATATTCCACTTCTTCTTTGACCTTTCTATAGTGCTTCCCCAAGTCTCCTTTTGCTTCAATCTTCTTTCCACATATACTCCATCATTCAAAACAATAACTTCACTGTACATACTGACGCCCTTATTTCCTTAAAAGTTCCAACTACGAACAACAATGCATCATCCGCTGAAGAAGTGGCACTCTATACAGTGGTTCCTATACTTGTGACTGTAATAGTTGTACTACTGTTTTTGATATTCAAATTGAGGAAGCAAGGTAATCAGTCATATCGTATTACTACATATTTCTTCTCCTATCTCACTCCCATTTGCGAGTAAGTTGTCATTCGACTCGTATTCTATTTGATACTATTGCAAGTTCTCTGTTTGAGTAAACTATTGCATTTAGCAACATATATGATCTCCTTGATAAGCATTGTGTCACTGGGGAAGACTGGGGGCTTCAATTCATCCCCCCACCTTTTGCCAGCCAGCGAATTTTCTAGCCTGTATCAAGCATTTTACTGTTTGTATCCCCCCTTTTGACTATAGCCCCCACTTCTTATGTGTTGGCGCCTTGCCAGCTTGACAAAATAAATAAGCATACGAAAGGTATTACTATGCTCCGTATCAAGAGCTCAATCGCACTACCTCAGTATCTATAGGATTTAAGAATAAAAACCTCTACTAGTGCGGCTTGTTTATGAAATTGTTCTGAATTGTTACAAGTGCTACAGAAAAGCAGAAGGAGGGAAGTAAAGCTATTTTCTTTTGGACAAGATAAGTCCATATTGTGTATTATTAAGCGTCAGATCAAGGCCTAGCTCACATTAGTCCTAAGGTTGAAGCTGCAAATGTTTGCTAGCTTAATATCACAAATTAAACATCATTCAAATAATTATCATTATTGATATTTGCCTTTTTTTCTTGCAGCTACATTTATAACCAACAAAAAGTAAGCACTTTCTCTTTACTAGTTAAATTACATTTTTGCAAAATGTCTTTCTACTCTTCTGTGAAATCAAGCTGATAATATTGCAAATTATTAGTCAAAAACTGTACTGATGCTTTGTACTAATGTATCAGAAGGATTTAATTAAAAGTAGATAAATTGCAGAATCAGAAGTAGTATTAGAGTGTAACTATAATGAAAGCGCGAGAGAATTAATGACCAGAGCGGGGCTCGAGCTCGTGAACATCGACTCTGTATGTCAAATGCTCCACCACTGAGCAATTTCCCAAATGCTTTCATTGTATGTCATGGATACACTAAGGGGGGTTTCATGTTCGTCTACTGGAATACTTTCAAAGACTGCGCAAGATATAAAGTATTCAGTATTTCAGGAAATGCTATATAACATATAACAACTTTTACGTTTTGTTTCTAGGCAAGTCCATGATTTATAGTAGCTTTCTGTAGCTGACAAAGCAAACTTATAAAAAATTTTAATAAATCATTACCATCATTAATATTTATGTAACCAAGAATATCATTTAGTAGTTGTTTTAAAACTTAACCAAGATACATCTGCTGTATTGAAAAAAGCTACAAAGATTAAACTTAATTGCTTCTCAGTAGCATTGATCATATCACCAAAGACAATCAAATTAGCTTTACTTACGGATATTCACTGTCGCCCGCAATATCATATTGTTCATACATTTATAATATTTGATTTACCTTTCGTTAATTCTGAATGAGTGTAAAAATACATTAAAACTTCCCGTCTGAAGTCACTGCAATCAATTCAGTAGAGGTTCATATTGAGCCTCCTTCGTATACAGCCCATGCACCAAAGCACTACTCCAAACTACACTCCCTAAATTCCACAAATTATGTAAAATAGCATTTTCTACATTCATAAAGTATATTCACTTTGTGGAAAGTGTAATTTCGCAATAAACCGAAAAACAAACACGACGAAAAGTAAAGTCATTATTCCAATATCAATTCATTGACATTTCCTACAAACGTTTCGAACCCAATTCCTGGGAGCCGTCATCAGTGTAAAAATACCAACCAAAGAGATAGGAATTAATATCAAAACACTAATGATAAACAAATTCGACAAAAGAAGCCTGGAAAAAACTAGGGAAAAAATCAAAGGGGTGAATCAATAAATCAGAAAAATTGGATAAACCATAAAATCCATGGCAAAATTCAAAGGTAAATTGGAAGTTCAAACAAGCGTGAGCTGGATAGAGGACGTTTGGGAATTTAAGGTGGGACGGTGTCTAAGGATGAATAGGCTCTCATGAATTAAAATATCTATGCTGCCACTGGTGCTACTGGTAATACTAAAGTCCTCAAGGGATACAAGGTGACCAGTGGTAGATGAATGGCTGTAATCAGCGGAAGAATTATTGTTGATTTCATAACCTGTTTGGTGACTCCTAAGTGCTTTCTGCAGCGTATGACTATGTTACGGGAAGTTTTCCCGTAGTACAAAGCATTGCAGCCCCTTAATTTGTTTCCCTAGTTTTCTCTAGGTTCCTCTTGTCGATTATGTTTATCATTAATTTCTTTTATATTAATTCTTATCTCTTTGGTTGGTTTTTTACACTGATGATGGATACCAGGAATTGGGTCCGAAGCGTTTGTAGGACTGTGTCTTAGTATTTTGGAAGTGTCTTACAAATGGAAGTATCTTTATAATTGAAATGTCAATAAATTGATATTGAAATCATGACTTTACTTTACATCGTGTTTGTTCTTCGGTTTATTCATAAAGTATGTAAAATACACTTTCAATGCAAGTACAACATTCACTGATTCAAGATGGTGAGCCAAATTTTCAAAACGTTTGAATGAAAAACCAAATTAACTTTTTCAAAGCCAATTGCTAATTTATTCTTCATTTTTGCTCCCAAATTTAAACTTTGAAGATTTTCGACGACTCTCCAAAAAATGAAACCATTGGCTCATGAAAGACGGGCGATTGTATTTAGATGGACAACTGTTGGTGAATTAGGAAGTGTTCTCAGGGGAATCTATTAGGGAATTTTAGGGTTATTTCTTCATGACCGGCTGAAGTTTTTAAGTATCAGGTGTTTTATACTATTAGTCACATTCCACCTGCACTATTGCTCGAAAGAAACCACTCTGTGATGCTCATCTATAAAGTCATTTCATTTGCTTTTTATAGTTGAGATTGAAGACCTCGGTGGTATTGATCGCTGCCGTAACTTTATCACGGTGGTGACTTTCATCACTGAGATGACTTTGATCACTTCGGAGACTTTGGTCACTTCAGTGATTTTGATCATTTCGGTGACTTTGATCACTGCAGCGACTTTGATCACTGCGGTAACTTTGATCGCTGCGGTGACTTTACGACGGTGGTGACTTTGATCATTGCGATGACCTTGATCTCTACGGTGACATTAGTCCCTGAGTGACTTTTATCACTTTGATGACTTTGATTACAGTAAAGATTTTGATCCCCGTTGTGACTCTGATCACTGCTGTGACTTTCATCACAGTAGTTGCCTCCTAGCATTTAGCCTAATGGCTTGCATTTTTGAGTCTCCAACTGTTATTTTACATAATTAAGAACTAATGGTAGTGTATGGATGGTCTGCAGCTGCATTTTCACTACCATCATAGGTTACATCACTTATTGTCATCGTGAGCTTACGATCGAATTAATACTATGATTTTTGTACATGAAGGCATTAACCATAGTATTTACTATGCAATTGCTAGTGACTCTGGCCTCCTTCAATTTGGGACATCAATTCATAATACGTAAAGTTCTTTACGGCATTGTTAGTCTTATACATGTCTCAGATTCTATGTCACTGTCAAACGTCTAATTCAGTTTCGTTGTCTAGATAGCACTATCCTTTGAATCAAATCAAATAAAGCTTTCAGTATGCTAAAAGAATGTTCCCGCTTTTTTATGCTATAGTGAAGCTCTGTAGCACCAACAGACTTTTCATTAAGGTACCTCCAATATATTCCAACACACATTGGTCCCTAGCAAAAAGTTTAAAGATTTGCATTGTTTGCAGGGATGTCTTGCCTAACGAAAACAGACAAGGTACATATATGGATTTCCAGCTAAATAGCATGATATAAAACGATCACAAGTTCTGACCCGCCGGCACATGAGCAAATTCCAGAAGCCAAATAGCAATTAAACAGTATTTAATAATCATCGAAAGGACGAACAGAAGGATTCCAAACTGTCAAAGACTACGAGGAACTTGGGATTTGATAGTTTTACTTTGCTGAAAGCAACCCCTCCTCATCGACAAAAACAGCCAAATGGGACTATGATCTTTCTGATTGGCTTCACCTGATTGGTTTCTGATTTCCATATATGTTTGATCTTTCTTTTTGATTATTATTAGTGATATGTAGCCGGAATTGAATTGAACTATGCTTACTGTTGTAGATATTTCATAGCTATTATATTCTATAGTGGTACTTTGCATTATGTATGTTTCTTTATATTCGAACGTGATGCTGCTAATAACTTTTGTCACTACTATAGGCATCGTTAATACATAGCCAAAGTCCATGCATCTGGAGCTTGAAGGCACTCACATGCATTAAATCTAAAAGCCTTTGTTTTAATATTTAAATTCAGCCAGGTGTGCTATGGTTTTGCACTTCTATGATATACTCTCTAAGCAGCTCATATATAGTCGCCAATAGTTCTCACATGAAATGCATAGAAAAAGATCTGTTATGTTGTTTGGTAATTTTGATCGCAAGTAAATTCTCTGGTTTGGTTATTTATTTCATGAAACCATCAGGTGACTGTTAACTAAATAAACCCGAGTGTTCATTTCAGTGTAAATTTCCTATGGAACTCTACTAGGGGTCAGTCATTTATAACTTTGGGTACCGGGGTGGGCTAGAACTGGGTAGGGTATGAAAACGTTTCCAAGGACACCTCGGGGTATGAAACTTTGTGAGAATTTTTGAGGAATATGAAATCCTTTAAAGACAAAATCTAAATAAAATCAACTCAATGAATTGCAGAAGTCTATTGATCACTGTATTTATATGTATCTAGTTGTCTGAGTTTTCCAATAGCAATTTTTCTCTGATTTAAGTTTTCTGTGGTATACTGTGTTATTGTAGTGCTCTTACTAGCATTCATTACAGCTGTTTGTTCAAATAAAGTTTTCAAGCATAAATCAACATTTTCATTAAAACTTTTCTATGCCTTATGCAAAGAAATCTCACAAAGAATGATATTTACACTATTGTGTACATAGGATTTCCCTGCAATATTTCCCAGCAAGTAATTTTGCAGAACTAATTTTCTATATGTGATCTTTCAAGTAGATGATAGTGGCAATTGTGACTTAAAGTAGCAATGAAGAAATCTACCCTGAAACCTTTACAGGGTAGATAGCAAGTGGGGTGTGAAACTTCTTACTTATTTCTCAATGGGGTATGGAAGCTTTTCGACTACAATTGAAGGGGTATAAAACTTTTGACCATTTTGTAAATTCTAACCCGTCCAGGTACCCAGAGCTATAAATGACTGATACTTTACACGACAATCAGCTCTTACAGAAACGTGTGATATTCCATTTTTCCATTGGAAGATGGAACGCTAACACGAATTCAATTTAAGTCTAGCCCGTGCTGAGAACTCTCATATAATAGCGCACAAAGTTCACCGCGGCTAGCCAGGCTCAGATTCCACCCCAGGCTGAAGACTCTCATATAATCGGTCCTTGAGAACTCGTATTCGGTTAAATACTAGCGCCCATATTGCAGCAAACGAAAGATTGAATATCTAAGCGTCATAAACTACAACATAACGAATTATTTGCACTTCGAGCTAGAGTCGAGTTTCTAAGGTGTGGGACAAACGCCACAATAGAGTTGGATCCGACCGTTTGACCCTAAGTGGCTCTTGGGTCGCATTATGCGACTGAACCAGCCGAATCTAATCATCTAGGTCGATCCAACTTTAAACTGGGTCAAACGTCGAATTTGATAATTTATGAACGAGAACCAGACCTCGACCTTAATTACGGTTGAGTTCTGGTCCTCGCGTTCATGAATTATGTTTGGTACATATTTAAAGTCAAAAATAATAATTGAACTCATTTTCATCAAAGATATATTGGTCTGCATTATCTGGTATCTTTTGACATAGGACACTGAATGTGCAATGGAATGTTAATTTCGACAAACAGTAATCAGGGCTCCATATCTTGCTTTAACTTTACACGATCTAAGCTTGAACTTTGTTGACAGTGGATTCCCTTTTGACTGATGCACCAGAATAATGTCCGCAACATTAATTCCTAATGGGATTGGTCTTGATTCTTCATTGGCATGCTGTTTTAGTTTTACTTTCTTTCTTTCTATCTTTCTTTCTTTCTTCTGTTTTAGTTCGATCCCATAAAGTATGATAATACATTTAAACACTACAGGTATATTTCCTTCCTCCTGGAAACCTGCCAACATTTTCCCTACCCCCCAGAAAAGGTGACAACCTGACTCATTGAACAATCGTTCTGTTGCAATCACTTTGTTTATCTCTAATACAATGGAATCGGTCATCTCAAAATACCTACTTGCCCTCTTTGAAATAAACAACATCCGTTCTCAGGGCTCGTGCAGGATTTTGACGATTATGATAAGCAAATTTAAGGAGCTTTCAAGGACTGTCGTGAACGATCATGTGACTTTGATTCGAACACATTAATTAGTCTTTTTAAAATATACATTTTTGGTTCGATTGAGAGACAGTTTTTTTAGGTTTTGAGTTTGAGTTGTTTTGGAAATAGAGTGGAAGTGAGAGTTTAAGGGAAGTGGAAGTTAGGCTGTTGAGATATAGAGTTGAAGTTAGTTAAGGTTTGAGATAGACAGTTAAGGAACCAAGCTAAGTTAAGTAAAGAAGTAGAATAATCCACAAGCCATAGATAAGGATCGCCGCAACAAGGACTATTCAAGGACTAAAATAAACATCTGCGCGAAGTGCCACAACTTACGGCCCTAAGCCATTGTTTGAAGCTAATATCCTTAAGCCACGAATAATTGAACACACATTTACCACTGGGCATTTTGTCTTGTAGGACCGCTTTGAGTATATTGCCAAGAATCTACAAGCTAAGTAAAATCTGTTCACCTCCGTGACAAAAGCATTCGAACGGAAGTCATATGTTGAGATGAAAGCTTTTCTGCATGTTTGAAACAATAGAAAATTAAAAATTTATATTTTGAGAAAGAGCCACCAATGGCTTCTGTTGGTTTTTCAATGTTTAGTTGAGTAACCATAAGTTCAGCGGATTGCATGCAGATGTCTCATAGTTCTCTTAGGATATTATAGCGCATGACTGAATACCCAGGAAGCCCTAAATAACGAAAATGAGACATTTCTCTGCATATCACGAGTTTACTTGTACGATCTTCTTTAAACTATCTGCATTCTTTATTGCCCTGAACAATGTAAACAGTAAACAATCACAAATTTCAAGGGGTGTGATCAGCTTTCTAGGAAAAATTCCCATTTTCAAGGAGTTTCAAGTGCCCTTGAAATGAAATTTCAAATTCAAGCACTTTTCAAGGAGTTCAAGGGCCTGCACGACCCCTACCCTCTGATCATCAGTTGTTGTTGTTGTTGTTGTTTTTGTTTTTGTTGTTGTTGTTGTTGTTGTTGTATACTTTATTTTGAGTAGGCTGTATGGATTAGTATTCAGAAATGAACAAAAGCAGGGTACATCATACGAAAACTTTTTAAACTAATGCTCTAAACATGACAGGTACACTTGGGGCAGAAGTCAAATTAAGTGATGCTTACTGAAATGTAGTGCAGCTGCGCATGGAAACAGCTGCATCCCGTGTCAATCATCCTGAGGTCTATCCCAAACGTAAACGCAGTATGGAATATAGTTCATTAGAGTGCACACTGCATGAACTGTAACTATTCAGGTTTAAACTCACAAGGACTTAGAGCAGAAACGCAAGCCAAGATAGATTTTAACTGACATATAGAAATGTTTGGTAACTACAATTGCCTTTTTGTAATGTCATGTTTCTCCATGTTGGTGCTTCTCTCGAATATCTACATGGTGGTGCACATCTCCAGACTCAACAATCCATCATTCGGAGCTGGTTTGTTATTCAGACTTATTGGACTTTCCAATTCTGCATGTGGAATCGTACTGATTATCAATATGTATATAAAAATGAACAAGTTAATTGTAGTTTTCTCTTATACTCAAACAGTCTTGGTGGTATCATTTCTATTTCAGTTGGGCTTTAATATCTCATTGGCTTTTGAACGACTTCAAGTTGTCAAGAATGGGATCGAATATCACACATCAGCGGCAAAGAGGAGATTAGAAAAGAAGCTAGCACTTTGCGTTGTTTCATTGTCTTTGCTAATTGGTATTTTGTGTTTTAGTCTGAGAGTCATTTTCAACAACCTCAAGTTCCTCTTAATACCATTCGCATTATCGCGTATACTAGGATACAGCATACTATGCATGCTGTACGTCAAATTATTCTTTGCAATGAGGTCACAAAACCAAGCTATTGCACCAAGCAATCCTCAACATGGCGAGCCGTCCATCACAAATAACGAAATGATCAAACGACGAAGAAAAAGATTACAGCATTCAAAGATGTTCTTCATTGGAATCACATCAAGCTTCATTGTCTGTTATCTACCAGTTATGTTGGTGACCATTATCCTAGGTGACCTACCAGACTGTAACTTTGTTAATGGAATTTTAGTGACAACAGCTGTCTGCTTTTCGCTTGCTGGCATGGTATTTGATTCTATTTGGTATTTCTACATGAACAGACGTTCTAGAAGACTGTAATGGTATTGACAATTTGAGGGTGCGATTGCAAGTCATCATCAACACAACATTACAATAAATTTTAATCGATTAATGCCAAAGATACTGTACGAATAAAACAACTTTGCATTACATTCTGATTAAATCTTAGGACATCGATGAGTAGTTTAGCGAAATGAAATAATGCAAATTTAGTAAGGTATGTCTTGTGATTTTGGAAGTGATTTCAGTTTAAGACAGCTCTTTGTATTGTCGATTCTGCGGAAATTACAGAAGTCTATGCAGCGTCTAATTCAATGTAGATCTACTTAGATAAAAAAGAAGTATATGGACATTCAATGCCCCACAAGCAGCATATTAAGATTACTAAGAAAAATATGGTGTTGCTACTCTAAGGTCTCTAATAAACTGGGGGGTTGGAGTAAAACGGGTTGGACAAAATGTTGAAAATTAGTAAACGGGTGGCTTTGAATGAACAGGATGGCTGGAACATTATGAAAATAATATCTGATTAGTTTTAAAATGAGAATAAAACAGCCATAAATCTGTTGGTACTACAGAACTTCATTACAGCACGGAAGTGGCACCATATTTTAGACATACTGAAAAGCTCTTTTCGTGCGACGCTCGTCACATATTCAGAAGATAATTTTCGGAACATGGGCAAGCAAGATCGTCCTTTCATTTAAGTGTTTTGGAATCAGTTTACACAAAGACTCAAAACCCAGTCTTGTGTAAACAAAAAGAGTTCATTTTCTCATTTGGACTCTTCAAGTAAACAATGGTGAATGTGTGCCAAGTGGCCATTCATACGGCTAACTGGACACATTACTCGTCATTTCACGTGTATCTGTATCTGGTTTTATATTTCGGTTCACCTTTCGGTCGCGCTATACGACGTTGCATATTCTGACGAGTATCGGATAAAGCTTTTCAGCATGTCTATAACATGTTCCCGGTTTTTCGTGCTGTAGTGAAAACAGACATAATATGGACACAATGCACATATTAGACTCAGAAATTTTAGGACCATTTTAGAAACCGTCATCAAATAAATCGTGCAATTGGCTGTCTACATCATTTTATTTGTCTATCACACACTGATCCTCAAAATTAATAAATGGCGGCATTCTACTAAGCTCTGAAGTTGGAAAGATTCCAAAAGTAAAATAAACGTCCTCCCCTCTGTTGTTTATTAGAGACCAAAGACTGATATAAGTAGGTATGGGCAAATGTAGCGGAAAAATTTTACATATAGGAAATAGTACTTTTAAGTACGGTTAGAGAAACTGAAACAGAATGTATAACAAGTCTAATTCAATAGTCCAATTGGAGTCTTGATCAATAAAATGCTAAACTTGTCTGTTTTTACGTTCCTACGTGTATAAAATGTTGAGAAGCTCTTAATTTATTGCTGGCAGCGCTTTTTCGATTATCGTAAATAATCCATAAAGCCCTTCTCGCGAGAAAGCCCACCTCTCGAATACCCCCCCATCCTTAAAAGAGATTTTGACAAAATTCCCCGCTCCGGAATAAACCTCCAAGGGAGTTAGTCAAATTTATTACAATTTCCATTTCGGCTGAGGGGATGATAGAAGTACTAAATCACATGGTTTTAGTTCATAATAATCAATTCGTTCATATTTTACAATAGTCGCGATATCAGGATTAAAACTTGCTATAGTTATAAGCTGATTGGATTGCTTCATGTGTAGAGATGTCTTTGCCACTTTTCTAAACCAGTGATTTCGACTACTTGTGCCAAATGTGTGGTTTTAAGATACCTTAACTTACTTTTTCTATTATTTTATTTGTTATGTATATGTTGTGACACTTGAGTTGATATGATATATGCTCCAAGGAGTATCGTTCTTATAGTAGCCTAGTGTCAGGTGTATGTTTAGTCAATTAGTACTACACATTGTACATTTTTAGTGGTGTATAAAAAGAAAAAAAGATGTATTGCCACGTTTCGCTGATTTTGTGGAGCTTGATATTTCTCATCAAATCAAATCTACTGGACAATCGGACGGAGCACTTGCCCTAGAAGTCAAACTCTCGCAAAACATTTAGATTGTTAGTAACAACCCAGAAACACCATTTCAAGTCTGTCTTAGCCATTATTTCCAATACTACTGTAAAAACTGAAGCCAATGAATTCTTCAATTTGACAATTGCGTGAAGAAGCGGGACACATTCATTAAGATACAGGCAGCACCATTTTCGTCCCAACATATCGCCCTTTGGGAAGCAGTATTCTTCATGTCACGAGAATTTACTTGCATCTTGTTATATACTTTGGTTCACCTTTCGATCCGTTATCCCACGTTTCCAGCCGCGCAACTAGGGGGTGGATCCTTGGGGTCTACCCCAGCAGATTTCTTGCAAAAAGTAAACGTACCCTTTTTCTTCGAGAATTTTGAAACAATTTATAGTAGCTATATTTGTTAAGAAGACTAGGCTACTATCCTTGTTACACACGATAATAACGAAATACTTAAACTTCTCGTAAGATTTCTTTTGTTTCAAGATCTGAAAAGTGAAACATATTATTTCAAGAAATGTTTTCTTTACAACGTGCTTAAGTGTAGCAATTTTTGTTGATTAGGCCCCTGCCCTAAAAATTACTAGTTGTGCCTTCCTTTATAAACTTACGAGTGACGAAAGAGAAAGTGGTCTCTGTTTCCATTTATTAAACAGCAAGATCTTATATCTATTTAGACGATTTCAAATGATTTATAACATTTTAGGTTTTCACACTACACTTCGTATTATAGAATTATTCTGCAATTCTAACAAAGTGGATGTAAGTTCTTTTATTTAGCGACGCAAATGCTGTTAGTAAGAAGCAGGACAATTATTGATAACAGTGCCTCGTGGCACTGAAAAGGTCTGACCTGTGTAAATACCTCGATTGTTATTATTAGTATTATTTTACTGTTACTGCCTAAGCCTATTAACATTCAATCTCTGCTTCAAAACATTTATTCATTATATTCCTATCAGAAATTCAAACAGCCTGGTTTTATAATCAATTCACTCTATCCAATTCACTGGTTTCAATTTGCTGACGATGCTGCTGTCATAACTGGTCATGAAAATGAAAACCAAACTTTGCTGAACCATTTCACTAGATGGAGAGTGGCCACGTGATTCAGCTAGCTTCCGTTAGCTAGCTGAAGTTACGCTTGGCTGAGATAGGTCAGCAACTGAATGAGCGACTTTCTAGATAAACGACCAAAGCAACACACTCCGCCGTCCTTCGGAAAGGGCGTCCAAATAGGAGGTCCCATGCCTGGATGCGGCCTGCACAGTAGGTCTAAAGTAACTGAAAACGCTAGATACAACAGCCTACTCAAAATAAAGTAAACAACCACGGCAACAAATATTGGTGCGCTTGAGCTAATATGAAAATCAGAGTTCGCAAGTGCTCTACCTTCGGGATACAAAAAGTCCTCTACTTCATCTACACAATACCTCCCCAAATTAATAATCAATCACGATGGTTTTCCGACTGTTCACATTGGCATGTCATTCAAATATATTGGCAGGCATTTCACTTATGCTATGGATAATCAAACCCATATATCTGATTTTCTTGATCTTCTACAAGGCTTGCTGAAGAGAATAGACAGTCTTTTCTTGACAAACAAAGAATAAACTCTTGATATATCATAATTATGTTATATCCAAATTGTCCTGGCATCTTACTATGTCTGATCTTAGTAACATATCGGTAGTCATAAATCTGGACAGTATCCTTACAAGCTATACGCCAGGAAATGGTTTGCTCTTCCAATATTTCCAATTCTAAGTACTCTTATCCCACAGAGATCACAGTATGGAATCACTGTTGTTCTATCTTCTACAAAATTTACTCAATGCCAAACAGTCATTAGGAGTGCTCTTAAACCTCTCCGAAACCTGACATTGTGATAATCTTGTTCTGTTCAGTTTCAAGATATATATATATATATATATATATATATATATATATATATATATATATATATATATATATATATATATTCATTGCTTTTACTTCACAAACTTAACAACTGTAACTTTATTGCAACAGATAGACGAACTAAAACATCTCATTAGATCACACAAATCACAGATCCTGAAACAGTGGTTCAAAACAAAACGGATTGTATCAGAAAGGGAATCCACCCGCCATATGCTTTACTTATAAAAAAGAAAACCGGAATAATCTAGCGGGAAGGCAGAAAGGAAAGTAGAATAAAGCTATCAATGAGTTAGGTACTCCTGTCTCAGACACAAGTGTTAAATGAGTAACAAAACAAGCCAAAGTCGCATTTAAGTCTGTTGAGGCCTTGGGCCCACAAACGAATAGTACCGGCTCCCATTTTTTGTAACGTGACAAATACTTAATACTCTGTCTACAAGAACCGTTGCTTCAGATAACAGTAATTGATTTCTATGAGTTCAACAGTACTTCAAAGGATTTTCGATTCTAATGTTTCAAAACAAGTAGATGCTTGAAATGCAAAAGTAGGTGATCAAGTATTAGTAGATATTGATAGAAACAGCAAATCATGCTTCGAAACTATCTGGAAATTGATATATCCAATTCCGTAACAAGAAAGCATTTCAAATACGAGTGCTACTTTCATAGTGATTTCAAACATAACTGGCATTAACGGAACAAAATAAAATGCTCTACAGCAGGTTAACTTTATCATATGATCTATATCAGATGAAGGAATGTAAGTAACTTACCGACACCGACAAAATCAATGAGGATAAAAATTACTGCAGACTTTTGAGTAGGGTTCATTGTCACTTTATGCAAGCCAAAGAGGAAAAATAAATCGGCGGTTCTCTGAAAGGAAAATTGTTGTTAATCACCATTAGGAAGCAAAATTCTAACAAAATATTATCATAATTTCCTGAGAATTTCATTTCACATCTTGAAAATAACATGACCTCCAGTCTCATTGCATATCACTTTCCTTTAAGACCATGACATCTCCTGTTCGTTTTCAATTACCGTAAAAATCCACATTTAAGCCACCCTTTCATATAGGCTGCACCCCAATAGTAATGCATCTATAAAAGATTTGTGCTTACTGGTAGGCATTGATTTCTTCGTGAGAAAATGCAGAAGTGAATGTCTTAAGATAATCTTTAGGCTCTACATTCTGAGGATTATCTTTATTTATAAGCAAGGTAACAATAAATCTTCACATAAATTTACGGCTTTATTCCATATGCGTCAGGTTCGTGTTCACAAAAGTCACACTAATGAAACTTAGAGGCATTTCGCAGTGTCCCTATACAATGTTCTTCAAATATGGTAAATTTCTTATAGCATCCCAAATCAGAAAAGAGTATTTTTGCGGTTCTACGATTAAATAAAGTTCTGCAACATTTGAATGAATCTTACCAAATTTCTTGATGGAAAGAAAGACCAGATTACAAACAAAAAGTGCACCGAAAGTTTTCATTGATAAACCTGCACACAAACACGAAATATAAAGTCATTCTTGCTACTAAAATTCCTGAAATTCCTCATTTCCAACTGTCCAAAGATATCTTTCCATTCAACCTTGCTCAATTTTTTGCAAACCAATGTCAAGTGCTGATACATAAATAGGTCTATGAGGCAATAATCGTTTGTATTTCAATCATTGATGACAATGACAAACATCCATTTATGAACGAGGCTTTGAATTTTCCCTGAGGAAAGATGCACTCTGCAGAAAGACTGCACCACCAACTGTTGAAATCAAAATTAGAAAAGAAGATGCAGCCCATACGCCGATTTCTACAGTATGTCCAAAGATTTGCATCTAGTCAAATAAGCTCATTTGATTCATCAATAAATATACTGTCCCTCTTATCTTTCAATTGAATTTTTCTGACGTCAAATCGGGAAAATATACAAATCTATGCAAGAGACCAAAACAGTACTGAAAAAATGCCGATGGCAACGCTTTATTGAAGTAGTGTATAATGAAATAAAATAAAAGAAGATTGCATTAATAGAAACTTAGAGAGTGAAACATGGAGGAGTCATGAAAATAGTATAAGAACAATACAACAATTGCACCATAGCCAATGCATAATGTAAAACCCTGAGGGACAAATCACTCCAGTTTGTCTTGCCAGGAACATTCATACGGCTTCTGATTCTAATTCAACTTATCAAATATGTAACCATTAACATCCTTCAAACACACCAAGAATTACTCCCTTATGAAATGCTGGAAAAGTCCACCTGAATGATATCAGATGCAAATCATTGGAAAACTAGCCTACCTAAATCAATTGTAACTGTTCCTTATAGGTGCTCATGCAGCTACTGCCTACACACTATACACCAGAATCTACACTTTATCAAATACATATAATAGAAGGATCACAATGAAATACAATGTGTTTGGCTACTACTTATTACGATTTCATTTACAATTCCAAACCCACTTTATACTAAAATTTCACTGCATTATAGTTCCCTTCCAAATCTGTAAGACACTGCTCAATAATGAACATACAGTTCAGTGTGAACATACAGTTTGATGTCAATTAAGTAAAACAGTTCAGCTTCAGAAGAAATCTACTTCCTTATGGCAATTTCTTCAGAAAAAAATATTTTCTTCCAAAAATAGCTCCAGCAAAACAGAGCTAAACGACACCTCATTTGGGCAAAATATCAGTGTGTTGGGCATACAGTTTGCAACTCATATAACAGATGCCCCAGTAACACTACTCATGTAACAGAGGTAGACAGGGTCTGCATCTGTACATATGGTCCTTATAATGCTTACTGTACATATCACTTAGAGCAAAACACCCTCATCTCATTATGGTGACCCTGAGTAAGTGTCACATTTATCACTAAAATTAAAATGTCTGCCCTTTAACAAACACCTTCTGAAAAGTTGCCACATTATTGGAAATGAGATTATATTTCAGCTCTTGCTCAGTAATCATGTGATCAATCATGAGCACCTGAAGGAATTCTTGTAATTGTAGAAATACATTCTTAGAAGGGGTGCAAAACAGAGCCCCTAAATTATTCACAGAGCTCATTTTAGAGCATGTGTGGTCCATTCAAGGCAAGGCCTGATAAATTCAGAAGTGCTTTCTCTCTTTACTAGTCAAAGTAATCTCTAAGTAAGTTTACTTAGTGAGCTTTCCTGCAACTACCTGGAATATCAAAGAGTATCCTTTGATCTCACAAAAGCTTCATATACTGATATATTTAATTTGCTGCTATTGGTAATTTATTTGTTTCTTGTATGTATAGTTGAGCTTTATGTAAGGTGGAACTTTATCAATAGCTAAATTGAACTCAGCTGAAGCTGAACACAGAATCTATCTGTAGACTAGTGACTCTCTGAGCCAAAGAAAGATCTTCCAAACTTTGAGACCTCTACACTTAACCTGCAAAACTGATAGATTCAGGTCCCATGCAATTACAGTCATGATTTGCTTGACAATTCCATGAGGGCTTACTGTAAATCCTTAACTTAACCCAATTAGTGCTTATTTGCTTTTTGGTACTTGCATGGGGGCTTACTCTGTGGGAGGGCTTATTTGAAGGGATTAACATTTTTGATAAATGGTATATAAACAGCTTTTCTTCCATATTCCTTTTCTCTCTCATGTAAAATGAACAGGCCATATACAAGCATCAGTCTCAAACACAGAAAGTTGCATGTTTTTACAAAGCTATGGTTTATCAAGTTTCTGTGTGATCATCCATGTATGTTTGAGACTTGTTTGAGATGATTGAGAATCAATAAGAAAACATTTTCAATGAAGCCCTCAGATATGATTTTTTATTCTGGGAATAAGAGACCATCATTCTCATGCATAGTTATTGGTGAACCATGAGAATAATATTGTTGCTTGCATTTGACAAACAGTCTTAAATTCTCAAAGATATTAATATTGATATGATTTTCTGGCTAGGCAAGCACAGCAATGACATCAGTTTGAAATAAATTCTTGCATATTTGTTTTGATATAGGGATTTATTGTCATGATAAAAGTCTGGAGTTACAAATATGTGAGAATCAGATTCAAGCTGTTCTAACAACAAAGCACTATGGTGAGCAAATTGATTGCTCCCTAAACTTTACACAATACACCATTTGAAGCTATTTCTACTAAAGTTTCTTGGGCTCTAGGTTTTCTGAAACATGAAGAAAAGTTTTTAGCAAGGAATACTTTGGAAACTCTATATGAGGCATTGTGGAGCCTCACCCACATTGCTGTTGCTCTATCTGAGCTATGTAGGGTTAACAGAAATTAACCAACAGCAAAACTTTAGACTTCTGCAGCAATAATTATCACCGACAGTAATTATGATGCCAGCAATAATTATGATGCCCCATTGGACCCCTAATTCAGAGCCTTGGTTGGAAAACATTCAGAAACTCATTCAGAGTGATCTCCAAAAAATAATCATCAAATCTCTGAATGGTTTCCACTAATAGCCTCTGCAATACACATACAGACTTGAGACACCCTAAAAAAATAAAGCAACTGGAAACATGCTTTTTCTTACATAGGAGCACATGTGTGGAATAGCCTGTCAACTGAAGCTAAGCAAGCATCCTTCCCAAAGTTGTTTTAAGAAACTGATTTAGGGTGTTTAGATTTTAACTCTTCTAGGAAATGGGACATTGTATTTAAAATAGGTTATAAATATATGTAGATACTTCTCATTAGTTTATTCAATTGTAATTCTACCATTATTTTGTGAGACAGCCCCTTGAAAACCAACACTTGAGCTGAAGGGCTGCCCCCCCCCCCATAGTTCAATAACTGAAAATGAGCTGACCTTTATTCCTGATCAATTTGATAATTAGCTTCTGAAAGAGCCTACTTGCAAGAATTGTATAAATTCATTAGTTTTCCACCAGATTCTAGCAATGGACCTGAACTACTAGGACTTGTATGCCTTTGAAACATAACAGACACTGAATTAATAAAACTGAGCTGAACATATTGTGTTATCGGCTACTTCTGTCCTACGCTTAGTAATGAGCTTTAAAAGCTGTAATGTAAGCCACAAATAACACTTGTCTGAAAAAGGAGCACTTTTCCTGTGGTCTATCTCCCAGTGACCAACTACCCAAATCCACTACAGGTAGGTGTGAGCTATCATAACTTAAGGAAGCAAACCATCTCTTTGTATTTTGTAGGCTAAGACTTACTGCAATGATGCTTAAAATAGGCCGTTCTAAGACAGCAAATGAAGTTTTACTGGAAAAGCAGCTGATAATTTCTTTGATATTGTTATTAATTTTACAAACGTGCGCTTCTTCGAAACCTTGCATAGAAATCTCTCCCTTGTTTTGAATCAAGTTGTTGATCGATTACTTCTTGGCTTGGAACAGAAAAACCAGTTTTCTGAAGTACTTGTACATTCATAATAAACTAGTCAGTAGACAATTTTTCTCAATATTTTAACAGCAAGTCGTTCTCTAACTGACAATTTTTAATTTCGGTGTACTTCCAACAGCTTGGAAAGCAAACGAAATGAAAGCAAAAATTTTTGATGTTTGATTACTTGAATAGTTAAGCATTCCAGCAAAAACTTTCCCGCCAACCAATATCCACAGGGTCCATACTTTTCAGATAGTAGCTGTGATTATGGCCAACCTGTGGCAAACTTGCTTCAGAGGACGCCATATTAGATCAACCTGCACCATACTCATGCTCTCTACCAGTGCTCACCCAGTTGCTCACCAAGTGTACAGTATGTTGGCTTTCCTACTCTGTAACTTCGTTAGGAAGTTGGATCATGCAGGTTAGTTTTCAATATACTACTCTATTTGGCCAGTAATGGTATTCTGCGTATAGAAATGTTCCACTTGCAGTTCTATCATTGTTCTACAACCATTACCAGAAAAGCATATTATTGAAACACACGTAGGTTAGATAAATACTGTAGCAAAACAGTCGGCACGGTCCCACAACAGGCATTACATGAGATCTGTGCGCTGTTAACTTATAGTACACACCATCCCTCGAGCAAATGTAGACGAAACTTGAACTGTAAACGAAAAATTCACTTAGCAGAGAAACACACAGGGTCCGTACCTAACAAACCTAACATGAATCACAAAACATTGGAGATGCTTTGAAACAGTGCCTGAAGCTAATGGCGAAAGTCATCTTACCCTATTTACTTGCGTTGAACAAGATTAATATCCACAGCTACCTTTTTCTGCCCAATTTAGGATCGAAAATGCTATCATATCAAAAGTATATTCCTCATTAGGCCTCTACCTTGACAAATTTGATGCATCAACAATGCAACACTAACTTTGTACTCCCGTCACAAAAGAATCCTGTCACTTTCGAATTCGCTTGCGAATATGGTGTGAGAAAGTTTTCTTTACAAATTTCAAAAGCAGTTTTCAAAAAAGCTCTTCACGAATTGTCTTCGAACATTTCTAGGAGCTTTGTCAGCTTCGATCCACTTATTAGTCAAAAAGTTTGGTTTTATCAACATTTAAACAAGCGCTAAGAGAGTTTTTTGTCAAGCTGGTAACGATGAAAGTAACTTACGGACAGAAGCTAGAAGTAGTGTTTTATCATAATGACGGGGAATGCCATCGTAAACCGTTACACATCAATGGATACCCAATGTCTGCTGGTCTCCACACCTATAAAAACTGTTGAAAAACAATGAGTCTGAAAAACTTGCTGAAATCAGACGATCAACTGCCCTTTCGAAGAAACAGCGAATTCAGGCTGGTGAATAGGGCTTTATACGTTAGTAGATACAACTGTAGTAACTTGAGAAATCTTTATTATTAGCACAGAATAGATAATATTCTGTGTTATTAGTATTATTATCATAAACCACATCTGGCGTACAGTATTTGCGTATGAAAGCAAAGTTGTTTTTTCTATGCGTGCGCTGTTTGCCGCGTGCAATGCTATAAGTTGCCATAGAAAGTACTTTCAACTTGTCTCTTTCCCCAGCAATTTCCCTTAAGAAAATCAAGTCCTCGGTGGTTTTAGATTCCTTCCCTTCTAGATTGCTTTCCTTTGACATTATCATTGTGTAGTTTCACTGGCAAAGTTTTTGTTGCGTTACCGTTGTATTTCTTAGCATAATCTGGTACCCCAAGTACCAATTCATTGCTTGTTTACATAGCAGCCCTTCCACTGGTAGCCTTAACATAATGTCTGAATGTTCTCAATGTAGTCTCTTTCATGTCTATTGCTGATGTCTCGTTATCCGCATACTTCATATAGTTGTTCCTATGTTAAATAGTGATAACTAGATAATATCCTTCTCACTTTATACTAATAATAATAATAATAACTATTATTATTATCAATCTGAAGAAACCAAGTGTACAATTGTATAAATTATTCCAATTTACAAATTGTTACAATTGGTCCTTACTCACTCCCCCTGTCGCAAAGTTTGAATTAAAAACTTTAAGGTCCGTGGATTTAGCGAAAGAATAATTACCAAACTTTGCAAAACAGTGAGAAAGGGAGAGAGAGCAAAAGCTAACAAAATTTGGTAGCTTATTTACAAAACAGTCATATCAATCCGGAAAACACTTTCTAACCATGGTCTCACTCTCCCATAACACAGTCTTTTGCATTTCAGATACTATTCTTCTGCGCTCATTACTGTCCTGTATTAACTGGCACAAATTTTCCTCCAACTGTCCAATTCCCCCGCCTAAACATCCTATAACTGCTGGTATGAATTGCATTTTGTACGAACTCCTCCTCTCTCTTAATTCGAAGCATAACTGCTGATATTTTTGAATTTTCTCCAATCGCTTATTCACTTTGTTGTTTTCGCTAGGGCATGCCATATCTACAGTATATATTTCATTCTTCTCATTATCCTCGAGGGTCAGATCTGGCCTTCTAGCTGTGCAAGTCGTTCTCATTCTATATTCCCAGTCCCACAGTAGTTTCATTCCACTGCGTTCTATGACCTTTCCTTTTTCCCATTTCTCCATATACCACTTTGTTCCTTCAGGTAGCAATCTGTTCTTATTGCACCATTGCACTGCAAGAATTTTTAAGGCATTGTTGTGTCTTCTAACATATTCAAATCCAGCCAACTTCTGGCACCCAGCTAGCAAATGCTGTACAGTCTCTCTATACTCTCCACAAAGTCTACAACAGTCCTCGCTAATCAAACCTCTCAGTTTCTTCCATAACCATGTTTCCACCATTTGCTCCTGCAGACTGAAAATCGAAGCCGTCTTCCTAGGGTCTGAATTACACCTAAACCAATAATCACCCTTGTCAAATCCTAATGGTATCTCGCTCTGCAGAATCTTGGTCCTAAAACTGTCAACTTTACTTCGCTTTTTCCCATCATTGATCATCTTCTTTAACGCCTTCCATACAGCTCTCCAATTCTAAAATCTATATACATATATTCCAAAGCGCTGAAAAAAATAGTCTGTAAAAGCTAAGAAGAATACCATTTATATGTTAAATAGTTATGAAATAAATGCGTTTTTAATGTTGTTTTGAATTAATGGACACTATGAGATCGTCTAATTTCAACCGGCAGATTGTTCCAGAGTTTTGGGGCTGCAGTAGAAAATACTGTCTCCATGAAAAGTAAATCTTGTTTTCGGAACTAATAAGTTCATAGATTTTTCTGATCTCGTTTGTATCTGTCATTGGCTTGTAACCTCAACATATCTTTCAGGTAGGCTGGAGCCATGTTGTTAAGTGCCTCAAATGTCAATAACAAAATCTTGAAGTTAATCCTTCCTTTTACTGTCAGTCAATGCAATGTCCGGAAAATTTGTGTTATATGATCATACTTGTCTCCAGTTTTTCTACTACTATGGTCTCCATTTCAGCACCCTAAAATATTGGATGGGGCTTCCTTTCATTCATATAATTTTGTCCAAATATGACGTTATTTTTTTTTTATAAGTCAATAAAACCAGGAAGAAAATTTATGGGGACCCATCGAAGAGGACATCTCAGAAGAGGACCCAGGAAGATACTTCACACTAAATTATTGATAATGATACTGCTGTTATTGATGTAGGTACAGAATGTGTTTTGTAAACTGATTCTGCCAATAAGGCCCTTTTCATATTCTAAAGTTTATTACTTTAGCCCACTCTTCCATAAGCTCCGCTCGAAAATACTTGAGATCAACAAACCCTTGTGGAACTTAACAGAGAATTTACGCCATATTGTAATCAACAAACCTTCAAATCAGATATAGCAAACAAACCTCTGAAATAGATAAAAGCATAGCATATGGTATGAATATATCGAAGCTCAACTCTAAACATGATAAAGATAGTTGAGGCTGAAGCCAGACCTCTTGATATATATTACAGAATAGTATAGCCGCAAGTCGATGCAGCTGCAGCACATGTCAATCGATCACTCAATCAATCAATTAGCAAAGAAGCTTCAACAGAGTGCATCTGCATGCAATTTCAGGTGAAGAAATCATGTTAGTCGCAAAGGTTATCAGCACTACTGTTGTGTTCGTTCCCGAGGTGCAGCATCCAAGCTGTATCACTACATGATATACAATGGAATAAATTAGCTCGATAGTCGTGCAATCAAATTGACACTATCTTGCTTTATACTGCAACAGAAATTATCCTTATCTAAGCTGGGAAGAATCTAGAGCAGGAAAGCAAGCCAAGAGAATTTGCAACTGGGATATAAAACATGATTGGTGGCTACAATTGTTTTCTTGTCATGTCATGCTTCTCCATGTTGGTGCCTCTCTCGAATATTTACATGGTAGTCCACATCTCCAGAGCCAACAATCCATCATTCGGAGCTGGTTTGTTATTCAAACTAATTGGACTTTCCAATTCTGTATGTGGAGTAGTACTGACTATCACTACGTATATGAAAATGAACAAGTCAATTTTAGTCTTCCCTTATATTCAAGCAATCTTGATGGTATCATTTCTATTTCAATTGGGCTTTAATATCTCATTAGCCTTTGAACGACTTCAAGTAGTCAAGAATGGGATCGAATATTACACGTCACAGGCTAAGAGGAGATTGGAAAAGAAGCTAACGCTTTGCGTTATTTCATTGTCCATGTTAATTGGCATTTTGTGTTTTAGTCTGAGAGTCATTTTCAACAACCTCAAGTTCCTCTTAATACCATTCGCAGTTTCACGTATATTAGGATACAGCATGCTCTGCATGCTCTACACCAAATTGTTCCTTGCAATGAGGTCACAAAACCAAGCTATTGCACCAAGCAATCCTCAACATGGCGAGCCGTCCATCACAAATAACGAAATGATCACAATACGAAGAAAAAGATTACACCATTCAAAGATGTTCTTCATTGGAATTGCATCTAGCTTCCTTGTCTGTTATCTACCAATTATGCTGGTGACCACTATCGAAAGTGAACTACCAGCTTGTAACTCTGTAAATGGAATTCTAGTGACAACAGCTCTCTGCTTTTCATTTGCTGGCATGGTATTTGATTCTATTTGGTATTTCTACATGAACAGACGTTCTAGAAGATTGTAATGGTATTAAAAATTTGAGGGTGCAATTGCAAGCCATCATAGACGCAACATTGCAAATAATTTTAATGGATTAATGCCAAAGATATTAAACGAACGAAACAACGTAGCTTTACATTCTGCTTTAGTTTTTAGAACATTGATGAGAAGTGTTATGAATTGGAATAATGCCAATTACTGAAAAGCTTTCAGTATGCTTGAAGAACGTTCCCACTTTTTCGAGAAATAATGAAGTTCTGTAGTACCAACAGACCTTTCACGCAGTGATTTCAGTTTAAGATACCACATTTTGTTTTTGACCTAATGAATTCAGAGAAGGCTATGAAGTGTTCAATTCCACGTCTATCTACTTATATGCTAAAAGATATATATGAAAATCCAATGCCCTACAAGTCGCATATTAAGATCAGCTCTGCACTTTAACTATAGGATCTCCAAGATTCAAAACTGTCGGTTCTAAGCTTGAAATAACGGGTGAAAGTTATGCGGTTAAGTTTACAGAATTTCTGGAGTCAGGGAACTAACCAGACAATCACATGTACGTGATGATGCGAGTTAGGATTCGAAACAGGGCAAATAGCTCCCCACTTGCCACGAGTTATCATTCGAAAATCAGTAGAAAAACTAATACCAGTGTGGTAAAAATTGCCTAACCCTATTTGGGCAGTAACAAGGTTTGTCACATGGAACGATCGGGAATAGCTTAGGGCTTCGCTCAACGTGGTTGCTAAATTAAGAGACAAATGTTCAGTGTCTTTTTACTATTCGTCTACTTTTCAACACTTTGATAAATGTTCGGCTATTGGGCAAACTGTAGAATTTAAGTTTCAATGCTGCTACTGATATGATAAAGCAAAGGTGCATGTAGAGGACGATGAAAAATTGTCCTTATAATAGGAGATAGTACCTTTAAGTCTGGCTAGAGAAATTGAAGTAGGGTGTAAAATACATCTCATTCAATAAAATCCCTATGAGAACTGCGACTAACCGAAATTTAAACATTTTTTTACTGCCCTTGATGCAAAACATGTTGAGAAGTTCTTACTATTCTGCAAGCAACGCCTTTTAGAGTTCTAAACCGACAGTAAATTTTTGTTTGCATATAAAGCATATAGGAAATATAAATTTCTCGAGAACTGGACAATTTAAACGTGTTGCTATTGCCTAGCATTTAAGACTGGAATAATAAACCAATATAATGACAATTGAAATTGCGAGAAGATAACCGACCCGAGCGGGATTAGAACTCGCGACCCCTGGCTTTGTACGCCAAGTGCTCTACCACTGAGCTATGGGGACGCGATGATTGATAATTGGAAACACGAAACTTATAGTATGTAGCCTAATGATTGGAAACACAAAACTTAAAGTTGCTACAGCGCGTTTTTGATCTCTGCTTTTTCATATATATAGATACATATATAGATATAAATATAGATAAAGATATATATATATATATATATATATATATATATATATATATATATATATATATATATATATATATATATATATATATATATATATATATATATATATATATATATATATATATATATATATATATATATATATATATATATATATATATATATATATATATATATATGTATAAGGCATGGTAATTCGAGTGAACAAAAGCACTACCTTTTGGAATTAAGACGCATTCTACCAGCTCACTTCAGCTTCCATCTAAGCTCTTTATAAATTCAGAACTCATTCTTCCTGTAAGGCAAGGCGAATCATTCAAATACCTCGGGAAGATACTTCACCTTTGATATGGATAATAAGGACCACAAAGACTTTATTATATCAAGTCTTCAAACCATGCTTAAAACTTTTGACTTATTGAACATACATCGCAGGAACCGGTTACGTTTATATGATCGGCATGCTCTTTCAACACTTTCTTGGCATTTAAAAGTAACATATTTAGGTAAAAACATTGATTTGTGAAAGCCCGGATAACTTTATAACAATGTACGTTCGCCAATGGCTTGATCTTCCAATTTCTGCAACAGTAAGTTCTATTGTTCCTTCACGTAATCATTTTGGACAAGCTTGTCAGTTGCCCTCTATAAAATTTCTACAATGTCAAACAACACTCAGGTCTTCTTTGAAGTCATTATGTGATGAAGCAATAAACAAATTAAAGGAGAAACATCAACAGTTGGCAAATATTCAATACGATATTTACCCCAACACAAAGCAGGTTTTTAAAATCCATTCGTGCTGAACACACCAGTAGACTTCAGGCTCAGTTAAAGTCGCAGGGGTTCATTATATCATTCCTCCTTGAGCATTCCATACAAAAGCTCATTTCGCTGCGGTCAAAGGTGCAAAGCAAACTACCTGTAAATAGCTTCGATTTTGCAATCAAGTACCTAAAAACACTATTGCAACTTGAGTGAACCTCTCTTTATGGAACTTTTCAACCATGTCTGATTGTTCTTTTTGTCTGCAGCCTGAGTCAATCTTCCATATTGTTGCTGGTTACAACAGGTATCTAACTGAACGATGTTTCACGCGGAGTCGAGTCATAACTCTGGTTTCAAATTTCTCCCTGAAGCGCTGCAGACCATACAGTGTGCAAACTATATGTTGATCTCCCTGGCTACCTTTCTCCTTGCATCGTTACTGGCAATCTTCACCCTGATATCCTTCTGTTTACAGCTGAAAATATCCTATACATCATAGAATTAACTGTGGGCTTAGAAACTAATTTAAACAATAATGCTCATCGAAAAGAACTGAAATATCTCCCCCTACTATCTGATCTTACCACTGATTATAAGGAAATGAAATTTATAAATTTTGCATTAGCTGCCTTGGGATATTTGGTACTTCATCAAATTCATTTCTCAAAATGTGTAATGACAATGGCAAAAACACTCATCATCTCAACTTTATCATTTCAAAGTTGTCTACCATAGCCATGCACACACAGATTTTCCGAAAAGTGATGGCTTTGTGCAAAGGTTCACATTTTGTTCTTGACCGATCAGGGTTGTGCTTACATCAAAATTATTTACCAGTAACTTGCTTTCAAAATTCACCACATGCATTTTTAACGTCATCTTGTAATGGATTTGCTGTGGTGAAAATCACTGCTCACCACATATGTCCTAGCAAACTTATTCTCCTTTAGAAAAATAAGATTTTAGTTGCTAGTGCAGACAGGGCTAAGCAAGTGCAGCCCTTAGATTGGTGTATAGGCTGTATGATATCAAAAACGGCTTATATCAATCTAAATCTGTCAAGAAACGACTGAACTTCTACAATTCAAAGAGTTATAAGGACAAGCCAGCAATACATGCTGTCTATTAGGTATGTCTGAAATGCATAACTGAGCAGATCCTTTTAAATCTATAATAATGGAGGTCGAGTAGTGGCTGGAGTAGTGTCTCAGTGCGCCCCCACAACAGCTGGTGGTGAGGAGGAATGTTTTGACTGTTTTGGTTTGCTAGGTAGTCGGAAAGTGCACTTCTAGGGTCAGCTTTCAATGGATATAAGTGTATTTTAGAGAATCTGAAGAAACTAATAAATGATTGAAAAAAGTCACTTTATGGTATTTCACAATGAATTTGAATTCAGTATAAAAGTCAAACAGAAAATTTTATGTACCAAATTTTAGTGTGATGAGACAAGTAGATCACAAATGCATATACCTGGGAATTTGAGCACAGTCAACTTCAAAATTGATAATGAGAAATGCAGATTATATATCACAAAATACTTATCGTATCCTATTCTAGAAGATACTCGTCGAAAAGTCTGGGGTCATCCTAGTTAGTAGAAAATTTCAAGGGTCATGGTCCCTCATGGTCCACCATAGAAACGCCGATGATTGGTGAGTATCTTTACATTGGATATCTCCGAGCTCTAAACTGAAAAGAATTGTTTCCAACATATAACCATATGGAGCAGCGCCATCTGTTAAGCTTAAGCGTACTGTGCCTGAAAAAATCCCTTTTTAAACAATGTGAACTTCGATGATTTCAATTTTCAAGTTGCTTTCCAGGTATTTTCGTTGGTGGGAGAGAACATTTGGCTTGTAAAACCGAGAAACTGAGACTTTGCTGTAAGGAAAGCTTGTTATATAGAAAGGATATATTAAGGCCAATTTCCAGTGAGAAAAAACTCAGCGAAATTGTTCTCGAGAAGTTTATCGCGCGAAAAATTTCTCGAGAAATAGTTCGCAAGTGAGTTTCCAGTAGGCGAAATTCTTCAGAGAAATCCCTCTGCGAAATGGTTCATCATGAATTTCTCGTGTGATGACCTGTAGATTTTACTTTCGTTGTATCGATGGAGAAAACATAGAAGATATAGAGAAAGGTTTTGGGTTCGCACGAAATATGCAGAGAGAAAGGAGAATGGATAGTATATAATCTTGTCGGGGAAATGCGGGTTCATGACCACGAATTATTTTTCTCAAAATATTTAGGATGACTCCCTCCCAAGTAGCAGAAATGTACTCTCAACGAATTGTCTAATTGAAAAGTCCTCTTCGTTGATTGTAATTGCGCTCGCCATTCCAAACGACGAAGGGTATTTTGATACCACTGCTATTTAGGCCTGTTTATGATTTTCGCAAGCGAAATGAGAAAAAGTTGAACTCAAGTGAACTTTTTTCGCTGAGACATTTTTTCGCTCGAACTCTCTGTGAAATGTCATTGCGCATGCCTGTGACGTATTTCGCTCGAACTTTTTCGCATTTCGCTGTGTTTTTTCTCACTGGAAATTGGCCTTTAGACTTTCTTAGAGTGAACGGAAAGGAAATGGAGTTCAAATTGTAGAAACGACATGTTCGCTGCATCTGGAGTTGCCAATGTCAAAAGTCTACAACATATATATACATACATATATATATATATATATATATATATATATATATATATATATATATATATATATATATATATATATATATATATATATATATATATATATATATATATATATATATATATATATATATATATATATATATATATATATATATATATATATATATATATATATATATATATATATATTTATGATGGGTGTGGTTGAACTTTGCAAGTAATTGACCTTGGCGAAATTTTATGCAACAGTTAGATTTTAGGCTAGATCCGCACTTGAAAACGCGTGTGCAATTCCTAGAGGTGTTAGGCACACCTAAGAAACAAAGATTCACGTTCTAATTGGTTCAAAGGCAGCCATTAGAGCACACATATATTGAATCTTTTCGTATTTTTCTTCCACTTATTTCAACTTATGTTCGTCATTTTCTATATTTTATCGTGCATACGTTGGTAAATTCGCCTTGGTACACCTCCCCCCTCCCCCTACTCAGAATCTTCAAGATACACCATTCTTTTTAACAAGTAGTCATTGAAGCTATAAACAGTTTGCAGTACTTATCAAGTTTTTATAGAAATGTCACAGAAAAAGCTTGGATATTAGAAGCAAACCTTTGATGATAATTGAAGCTAATGTTTTACAGCTGTAAAACAAAATGACAATTGAATGTTTTCGAAAAAATACGTAATGAACATCATTATGCAATGTTATTGACACTATGGATGAACTCAGGTGCCTGTTCTCCATAATTTTTCATATAGAAGCCAAGGAATGCACAAATTCAGTACTAGAGGATTTATTCCATTCCACTTCACTGTATTTCACTTTTGACTATTTATACAGGGTACAAATTTAGTTACAAACTGCTTTTCAATTGTCGCTGTTTGGAACAAACTATCTAAATCAATATAAGAAAAACTACAAATGGCCTAAGCAATCTTGTAAAATTTACTAGCAATCTTTATTACGCTTGTTAAATGATTTTCTGCTTTCGACCAGGTAGTTATAACTGTACCCCTATTCCACGTAGTAGTGTCATGAAAGACATTTGATTGGAGGTGTAACAAAATAAATTACCAACCGTCGACAAGTGGATGACAAGAAAGAACGGAATATATGGCAGAAGCCCTTGAGAATATCTTCTGGATCACACCCTGTCGATATTAAGGAAACTTCCTTTTGAATATAGCGATCTAAATAACAAATGGTATATCAATTCATTGATGTAAGAAATGACAATTATCCAAACGCTTAGGGTCAATGAAGATCAACATCAACTAGACATAGTTGGGTGTAGCATCCCATACCATATAATTTGCGTCCATGGTGACTTTTCAATTGCATGAAATTAAGTTGATTTCGTTCTCTGTGAGTTCTGGCCTATCTCTCTCGTCATCTGTCATTTCTCATATTTACCGATTCATTCATTGTTAGTGAGCCTACCTCTGTGTCGGTAACTGTCTTCAATGACCTACTACTGTCCCGAGTATGTGAATCTACCATAAGTTAGCAATCAACGATTGCATAGTTACACTCATTAATAGTGAATGACATTCAGAGTCCATGAAATATTTATCTAATTCTCATATTCCATTATGTATGTCTCTCCATCATTTTACCTTCTAAAATGTTGCATTTTTGTGACAATCCTCTAGGTGGACAACATATATTCTCTAACTAAGCTTGATGTCAGCATTTGAGAGAACATTGACGAAGTGTGGAATATATGGGAGATAATTGGCTGTACTTAATTTCAAGATATATCATCACCATATAAGACTCTCACATATCATATGCTCATCCTTATCCTTTACAACCTGTCAAGAGATTTGGCAACTCCACTTAATTTTGAACGTTTTCTTAATATAGAGTTAAGTTGTAGGTAATGAAATAGGTAACTTCCATTCAAATGATGAAATAATAATATAATATTTTCAGTAATTTGAATGACTTTTGTCAACTAACACAGCTTTTCTCCCCTGAATGTTTACATCAACATAACTTAGCATTATGAAATTCATTCCTTATATTCAACCCAATTCAGTGCACGTTCGTTGTATCATATCCTGTAGGAAACATTTATCATATTAATCATACTATACAAAGTATATGTATATACATATACATATATATATATATATATATATATATATATATATATATATATATATATATATATATATATATATATATATATATATATATATATATATATATATATATATATATATATATATATATATATATATATATATATATATATATATATATATATATATATATATATATATATATATATATATATATATATATATATATATATATATATATATATATATATATATATATATATTCACTATAGCACGAAAAAGCGGAAACATTCTTTTGGCATACTGAAAGCTTTTTTTCGTCCGACACTCGTCAGAGTATGAAACGTCGGATAACGACCGAAAGGTGAACCGAAATATATAGCCAGATGCGGGTGCACGTGATATGATGAATAATGCGTCTATTTGGCCCTATGATTGGCCAATTAGCACCTATTCACCATTGTTTACTTGAAGAGTCCAAGTGAAAAAACGAACTCTTTTTGTTTACACAAGACTGGGTTTTGAGTCTTGATGTAAACCGATTCCAAAACACCTAAATGAAAGGACGATCTTGCTTGCCCAATGATCCGAAAATTATCGTCTGTATATGTTTTGGCGCATTCTGGATTTGTTAGAAGATGTTGTCCTATGGCCGAATCACTTTTCATTTTAGAATTAGAGTTTTTACATGTACGAGGCGGCTGTTCTCTTGTTGTAGTGTTTTTCGTCCTGATGCTCGTGGGTACATGTTGTTTTATTCTATCTGCTAACCTCTGCGTAGTGCGCCCTACGTACCGAGCTTCACATCGGCACGAAAATTCGTAAACTACACAACTTTTTTGGGTGGTAGGAACGCTATCTTTTTTAGCAGATGGTAGCATGACCCTCGTATTATAAACCGCACGGGGCTTCACAGCATAGAAACAAGATGTAATGGCTTTATTGATTTGGTTTTCAAATTTAGATGAAACATTTCCAATCCAGGGCAATTTCAGGTAAACCGGGCACTTTTCAGGACCAAACCGTTTTTCTGATGAAATGTTGGCTAGTTTTTCCTTAATGCAAGAAACAAGGACATCTTCTGGATATCCATTGTCAATTAAAAGTTGTTTTATTGTGTCCAGCTCAGAATCTAACTTAGTTTTAGAGCAAATCATTAGTGCCCTATGAACTAAAGTTTTGATTAGGTTGATCTTCCTAGCTTTTGGGCTGAAGGAATTCCAACGGATGTATTGACCAGTAAACGTTGGCTCACCAGCATTTACAGGAAGCCAACGTTTACTGGTCAATACATCCGTTGGAATTCCTTCAGCCCAAAAGCTAGGAAGATCAACCTAATCAAAACTTTAGTTCATAGGGCACTAATGATTTGCTCTAAAACTAAGTTAGATTCTGAGCTGGACACAATAAAACAACTTTTAATTGACAATGGATATCCAGAAGATGTCCTTGTTTCTTGCATTAAGGAAAAACTAGCCAACATTTCATCAGAAAAACGGTTTGGTCCTGAAAAGTGCCCGGTTTACCTGAAATTGCCCTGGATTGGAAATGTTTCATCTAAATTTGAAAACCAAATCAATAAAGCCATTACATCTTGTTTCTATGCTGTGAAGCCCCGTGCGGTTTATAATACGAGGGTCATGCTACCATCTGCTAAAAAAGATAGCGTTCCTACCACCCAAAAAAGTTGTGTAGTTTACGAATTTTCGTGCCGATGTGAAGCTCGGTACGTAGGGCGCACTACGCAGAGGTTAGCAGATAGAATAAAACAACATGTACCCACGAGCATCAGGACGAAAAACACTACAACAAGAGAACAGCCGCCTCGTACATATAAAAAGCTCTAATTCTAAAATGAAAAGTGATTCGGCCATAGGACAACATCTTCTAACAAATCCAGAATGCGCCAAAACATGTACAGACGATAATTTTCGGACCATTGGGCAAGCAAGATCGTCCTTTCATTTAGGTGTTTTGGAATCGGTTTACATCAAGACTCAAAACCCAGTCTTGTGTAAACAAAAAGAGTTCGTTTTTTCACTTGGACTCTTCAAGTAAACAATGGTGAATAGGTGCTAATTGGCCAATCATAGGGCCAAATAGACGCATTATTCATCATATCACGTGCACCCGCATCTGGCTATATATTTCGGTTCACCTTTCGGTCGTTATCCGACGTTTCATACTCTGACGAGTGTCGGACGAAAAAAGCTTTCAGTATGCCAAAAGAATGTTTCCGCTTTTTCGTGCTATAGTGAAGTTCTGTAGTACCAACAGACTTTTCACATATATATATATATATTAATCGAAAAAGGAAACAATGTAGCGAAAACAGGTTAGAACGGTTAAGAAGAAGAGCTAAAAGCTTGATGAAAGTTATAATGCTGAATCTGCTTATTTAAATCAGATTACAGAATAAGCATATTACATGGTGCAAACGATATAAAGGCAAGTGATTACTCCCTAGGGGTCTTACAACAAAAACTATTCCATTGAGATAGAATGCGTCGGTGCTTAAAATGAGGGTTATAATATATCCTATGATAATACCAAGCACTTGGCACCCATTGGTATTATCATAGGATATATTATAACCCTCATTTTAAGCACCGACGCATTCTATCTCAATGGAATAGTTTTTGTTGTAAGACCCCTAGGGAGTAATCACTTGCCTTTATATCGTTTGCACCATGTAATATGCTTATTCTGTAACTGAAGATGGTTGTCGAAGCAATCGAAACATGTTTTACAAATTGAAAGCAATTGTCGTTTTCCTAAGGTGTATTTCTAATATATTACTGCTGAGAAACTTTGGTAATATATACATAAATATATATATATATATATATATATATATATATATATATATATATATATATATATATATATATATATATATATATATATATATATATATATATATATATATATATATATATATATATATATATATATATATAGTTATATATTTATTTAAATGTATGTATGAATATATACAATATAAGTATAATGAAAAGCTGTGGGAGGAGTGAAAAGGGACCTGAGCTTTTTCTGCAATGCACAATGTTCCCCATGAACTTCTCAGAAATGTAACTACAAGTAGAACTCTTAGGAGCTCGTTGTGTTGACAAGATCTCTCGGAGCAGTAATTACGCATCGTCGAGACGCATTGTCAGTATGAGTTGTCTTCTAATAGAAAATTATGGATAATCTATACATTTAGCTTCAGAGTAAGGTACCAAATCCATAAGCCTCATTTTATTGGGCACTATTTGGTTATTTATTCTATGGTAGATCTAGTTGTCGCAGCTTCAGTTGTTGCCCTTTGCATGCCTGAAAATAGCTGTATTATGTTGAACGAACATACCTATAGGGGTCATACATCTATGACGACTAAAAAGACTAGCAATTTTTGGCCCCACCCCCTCCCCCTTGTTGGGCATAGTCTTAACTCGTTACCCCCACCCCTTACGACGTCTAAATGCTTTACTCCCCCGCTCATCCATCTACAGGTGCACACATTTTTAATAAGAAGCCAGTTTATAAGCGACTTAGTACTAGACAAGCAAAAAATTAAGAAACTTTTAGAACTTCAACGAAAGAGTGAAGAAACTTTAGAAATTCCTGTACTATTTCAAAGTTTAGAGTTTGGGAAATATATTTCCTCCACGGATTTAACAAGTCTCGGCTAAAGTAAATTGCTTGAGACATGAGAAAGATCCTTTGGTTGAGAGAAAGATATGCCCATTTTATGACAAGTGGCACAATGGAACCATTTCCTGGTTCAATGCAAAACTGAAACAATGCCATGTCCTTTTCGAGGATCAAAGTGAAGATTATGTAAAGTTTACCAAAATTAACGATGTGGACATGAGGTTGATTTAGATTTAGAACCGCACTAACTTCTTTTGTTTGTCATCGTGCTAATGGTTTGCTATATCCATGTGTTTTATATCGTTTTCAATACAATCTTTGTTTATTAAATTAAGGAAATTTTAAGAAACTTTTAGAACTAAAATGTGGCCAAGAATTAAGAAACTATCAGTACTAGGTCTTGAGTTAGGTTTCTTATAAAATAAAGCGTTGTAATCAGAACAAGCAATAAAGAAATCAAACTTGTCACAAAGAAGATAGCATAATTATTGTTAGTCCTCAAATTAGCTTCATGGAGATTTGTTGTACATGTGATATCCGTTCTGAGTTTATTGTAACGTCAGTCGTGATTTAGTTGCCGTTAAGTACAGTCGCTAGTTGAATCGTTCGTGAACGTCGTTTTAGTTAAAGTCGTTGTTATATTATTGTTGCCGTTGCCGTTGCCGTTGCCGTTGCTGTTGCCGTTGCCGTTGCCGTTGCTGTTGCCGTTGCCGTTGCTGTTGCCGTTGCCGTTGCTGTTGCCGTTGCCATTGCTGTTGCCTTTGCCGTTGTCGCCACCGTACATTTGTGGATTGAACTCATTGGACATCGAACATTATATATATATATATATATATATATATATATATATATATATATATATATATATATATATATATATATATATATATATATATATATATATATATATATATATATATACATATATATATATATAAATATATATATATATATATATATATATATATATATATATATATATATATATATAATAAGTCAAAGCCGCACTAACTTAGTATATAAATAAAACATAGAGAATTCAAAAATATACTTTCTTCTGTTGTAAACGTTTCGATATATTATCTTCATCAGTACTGATGAAGATAATATATCGAAACGTTTACAACAGAAGAAAGTATATTTTTGAATTCTCTCTATATATATATGTATATATATATATATATATATATATATATATATATATATATATATATATATATATATATATATATATATATATATATATATATATATATATATATATATATATATATATATATATATATATATATATATATATATATTCATCTTTAATAGTTATTTATGTGTGTCGTAGCTGTTAATTGTTATGTTTAATATTCGTCGTTGATTTGTGTTTATCTGTAAAACATCTGTCGTTTTACATTGGTGCCCCGTGTGAGGACGAGCTTGCGCCGTGAAATGGAGCAGTTAATGGTTATATCTAGGCAAGAAGTGAAAGACATTGTATTGCATGTTGTACGGAACGTTGTTATCGCCATGGATGAAAGAGTAAAAGCAGCAGAAGAGCGTGCACAAAACCCTTTCGCTTACCGTACCAATATTTACAGATGCAAAGATGGCCGACCTATATGCTACTGTTGCCTGAGGGTCGGCCATGTGGTGAAATACTGCAGAGACAGGATGTATTCCTGCCCCCACAATAAAGCCATGGAAATGCTCCCAGTAGTACCGCCCGTACCAAACGGCAATGTCGATATTCAGTCGCTCGGAAGGGATATGGATACGTTGTTAACGGAGCTCAAGCAAATAACGAATGCTCTGAAGCTTTCACGAACAACACCCTGTCGAGCGAAAGAGATTCCAAGTACCCTAGACTGTAGTTTAACTGATAAAAAGGACCAGGTTGGATGCATGGAAGTGGGATCAAAAACAATGAATTATGTGGTGCGGTGCCAAAGAGGAACTCATTTTGATGATGCTGAGCGCGTACCAATCTACCACACAAAGAACATTCCGGAGGGCATCAATACTAACTGTCGTGATGTGACGTAAATTGTGTGTAGACTTGTTTTTAAGTTGTTTTATGCTGCCTTTCGTTTGTAACTTTTTTTGACATTACTCTCTTTCGATAATTCAAGCCAGGAGGCTTGTTTTTCTAAAGGAGGAGGCAATGTTAGAATACTAGTTTTATTTTTGTTACATGTTCAGTAAGATTGGTTTTGTGTCCCTATTCGTTCCGTCTTTTGTTGTTTCATCATCTGCATGCTGTGTTTTTGCATCAGTCGTCTCCACAGTTGCTGTCACCATCCTGTTGTCTTATCGTGTCAATCTTTTATGGGTGCATGTGTTGTACATGTGATCCCCAGCGAATGTGCAACATGCCACAAGAAGCAAAAAGAAATACGGAGCCATCTATAACAAGATTATGCAATGCGAATGAGGCCTTATCAACAAGCATTTTGATTCCCTATTGTCGATAAATGTATGTCACCGTTTCACTTTTTATACTGTTTGTTTTCGCCAATCAGTTGGAGCCAGTTTGGCATCATTACTTTCATGCAAGTGGCTTGTTCATATTAACGCTCGTCAAAAACTAGCAGTACCATGCTATTTCCTAAAAATTGCATACTCGACATGACAATATAATATTGAAATCGTCTGCAGTTTTACCACTTCCGCCCTTCTCGCAACGCTTTAGTAACACCTATACAGCTCACTTAAATTCTGAACATAAATAAAAACGTGCAGATATGACCTGCTTGAACTCTTTAGAAAGTATAGTGATGACTTAACTACAAAAGCTGAGCTTGATAAACTTATTTCCTTATACGTAAAGATAAGAAAATGTACAGCCTATTTGGAAGATGAATTTTTGCTTACTATTGTTAAAATTACTTTCTTATCCAATTTAGAAGGGAGCTTTCTTTACAAGGGTGATAGCATGAAAACTGAGGAATCTTTCTATATAAGATAGTATTTTGTAGTAAACAAATTATTTCCTCTTAAAGTCACTCTGTTCAACTGAGAAGCCATATTAGTCAAGATCAAGTGCGTGAATCTGAATTCGATCGTTTGCATTAAAGGTCTTCACCTACTTCTTCGTCTCTCTGGTTCTCTGCAGCTGTGTTATTTTTCATACTACATATTCTTCAACATAGCATGATATCTGTACGCCTGTGATCTCGTCACTGGCGAACCACCATGACAAATAATTAAATACAACGTTAGTTAGCTATTAAAAATTAAATTACATTTTCCTTTCTGAAGTTTTCACTGTCCATATAGCATGCTGCTCACTGTACAGCATTTTGAGATAACGAACGTCCCAGTTACTTTAAGTATTGTATTATCTCTAAATGCCTGATGCTTCCAGTTTTGCAACAGGACAAAATTCAGTATCCAAAGTCATTTAAAGTCATTCAGGAAGGTTGTCACCAAATTCAGACAGAGCTTCAGACACTTAAAGTTCTTCTCAGAAGCATGGTGAGTGAATGGGAAATGAATATGAGAGCCAAGGTGCATACACTTAAACCCTAAATCAGTTGTAACTCTAATGTCATATAAAAATGACTAGAAATATGGTGCTTAAATATAATTAGGTAGCTTTAAGAGTCTACATGAACAGATAAAATTAGCAGCAGGATATAAGCACACACACACACACACACACACACACACACACACATATATATATATAAATATATATATATATATATATATATATATATATATATATATATATATATATATATATATATATATATATATATATATATATATATATATATATATATATATATATATATAGAGAATTCAAAAATATACTTTCTTCTGTTGTAAACGTTTCGATATATTATCTTCATCAGTACTAACATTACAATGATACGGGGCCTACTTAAATTTCCTACATAACAATGGGGTGACAATAGGTGTTACGTATGTATGTAGGAAATTTAAGTAGGCCCCGTATCATTGTAATGTTAGTACTGATGAAGATAATATATCGAAACGTTTACAACAGAAGAAAGTATATTTTTGAATTCTCTATGTTTTATTTATATACTAAGTTAGTGCGGCTTTGACTTATTTTAATATATATATATATATATATATATATATATATATATATATATATATATATATATATATATATATATATATATATATATATGTGTGTGTGTGTGTGTGTGTGTGTGTGCTTATATCCTGCTGCTAATTTTATCTGTTCATGTAGACTCTTAAAGCTACCTAATTATATTTAAGCGCCATATTTCTAATCATTTTTATATATATTTATATATATATATATATATATAAACGTCAAAAAGCTACAATCAACCAAGTAATTTATAAGTATAGAGAGAATTCAAGAAATAAAATTACTCCATTTCAAACGTTTCGGCACAAGCCTTCATCAGTAATATCATGCCAGCCACATTTTGCGCATTTATAACCATAATACAAAGGAACAATATATAATTATGTTAAAACAAAACCGTACTCTACACAATACCACAGGACTACAATGAATAACACCTAAAATTGAAAAGAGGGGAAATGAGAGTTATCACAGAAGATAGGGGTGTTAAAGAGGATGATGCTGTCCCTCCCACCGGAGTTAGGAGAATACCATGCAAAACAAAGGTACGTAAGGAATGCAATAGAAAGAAAGCCAATCACAAACTAAAATAGATTTTATAGAGAGCAAAGAAAGCTAATACAAAGAAAGACTGGATAAATAAAATGTAGAACAACCTAAATAACTGGAATAAAAACAAAGTACATAGTAGAGAGAGAAAGACGGAGAGTATGTAGATAAAAACAAACCAATAAACTGAAATAAATAATAATACTATGTGTCTACTTCCCTAACATTAAGGTCCTTGGGTGTGAAAGTGTCTAGCTTATGTTGCCAGAAACTCTCACGTATCCTTTCCCCCCCAACACGCTTATCAATTATAGTAACACGAATGTCTTCCAGAAACCCATGATGTCCCTCCTCAGAAAAATGCTTAAAGAGGTCCATCTGGGGAACTAAAGACCCTGACATAAATCGTAGGAGAAATTTTATTTCTTGAATTCTCTCTCTCTATATATATATATATATATATATATATATATATATATATATATATATATATATATATATATATATATATATATATATATATATGTATGAGACATGAGATCAGTTAGCAACTGATGATGGATTACAACAATCCGAAAAATATCCTGTAAGTTGGAGAAAAATTGACTTGTTTATTCTATTCATGTCTACCTTTCTAATATCGAGAAACTTTGGAAATATATGCATATTATGCATATATATATATATATATATATATATATATATATATATATATATATATATATATATATATATATATATATATATATATATATATATATATATATATATATATATATATATATATATATATATTTATGTATATATTTATATATATGTATATATGAAGCATATAAGCACGACAATGTTTTTCAACTTTCAAGACATGTTTCGAACTATTCCACTCCATAATGAGTTAGCAACTGATGATGAATTGGAACAATCCGAAACTTTTATAATATCGAGAAACATTGGATATATATTTATATATATATATATATATATATATATATATATATATATATATATATATATATATATATATATATATATATATATATATATATATATATATATATATATACAAACTAAACCTAAGCCGCATCCACAACGTATATAAATTACATAAATAGAATAAACCACAAATATACTATCCTTTAGGTAAACGTTTCGATCAGAATCTTCATCAGTACTAAACTTACAATGACATTGGGCCTGCTTAAATTACCTACATAACAATGGGGTCACAATTGATATTACCTAAGGGGGACCTACCTATTAACACCTCATGATAAATTAAGAATCCATTATATGGGGAGGGCCGAAGCTGTGAAGTAAGAAACAAAGGAGGATAATATAGAGCATATAAGGTGATGCAAAGAGTGCGAGAAGTGTGAAGAAAAGAAGAATAGATGCTGGATAGACGCAAAATGGACAAAAGAAGCAATTAACGCTAGGAAAGTGCATAGGGGATTGCTAATGATCTGCATATCTGACGTTAAGTCCCTCAGGTATACAGCTCTGTAGTCTAAACTGCCAGAATCCCTCCTTATGTCTAGATACTCCAAATACCCTATCTATAATTTGAAAACTAACATCCTCTAAAAATCCATGATGGTTGGCTTCTGTAAAATGTCTAAACAACTCTGCCTGCGTCACTGCTACTCCACTAGAAAACTTCCTACTAGATGACTTATAATTGTTAAACCTGGCTCTAAATGATGTAAAGGTGCTACCTACATACTGCTTGCCACATACTTTACAGCCTAATAAATACACTACCCCTGAAGAATCGCAATTAAAATCACTATTTATATCATACTCCCTACCTGAAACATTACATCTAAACCCACTACCCTCTGACATATAACTGCAAACTTGACATCGCGCTTTACCACACCTAAAACAACCCCTAACTCCTTCTGTCCGAATCTTAGGAAGCTTAGCTCTAACTAGATTATCCTTCAAATTTGGTGCCCGTCTGAAGACCACAAGAGGCTGCTCTTTAAAGGCCATTCCAGGGGTAGTGTATTTATTAGGCTGTAAAGTATGTGGCAAGCAGTATGTAGGTAGCACCTTTACATCATTTAGAGCCAGGTTTAACAATTATAAGTCATCTAGTAGGAAGTTTTCTAGTGGAGTAGCAGTGACGCAGGCAGAGTTGTTTAGACATTTTACAGAAGCCAACCATCATGGATTTTTAGAGGATGTTAGTTTTCAAATTATAGATAGGGTATTTGGAGTATCTAGACATGAGGAGGGATTCTGGCAGTTTAGACTACAGAGCTGTATACCTGAGGGACTTAACGTCAGATATGCAGATCATTAGCAATCCCCTATGCACTTTCCTAGCGTTAATTGCTTCTTTTGTCCATTTTGCGTCTATCCAGCATCTATTCTTCTTTTCTTCACACTTCTCGCACTCTTTGCATCACCTTATATGCTCTATATTATCCTCCTTTGTTTCTTACTTCACAGCTTCGGCCCTCCCCATATAATGGATTCTTAATTTATCATGAGGTGTTAATAGGTAGGTCCCCCTTAGGTAATATCAATTGTGACCCCATTGTTATGTAGGTAATTTAAGCAGGCCCAATGTCATTGTAAGTTTAGTACTGATGAAGATTCTGATCGAAACGTTTACCTAAAGGATAGTATATTTGTGGTTTATTCTATATATATATATATATATATATATATATATATATATATATATATATATATATATATATATATATATATATATATATATATATATATATATATATATATATATATATATATATATATATATATATATATATATATATATATATATATATATATATATTTATGTATATATTTATATATATGTATATATGAAGCATATAAGCACGACAATGTTTTTCAACTTTCAAGACATGTTTCGAACTATTCCACTCCATAATGAGTTAGCAACTGATGATGAATTGGAACAATCCGAAACTTTTATAATATCGAGAAACATTGGATATATATTATATATATATATATATATATATATATATATATATATATATATATATATATATATATATATATATATATATATATATATATATATATATATATATATATATATATATATATATATATATATATATATATATATATATATATATATATATACACACGTGAACAATACCGTTCACGAAACAGGCTTGTCGAGAGCACATAGTAGCTTTAATTTATATATATATATATATATATATATATATATATATATATATATATATATATATATATATATATATATATATATATATATATATATATATATATATGTGTGTGTGTGTGTGTGTGTGTGTGTGTGTGTGTGTGTGTGTGTTTCCATTGTACTTATTCAATTTTGGTTATGTATATATGTGCGCTCTGTAAAGTAAAGGTAAAGATTTTTCTGATGAAGCTATACGCGAAACGTTAAACAGTTGCTTTTATTGTGAGAGTCTATATATATATATATATTTATATATATATATATATATATATATATATATATATATATATATATATATATATATATATATATATATATATATATATATATATATATATATATATATATATATATATATATATATATATATATATATATATATATATTTATTTAGTTATATACATATATAATTCTGTGTGTATATATAAATCTGTAGCTGCCTTTTAATCATGAGGTAGAGGAGCAATTCAAAGGTACACTAGTGAACAGAAGGCAATAAATTTTTTCAATAATTAGCTGTATTATTATAATGTACATCCAATTTTAACTAATATAAAATAAATACTACTGGAATAATAAAAATACCAATAGGAATAACTGAAATGAGGAACTAAATCTTGAAAAAACATCACTGCTTTCCAAATTAGACTAGCTGCGGTCAGTTATAAGTCACTAAGCTGGATACAACAAATAAAAGATATTTCTGTAAATTTTTGAGGAGGTTAACAATCGTCTCTTTAGCTGTCTGCCATTAGCCAATTGTTTAAGGTTTAATGTAGGTGTGGGGTGAAATAATGCTAATTTCATGAGATTGATCTATATTGAACTTTTGAGACTGTATGCCACCCAGAAGCAGTTATTTATAACAAATGGTTTTACTTAATTGATAACAACATTAAAGGTGTGAAACAGAAAAAGGTATTTCTCCAGTTCAATGAAACAACTGTTGCAGGGCTATAGTAAAATGTCAAAAATGGTTTAGTATCAGTTTGGCAAGTAAGATATACAGTTATAAGTACCCGTTTGTAGACGGGAGTCGATAATCTGAGAGACAGCTTATTTCCAAATTTTAATTTTCAGCGTATCCTGCATTGACTCGGAGGACTTGACAGATCTAGCGCATCTCCTCTAATGAAAGAGGATTGGCCAAATACAATCGCTCACAGTGAGCTTAAAGCAAATTAAAAATTTATGTACAATCCCACCCGTAGTCAGTCTTCAGCTCTCACTTAATTCAGATATATGTATGATAGTATGTTTATTTAGAATACGAAGTGCTATCAGAGCTTCAAAACATATGAAGCTTTCATGCTAAAATAACAACCTAGCAGCAAAGATATGACATTGCACATAACCTGAGTGGACAACATGAATTCTAAATACTTCGAACATTTTTATGTAAGTACATTTGTTACATTCATCGTCGTTTTGACCACAACTGTGTGGCAGATTTTCTTTCTTGCTAGCCTTTGTTTCATCTAACTAAAGTAGAACAGAACATTAACATTATTTACAAGCAGATTTTTTCTCAATCCAAAAGTGAGTTATGATTGAATTTTCTCCTAAAAACTTCCAATCAAGTTGATGAGATATGAAAGAATAAAAAGTAGCGTATATAGCTTTAGATAATTTTAAAATCCTGCATGATAATACCAAGGAGCAATGACCTATATTATAAATTTTGTGGCAATCAGATCCCAAACTATCGCCTATTGTATTTGCAGATTTGCACATTGCTTCCGCTCAATGTAAGGGTATGGGTACATCCCTTTATATACGATACCAGAGGAAGTCGCACTGCTTTCACTATGTACTTCCAGCTAAGAAAGCTTTATGTTAATTTATTTACAGTTATTTACATTTGAACTCTCTCTCACTTATATATTGTTATCTGAAATCTAAACATGATTAGCTTTACCAATTACTTGGTACAAAAACATTTAGTAACAAGGGAATCCAATGACAATATGGAGCTATTAATCATGCCAGACTGTGCCTGTGCTGTTTTCAAGAAAGCAACTTCAGTGTCTAGTGCATTTATAGGATGGAACTATAGAAAGTAATGCGGATGGTTCTGAATGACAATGACCAATATTGATAAACTGCGATCACTAGTATATCCATCTCTTTTCCATTGTATATGGCTTTGAATGTTTGAAATTTCAGTAGCTCCTTGCGTAAGGACTGCGTGATTTTGCAATAATAATTCATAACTCAATGAGAAACTCTCTTCAGTTTATTCAAAGGATGCAAAACTTTTATCCTCTTCTGTAAATATTGGCTAGATAGTCAGTGTGTGTAGCGATAGCCTTACTTAGATTGAATCAGATTCTGAAGCTGGTTCAATAAGAAATGGGTTTGACAAGTTTGGAATGTATGCACGTCTTTGGTGTGCTTGGAACAGCTTAATTGATTGGTTCTTTATTAACAGCATTGCATATAAATGAGAGTAGCTACTATGAAACGGTAAATTATCTGTAACTTAACATGGAAGACACAGTCAACAAGGAAATATGCAATATGAAAATAAGCATATATTGTACCAACAGACCTGTAGTAGATCGTAGATATTTCTTTGCACATAGATAGCCTACTATGAGGAATACCACGATAAAGATAAATCCGCCAATAACTCCACCAAGCAGAGGTCCGTGATCAACATTTTGATTCTTTCCTAGAGAAATGTTGATGAGAGCTATACTTCATGACAAAGCAAACATAAATCAGAATCTTGATGCCTACTCGTAATTAAACATAAAAGTTTATTGTGTTTCAATGAATACCCATACTACTGTAATACTACACATCTGAAAGAAAAGAGTTCTATAGTTAATGTGGAGACATTTGCTAGAAGTTTCATTGTCTTGAATTAAATATTCATTACTGATAAAGAAATGTGCGTTTCAGTTGGTGAAAGATTATATATATTTGCGCATAAATAACTCTACCGAGACCTTTTTTATTAAGACTTCTTTCATTATTAAGTCCTTCGAATGAAATTATAACAAACATTCTTTTGCAAGTTTGCATTATATATATCTTTTACCATAAATACGGAAACAATACGAGAAAACTTTTGTTCATTAAAGAGACCGTTCTCTGTGTTTGAAATACAGTATTGGTATATGAGTACCTAAAGACATTTCTGGGGTACACTGATTAGTGTTAATGTGTGCTTCTATTATAATGTACCATGAGTATGATGCAACTATTGCTCCCAGTGATGTCATATGCAGTAAAGTAATAAAGTTAGGCTGATGTTGAAAACACAAAAAGCAAAAGGGCATAGAGAAAGAGAAGTAACTCATAATAGACAGTAGAAATACCTATCTTGGCTGTCTTTGCAAGTTGTGTCGTATGTACTCTGCTTGTTGCATCAGTAACGTTAATACGAACCTCATACTCAGTTTGATACGCAAGACCTTTTAATAGTATTGCTGTGACTGAAAGTCTTGGAGCTGTTACTTCCAGTTTCCATGAACTCTCCCCCTTCTTTTTATATTGCACTTTTATTTCTACTATGTTTCCAGCACATTGAGGCAAAATCCACGATACCCTTATTGTATTGGCTTTAACTGAAAGGCTGACGTTTCTGACTGGCCCAACCTCTAAAATACATAGAAGCACATTTATACTATGCATGCAAAAAAAGTAACACGGTTACGTTCTATAGGATAAAAACCAACTGTTCTAAAGGTTGGGACATGAAGAAGCAGATGAAATAACTACAATTTTCTTAGAAACTACTGTAATATGTTTTATATATTAAGTTGATAATTAAATATCTAGATATGATATTAATGAATGTATGATGCAGTACTTCCTTGATTATCCGGCAGCTACTGGATATAACTCTTCTAAAAGGAGGTCGGAGAATCTACAAATGGCCGGTTAAGCAAAACTGTACTTTTGGATATCATGCAAAAGAAGACGGCTATGATAATTAGAAAGTGTTTTTATTATACATACATAAACTTATCATTGTTATAGTCCTTGAAATTTTATTACACTATAGAAGGCTCCAACCCTAAAAAGGCAAGTTCTATTCACCAAGCTTGGCAAGTTCTATTCTTTTTTTCAAAGTTTTGGTGATTTTCTTGGACTTCGGAAGTCCCATCTCGCACTTCACCATTTGAAACGATTTCAAATTATCTTCACTTTTGAAGATTTCCTTAATGATGAACCTACTGATGCTGAATTTATTCATTATTTCTGCTTGTTGCATGTTTTTGTGGACCATTTCACAAACTTTCAACTTATGGTCGATGGTTCAAACAAATTTTTATCGTTTAGCATCCGAAGGTAACGAAGAAACTTTGATGAGCTCAATTTTTGCAAAAATAAGTATACTAGCTTTTACACCGCTGGAAAGGACTAGTACCAAAACACTCCCTGACGGAAGTATTCATAAGAATATGATATGATTTGAATTGCAAATTCATAATAACACGACAGGAATTTTTATAAATGGAAGATAAACCTTCAATTACATTAAGTTTAGCACCAGTGTCACAGCCGGATAATCGAGGGACGGTTAATCGCAGAAGTACTGTATTGCTCTAGGACTCGCCAGTATGTAGACAACTATTGCAACAACTCAAGAAGCTACATTGAGGTACAATCATTGCTTTTTGATAGAAATATATCCATTGAATAGATGTGCACATTTATCTCCACCCCAGATATTACAATTGTTGATCAACTTACGCTTTGGTTTGACTATGGTTGTGACATTAACAATTCCTTCACTATTATTGCTGACGCAGATAAACTTTCCGAACTTCATTCTGTTATCTAGCTCAGAAGAGAATGTCAAGTTAGCAGACGACTTCTGTAGGCGAAGTCTACGAGTGTATAAGGTTACATCGGGCACTGGATATCCAACTGCATTGCACACAATGTCAATATCATCACCCATGCACAATTCAAGTACTGTATTATTCCGCAGAAATCGTGGACTAGCTACAAAACAAGAATGAAATCGATGAATATTCAAAACAGTGCAGTGCTCTTTACTCGTGGATAAGTATTTGTCACAAGCCGATTATAAGATTGTGCTTTTTTAGAACAATAAGAATTATATTATAAGTATATATATATATATATAAATATATATATATAAATATATATATATATATATATATATATATATATATATATATATATATATAATATATATATATATATATATATATATATATATATATATATATATATATATATATATATATATATATATATATATATATATATATATATATATATATATATATATATATATATATATATTAATTCGGCTAAGGCTGACATAGGTAAATACTAAGTCATGAGTGGGCTACCACAATTGGAAAATTTATTTTGGCCCCAGTGCGGATTCGACCTCACGATGTTTAGATCAGAAGACTCCTGTGCTAATCAATTGCGCCAACCAGGCACAAAAGAATAGCGGTGGAATCTTAAGGTCACTCTACCGTGAGTCCCTCAACGCATCTAGGGCCTTCTCTATGTTTCGGCTATAATGCCTTCTTCAGAGCCAAGCGTACTATATCATATTAATTCGGCTAAGGCCTTAGCCTATATATATATATAGAACCTCAAGAAGAAATTCCAACTCTTAAAACGGTTCGGCACAAGCCTTCATCAGTTATAACATTCCCGGTACATACAGCGCATATATAATGAATAAGAATAATAATTATTATTTATTTGAGTTGGCTGGTTTATTCTATATGTCTTCACTATTTATTCTCCTCTTTTTATTTTATGTCATGTTTCTACTTTCATTTAGTTATGCTTGTCTTTAATATTATTTATGTCGCACCTTTCCTTACTAGATCTCTCTTCTCTCAATATCGTCCTTTCTAGGTCATATTGGGTTTCCTTTTCATTCTATGTTACTTCACACCCACTTTGTTCTCGCATGGCTTTCTTTCTACCCCGCTGGGACGATAGGTATCAGCTTCTCCAACACACTTTTCTCTTGTGCTAAATATAATTCCCCTTACATTCAATTTCAAATGCTATCCATTGTAAGTCCAGTTTCATTGTGTAAAGTGCTCTATTGTCGTAAGTTAATTAGATATTGTTCCTTTGTTTTTATCATTATATATGCGCTGTATGTACCGGGAATGTTATAACTGATGAAGGCTTATGCCGAAGCATTTTAAGAGTTGGAATTTTTTCTCGAGGGTCTATTTATGTCTTTAACAATTTCTTTATGATTGGAGCAAGTTGAGTGTATATATATACATGGACTCTCATAATAAAAACAACTGTTTAACGTTTCGCGTATAGCTTCATCAGAAAAATCTTTACCTTTACTTTACAGAGCGCACATATATACATAACCAAAACTGAATAAGTACAATGGAAACACATAAATAGAAACAATACCTTAGAAAAATAATTAGCGAACTTCACACCATCTAACTGGAGGCGTAAAAATGGCACTATGAAGAAGAGAACAATAGAAGAATAGAAGCAGAAAGAATAATGGGAGCTCTACCCCTGAGGATAGAGAACAAGTGCAAAGCACACAATAGATGTAGTAAAGAGAGGAAATGACAGAGTTTGAATGGAGAGATGCTGCCTGTTAATCCATACAGATATAGGAAATGAGTAAAAATGGACCGTAAAGAAACAAAGTCGGGTAGCACATAGCAAAATAGCTATACTAAAGTACAATTGCGAAGTCACAGAATAAACAAACATGGCGAAAACCAGAAGAGGTGTAGGTAGAGTAGAGTGTAAGACAAGAGAACAAGAATACTATACTAGCACAGAATTACCCAACTAAACATCCTATTCCTTAACCTACTTAATATTAAGGCCCTGGGGCGCAAAAGTTTCCAGCTTATATTACCAGAAACTTTCACGTTGCCTACCGTTCCCATTAAGTCTATCTATAATGATAACACTAACATCTTTAAGGAATCCCTCATGCGCTCCCCCGGTAAAATGCCGGAAAAACTCTGCCTGAAGGATCCCCGAAAAATCACCATAAAACTTAGGACCACACGCCTTATAGTTGTTAAACCTAGTCCTAAACGGCGTGCATGTACTACCCACCTACTGTACACCACAGACTCTACATTCCATCAAATACACTACATCAGACGAATCACAATCAAAAGAAAAATTTATTTGATATTCCATATTGGTGCTATGGGATCTAAAAGTCTTACTATCACACATAACAGAACAACCCTGACATCTAAACTTACCACACGGAATACATTGGTAGGTTCTAGGTTGCAGTTTTGGATAAAGTTGGCAAACGTGAGTCTTTTATGCAATGTGAGGAGTAGGATTTTAGGACAGGTGCCAAGATTGCTTCCCATGTGGACAGGCTCTTAGAATTAGAAGAATTTGTTCAGATGAAAAGAAGTTCAGAAAGAGGTCGGAGGAGTTAGTGAGTTGGTTAGTAGATAGGGGTTATAAGGAGGATTTCGTTAGGGAGCAGATAGTTCGTGCTAGTAGTTTAGACAGACAGAGAAAGACTTTTTAACCAGGAAGGTAGATGTAATGACAAGAGAAAGGATCAGGTTCCATTAGTATTTACATTCCATCCAGCACTTAATGAGCTTAGGGGCATAATTAGGAAACTCCATACCATGTTAGAAGCGTCTGAAGAACACAGGATGGCCTTTAAAGAGCAGCCTCTTGTGGTCTTCAGACGGGCACCAAATTTGAAGGATAATCTAGTTAGAGCTAAGCTTCCTAAGATTCGGACAGAAGGAGTTAGGGGTTGTTTTAGGTGTGGTAAAGCGCGATGTCAAGTTTGCAGTTATATGTCAGAGGGTAGTGGGTTTAGATGTAATGTTTCAGGTAGGGAGTATGATATAAATAGTGATTTTAATTGCGATTCTTCAGGGGTAGTGTATTTATTAGGCTGTAAAGTATGTGGCAAGCAGTATGTAGGTAGCACCTTTACATCATTTAGAGCCAGGTTTAACAATTATAAGTCATCTAGTAGGAAGTTTTCTAGTGGAGTAGCAGTGACGCAGGCAGAGTTGTTTAGACATTTTACAGAAGCCAACCATCATGGATTTTTAGAGGATGTTAGTTTTCAAATTATAGATAGGGTATTTGGAGTATCTAGACATAAGGAGGGATTCTGGCAGTTTAGACTACAGAGCTTTATACCTGAGGGACTTAACGTCAGATATGCAGATCATTAGCAATCCCCTATGCACTTTCCTAGCGTTAATTGCTTCTTTTGTCCATTTTGCGTCTATCCAGCATCTATTCTTCTTTTCTTCACACTTCTCGCACTCTTTGCATCACCTTATATGCTCTATATTATCCTCCTTTGTTTCTTACTTCACAGCTTCGGCCCTCCCCATATAATGGATTCTTAATTTATCATGAGGTGTTAATAGGTAGGTCCCCCTTAGGTAATATCAATTGTGACCCCATTGTTATGTAGGTAATTTAAGCAGGCCCAATGTCATTGTAAGTTTAGTACTGATGAAGATTCTGATCGAAACGTTTACCTAAAGGATAGTATATTTGTGGTTTATTCTATTTATGTAATTTATATACGTTGTGGATGCGGCTTAGGTTTAGTTTGTATATATATATATATATATATATATATATATATATATATATATATATATATATATATATATATATATATATATATATATATATATATATATATATATATATATATATATATATATATATATATATATATATATATATATATATATATATATACCTTTCGAACAATTCCCCTACTAACTGGGGATGACTGATTCTGCAATGTCTTAAAAGCTGTCATATTCATTGGATGTGTCCAATCAATTTTAAAGAAGCGATGCTGTCTTTCTGTAGCGTCATTTTGTTTTTAAATTTTATTACGAAACTGAAGTTTCCACCTTATATAACTTTATGTCTCTTCATTCCTCTCCCTTCTCTGATTATTTACTTTTCGATGTCTCTTTACATCTATTTTAGATCTGAAATGCTCTTATGATTATGGAGATTATTGACTCGAACTGTTCTGTAATGCATTGTTGAAAATGACAAACAGGTTCATTGAAAGTTTTGCTATGCTTATTCTAATGAAGGGGCTATATGAGGGTTACAAAGTTTTAGTGAGGTTTAGCTTTTCATGTTGGCACCTCTGCTCCATGCAATTTAATATCTGCCTCATATAGCAGAACCTCAGTTGTAAAGATTATATTAAACGGTATCATAATACTTTGAATTACTTACCATAAACATTGGCCAGTGAAATTTTCTTGCTCAATATAGACACCAGTCCAACACCACTGCCATAAAATGTCATATTGCAATAGAATGCTCTGTTTTCATCGCCAAGTGTGATGTTGAAAACATCCAGTACCATTTTGTTTATAGACAATGTAACACTCAATCGAGCTTTTAAGGATGGTGTTACAGATGCAGGAATCACCATCTGTGACGGCGTTGCAGTTCTGTTAAATACCGCCAAGGCAATAAACCCAGTGCCATCCTGCCTAGTGTAACCACATGTCAGCCCTCTAAACGTTACTGAACCGATAGTGGGATTCGAAGTAGCAGTTACTCTAATTGATGATGCATTCCGAAAACTACGTCTGGAAACTGCCAGAATTATTGAAGCAGTATCACTGAAAACTAATAGAAAGATAAAAAAAATAATTGAACAGAAATGATTCAAAGGTACATAGATAAATGATACACGGTAAGGATTCAAGGAGCAGCCGATCCCACCCATCTCAATGGTTCCTACTGGCTACCTAATTAACTATGCAAATTTTATGAGTGTGCATGCATTGCTATATCATCATATAAATTCAAATCGACTTCATTAGCGGGCACGAGATAGATTTAAAATTCATACTACGGGTTGTCCGATAGAGGAATATGGTTGGCTAAGCACTAAGAATATCGTAGATTGTCTATTTTGTAAGTAGTGGTACATTCTTAAGAAATTTGATGAGCAAGTGCACGATGGATAGTATACATTTATACTACGTGCGTCCTGTAGAAGAATAAATTTCTCTGAGCGCTGAGAATCTCATAGATTATCTATTTGTAAGTAGTGGTGCTTGCTTAGGACCTTTGATGCTGATGATGAGCAAACTTGTGATCGATGTATGTGCAATGAATAGCCAAGCACAGTGAAATAGGAAATCTAAGGAATAAGGAATTAGCTGGTGACATTAGTATGTTTTATACCAAATCATGATTTGCTCACAAACGCAATCAACAGATTTTCTCCTTACAAGGATCAATCTGTTTACTGTATGGAAAAGGGAAGTTGGCATGATTCTTCTCTAAGGCAGTCACCGTGAAGATTGTGCTTGTTTGAAATCAAAATTGCCCATGCATCCTAAGCTTTATATTTTGAAAGTTATGTTTTCTCATGTAATACCTAAGTCACCTAGTGCAATCTAGAAGTTACATTTAAGTCAAATGGTAAGGAACGAATCATTGATTACTTGCGGGGAGGGGGTGGAAGACATTTTAATATATTTGATGGAATTTTTGTACCCCCTCTTAGATTTACGTACAACTTTTCGTCCCCATTCGAGGATTTCAGAAGAAACTATATATTCTTCATTTTGAAATGCTCTTATTTTTCATCCACTTTCCCTCTGAATGTGCAGAATTTGGTTCCCCTCTTAGATGTCTTCCACTCTCTTCCCTGGAAGACTTAATGATGGATCCCTAACAGTGGCAATAGGGCGCTACATTAGTCACTTGAAAAGGAGAAAATCACGAAGATAAAAACTGTTACAAGCAATGTAAGCTTCCTCCAAGGTTACTCAAAAAATCATTTCCTACAAGATGTAAATCTTCTACCCCAATTAGAGTATTTGTTTCTATTCTTCTATTCTTCTATTCTTCTATTCTTCTATTCTTCTATTCTTCTATTCTTCTATTCTTCTATTCTTCTATTCTTCTATTCTTCTATTCTTCTATTAGAGTTGTGCTACTTCTTCGTTCGCCAAATTGGTACCAAAGAGGAGACCATTGAATGGCATTAAATAAAGGAGAGAGGTAAATCGTCCATTTATATTATTGGTGTCGTTTAATGAAGAGTAAGAAACATGTTAAGTTCATCTGGACGAATGAACTTTAGCAGATGATTTCCTTTCTCACGATATTGATTCTTTACTGGCATTGAAATTTTTCAGTGCATTTTGATTATGCTTGCTATCACCACTATGGAGACTAGATTGTATATGTAGATGCCTGGGATTATACTTGTGAGATGCAGAGTTTCTGAGCATTGAATAAAGTAGAAGGTAAAGCTGACTTTTATACGCAAAATAACGTACTCGGAACTTTCTAGGCATTTTTTTGTTCTAGGCATGATTTTTGACGACGGTAATAAGGCTTTGTTGCAATTCTCAATAGTCACTATATGCGATTACAGAAATTTCAGAAGAACTATGCATGAAAGTCAAACTTAACAAAAACGTTCCAAAACTTATATCATAATTCACTTTCAATATTTGCTAACGCTAAATGATCGCTGTATTGATTGTAGACAGGTAAATTGATTTTTAAATCTTTCCTGTTATGAAAAGCGACTATTTCAAATAGATGGTAGTTGTGAGGAGTATTTTACAGTATATTATCACCCAGCATGTAAAATATGCGTTTTGCCAGCAGCATATTACGTATAATTTTGTGCTGTATATAGCATCATTCTCTAGAAGTGAAAGCTAGCACTATCATAAACATCTTGAATTCTTTTTTGAGAACAAAGATGACATTATAAGTCGTCTTCATGTATCTGATCTGTTATATTGAAATAAACTGCTCAATAAGCTTACACTTGCTCATGAGGTTCACTAAACAAACAGATGGTTGCTTAGTTTGAACTGCAGTATCAATTATATTCACTATAATATATCGTCACTTCTCTTATCGAACTCAATGTTCATAGATCAGGGTTTTTTAACGTGCAGTTCTATACAAAATATGCACAATCACTGCCAAAAGTCCTTGGAACACCCTTTGACTGCAGCATTTTATTTGACAATTTTGAGATTCCGGTGAAGCACAATGGTCTACGCCCCCTACCCCCCAGAACAATGTTGAATTGACGGTTAGGTTAGCTGACAGTTGTGTGAAAGCAATTTGATTTATTTACTGTGTATAAAACCTGTATAAATCAACATTGTTTTGAAAGGAGAGAGGGGAATAGATTTTCGGGAATTCACACTTACTTGAGAAGCACCCTACCGCTTAAGGATAGTTTTAAGACTTGGAGGACACAAGAGCGGATCCATTTGGATCCGTTCTCACTTAGATCTGATCGATATTGCTCCCGAGTGAACACAGGTGCGATCTTAAAGGGTACAGATACGAAACGTGTATGTATGGATATGTCCTCATATAATGTTCAACACCGAGGACAAGCGCCAATAATGTGCGCTCGTATAAAGAACAAGCCTCGTTTCATATCCGTGCTACTTTGGATCGAATCCAAGCGTTCACATAAGAGCCATATGGATCAGATCCAAACAAGCACGGTTTTGCTCTGTAGTCCAGCACTAGTATGGGTAGCGGAGCCCAACAAGATGGGGCATAGGTGGTCTCGTGTGCACACAAGGCCCTTCCGTGCTAGTTTGGGACCGTACCCAAGCGGATCCGCTCTCGCGTGCACGGGGTACGAAGCCCTCATGCATATGCGCCCTGTGAAGGTACCACACTACCATTCGTGTAGCATAAGAAATCACATTGTCGGGGTCAAACCATTTCATTTCATTTTAAAATATTTACCCACGGTTGCCCCATCAATCGAAGAAGATTGCTTTACAGGGGGCTGTGCTTAAAATCTAAGAAAAATTATCTTATATTTCATATTTCATGTTTCATATTTTAAAAATATTTATACAGGGTACAAATTCAATAAGTATATTGTTTTGCAATTTGGCCCTGTTAAAATTAAAGTACCTAATAAACTATTACAAATAAGTTAGATAAAAATATATACAACTGACGACAATAAGCAACTACAAAATTAAAGATTTTAGTACCCCAACTGTCTCAACCTTGATTTAAAAGAGTAAACCAAGGGGGCCTCTTTGACAATGTTGTTGAGCTTGTTCCACACTTTTGCACCACGGTAAGAGAATGCCTTTTGGCCACTTACTGTTCGCATTAACGGTACTGCAAGATTACTCTTAGTGTTTCTTAGCTCTAGTATGTGGAAATCAGATAGCCTAACGAATAGATCACTAAGGTACTTTGGTGCAAGATCGTTTAGAGATTTATACATCATTGTAGATGTCTCTTTCACAATCATTTCTTTGACGGACAGCCAGCCAAGATCTTTGCGTAAGGGCTCAGAAGGTGCGTCATAAGAGCTACCCGTAACGATTCGAGCAGCCCTGTTTTGCAGCTTTTGTAGAGACTCAATTCTCGTAATACCACTACTTCCCCAAACGGAACAGCAGTAGTTTAGATGTGGTTCTACAATACTACGATAAATGTCCTTCAAGGTTTCCATTGATACAAAGTTTTTACAATATTTTAAAAGGCCTATTGCACGAGAAACTTTCCCTTTTATATTCTCAATTTGGCACTTCCACGTTAGACTATTTTACTTTGTTCACTAAGTCAATATCAGTACCACCTACGTGAAACACAGGCAACAAAGTAGGCTGCACCACCATTTTATTTACATTTTGCATAGAGCCAACTATCATAGCCTGTGTTTTGTCCACGTTCAATGATAGCTTGTTACCTTGAAGCCATTTCTCGATAACAACAAGTTCAGCGTTTAACACCATGTGCAATTCATCCAAAGTTTTGGAGGAATATGAAATCATGGTATCATCAGCATACATGTTTTTCTCAGCCTTTTTTAGTTCAAAGGGAAGATCATTTATATAAAGCAGAAAAAAGAAGTGGTCCCAAACAAGACCCTTGTGGCACTCCAATATCGATATCTTTGATGTCAGAAGAGACGCCATTTACTTTGCAAAACTGCTTTCTGTTATTCAAATACGATCGAAACCAATCGTATTCAATGCCACTGATACCATAGAAATTCATCTTATCTAAAAGAATTCCATGATCAACGGTATCAAAGGCCTTCTTGAGGTCAATGAAGAAGATCATAGCTGTAAATTTCCCTTTGTCAATGTTGACATGCCAGTCATTCGTGCATTTTAAAAGGCATGTGACAACGGAGTGCAAATCTATCTTTTTAAAACCTTACCCTAATTCCAATAATACGTAAATAAATAAAAGAAAAGAAATAGCAAAATAAATCATTTATTTACAGTGTCATTAAACGCTTTGAAAGAGGACGTCTGCTTGACTTCCAAATCTAAGTGGTTCCAGACTCGAGCACCACGATATGAGAAAGTTCGTTGACCACTGCACGTTTTCACTAGAGGGATTTGGAGATCAGTTGCTGTGTGTCTCAAATTTCCCCTACTACATGCCGACTTTTTCGTAAAAATTTGTGACAGATAGTCTGGAGCAAGCTCATTTATTGATTTATAGACCATGCAGTCTGTCTCGACTTGTATCATATCCGATACCGTAGGCCAATTTAGAGTTTTTATTAAGGCACTAGCGGAAGAATCATAGCTGCTGTTGGTCACAATTCTAGCTGCACGGTTTTGAAGTTTTTGCAGCACCTGCAACCTAGTCCCCCCACATGCCCCCCAGACTGAACAGTAGTAGCGGAGGTGCGGTTCAACGATACCACGATACATTTTACAGAGAGTGTCCTGCGGCAGTAACTTCTTGACATATTTAAGGAATCCAATTGCACGAGAGACCTTAGGTCGTACAAAATAGATATGTTCGTCCCAAGACAGATGTCTATCAATCTATACCTCTAAATGTTTGACGTTATCTGCAATTTCGACTTCGGAGCTACCAATAGAAAAACAGGGAGGTTCCACTAGCTTTGTCGAAATCTTCTCAAGGTTGGGTCGTGATCCAATAACCATCGCTTGTGTCTTCAAGATATTAAGTGACGGTTTATTGCCTTGGAGCCATATCTGTAAAGATTCAAGTTCTTTGTTCATCGTCAAATTCAGATCGTTGATACTTCTTGCAGTGAAGGAGATGCTGGTATGATCAGCGTACATGGTCACCTGGCACCTTTCCAGACAAAACGGAAGATCATTGATATAGACTATAAAAAGAAGGGGTCGAAGACAAGATCCCTGATGTACACAACAGTGTATTTTTTCTATTCGTGGAGAAACGCCATTGACCTTACCTAACTGTCTTCTGTCTTGGAGATATGATGTAAACCAGGCAAGCTCGTTACCAGAAACTCCATATTTCTGCATCTTTTTCAGCAGGATACCATGATCAACGGTATCAAACGCTTTTTTTAGGTCTATAAATACAATGCAGTGTATTTCCCCGTATCCATATTCTTATACCAATCGTTGGTGCAGGACAGGAGACTTGTTACTACAGAGTAAAGACGCAAAAAACAGACTTTTTGGGAAACAAGTGTTTGTTTGTGTCCAAGTACTTATGAAGTTGGTTGAAGATCAGTTTTTCAAAAATTCTTGAAAGAACAGGGAGAACAGATATAGGCCAGTGATTGGACCGATCATCAGCTTTTCCACTTTTGAAAATAGGGGTAACCCTAGCAATTTTCCAAGAATCTGGAAAAACTCCTATAGCAATTGATAGATTAAATATGTCACTTAAATATATTGATACATTAAAAATAACAATATCTATTGATTTACTCTGTTTATCTCTGCTTTTTGTAACACGCTGTTCTGACTATCGATGAGTCTTTTCAATACGACGCTACTTCAAGTTTACGGAAAAAGCCATTTTTTCAACCCTTTCATTCACTGAAAAACAAAATATATTTGATAAGGGGAGGCCTAAACCACATCTTTATATCATGCAACCTTGTAAAGCTGGTTCTGGTAATCATTTTGTGGCGGAGTGTTATGATAACTATGAGTGGCATACTGGATCAACTGACAACAACAAACTCTATTGCTGGCCACGCCTGCTCTTTTTTCCTCAAACGAAATGTGGAATGTAAAGCGCTACAATGATATAAACAACTTGACCAAGTCTTTCACAGATGTACGTACATTCATGCGATGATTCTTCTTCCAACTATCGGTAGAAGTAGTCGTGCTGACCTTTTAAGTAACACTCAAAGCCAGGGGTCTTTTGAAGTTGACAATAAAAAAGTTAAGGAAAACAGAGAAGTAATGCAGAGATTAACTGATGCTGTTTGTTTCCTTCACCAGCTAGAGCTGCTCTTTTGAGGCCACAACGAAAGTGAGGACTCATTAAATCGAGGGAGCTACATAGAATTCCTCAAAATTCTCCAAGAATATGACTATATTATGAAAAGGCACCTTTCTAATGCCACTATTTTCACTCGGATTTCTTTTTAAGTACAGCATGATTTAATATATTGTATGGGACAGCGCACTACAAGAAAGATTCTTGTTGAACTTGCTGAGGCAAAGTTTGTTAGAAGTCAGATTGATTGGGGGTGAATATTAGAGTGAAAGAAAAATACCCAGAAGCTTTATTCATTCACTGCTTTGTTTCATTCATGCGCACAAGTTAAATCTAGTTCTCTCTCGAAGTATTCTGAGAATGAGTTTATGCAATTCAGGTTCTCTGTGTTAACTGGTCCTTTGAGATTTTTCTCTCGATCAACGAAGAGTTCTTCAGCCTTGGATTTGCTTGTTCAACGTAGGATTCCTACTGCCTCAGAAAATTGATGGAGTTCAAATGCTCTCTTGGTTGGTTCTGTTCACTCTCTTCGAAGGCACAATATTGGTTTCTTTTGGAGATGTCATTAAACTCCCACAACTATGCGACGAAACTCCCTTATCCACAACCTAGCTCCTCCATAGATGTTAAGCTTAATGACATCAAACGAGACTAAAGCCTTACAAAGTTTGTCTTCCTTTCAAAAGTGTAGATGAGATTACTCCCTTTATTAACTTATGAGGACATTTTCTTTCATTTGATGCACACACGTCTTCTTACACATCTTATCATGTAAGCAGTCATGAATTTCATGCTATTAAAAAAGTTAACGAAGAACAGTACAACATGAACTTTAATACATCGAAGTTGCGATTACTGGAGCTATCTAAGAATATAAGACATGAGACAAGGTGCAGAGGCTTCAAAACAAGCCTTTCGCAAAATCCAAAATTCAAAATCCCTAATTCATTATTATTCTTCCACAATTTTCCCATATTTATTTGTTTCTCCTCCTTTACGTATAGAACACCGTATTCATGCGCCTGAAACTCTCCCATCAACTCACCATATTGCCTATTTGCAAGAACAGCAACAAGGTCCCTTCTTCAATACAACCCAATGCATATGGATTGCCCATTGTTAACGCATGACCTTTATAGTAAGTACAGGCTGAATACACTAAATCCATCAAAATAACAGCACTGAGACCTGACAACATAATATTCTAATCCTCGCTCACGTTAAAGGCCAGATTCTAGACTCCACAAAACAATCACAATGTCCCATACTCCAGCATCAGACTTCAAACAAACGATGGTCTCAGTAAAGACGGAGAAGGCATTATATATTAAATATTAGAAATTGAACTTTTGGACAGATCCCTTAATATGACTATATTGTTTGCATGTGAGACACTGTACCTTTAAATTGAAAATTGTTGATAATATTGATAAAAAGGTTCAGATGAAAAAAACTACTTAGTATAAAATGCAACTAGATAAAAGATTCTAAGAACTTTAGAGAATGCAATGAGAAAACTCTTATTTACTTACTGTATACAATCTCCAGCGTGTGCTTCTGACTTCTCTCTACCAAAATATTGAAACTAGCATCATAATAATACAAAACGCAATAGAATTGCCTCTTTTCATCAGCAAACGTGATTGAAGTAATATCAAGAATTACTGGATTCCTGGCTGATGATATGGTCAACCTCGCCTGTAGAGATGATGGCAAAGCTGTATTGACTTCAACTCTCAATCGAGATGGATGTGTGTGATACGTTGTCAGCTGTGTAAACTCAGTACCATCTGGCTCAGTATAACCACACTGAAAATCATTAATGTAATCAGTTCCAGGAGCAGGGTCAGATACTGCAGTAAGTGTAATCGATGCTCCGTTAAGGACATTTTGGCTGGATATTGTCACATTAATTGATGCAGTCTTACCTAAAACTACAAACAGCAACAAATTAAAATGTACAAATGTCTCCCAGAGATTACATATTTGTAGAACCTCACTCTGCTGTTCCATGACATCATACAAGCTCGAACAATATTTATACTGAGAACCGTTATTCAACGCGAATCCTCAATAAATCACATGCGATCTATACAGCTAGTACAATCTACTGAGAAATACTCTAGTAATGCTGAAATACTTGTCAGCGCAGAAAAATACTGGAGTTAAAAAATGAATAATGAGTTAAAAATCAAAAGTAATACTGAGAAATTGCAATTGTACGAGGTTAGTATTGTGGTCAAGTACCAAACTTCTCTTAGCAATTAGCAATTTCGTAGTCTAAAAAGCATTCGATAAGGTAGATCACACAATCATGATCGAAAAACTGACGGTGTACGGCATCAGAGGGATCCCTGGGAAATGGTTCAAATCTTACCTACATAACAGACAACAGTACTGTTCCCTAAACGGCAAAAAGTCTAACAAGAGAGAAGTTATATGTGGTATACCCCAAGGTTCCTGCTTAGGTCCCCTCTTATCTGTATTTTGTCTAAATGATTTTGAAAGATGCCTAAAATAACCGAAAGCAAACATCTATGCTGATGACACCAATGTATCAATAGCATCAAATAACAAAGAGAAACTAGTAGCAGATGCACAAACTGAGCTGCTTAACATTGCTGAATGGATGAGACTCGTCAACAAGCTTAGTCTCAACCCCTCAAAAACCGCCTATGTGATCATAGGTCATCCGCGGAAAGCAAAGGGTACAAATACTCAACGTGTTCTTGCACAAAACCCATTTGTTCGGGTGTAGTAGTCACGATTTGTGAACATACAATGGCTTGGTACAAGTTAATTGGCAATGCTGTACCTATCCTATTTCCAATCATCAATAAAACAGATCATTTTCATCTAGGTTATTTTCCTGTTCTAAAAGCTTTTTCATTGTAACAAAAATATTTGTAATGAACACAGTCAGATAATCTAGCATTTTCAGGCATTTGCTTGATATTTCTTACATTATTTTGTCTTGAAAGCACATGCATCTACGGTTTTACGTGTTTCTCCTTCTGGTAAATAATATGTTCTGCCAGTTCTTGTGGTTGGGTGTAACTGTATCTTAGCATCAGAGACATCCATGTTAATTATATCTGGATGTCTAGGGAAGACCTGAGATGAATTGGGTCTATTAGGATGCAGGGAATTGGCTGAAATTTTATTTCTTTCAGGGTATGCCTCTTTTATGTAAGCAACCCACCATTTGTCATCATAAATCACCGCAACATAACCGGCAGTTATATGTGATGGCTGTAGAGTGCTTTTCTTTATCGACACTTCCCTACGTGCAGTAGACAAGCTGTATTCTGAAGCACTTAAAGTTATATCTGATACCACAACAAATGAGTGGAGCTTCTGTGTTCCTGCTATCGTTTTCACCAATTTAAATCGATTTGCAAGGGTTTTGCGTTCTGAAGCGTAATCCTCACATGTGACAAATTCTGACACTACCCCTGTTAGATTTGTCAAAACAAAACTATCTCGTTGACTGGGTGTTCCTATTTGGTCTTGATATGGTCTTTGAAGGTTTGCTCTGGTAGCTTCACGCTTGATTATTCCACTAATCCCATCGGATGGGCCTTTCCTATGGCTTGTTGCAAAAAGGTGCCGCTCTGCTATTGCACCAAAATCTTGCTAATGGAGACATAGGTTAATAAAAATTTTTATATTTGTCATATTGGCCAGGACAGCCACCTGAAAAATATATAATCTTGCCAACTGTAGAAAATTTGCCCTTAAGGTGAGCAACAAGACGTTGTTGAAAGAGAGGTACTGCTATTATATCATGTACATTGCAGTCGGAAATCAGCACAAAATTACCATGGTTTAAGCTGCCCTGGTCATTATAATAATAAAAAAATGGAAGGATTGTTGCCATGTTATTGTTCCAATGAAATGACTGAGCTGCATCTTGGACAACAGAAAAATCTCCATTAACTAGAAATTCCCCGGTAACTAAAGTTTCCTTGTGGGACTGTAAATATTGAGTTTGCTGTTTAATAAAAATGTCATGTCTCTTTAAAAGCTGTAATTTTGACAGAAATTGCTCAAGAAAATCATCAGTTGTTTGCACCTTAGGTTCAAGAGTTGACCTGCCTGTTGTTGTCCATTGTTTGAATTCTACAGTTTCTACTTCTGCTTCTTCAAAGCACTGTGTTAGCTGGGTCCTGAGATTTTAAACATCAGGGTAATAGCTGTATTCTCCTAAATAGCATTATGGTTGAGTAGGGTTGCAAGTTATGCTTGCAATTGCATGAGAATAATGCTCTAAGGGAACATCGAGATGAGCTGTAACATTATTCATAAGTTTTACGCTGTTGTGAATGGTACATACGCAAACTGAAAGTGTGCCGCTTGCTCCTGCAAGTTTGCATTCCTTATGTCGAAGCGATGCAGATTTCGAGAATCCAATTTTCATCTCCGGATGTGAATCCCTGAACTTGATAAATGACTCTTTAAGGCTACATAATACTAATCGTTTTTAAACAGTGACTTTTTCGTTTTTCTTAATTACTGTAATACAGTCCTTTTCCCAGGCATAAGCCTGCTTATATCCTCAAGATAATAAAATGATTGTACACATTATGTGATTTCAGCTGCTAATGATCGGCCATGCTTAGAATCTTGATTGGATAGGATTCCATTTTCAAGTGCAAATCTTTTCGTCTGTACAACCATTCTGTGGGAACATCCTAGCTTTTTTCCATCTTTTGTCGAGTCCAACTGGGTGCAAAATGGTTAGAATTGTCATCTTTTCTGGACGACTAGCAGAATTTTTATACCGCCCTATCAAAGACGCAATTATCTCATCCGCCCTCAAATCTTCAACTATATCACTTGAAGCTTCAGAATATGTTGACCCTCACATACTCCCTAGTTTTTCAGACACAGCATCATGTACCTTTTGCTTCTTTTTTGGATTATAAGAGGCGGTGGACAATGCTCTGCGTTTGTTCAAGGGGCTAAGACCAATCAAAATAAGGGATGTATTGTAAATTTCTAGATCAGATTCTGGACAATAGAATATTTCTTGATCATTGATTTCACCCTCATGATCAGATGACTGTGATGATGGTCATGAAGATGCTGCCATATCGTTAAAAGAATCATCCAAGTAATCATCATTTGATTCTGTTGGCAATTTTGCAATTTCCTTTCGACATTTATTGCAGATCTTTTGCCCAAGAGAAACAAGTAATAGATATTTTCTTGCTTGATCTTTGGTGACCAACCTTAAATCTTTAATTTATTTCCTTCTTTAATATTCCTTTTATTTTTCATTAAATCTTAAATGCTTTTGGCATTTCTTAGACTCCATTGTTGATCTAGCTTTACTTTAGCGCAGATATGTAATAATACGAGCAAATGGAACAAATTTAAACCTCTTTTGTATTTGAATCGATGCAGTTATTTACTCAATACCATATTTCATTTCCTATCAGAAAATACTTACAACCCACACCAGGACATAAATCATCTACAAGTTATATATTATCTCCCTTTCCAGATTAATTTCGAAGCAAAGGTGTTTGTAGTCTTCATTAATGTATGCCCTTTCTTGTTGAGGAAATAGGTGGGACTGATCCGTACATAAATATTGATGGATTAAATTCTATAGAGATCACAGTAAGATGGAATCAATTTTGTTCCATCTTCAACAAAATTTACTCAATGACAAATAACCATTAGGAGTGCCCTTAAACCTCTCCCAAACCTGACATTGTGATAATTTTGTTCTGTAAAGTTTCAAGATATATGTATATATATATATATATATATATATATATATATATATATATATATATATATATATATATATATATATATATATATATATATAGAATAAACCACAAATATACTATCCTTTAAGTAAACGTTTCGATCAGAATCTTCATCAGTACTGTACTGAGTACTGATGAAGATTCTGATCGAAACGTTTACTTAAAGGATAGTATATTTGTGATATATTCTATTTATGTAATTTATATACGTTGTGGATGCGGCTTAGGTTTAGTTTGTATATATATATATATATATATATATATATATATATATATATATATATATATATATATATATATATATATATATATATATAGAGAGAGAGAGAGAGAGAGAATTCAAAAATATACTTTCTTCTGTTGTAAACGTTTCGATATATTATCTTCATCAGTACTAACATTACAATGATACGGGGCCTACTTAAATTTCCTACATAACAATGGGGTGACAATAGGTGTTACCCAAGGGGATCCTGCTTATTAACAATTGTTCCAGTGGTAGAGCGTAATTCAGGGGAGGGCCAAAGCTGTGAAGAAAGAAACAATAGAGTGACAAGGTGTAGACAAATGCCATATAAGAAGTGTTAATTGAATGCTAGACAAAGACATAGGTGGGAAATACTGGAGAGTTGAAAACAATAGGCAGACACTACTAAGAAACCAGGCATTCTAAAAGAGAAGTTAAGAGTCTACAAATCTGACGTTAAGTCCTTCTGGTGCAAAACTACCTAGCTTAAACTGCCAAAACCCTTCTCTATGTCTAGACTCCCCAAAAACTCTGTCTATGATCTGAAAACTAACGTCCTCCATAAAACCGTGATGATTAGCTTCAGTAAAATGTCTAAAAAAATCTGCCTGTGTGACTACTTCTCCCTTAGAATACCTCCTGCTAGCTGACTTGTAATTATTAAATCTAACCCTAAATGACGTAAAAGTACTACCTACATGCTGCTTCCCACAAACTTTACAACCTAATAAATATACTACCCCTGACGAATCACATGTATATCTACTGCTAATTTTAAACTCACTTCCAGAGACATTTGATCTAAAACTGTTACCCTCAGACATGAACCTACAAAGCTGACATCTCGATTTACCGCATCTAAAACAACCCTTATCTGATTATCAGATAAGGGTTGTTTTAGATGCGGTAAATCGAGATGTCAGCTTTGTAGGTTCATGTCTGAGGGTAACAGTTTTAGATCAAATGTCTCTGGAAGTGAGTTTAAAATTAGCAGTAGATATACATGTGATTCGTCAGGGGTAGTATATTTATTAGGTTGTAAAGTTTGTGGGAAGCAGCATGTAGGTAGTACTTTTACGTCATTTAGGGTTAGATTTAATAATTACAAGTCAGCTAGCAGGAGGTATTCTAAGGGAGAAGTAGTCACACAGGCAGATTTTTTTAGACATTTTACTGAAGCTAATCATCACGGTTTTATGGAGGACGTTAGTTTTCAGATCATAGACAGAGTTTTTGGGGAGTCTAGACATAGAGAAGGGTTTTGGCAGTTTAAGCTAGGTAGTTTTGCACCAGAAGGACTTAACGTCAGATTTGTAGACTCTTAACTTCTCTTTTAGAATGCCTGGTTTCTTAGTAGTGTCTGCCTATTGTTTTCAACTCTCCAGTATTTCCCACCTATGTCTTTGTCTAGCATTCAATTAACACTTCTTATATGGCATTTGTCTACACCTTGTCACTCTATTGTTTCTTTCTTCACAGCTTTGGCCCTCCCCTGAATTACGCTCTACCACTGGAACAATTGTTACTAAGCAGGATCCCCTTGGGTAACACCTATTGTCACCCCATTGTTATGTAGGAAATTTAAGTAGGCCCCGTATCATTGTAATGTTAGTACTGATGAAGATAATATATCGAAACGTTTACAACAGAAGACAGTATATTTTTGAATTCTCTATGTATTATTTATATACTAAGTTAGTGCGGCTTTGACTTATTATTATTATTATATATATATATATATATATATATATATATATATATATATATATATATATATATATATATATATATATATATATATATATATATATATATATATATAGACTCTCATAATAAAAACAACTGTTTAACGTTTCGCGTATAGCTTCATCAGAAAAATCTTTACCTTTACTTTACAGAGCGCACATATATACATAACCAAAATTGAATAAGTACAATGGAAACACATAAATAGAAACAATACCTTAGAAAAATAATTAGCGAACTTCACACCATCTAACTGGAGGCGTAAAAATGGCACTAAGAAGAAGAGAACAATAGAAGAATAGAAGTAGAAAGAATAATAGGAGCTCTACCCCTGAGGATAGAGAGCAAGTGCAACGCACACAATAGATGTAGTAAAGAAAGGAAATGACAGAGTTTGAATGGAGAGATGCTGCCTGTTAATCCATACAGATCCATACAGATATGGGAAATGAGTAAAAATGGACCGTAAAGAAACCAAGTTGAGTAGCACCTAGCAAAATAGCTATACTAAGGCACAATGCCGAAGACACAGAATAAACAAAAATGGCGAAAACCAGAAGAGGTGTAGGTAGAGTAGAGTGTAAGACAAGAGAACAAGAATACTATACTAGCACAGAATTACCCAACTAAACATCCTATTCCTCAACCTGCTTAATATTAAGGCCCTGGGGCGCAAAAGTTTCCAGCTTATATTGCCAGAAACTTTCGCGTTGCCTACCGTTCCCATTAAGTCTATCTATAATGATAACACTAACATCTTTAAGGAATCCCTCATGCGCTCCCCCGGTAAAATGCCGGAAAAACTCTGCCTGAGGGATCCCCGAAGAACCACCATAAAACTTGCGACCACACGCCTTATAGTTGTTAAACCTAGTCCTAAACGGCATGCACGTACTACCCACCTACTGTACACCACAGACTCTACATTCCATCAAATACACTACATCAGACGAATCACAATCAAAAGAAAAATTTATTTGATATTCCATATTGGTGCTATGGGATCTAAAAGTCTTACTATCACACATAACAGAACATACCTGACATCTAGACTTACCACACGGAGTACATCCCCTTGTATTACAACTGCCCTCCCCCCCCCCCCTATGCAACTTAGCTCTTACCAAAATATCCCTAAGGTTCTTGCAACGCTTAAAGGAAACAAGTGGTGGTTCAGGAAACACACGTCTATGCTCCTCTGAAACACTGAGCATAGAGTGAAGTCTCTGTGCCACTTTTCCAATGCTGTTGAGTGCTGGATGGTAGGACGTGACCAACGGGACCCTGGCAAGCCCATCCTCTTTAGAGGTTTTGTTAGAATTGCAAAGTAGAGTCTCCCTGTCCTTCCTTCGTGCCTCCCCTATTTGCTCTTTTATAAAGGATTCCTCATAACCCCTACCCTCTAACCATCCAGCCAGATCCCGTAACCTAGCATCTAACTCATGATCTTCAGAGCATATACGGCGTAATCTTAGTGCTTGACTATAGGGTATAGCCTTCTTGGTATGCCAAGGGTGACAAGACGTCTTGTGCAAATACTGATGAGTATCCGTGGGCTTGCAGAATAAGTCTGTAGTAAGGACTCCCCCCTGCTTAACGCTAACTTTAACATCTAGAAAATTAATAGAGTTACTAGAGTGCTCACTGGTAAACTTGATAGTATCATGGCTACTATTAAAGAAGTTGACGAACGAGTCAAGCTTTTCCTCCCCATGAGTCCAGATGAAAAACACATCGTCAATGAATCTCATACAGACCAAGGGTAAATCAGCTGACTCCTTCAACAATCTTTCCTCAAGCCTAGTCCTGAATAAATTAGCAAATGCTGGAACAAACTTAGGTCCTATCGCTGTGTCAAGCGATTTTCTATAAAACTTATTATCAAACTCAAAATAATTGTTGTCTAAAACTAATGATGCCAACTCAACTAACGTATCAGTAGCAACACTCGGATTCACCCTTCTATCAAGCGCCTCCCTTATGGCTTCTAAGCCCTCCTCGTGTGGTATGCTTGGATAGAGTGCCACTACATCCACAGTACATAACAAAGCCCCTTCAGGTACTCTCCCAATCTGACCCAATTTTAACAGAAAATGATTAGTATCCTTAGTGTAAGATCTCCCATGGCTAACTAAAGGATTAATATGGTAATCCAAAAACTCTGAGATATTCTCTGTAAAACAACCCGAATTAGAAATAACTGGCCTACCTTTCACAGAATCTAACCCTTTGTGAATCTTAGGTAGCAAATAAAACCTACCCAGTTTCCTATCAGTATCAAGAAGATATTCAGAAACTCCCTGCAGGCCACGGTCTACCCTCGCCATTTCACATATCCTATTCTGAATATTCTTACCTAGCTCTACAGAAGGATCCCCATCCACTTCCTCATATACTCTTCTATCATATAATTGTCGATTGCCCTCTTCTAAGTAATCTTCCCTATCCCATACTACAACTGCTGACCCCTTATCTGCTCCCTTAATAACAATATTCCTATCACGTCTAAGATCTTGTAGTGCAGCAAGTTCAGATGCAGAAAGGTTACTAAAATTCTTACCAATGGGCGTCACAGACAGCACCTCATGTTCTAAGTCGGAAAGAAAAGCTTCAAGTAAGGGATCACCGCGAGGAGGATTCCAGCTAGATTTACATTTAAATCGAAAATTGTCCGAGTCTGTGTTTGTTTCACGGTCCCTTAAGGATGTTAGTGTTATCATCATAGATAGACTTAATGGGAACGGTAGGCAACGCGAAAGTTTCTGGCAATATAAGCTGGAAACTTTTGCGCCCCAGGGCCTTAATATTAAGCAGGTTGAGGAATAGGATGTTTAGTTGGGTAATTCTGTGCTAGTATAGTATTCTTGTTCTCTTGTCTTACACTCTACTCTACCTACACCTCTTCTGGTTTTCGCCATTTTTGTTTATTCTGTGTCTTCGGCATTGTGCCTTAGTATAGCTATTTTGCTAGGTGCTACTCAACTTGGTTTCTTTACGGTCCATTTTTACTCATTTCCCATATCTGTATGGATTAACAGGCAGCATCCCTCCATTCAAACTCTGTCATTTCCTTTCTTTACTACATCTATTGTGTGCGTTGCACTTGCTCTCTATCCTCAGGGGTAGAGCTCCTATTATTCTTTCTACTTCTATTCTTCTATTGTTCTCTTCTTCTTAGTGCCATTTTTACGCCTCCAGTTAGATGGTGTGAAGTTCGCTAATTATTTTTCTAAGGTATTGTTTCTATTTATGTGTTTCCATTGTACTTATTCAATTTTGGTTATGTATATATGTGCGCTCTGTAAAGTAAAGGTAAAGATTTTTCTGATGAAGCTATACGCGAAACGTTAAACAGTTGTTGTTATTATGAGAGTCTATATAAATTTTTAAAAACTTTAAGTGGAAAGGCTAGTGAATTATATATATATATATATATATATATATATATATATATATATATATATATATATATATATATATATATATATATATATATATATATATATATATATATATATATATGTATATATATATATATATATATATATATTCATTAGTTTTACTTCATAAACGTAGCAACTGTAACTTTATTGCACAGATAGACGAACTACAACATCTCATTACCAAAGACATTTTGCAATACCGGAGATCTTGTTACAGTCACAAAATCACAGATCCAGAAACAGTGGTTCAAAACAAAGCGGATTGTATTAGAAAGGGAATCCACCCGCCATACGCTTTACTTATGAAAAAGACAAACAAGAACAATCTAGAAGGAAGGCAGAAAAGAAGGTAGAATAAAGCTATCAATGAGTTAGATACTCCTGTCTCTGACAGAAATGTTAAGTGAGTAACAAAACAAGCCAAAGTCGCATTTAAGTCTGTTGAGGTGTTGGGCCCACAAACGACTAGGGCCGGCTTCCATTTTTTGTAACGTGACAAATACTCAATACTCTGTCTACAAGAACCGTTTCTTCAGATAACAGTAATTGCTCTCTACAAGTTCAAGCATACTTCAAAGGATTTTCGATTCTAATATTTCAAAACAAGTAGATGCTTGAAATGCAAAAGTTAGTGATCAAGTACTAATAGACATTGATAGAAAGAAAAAAACATGCTTCGAAACTATCTTGAAATTGATATATCCAATCCAGCTGCTAGAGGACAGCATTTCAAATACGAGTGCTACTTTCACGGTGATTTCAAACTAAACTGGCATTAACAGAACAAAATATAGTGCTCACAACAGGTCAACTTTATCATATGATCTATATCAAATGAAGGAATGTAAGTAACTTACCGACAGATCCAAAGAGGATGAAAATTACTGCAAACTTTTGACTAGGGTTCATTGTCACTTTATGCAAGCCAATGAGAAAAAATAAATCGGTTCTCTAAGAAGGAAAATTGTTGTTAATCACCATTAGGAAGCAAAATTCTAACAAAATATTATCATGATTTCCTGAGAATTTAATTTCACATCTTGAAAATATCAATAGCATAAGCTCCAGTCTCATTGCATATTACTTTCCTTTAAGACCATGACACCTCCTGTTCGTTTTCAATTACCGTAAAAATCCACATTTAAGCTACCCTTACATATAGGCTGCACCCCAATAGTAATGCATCTATAAAAGATTTGTGCTTACTGGTAGGCATTGCTTTCTTCGTGAGAAAATGCAGAAGTGAATGTCTTAAGATAATCTTTAGGCTCTACATTCTGAGGATTGTCTTTATTTAACAGCAAGGTAACAATAAATCTCTTTACATAAATTTACGGCTTTATTCCATATGCTTCAGGTTCGTGTGCACAATAATCATATTAATGAAATTTAGAGGCATTTCGCACTGTCCCTACACAATGTTCTCCAAATATGGTAATATTTCTTATAGCATCCCAACGATTAAATAAAGTTCTGCAACATTTGAATCAATCTTACTAAATTGCTTGATGAAAAGAAAGACCAGATTACAAACAAAAGTGCACCGAAAGTTTTCATTGATAAACCCGCACACAAACAGAAAATACAAAGTTACTCTTGCTACTAAAATTCCTGAAATTCCTCATTTCCGACTGTCCAAAGATATCTGTCTATTCAACCCTGCTCCATTTGTTTCAAACCAATGTCAAGTGCTGATACATAAATAGGTCTATAAGGCAATATTCGTTTGTATCTATATCATTGATGATAATGGCAAGCATACTTTTATGAACAAGGATTTGAATTTTCCCTGAGAAATGATGAACTCTGCACAAAGGCTGCACCACCAATTGTTAAAATCAAAATTAGAAAAGAAGATGCAGCCCATACGCCGATTTTCACAGTATTTCCAAAGATTTTCATCTAGTTAAATAAGCTCAATTAATTCATCTATATGTATAGTGTGCCTCTTCCCTGTAAATTGAATTTTTCTGCCATCACATCGGGAAAATATACAATCTATACCAGAGACCAAAACAGTGTTGGAAAAATGTCGATGGCAACATTTTATTGAAGTAGAGTATGACGAAATATAAGAAGATTGCATGAATAAAAACTTAGAGGGTGAGAAATGGAGGAAAAAATTATAAAAACCATAGAAAAATTGCACCATAGCCAATGCATAATGTAAAACCCTGAGGCACAAATGACTCCAGTTTGTCTTGCCAGGAACATTCATACGGCTTATGATTCTAATTCAACTTATCAAATATGTAACCATTAACATCCTTCAAAAAAAACCAAGAATCACTACCTTATGAAATGCTGGAAAAGTCCACCTGAATGATATCAGCTGCAAAACACTGGAAAACTAGCATACCTAAATCAATTGTAACTGTTCCTTATAGGTGCTCATGCAGCTACTATCTACACACTATACACCAGAATCTACACTTTATCAAATACATATAATAGAAGGATCACAATGAAATACAATGTGTTTGGCTACTACTTATTACGATTTTCACTTACAATTCCAAACCCACTTTACATTAAAATTTCACTACATTATAGTTCCCTTCCAAATCTGTAAGACGATGCTCAATAATGAACATACAGTAAAAAGCTACAAATCAGAATCTATATTAATTACGAAGTAACAGTTTGAAATTGTTCAGTGTGATGTCAATTAAGTAAAACAGTTCAGCTTCGGAAGAAATCTACTTCCTTACGGCAATTTCTTCAGAAAAAACAATATTTTCTTCAAAAATAGCTTCAGCTAACAAGAGCTAAACAGCACCTCATTTGGGAAAAATATCAGTGTGTTGGGCATACAGTTTGCAACTCATATAACAGATGCCCCAGTAACACTACTCATGTAACCGAGGTAGACAGGGTCTGCATCTGTACTTATGGCCCTTATAATGCTTACTGTACACTCCCCTTACAAAATTATTGCACAGGTTGACCAGATTTATTATGGCGGATAAAGTGTCGACATAAATGAGGTTCAACTTAAAATTCAACCCTATCCGACTATAGTCAATTGCTTGATGAAGTAACAACAGTTCAAAACAGAATTCATTCAACTTTCAGACAGTTGAACAAAAACAGTCCCGTCTTGCTATAAAACTGTGATTTATCAGCTTTTCATGCAACAACCATTTGTGTTTCAGATTTGTTTGAAACTATTTGGACTCGACCAGTGAAATTTGACGATAAAAATCTGAGATATACTTCTCTGTTTCTGAAATAAAAGATCATCAATCTCATCCCTGATTGCTGGTGAACCATGAGAATGCTCTTTTTGCTTGCATATCACGAACAATTTCAGCTTTTCAAAACCGTTTTTGTAGAGACTGCTTTCTGGCCAGAGAAACACAGCAAAGACATCAACATTACATAAAGTTTTGTTTTTCTAGTTCACTATGGAGGTTTATTGTCATGATTAAAGATAGCTGGCATTCCCTACTCCGGTTTGACGTCATATTTGAATTCTGAAAGAGCTTACTTTCGAGAATCAAAATTAATATAAATGCATTAGGTTTTGACCAGATTCTGCCAAATGGCCTAAACCAGTAGGCCTAGTATACCTCCAAAACTTAAAAGACACTGAATAACCAAAACTGAACTGAAAATATTGTTTTATTGGCTTCTTCCATCCATCATCAAATAACAAGCATTTGATCATCCCCTGTCAGCTACAAATAACACCATTCTGTAAAAGAAACGTCTTTCCTTTGATCTATCTTCCAGTGACCAAATACCCAAACCCAATACACGTGCTAACTACCACACGTTAAAGAAACAAGCCATTTCTTAGTATTTTGTAAGACTTAATGCAATGATTTTGAAAAATATGCCTTTCTAAGTAGTCCATGAAATTTTTGCTGGAAACGGCTCTGATTAATTTCATATTATTGGAGTCAACTTTACAAACCTCAGCTTCCTGGTAAATTTCCATACAAATCTTTCCTGTGTTTTGATTAATTTTTTTAAGCGACCACCTCTAGGTGTGGACAGGATAAAGCCAGCTTTTCTGAAGTTCTTGTACACCCATAATAAACTGCCATACTAACAACCAGCAATTGCTGCAATTTATACTTCCGCTGATCCTTCCAGCGTTGCCATTTCTATCACCCCAACAGTGGAGGCTACTCCAAAATCCACTATGTTGGATTCACAGGGCACCCCTGATAACAGTGATGCAAAATCAGCATTGAAAAAATTGCGTTTAAGAAACATTGGTCGATTGACTATCGGTTATTTAAATATAAATTCCATTAGGAATAAATTTGATCCATTAAGAGAGACAGTTTCACAGAATCTTGATATTCTAATAGTTGCGGAAACAAAAATTGATGATTCTTTCCCAAAAGAACAATTCTACATTGAAGGTTATGCTGATCCACTGCGGCTTGATAGAAATGGCGAAAGTGGAGGTCTGTTGGTATACGTGAAAAGTGACATCACAATGAGACAGTTAAAATCTTTCAAGTTTGAAATTGATATGGAATGTATTTGTTTTGAAATAAATTTAAGGGGGAAAAAGTGGGCCCTTTTCAGTATCTACCGACCACCATCCCAATCACAAGATCACTTTTTCGAAAATCTTGGCAAAGCAGTTGATCATTATAGTGAAAAATATGACAATTTCTTGTTGATTGGTGATTTTAATACAGTGGAGACAGATCAGCAAATTCGTACTTTTATTAACACCAATGACCTCAAAAATCTGGTAAAAAAGCCAACCTGTTTTAAGGCTGATAATCCACGTTGTATTGACCTAATCTTAACAAATAGGTATGGGAGTTTCCAACATACCACTACTTTCGAGACAGGGCTTTCTGACTTCCACAAAATGATAGTCACAGTTTTGAAAACAGCGTACACAAAGTCAGGGCCTACTGTTATTAACTATAGAGATTATAAGAAATTTTCGGAACAGGCTTTCAAACGAGAACTTAAGGAAGAGTTGGACAGTATCAAAACAACTGATTTAGACTACAGCGCTTTTCAAAATTGCTTTGAAAAAGTTCTTGATAAACATGCACCGATGAAAAAGAAATACGCAAGGGCCAATGATGGACCCTTCATGAATCGAGTTCTCCGTAAAGCTACTATGTTGCGTTCTCGATTAAAAAATAGGTATAATAAAAGCAGCACTGCTGAACACTGGGAAGCGTTTCGCCGGCAGCGCAACTTGTGTGTTAAATTATTCAGAAACGAAAAAAAAATTTTTACAAAAATTTGAATATTTCTGATATTACTGACAATAAAAAGTTTTGGAGGACTGTAAGACCTGTCCTTTCCGATAAAGGTAGATCTAACTCAAAAATAACCCTTATTGAGAATGATATGATAGTCTCCAATGATAAGGAGGTTGCTGAAACCCTGAATGATTATTTTGTATCTATTACTGACTCATTGGGTCTTACGGAGAACAGTGAGGTTATTTTGAGTACCGGTGTCGCAGACCCTTTAGATAGGGCTATAATCAAGTATTCCAACCACCCAAGCATAAGGAGAATCCGGGATTTTGCTCAAAGTGATGATTCTTTCAAATTCCAAAAGGTTTCGTTGGAACTGATGCATACTGAAATTGGGAAACTTAATCCTAAAAAGGCAACAACCTTCAAAAATATACCTGCAAAAGTGCTGAAAAACAGCTCTGAAATTTGCTCCGAATCTTTGCAGCTTATTTTCAATGATTGTGTACAAAATGGTTTGTTTCCGGACTTATTGAAACTAGCGGATGTCACTACCCTTCACAAAACGGGGGAGAAAACCAGGAAGGAAAATTACAGACCCGTGAGCGTTTTGCCAACCGTTTCTAAGGTTTTGAGAGAATACTGGGTAAACAAATTATTGATTATATGGGACCTTATCTATCGGCACTTCTTTGCGGTTTTCGTAAAGGGTATAATGCGCAGCACGCGTTGGTTTGAATGCTTGAAAAGTGGAAAACTAGCTTAGACAATGGAGAGAATATTGGCGCAATCCTGATGGACCTATCCAAAGCGTTCGATTGTATTAAACATGACCTCCTTTTAGCAAAGCTAAATGCTTATGGTTTTAGCCGTGAAGCACTGCGTCTCGTTAACAGCTTTTTAGAAAATAGGCACCAGAGAGTTAAGATTAATGGGTCATTTAGTGCCTTCAAACAACTGTTTCTTGGTGTTCCACAAGGCTCAGTTCTTGGTCCCCTGTTCTTTAACATCTATATAAATGACTTGTTGCTCTCCATACAGGATACAGATATATGCAATTATGCTGATGACACAACCTTATATACATGTGATAATAATCTTGATAATGTAATTGCAAGGTTGGAGAATGATTCAAATATTGTTATAAAATGGTTCACTGATAACTTTATGAAGCTAAATACAGATAAATGTCATTTACTCATACTTGGTAGAAACTCTAATCAGCAGGTCACAGTTAATGTAGGAGATTCTGTCATAGAAAATACGGAAGAGGAAAAGTTACTAGGCGTTGTGATCGACAAAAAACTCAATTTTGAAACGCATATCAGTAAGTTATGTAAGAAGGCTGGTAACAAACTTTCTGCCCTCGCTCGCGTATCTGGATACATGGACACTAATAAGCTAAAAATCTTAATGAGAGCCTTTGTAATTAGCCAGTTTCAATATTGTCCATTAGTCTGGATGTTCCACAGTAGGCACCTGAATAATAAAATTAATAGAATACATGAAAGGGCCCTAAGAATCGTATACAAGGATTATGAATCTAACTTTAACACCCTGCTAGGAAAAGATAACTCAGTTAGTATTCATGCAAAGAACCTGCAAATTCTTATGATTGAAATGTTCAAAACTAAGGAGAACATAAACCCCCATTTTATGAAAGAGATTTTCTGTGAGCGTATTGTTACTTATAATCTGAGAAACAATAATGAATTTTTGTTACCAAGGGTAAGAACAACAAGTTACGGATCTGAAGCCATCAAATATAGAGGACAGCGCCTGTGGCTATCCCTACCTCAGCACATAAGGAATGCTCAATCTATCACTGAGTTTAAGAAAGAAATTAAAAGCTGGAGTGGCGCTGACTGCACATGTAGACTATGTAGGACTTTTATTCCACAGCTTGGATATTTGTAATACCATGACAACCGGAGCTCGATTTTCAGATTTTTAATCTGCTCGGGTTTTTACAATACTGTATTTTTTATTCTGCCTTAAAATATTATACCATGTATTTTTTATCTTACTTATTTAAGTTTATGCCATTGTACTTTATATCTCATTTTAGCAGTTGGCTTGGATTAGCATGTATAGTAATGTTTTTAATATTTATTGTACATAGTTATGTAGCGCCAACTTTAAATAAATTGAATAATAATAATAATAATAATAATAATAATAATAATAATAATAATAAAAGGCAAATACTGCTTCTTTCTCAATATTTTGACAGCAAGTTGCACTTTACCTGACAATTTGATGATTTACGTACACTTCTTTAAGAGCCATTTAAAAAGCAAACCAAATGAAAAGACAAACGTTTTATACATGAAATATCACGTAAGCATTGCATCAAATACTTTCCCGCCGAAACAGTAGTCACAGGGCTTATTGACTTCCAGATAAAAGCTGTGGATTTGGTCAACCTATGAAAAACTTGGTTTAGAGCACATGTGGGTCTGCTCAAGGCAAGGCCTCGTAAATGCAGGAGCGCTTTCTCTCTTTATTAGTGAAAGTAATCTCTAAGTAAGCTTACTTGGTGAGCTTCCCTGCAACTACCTGGAATATCAAATAGTATCCTTTCATCTCACAACAGCTTCATATAATCATATATTTAATTTGCTGCTATTGTTAATTTCTTTGTTTCTTGTATGTATAGTTGAGCTTCATGCAAGGTGGAACTTTATCAATAACTAAATAATCTATCTGTAGACTAGTGGCTCTCTGAACTAATAGAAAGATCTTCCAAACTCTACAATCCCAAAACTATGAGACTTCTACACTTAACCTGCAAAACTGATAGATTCAGGTCCCATGCCATTACAGTCATGTCTTGCTTGAAAATTTCCATGAGGGCTTACTGTAAATCCTTAACTTAGTCCCATTAGTGCTTATTTGATATTTGGTACTTTGCATGGGGGCTTACTCTGTGGGTGGCTTATTTGAGGGGGATTAACATTTTTTATATACGGTATATAAAAAGCTTATCTTTCATATTCCTTTTCTCTCTCATGTAAAATGAACAGGCTATATACAAGCATCAGCTCCAACCACAAAAAGTTGCATGTTTTTGCAAAGCTATAGTTTATCAAGTTTCTGTGTGATCACTCATGTGTGTCTGAGACTTGTGTGAGATGACTGAGAATCAACAAGACAACATTTGCAATGAAACCCTCAGATATGCTTCTTTATTCTGGGAATAAGAGACCATCATGTCCATGCATGGTTACTGGTGACCCTTGAGAATAAAATTGTTGCTTGCATTTGCCAAACAGTCTCAAATTCTCAAAGATACTAATATTGATATAATTTTCTGGCTAGGCAAGCACAGCAATGACATCAGTTTGACATAAATTTTTGGATATTTGATTTGATATAGGGATTTATTGTCATGATAAAAGTCTGGAGTTACAAATATGTGAGAATCAGATTCAAGCTGTTCTAACAGCAAAGCACTATGGTGAGCAAATTGACTACTCCAATTTTATACAATACACCACCAGAAGGTATTTCTACTAAAGTTTCTTCGGCTTTAGGTTTTCTGAAACAGGGTGAAGATTTTTTCGTGAGGAATTCTCTGGAAACACTGTATGAGGCATTGTGGAGCATCACCCTCATTACTGTTGCTCTGTCTGGGCTGTGTAGGGTTAACAGAAATTAGCCAACAGCAAAATTTCAGACTTGTGCAGCAAGAATTATCACCAACAGGAGTTATGACGTCCCATTGGACCCCTAATTCAAAGCCTTGGTTGGAAAACCATTTAGAGACTCATTCAGAGTGATCCCCAAAAGATAATCATCAAATCTCTGAATGGTTTCCACTAATAGCCTCTGCAATACAGATACAGACTTGAGACACCCTAAAAATAAAGCAACTGGAAAAATGCTTTCTCTTACAGAGGAGCACATTTGTGGAATAGCCTGTCACCTGAAGCTAATCAAGCATCCTTCCCAAAGTTGTTTTAAGAAAGTGATTTAGGATGTTTAGATTTTAACTCTTCTAGGAAATTGAACATTGTATTTAAAATAGGTTATAAATATATGTAGATACTTCTCGTTAGTTTATTCAATTGTAACTCTACTATTATTTTGTAAGACAGCCCCTTTAAAACCAACAACTGTGCTGAAGGGCTGTCCTCCCCATAGTTCAATAATTGAAAATGAGCTGACCTTTATTCCTGATCAATTTGATAATTAGCTTCTGAAAGAGCCTACTTTCAAGAACTGTATACATTCATTAGTTTTCCACCAGATTCTAGCAATGGACCTGAACTACTAGGACTAGTATGCTTCTGAAACCTAACAGACACTGAATTAATAAAACTGAGCCGAACATATTGTGTTATCGGCTACTTCTGTCCTACGCTTAGTAATGAGCGTTTTACCATCCAATGAAAGCCACAAATAACACTTGTCTGAAAAAGGAGCACTTTTGCTGTGGTCTATCTCCCAGTGACCAACTACCCAAATCCACTACAGGTGGGTGTGAGCTATCATAACTTAAGGAAGCAAACCATCTCTTTGTATTTTGTAAGACTTACCGCAATGATGCTTAAAATAGGCCGTTCTAAGATAGCCAATGAAGTTTTACTGGAAAAGCAGCTGATAATTTCTTAGATATTGTTATTAATTTTACAAATCTGCGCTTCTTCGAAACCTTGTATAGAAATCTCTCCCTTGTTTTGAATCATGTTGTTGATTACTTCTTGGCTTGGAACAGAAAAACCAGTTTTCTGAACTACTTGAACATTCATAATAAACTAGTCTACTGGAGCCCAGCAATGATTCATGGAAAGTAGACAATTTTTTCTCACTATTTTAACAGCAAGTCGTTCTCTAACTGGCACTTTTTAATTTCGGTGCACTTCCAACAGCTTGGAAAGCAAACGAAATGAAAGCAAGCGAAATGAAAGCAAAAAGTTTTTATTTTTGATACTTGAATAGTTAAGCACTCCAGCAAAAACTTTCCCGCCAGCCAATATCCACAGGGCCCATACTTTTCAGATAGTAGCTGTGATTATGGTCAACCTGTGGCAAACTTGCTTCAGAGGACGCCACATTAGATCAACCTGGACGATGCTCATGCTCTCTACCAGTACTCACCCAGTTGCTCACCAAGTGTACAGTAAGCTGGCTTCCCTACTCTGCAACTTCATTAGGAAGTTGGATCATGTAGGTTAGTTTTCAATATACTACTCTATTTGGCCAGTAATGGTATTCTGCGTATAGAAATGTTGTGCTTGCAGTTTTATCATTGTTCTAAAACCATTACCAGAAAAGCATATTATTGAAACACACGTAGATTAGATAAATACTGTAGCAAAACAGTCGGCATGGTCCCACAACAGGCATTACGTGAGATCTGTGCGCTGTTAACTTATAATACACACCATCCCTCGAGCAAATTTAGACGAAACTTGAACTGTAAACGAAAAATTCACTTAGCAGAAAAACACACAGGGTCCGTACCTAACATGAATCACAAAACATTGGAGATACTTTGAAACAGTGCCGAAGCTAATGGCGAAAGTCATCTTACCCTATTTACTTGCGTTGAACAAGATTAATATCCACAGCTACCTTTTTCTGCCCAATTTAGGATTGAAAATGCTATCATATCAAAAGTATATTCCTCATTAGGCCTCTACCTTGACAAATTTGATGCATCAACAATGCAACACTAACTTTGTACTCCCGTCACAAAAGAATCCGGTCACGTTCGAATTCGCTTGCGAATATGGTGTGAGAAAGATTTCTTTACAAATTTCAAAAGCAGTTTTCACAAAAGCTCTTCACGAATTGTCTTCAAACATTTCTAGGAGCTTTTTCAGCTTCGATCCACTTATTAGTCAAAAAGTTTGGTTTTATCAACATTTAAACAAGCGCTAAGAGAGTTTTTTATCAAGCTGGTAACGATGAAAGTAACTTACGGACAGAAGCTAGAAGTAGTGTTTTATCATAATGACGGGGAATGCCATCGTAAACCGTTACACATCAATGGATACCAAATGCCTGCTGGTCTCCACACCTGTAAAACTGTGGAAAAACAATGAATCTGAAAAACTTGCTGAAATCAGACGATCAACTGCCCTTTCGAAGAAACAGCGAATTCAGGCTGGTGAATAGGGCTTTATACGTTAGTAGATACAACTGTAGTAACTTGAGAAATCTTTATTATTAGCACAGAATAGATAATATTCTGTGTTATTAGTATTATTATCATAAACCACATCTGGCGTACAGTATTTGCGTATGAAAGCAACGTTGTATTGTCTATGCGTGCGCTGTTTGCCGCGTGCAATGCTATAAATTGCTATAGAAAGTACTTTCAACTTGTCTCTTTCCCCGGCAACTTTTCTGAACAAAATCAAATCCTCGGTGGTTTTAGATTCCTTCCCTTCTAGATTGCTTTCCTTTGACATTATCATTATGTAGTTTCACTGGCAAAGTTGGTCTTGTGTTACCGCTGTATTTCTTAGCATAATCTGGTACTCCAAATACCAATTCATTGCTTGTTTACATAGCAACCCTTCCACTGGTAGCCTTAACATAATGTCTGAATGTTCTCAATGTAGTCTCTTTCATGTCTTTTGCTGATTTCTTGTTATCCGCATACTTCATATAGTTGTTTCTTACTTTATACTAATAATAATAATAATAGCTATTATTATTATCAATCTGAAGAAACCAAGTGTACAATTGCATAAAGTATTCCAATTTACAAATTATTGCAATTGGTCCATACTTACTTCCCCTTTCGCAATGTTTGAATTAAAAATTTAAGGTCCGTGGGTTAAGCTAAAGAATAATTACCAAAGTTTGCAAAACAGTGAGAAAGGGAGAGAGAGAGCAAAAGCTAACAAAATTTGGTAGCTTATTGACAAAGCAGTCATATCAATCCGGAAAACACTTTTCTAACCATGGTCTCACTCTCCCATTTAACACAGTCTTTTGCATTTCAGATACTATTCTTCTGCGCTCATTACTGTCCTGTATTAACTGGCACAAATCTTCCTCCAACTGTCCAATTCCCCCGCCTAAGCATCCTATAACTGCTGGTATGAATTGCATTTTCTACGAACTCCTCCTATCTCTTAATTCGAAACATAACTGCTGGTATTTTTGAATTTTCTCCAATCGCTTATTTACTTTGTTGTTTTCGCTAGGGCATGCCATATCTACAATATATATTCCATTCTTCTCATTATCCTCGAGGGTCAGATCTGGTCGTCTAGCTGTGCAATTTGTTCTCACTATATATTCCCAGTCCCACAGTAGTTTCATTCCATCGCGTTCTATGACCTTTCCTTTTTCCCACTTCTCCATATACCACTTTGTTCCTTCAGGTAGTAATCTGTTCTTATTGCACCATTGCACTGCAAGAATTTTTAAGGCATTGTTGTGTCTTCTAACGTATTCAAATCCAGCCAACTTCTGGCACCCAGCTAGCAAATGCTGTACAGTCTCTCTATACTCTCCACAAAGTCCACAAAGTCGGGTGGGAACCATTACACCTTCGTCGGTGGAGCAGACGACTTATTCTCTTTTACAAAATAGTTAAAAACTGCACTCCAGATTATACACGATGCCCAATTCCTACTCTTCACACATCTCATTATAATCTTCGCAGACACATTTCAATAGGACAAATATGCGCAAGAACAAGAAGTTTCAAGTCAAGTTTTTATCCTAATTGCTTGCTAGAAAGGGAAAGACTTGACCCCGGAAATTAGACAGTCTAGCTCTGTAAATATCTTTAAACAAAAGCTATTGTCCATTATCCGTCCACCCCCAAAACCTGTCTATAATATTTATGATCCAAAAGGTCTATCCATTTTAACACAGCTACGTGTTGGTCTCAGTAAACTGAACTTTCACAAGTTTAGGCATAATTTTGAGGATACATTGAACCCTTTGTGTCCGTCAAACGATGGTGTTGAGGACACTGAGCACTATATGCTGTTCTGCCATACTTATGATGTACAGAGGTGTTGTCTTCTCGGTCGTGTGAATGCAATATTGTTGTCCCACGGTCTTGCAAATCCTTCAAACAATGAACTAGTAGATATTATCCTTTATGGCCATAAGCACCTGTCACTTACATCCAATGCTAGCATTCTCACCACAACACTAGAATATATCAAGGCCACAAAACGCTTTGAATAAATGGTAACAAACTAACATAAATCTTCTCTCCTCCTTTCCTCATTCCTTGAATAGATTGATGCTGTTTTCTCTCTAATGAGTGCCCCTTTCAAGAGTGGTTCCTCTCCGAGGAACAAAAACATTTAAATCGTGCGCTTAGGTGCGCTCCCGGTCGCTCATTAGAGAGAACATGGTACATGAACGTTCATTAGTAAAGTAATTTTATTTTATTTTCATTTATTTTATTTTATTTTATTTATTTTTTTTAAGTAAATTTTAAATTGCTGCAAGGTTGCTATGTATTTCCATGCTCCCTGTGGTGTTGTCTTGTATTCCGTAATGTTGTGTCTCTATATCGTTGAATGTAATTGTAATTTTTATGAGCATAAAAAAAAACAAAGTCTACAACAGTCCTCGCTAATCAAATCTCTCAGTTTCTTCCATAATCATGTTTCCACCATTTGCTCCTGCAGACTGAAAATCGAAGCCGTCTTCCTAGGGTCTGAATTACACCTCAACCACCCATAATCACCCTTGTCAAATCCTAATGGTATCTCGCTCTGCAGAATCTTGGTCCTAAAACTGTCAACTTTATTTTGCATTTTCCCATCATTGATCATCTTCTTTAACGCATTCCATAAAGCTCTCTAATTCTAAAATCTATATACATATATTCCAAAGCGCTGAAAAAATTGTCTGTAAAAGCTAAGAAGAATACCATTTATATGTTAAATAGTTATGAAATAAATGCGTTTTTAATGTTGTTTTGAATGCATGGACACTATCAGATCGTCTAATTTCAACAGGCAGATTGTTCCAGAGTTTAGGGCTGCAGTAGAAAATACTCTGTCTCCATGAGAAGTAAATCTTGTTTTCGGAACTAATAAGTTCACAGATTTTTCTGATCTCGTTTGTATCTGTCATTGGCTTGTAACCTCAACATATCTTTCAGATAGCCTGGACCCATGTTGTTAAGTGCCTCAAATGTCAATAACAAAATCTTGAAGTTAATCCTTCCTTTTACTGTCAGTCAATGCAATGTCGGGAAAATTTGTGTGATATGATCATACTTGCCTCCAATAACAGCAGTCTAAAACATCTGTCTCCAGTTTTTCTACTACTATGGTCTCCATTTCAGCACCCTAAAATATTGGATGGAGCTTCCTTTCATTCATATAATTTTGTCCAAATATGACGTTATTTTTTTTATAAGTCAATAAAATCAGAAAGAAAATTTATGGGGACCCATCGGAAACTTACACTTTTAGGTATGCAACAGCTGACAAAATCTGTAAAAGTCTCTGATGGAAAAAATATCAGATTTCTTTCTTGTCTGTGCAGAAAAGCAATTGAATAACAATTTTTCAGCACTACATGGTAGTGATAAATCAAGGAAGGCATTCTGAAACTCCAATTTTCAAGAGACAGAACTTTTACCACATTGAATAGTTTTTCTTGTTCAGGGAAGGAGAAAAATATACAGAATTCTCGAGAAAGAATGTACCGTTCTTTTCTTTGGTAAATGGTTAGCTCAAAATTCAAATGAAATTAAGACACAAATGCAAATATGAAACGAAGACATAAAAAGAAACTTCATCTAAATTCAGCATAATTAACTTTTGTTAGAAAAATGGTTGAATACGTCTTGGTAAAGTGCACCATCATTTTCCAGGGTTGCAGAGTACGCAGACCCCTCGCTTATCCTCCTTGTTCCTTGTTACTGCACAAGCATAATGAGAACCTTCCTAACCGATTGACAGCACTTCTACTTTTGAACGTTTATAATCTCAAATTAATATAGATAACGGAGTCATAGGGCGTTCATAACAGATTACTTTATTCTAATTTAGAGCATTGAAATCATCACAATATCCTCATCCAAACTGCATAGTGTCTATTACTTGCTCGATGATGAAATGTTGCCAAATTATAAGAGGGGATTCATGTAGTTGGATCTCCAAATATCGGCAATAGTGCTAAATTTCAAGAGAAGCTCATAAATAGATGTAGGATACAAGGCACAAAAGACATAGCAGCTTAGCCAGAACAAATAGTTTCATGGCTTTTGGACCCTTCTGGAATGGGACATCTCAGAAGAGGACATGACCCAGGAAGATACTTCACACTATATTATTGATAATGATACTGCTGTTATTGATGTAGGTACAGAATGTGTTTTGTAAACTGATTCGGCCAATAAGACCCTTTTCATATTGTAAAGTTCATTAAACCCCATCTCAATTTAGCCCACTCTTCCATAAGCTCCGCTCGAAAATACTTGAGATCAACAAACCCTTGTGGGACTTAATAGAGAATTTACGCTATATTGTAATCAACAAACCTTCAAATCAGATATAGCAAACGAACCTCTGAAATAGATAAAAGCATAGCATATGGTATGAATATATTGAAACTGAACTCTATGCATGATAGTTGAGGCTGAAGCCAAACTTCTTGAAATTTATTACAAAATATTGTAGCCGCAAGTCGATGCAGCTGCAGCACATGTGAATCGATCACTCAATCATTCAATTAGCAAAGAAACTTCAACAGAGTGTATCTGCATGCAATTTCAGATGAAGGAATCATGTTAGTCACAAAGGTTATCAGCACTATTGTTGTGTTCGTTCCCGAGGTGCAGCACCCATGCTGTATCATTACATGATATGCAATGGAATACATTAGCTCGATAATTGTGCAAAAAAGCGTGGTGCTCTGAAGATAACATTGGGGTCGTTTTGAAAATCTAAACCGGAACTATCTTGCTTTATACTGGAACAGAAACTATCCTTATCTAAGCTCGGAAGAATCTAGAGCAGGAAAGCAAGCCAAGAGAATTTGCAGCTAGGACAAAAACATGATTGGTGACTACGATTGTTTTATTGTCATGTCATGTTTCTCCATGTTGGTGCTTCTCTCAAATATATACATGGTGGTCCACATCTCCAGAGCCAACAATCCATCATTCGGAGCTGGTTTGCTATTCAAACTAATTGGACTTTCCAATTCTGCATGTGGAATCGTACTGACTATCAATACCTATTTGAATATACACAAATCAATATTAGTCTTCCCTTATATTCAAGCAGTCTTGGTGGTATCATTTCTATTTCAATTGGGCTTTAATGTCTCATTGGCTTTTGAAAGGCTTCAAGTTGTCAAGCATGGGATCGAATATCACACATCAGCAGCAAAGAGGAGATTAGAAAAGAAGCTAGCAATTTGTGTTGTTTCATTGTCTTTGTTAATTGCAATTTTGTGTTTTAGTCTGAGAGTCATTTTCAACAACCTCAAGTTCCTCTTAATACCATTCGCAGTTTCGCGTATATTAGGATGCAGCATGCTCTGTATGTTCTACGTCAAATTATTCTTTGCCATGAGGTCACAAAACCAAGCTATTGCACCAAGCAATCCTCAACATGGCGAGCCATCCATCACAAATAACGAAATGATCAAAAGACGAAGAAAAGGATTGCAGAATTCAAAGATGTTCTTCATTGGAATCACATCCAGCTTCCTTGTCTGTTATCTACCAATTATGTTGGTGACCATTATCCTAGGTGACCTACCAGACTGTAACTCTGTTAATGGAATTCTAGTGACAACAGCTGTCTGCTTTTCGCTTGCTGGCATGGTATTTGATTCTATTTGGTATTTCTACATGAACAGACGTTCTAGAAGAGTGTAATAGTATTGACAATCTGAGAATGCAATTGCAAATCATCATCAACAAAACATTACAATAAATTTTAATTGATTAATACCAAAGATAGTAAACGAAAAGAACAACTTAGCATTAAGGTCTGCTGTAGCTTTAGAACATCGATGAGCAGTTTAATTAACTTGAATGATGCCAATTTGATAAAGTAAGTCTTGTTAGTTTGGAAGTGGCTTCAATTTAGGATAAAACACTGATTTGTTGATTGTTGTTGACTCTGATGATTTCAAAGAAGTCTATGCATCGTTCAATTCTATGTCAATCTTATTATATGTTAAAGGCTATATGTGAGAAATCAACGTCCTAGAATTCGCATATTGAGATTACTTTTGCACTTTAACAATAGGATCTCTGCGATTCAGACCCGGCGTTTCTAAACTGGCAATAATGGGTGACAGTTATGTCATAACGTTTATAGAATTTTTGGAGTCTTCTCATCTCATTATATAGTAAAATGCCTAAAATATATGTGAGCCCAGATCAATGGAGCCGACTGCTGCGACTGCAACATGTACTTCTTCCTGGGATTTGCACGGATGTCCCTCAAACTTCTGTCAGATGTGCCCTCTGGAGAGTACTCTTGAGTCCAGAATAAATGTTTCCCCTGCTTTTTATTTTTTGGGGAAAAATCCACCCAGGACATCCTTATTCCAGACCCCCGTTTATCATTCTTGTGTCTGTAATTCGATTGAGTAGCAAGTAACGTGAGAAAATCGTGTTTTTCATTCTGCTTACAGTTGAAATAAGTTGAGAAACTCATCCATAGCTGTTATAAATAGAGAAATTTTCTCCCCATCAAGGAAATTCCAACCATCCCGTTTATTAAGTTTTGCAAACAGGCTAGTATAGGACACTATGCATAGGATCACGAGAAGGTGACGTCATGGACCTCTTCGGTGGAGTGTGTGATCTTCAGCCTTTCACTGTTCAAACTAAAACAACCTTGCTAGAAAAACTTGTGCAAAAAATGCTCGGATACCTGCCCTAGGCTATGGGATTTTAGAAGGTGAAGAAGACAGTCAATCAGTCCCATTGCCTAGCGCAGGTATCCGAACATGTTTGCACAATTTTTTCTCGCAATTTGTGTCCATTTGACCAACTCAAGGCTGAAAGTCATAGAGCTATGAATACGAATAAGAGTAGAAAGAAATCATACGCGCTTTGTACCAGCTTTAAGTTTCATGGTTCCAATCATCTGGCTACATACAAGATGCTGATAAACGAAATTCAAATTATACCTAGGAAATAGTTCAATTCACAGGTTTAGGGAAGAAAATGAGAGTAACAATGAGTGCTATCTGTGAGAAAATGTTCAAAACTAAGAGAAGTTGCCAAATCTCTTGACATGTTGTAAAGGATAAGGATGAGTATATGATATGTGATAGTGTTATATGATGATAGTATATCTTGAAATTGAAAGCAGCCAATTATCTCCCATATATTCCACACTTCGTCAATGTTCTCTCTGATGCCGACATCAAAGCTAAGTTAGAGAATATATGTTGTGCACCTAGAGGATTGTCACAAAATTGCAACTTTTTAGAAGGTGAAATGATGGATAGATGCAATATGTTCATACATAATGGAATATGAGAATTAGATAAATATTTCATGGACTCTGAATGTCATTCACTATTAATGAGTGTAACTATGAAATCGTTGATTGCTAACTTATGGTGGATTCACATACTCGGGACAGTAGTGGGTCATCGAAGACAGTTACCGACACAGAGGTAGGCTCACTAACAATAAATGAATCGGTAAATATGAGAAATGGCAGGCGATTAGAGAGAGATAGCTTACAACTCATAGAGAACGAAGCCAACTTCATTTCATGCAATTGAAAAATAACCATGGACGCAAATTATATTGCATGGGATGCTATACCCAACTATGTCTAGTTAATGTTATTGATCTTCATTGACCCTAAGCGTTTGGATAATTGTAATTTCTCATATCAATCAACTGACATACCATTTTTTATTTTTTATTTTATTATATATATATTTATATATAGACCCTCAAGAAAAAATTCCAACTTTTAAAACGTTTCGACATAAGCCTTCATCAGTTATAACATTCCCGGTACATACAGCGCATATATAACGATAAAAACAAAGGAACAATATCTAATTAACTTACGACAATAGAGCACTTTACACAATGAAACTGGATTTACAATGGATAGCATTTGAAATTGAATGTAAGGGGAATTATATTTAGCATAAGGGAAAAGGGTGTTGGAGAAGCTGATACCTACCGTCCCAGCGCAGCGGGGTGGAAAGAAAGCCATGCGAGAACAAAGTGAGTGTGAAGTAACATAAAATGAAAAGGAAACCCAATATGACCTAGAAAGGACGATATTGAACGGAGGGAGATCTAGCAAAGAAAGGTGCGACATAAATAATATAATAGACAAGCATAACTAAATGAAAGTATACACCATGACATAAAATAAAAACAGGAGAATAAATAGTGAAGACATATAGAATAAACCAGCCAACTCAAATAAATAATAAACCTATGCGTCTACTTCCTTAACATTAAGACCCCGGGGTGTGAAAGTGTCCAGCTTATGTTGCCAGAAACTTTCACGTGTCCTATCCCTCCCAATTAGTTTATCAATAACAGTGACACGAATGTCTTCCACGAACCCATAATGTCCTTCCTCAGAAAGATGTCTGAATAAGTCCATCTGGGGAACTGAAGACCCTGACCTAAACCTACGATAACACGCCTTATATTATTAAACCTAAACCTAAAAGGCGTGTTAGTACTACCCACATACTGAACACCACACACAACACAGTCAAACAAATACACAACACCCGACGAATCACAGTTAAACGAAAAGTTAATCTTATACTCCTTACTAGTTGCGTGGGAATAGAAACTATCACTTTCAGACATAGATTTACACACTTGACATCTGGACTTTTCACAACGAGTACAACCCCTTTCATCACAGTTATTGTTAGTAGCCAGCCTAGCCCTAACTAACAGGTCCTTAAGGTTCTTACATCTCCTAAAAGCAGTGACCGGAGGTTCAGGAAACACCTCCCTATGCTCCTCTAAGTTTGAAAGCATAGAGTGGAGACTCCTTATTGTTTTCCCCACACTGTTGAACGCTGGATGGTATGTAATGACTAATGGAATCCTATCCCCCCTCCCAGGGTTGGGTCCTCTGTCTGTCTCAGCTAGAAGAGTCTCCCTATCTAACCTACGTACCCTGTCTATCTGTTCATTAACTATTGACTCTTCATAGCCCCTATCCTTTAACCATCCAGCTAAATTACCTACCCTATCTCTAAATTGGCGATCCTCCGAACAAATCCTACGATACCTAAGGGCTTGGCTATAAGGAATCGCCTTCTTAGTATGCCACGGATGACACGATTTCTTATGCAAGAACTGATGAGTATCAGTTGGTTTGCAAAATAAATCTGTCGTTAGGACTCCCCCCTCCAACTGATACTCATCAGTTCTTGCATAAGAAATCGTGTCATCCGTGGCATACTAAGAAGGCGATTCCTTATAGCCAAGCCCTTAGGTATCGTAGGATTTGTTCGGAGGATCGCCAATTTAGAGATAGGGTAGGTAATTTAGCTGGATGGTTAAAGGATAGGGGCTATGAAGAGTCAATAGTTAATGAACAGATAGACAGGGTACGTAGGTTAGATAGGGAGACTCTTCTAGCTGAGACAGACAGAGGACCCAACCCTGGGAGGGGGGATAGGATTCCATTAGTCATTACATACCATCCAGCGTTCAACAGTGTGGGGAAAACAATAAGGAGTCTCCACTCTATGCTTTCAAACTTAGAGGAGCATAGGGAGGTGTTTCCTGAACCTCCGGTCACTGCTTTTAGGAGATGTAAGAACCTTAAGGACCTGTTAGTTAGGGCTAGGCTGGCTACTAACAATAACTGTGATGAAAGGGGTTGTACTCGTTGTGAAAAGTCCAGATGTCAAGTGTGTAAATCTATGTCTGAAAGTGATAGTTTCTATTCCCACGCAACTAGTAAGGAGTATAAGATTAACTTTTCGTTTAACTGTGATTCGTCGGGTGTTGTGTATTTGTTTGACTGTGTTGTGTGTGGTGTTCAGTATGTGGGTAGTACTAACACGCCTTTTAGGTTTAGGTTTAATAATATAAGGCGTGTTATCGTAGGTTTAGGTCAGGGTCTTCAGTTCCCCAGATGGACTTATTCAGACATCTTTCTGAGGAAGGACATTATGGGTTCGTGGAAGATATTCGTGTCACTGTTATTGATAAACTAATTGGGAGGGATAGGACACGTGAAAGTTTCTGGCAACATAAGCTGGACACTTTCACACCCCGGGGTCTTAATGTTAAGGAAGTAGACGCATAGGTTTATTATTTATTTGAGTTGGCTGGTTTATTCTATATGTCTTCACTATTTATTCTCCTGTTTTTATTTTATGTCATGGTGTATACTTTCATTTAGTTATGCTTGTCTATTATATTATTTATGTCGCACCTTTCTTTGCTAGATCTCCCTCCGTTCAATATCGTCCTTTCTAGGTCATATTGGGTTTCCTTTTCATTTTATGTTACTTCACACTCACTTTGTTCTCGCATGGCTTTCTTTCCACCCCGCTGCGCTGGGACGGTAGGTATCAGCTTCTCCAACACCCTTTTCCCTTATGCTAAATATAATTCCCCTTACATTCAATTTCAAATGCTATCCATTGTAAATCCAGTTTCATTGTGTAAAGTGCTCTATTGTCGTAAGTTAATTAGATATTGTTCCTTTGTTTTTATCGTTATATATGCGCTGTATGTACCGGGAATGTTATAACTGATGAAGGCTTATGCCGAAACGTTTTAAAAGTTGGAATTTTTTCTCGAGGGTCTATTTATGTCTTTAAAAATGTCTTTATGATTGGAGCTATTTGAGTGTATATATATATATATATATATATATATATATATATATATATATATATATATATATATATATATATATATATATATATATATATATATATATATATATATATATATATATATATATATATATATATATATATATATATATATATATATATATATATATATATATATATATATATATATATATATATATATATATATATATATATGTGTGTGTGTGTGTGTGTGTGTGTGTGTGTGTGTGTGTGTGTGTGTGTGTGTGTGTGTGTGTGTGTGTGTGTGTATAATACCACAAAACATTAGGTTCTTCTGTATACAGTGCTCAATAGTTACATAGAGCTGTGAATACGAATAAGAGTAGAAAGAAATCATACGCGCTTTGTACCAGATTTAAGTCTCATGGTTCCAATCATCTGGCTACATACAAGATGCTGATAAACGAAATTCAAATTATACCTAGGAAATAGTTGAATTCACAGGTTTAGGGAAGAAAATGAGAGTAACAATGAGTGCTATCTAAGGTAACATGACATATGAAAGTGGTGATAGTTGGCGATATTGCTGGCCAATGGGCACCGAGTATCCATTATCCGATGTTTCATACCTTGACGAGCATTGAACCATAAACATGTGTTTAATATGTTAAGGGGTCGCTAAGGACTGTTCCCACTTTTTCATGAGAAAGTCAAATTGAAGTGTTCATAGACATTAGTCTTTACATTAGTAGTTGAAATAATGGCTAAAACAAACTGACAATGCTATTTCTTGGTTGTGTGACTAACAATCTTAATCTCTTGCAAGGGCGTAACTTTGAGGATAAATGCTTTCCTTCGATTTATGAGTAGACCTGATTTCATAAGAATGATCAAACTCCACGAAATCTGCGCAAGCGCACCCCATTAAATGTAATCCACTAGCGGTAAATCTCTAAACATTATCCAAATCATTGAGTCTATAACTGTGATCAACTAATATAATGCCTTAAACCTAACATATTATTCCTATATCCTAAGATAAATACTGTCCCATATGACTTTTTCGTAGTTCCTCCTGGGGGTCGTATGTATTTTAAGTCATACTCTCAAAATACGTTTGCATGTGCAGATCACAAGTATCTAATGTCGGGACGTTACATGCTTATATAGGCCTATCATTCTAGTCAATAAGAGCTAGGCAATAACAACAAGTCTGAATTGTTCAATTCTCGATAAGTCGATACTTCTTATAAGCTCTATATGCAATAAAATTTACTGTTGGTTTAGAACTCTAAAAGACGTTGCTAGCAGTAAAGCAATAACTTCTCAACCTTTCATGCACCAATGACAGTAAAAAAGGAAAATTTCACTTTCGATTAATCAAAATTCCCATTGGAATGTTATTAAATGAGATGTATTTTAACTCTACTTCATTTTCTCTGGCCAGACTTGAAGGTACTATTTCTTACTAGAAGGAAAATTTCTTATCCTCCTCTCTGTGCACCCTGGCCTACTTATATCAGTAGCAACATCGATAGTTGAATTTTACCGTTTGCCAAATAGCCGAACATTTATCGTAGCCGAACATTTATCGCAGTGCTGAAAAGTAGACGAATAGCAATTCAAACTGAGTATGTATCTTTTAATTGAGCAGACACGTTGAGTGAAATCCTAAGCTTTCCCCGTTCGTTCTATTTGATAAAACTTGCTACTGCACATTTGAATTAAGCTGAGCCAATTTTTAACACAATGACATTAGTTTTTCTACTGACATTTGAATAATGACTCAGGGCAAGTGTGGAAATATTTACCCGGTTTCGGATCCAGGCTTGTATCAAGGCACATGCGATTGTCTGGCTAGTTCCCTTAAATTTTTTTGATAGCCCACTAGACACTGGCGTCCTTACGCTCCCCAGTTGAAAAGTTGCATACTAACCTTGGACAGACTAAAGCCGTCCCCCATCAAAGCTGCATGGTCCGCATTTTCAATGAGCATAAATAAAAAAAGCTGCCATAGGATCACGAGAAGGTGATGTTCAGCCTTGCGTTGGTCAAATGGACACAAATTGCGTCCATTATGTAGGAACATATTGCATCTATCCATCATTTCACCTTCTAAAAAGTTCCAAACGCTTAGGGTCAATGAAGATCAATAACATTAACTAGACATAGTTGGGTATAGCATCCCATGCCATATAATTTGCGTCCATGGTTATTTTTCAATTGCATGAAATGAAGTTGGCTTCGTTCTCTATGAGTTGTAAGCTATCTCTCTCTAATCGCCTGCCATTTCTCATATTTACCGATTCATTTATTGTTAGTGAGCCTACCTCTGTGTCGGTAACTGTCTTCGATGACCCACTACTGTCCCGAGTATGTGAATCCACCATAAGTTAGCAATCAACGATTTCATAGTTACACTCATTAATAGTGAATGACATTCAGAGTCCATGAAATATTTATCTAATTCTCATATTCCATTATGTATGAACATATTGCATCTATCCATCATTTCACCTTCTAAAAAGTTGCAATTTTGTGACAATCCTCTAGGTGCACAACATATATTCTCTAACTAAGCTTGATGTCGGCATCAGAGAGAACATTGACGAAGTGTGGAATATATGGGAGATAATTGGCTGCTTTTAATGTCAAGAAATAGTATCATCATATAACACTATCACATATCATATACTCATCCTTATCCTTTGCAACATGTCAAGAGATTTGGCAACTCCTCTTAGCTTTGAACATTTTCTCAATATAAAGTTAAGTTTTGGGTAATGAAATAGGTGACTTCCATTCAAATGGTGAAATATTAATATTATATTTTCAGTAATTTGAAATACTTTTGTCAACTAATAAAGCTTTTCTCCCCTGGATTTTTACATGAAAATAACTTATCATTAAGAAATCCGTTTCTTATATTCAACCCAACTCATTGCACTTTCGTTGTACCATATCCTGTAGGAAGCATTTATCATATTATACAAAGTACATGTATGTATTTATATATATATATATATATATATATATATATATATATATATATATTTATATTTATATTTATATGTATATGTATATTTATATATATACACATATATACAATATAAGTATGATCAAAGGCTGTGGGACGAGTGAAGAGGGACCTGAGCTTTTTCTGCAACGTACAATGTTCCCCTTAAACTTCTCAGAAATTTAACTACAAGTAAAACTCTTAGGAACTTTATTGTGTTGATAAGATCTCTCGGAGCAGTGATTACACATCGTCGAGATGCATTTTCAGTATGAGTTGTCTTCTGATAGAAAATCGTGGATAATCTTTACATTTAGCCTAAGACCTAGGTACCAGCTCCATGAGCTTCACTTTATCGACCACTATTTGGTTATTTATTCTATGGTAGATCTAGTTGTCGCTGCTTCAGTTTTTGCCCTTTGCATGCCTGATAATAGCATGTATTATGTTGAACAAGCACACCTTTACACTATTATATACCTTGTCGGTAGACAACAGAAATAATATTGAAAATAGCTTTGTTAATGGTTGCTTGAAACCTCCCATTCTAATTTGCTGCAATGAGAAATTTTGTAGCATATGCCTCAATAGCAGCACTACAAAATCTAATTCTACATGGCAAAAGTGAAAGGAAGACGTCATTAGCAAATTGATTTGGAGTGTTTTTACATCTTCTGTTTGTTCTCATCCTCCAGCGAATATGCAACATGCCAAAAGCAGCAAAAAGAAAGACGGAGACATCTATCGCAGGAGAATGCTATGCTAATGAGGCCTTATAAACAAGTATTTTGATTCCCTATTGTCAATAAATGAGTGTCACCGTTTGACTTTTTATACTGTTTGTTTTCGCCAATGAGGTGGAGCCAGTTTGGCATAATTACTTTCATTCAAGTGGCTTGTTCAGCTTAAGGGCTCGTCAAAAACTAGCATTACCGTGTCATTTCCCAAGAATTACATACCGTATTTTCTCGAATAGAAGCCGCCCTTCAATAGAAGCCACCCTCCAATAAAAGCCGCAGTTTTGACGAAAAAAAGTTTTAAAAGCCGCCCTCAAGTAGAAGCCGCGTTCAGGAACAATAATGGAGTAGCCGCCCTAAAATAGAAGCCGCCTATTTGGGGGTTTCGTCCATATTGGCTATATGAGCTAATGAGAAGTTAAATTTGTTCCTCTGCTTCTCACAAAACTTTACAAAGCTTGCTATTTTTGATAGAGCATCCTTTGGCATTGTCTGACATGTTGCGGGCGTCTTCTGATGGATAAATTGCCTCGTGTTCAAAAACCTGAACAACCAACCTCGACTTGCTTGAAAGTCCGTGATGTTGTGCTTTCCAGCAATATCTAAAGCCCAAGCAGTTATCAGCTTGCAAGGAACATGTAAATGTCTATCTCGATCATCGATTATTCTTTGCAGCAACTCCTCTTCAAGATTTGCCAATACGGGTTTTTTGCATCCTCTCAAATTTCGTTTTCGTTTCGATAGTTTTGCCTGACTTTGCTGCAAATCACTCGTATCTATCACTTTTCTCCACCTCCGTACAATACTTTCATCAATTGAAAATTTTCTTGCTGCTTCACGATTGGTATTTTTTCCAGCATACTTTACCGCTGCTTTTTTGAACCGAAAATCATATCACTTTCTTTTGCTAGTTTCTGCCATTGCGACAACACCAAAAAGTTTCAAAAACTAATAAATTTCAATTTTAAACACTTTGAAATTAAAATACGCAGCTTTAAGCAAATTTGAATGCAATGTAACTACTGAAAAAGTGAATAAAAGCCGCCCTCAAATACAAGCCGCGCTCATATAGAAGCCGTGATTTAAACAAAAGAAAACTGATAGAAGCCGCGGCTTCTATTCGAGAAAATGCGGTACTCGACATGACAATATAATATTGAAATCGTCTGCAGTTTTACCACTTCCGCCCTTCTCGCAACGCTTTAGTAACACCTATACGGCTCACTTAAATTCTGAACAAAAATAAAAAAGTGCAGATATGACCTGCTTGAACTCTTTAGAAAGTATATTAGTGATTTAACTACAAAAGCTGGGCATGATAAACTTATTTCCTTATACGTAAAGATAAGAAAATGTACAGCCTATTTGGAAGATGAATTTTTGCTTGCTATTAAAATTACTTCCTTATCCAATTTAGAAGGGAGCTTCCTTAAAAATGGCGATAGCATGAAAACTGAGGAATCTTTCTACATAAGATAGTATTTTGTAGTAAACAAATTATTTCCTCTTAAAATCATTCTGTTCAACTCAGAAGCCATATTAGTCAAGATCAAGTGCGTGACCCTGAATTCGATCGTTTGCATTAAAGGTCTTCACCTACTTCTTTGTCTCTCTGGTTCTCTGCAGCTGTGTTATTTTTCATACTACGTATTCTTCAACATAGCATGATATCTGTACGCCTGTGATCTCTTCACTGGCGAACCACCGTGACAAATAATTAAATACACCGTTAGTTAGCTATTAAAAATTAAATTACATTTTCCTCTCTGACGTTTCCACTATTCATATAGCATGCTGCTCACTGTACAGCATTTTGAGATAACGAATGTCCCAGTTACTTTAAGTATTGTATTATCTCTAAATGCCTGATGCTTTCAGTTTT